>CM034146.1:1035251798-1035851798 GCA_019776745.2 Taxus chinensis | reverse complement strand
ATGAGAAATGGGAAAGCCCAAATCAACGATCATTTTTCAAACAGGAAATAGGAATTAGGGGCCCCGTGGGAATTCATGCACATAGTAAGCTGGAATTGCAGAGGATATCCATGGAGAAGAGGACCGGGTTTGGGGCCCATGGCAGAAGGGAAAGACATTATTATTCTTACAGAAACGCATGAGCATGAAGGTTGCAAGGTTGCATAATTTGAAGGCTACAAGAAAATTTCAGTTTGGAACGAAGGGAATGAAACAGGGAAAGGCCACGACGGAATCACAATGTTAATCAAGGAAATATGGATCGAAAATGTCAAAGTTAAAAAAGAAGATCCAAATAAGCAATACATATGGCTGAAAATAACAGATGACAAGACAACAATTAGATTAGCTGCCTGTTACTTTGCACCGAAAGGATCAAAGACATATAAGAGAAGAAATCTGGATAGCGAAGATCTATACGCTTCAATAAAAAAAGACATTTCTGTTTTCAGTGCATCTGGAGAAATAATTCTATCGGGTGATTTCAATGCGAGGACTGTAAATAACCAATCTCTTCAGTTGACTAGCTTAGAAGGAGGTGAAGACAATCTATTGTGGCTTAAAGAAGAAGAGAACAAGCTTTGGGAAAGATTATCTCAAGACGGTAGTGGAGGGGTGTCACATTTTGGAGTTGAGCTTCTAGGCTTATGTAGCTTATACAACATGGTCATTTGCAATGGAATGAGGGCTTAGCCCAGATCAGGCAATATCACTTGCAAAACATACAATGGTCAAAGTGTAGTAGACTATGTAATTTGTTCTCAAAGTTTTATCTCCACACTCCTTAAGTTTGAAATTGGAGATTGTCCTATCGAATTAAAATCAGATCATAGTCCTCTCTTGGTAAAGCTTGGGACTGTCTTCAATCAGTAACAAAGGAATCAGGCTCAGCACATGCAAAAGGCATCCCAAAAACAGGGAAAAATCATGCTCAATAAAGAAAATCAGGAAATATTTGTTGCAGCCCTTAAGCAGCAATTTCAGATAATGAGCAAGGATATAGAGAACATGACGTCCAAGGGAATGAGTGGTTATATACGTAGTAACCTACTGATATCCTTGATCCAAAAGGCTTTAAGTGTTTGCAAGAGATCTAAACCTAGAAAGGGAGCGGCAAATACTTTTCCGACAAACCCATGGTATGATGAAGAGTGTAAAGCTGCTAAGAGAGCTTTGAAAGAAAGTGGGATGAACAAAGAAAATAAAAAGACTTATGAGAGATTGGTACAACACAAAAAAGAAAGTTATGTGTGCAAGAGAAGGACAAAATTAATTTCTCTTGGAAAACACAACCCCAAAGGTTTTTGGAAGGAGTTACAACAAAAGAAAAAATACATAGAAAATAATATCACAGGGGCTCATTGGTTAGAATATGCAAGGACCCTTTATGAGCGTCCTCAACAAAACGATATTTCTCCCATAATTGAGACTTTGATTGAGCTTTTCTCGATAGAAGACATCAGGCAGGGCATAAAGAATCTAGCAAGTGGTAAAGCTCAAGACATCGATGGGCTACAAGCTGAATTTTTAAAATGGGGGGTTGAGGTCCTCACGCCACACATCAAAAAAATATTCAATGATGTCAACCAAATGGCTTTCCGACAGAGTGGACGACTAGCATTATTATTCCTCTATTTAAAAGTGGTGACATTAATAACCCGTCCAATTATCGCACCATTATGATTAACCCTCTTCTTGGTAAACTCTTTGGAGGCATGATAGAATGGAGAATCAACAGTTGGGCTGAAAGAGAGGGTAAAAGAGTAAAAGGACAAGCGGGTTTTCGACCTAAGCATTCAACAATTGACCATTGTATTACTCTTAGGCATTTGATTGAGAAGGTCTGGGACACCCAAGGAGAAGAAGCTTTTTGTTGTTTTGTTGATTTCAGGAAAGCTTTCGACACAGTACCCAGAAAGAAACTTTGGGACAGGATGGAGGAGCTTGGGATTCCAGATGAATTTAGAGCAGCAGTTCATAAACTGTATGAGCAGGTCAGAGCTAAAATTAGAACCAGAGAAGGTATGTCCGAGTGTTTCGGTAGTGACATCGGTGTCAAGCAAGGTTGCCCTCTTTCTCCCACCTTATTTGGGCTATACATTGATAAGCTTGAAGAATGGTTAAACAAAACTGAGGGAGGAGGTATACAGCTAGCAAGTTACGTGGTGAAGTTACTTCTTTATGTTGACGACCTTATCCTAATTTCAAAAATAGCTCAAGGATTGAGGGAATAGCTAAAAGCGCTAGAGCTCTTCTGCCAAGAAGTCAGGATGCAAGTGAACACTAGCAAAACAAAAATCATGATTTTCTCCTTGAAAAGGAAAGAGAGCCAAAGCATCTTTCTTTTTGAAGGGAGCCCTTTGGAAATAGTCACTGAATACAAATATCTTGGGATTAACTTTCATCACAAATTTAGCTGGGAGACTTATAAAGCAAAAAGGATACAGGGAGGTTGGAAAGCATCCTACCTACTTCAAAATAGGTGCAGGAAAGCTGAGCTTTGGGACTGGAAAACTAAGAAAACCCTTTTTGGATTGTTAGTCACTCTGGTGGTTCTTTATGGCTGCAAAGTTTGGGGAAGTAGCATGTCAAATCACAGGCGGAGACAAATAGAAAGAATCTAGAAACATCTAATCACAAGCACCCTTAAAGTCAAATCAACTATTCCTTATGAGATCTTGTTGGCTGAAGCAGGTACTTTCTCATTGGAAGCTTTGGCAATATCTCGGATGATAAACTATCTGAAAAAAGTTGAAAGCATGGACAATCTTCGCTGGCCCAAAATAGTTGTGGATGATACTTTGGAATGCAGAAAGAAAACCTGGATGAATCAGAATTCTAAATGGATGAACAAATAGGGCATCAACTTGCAAGAGTGTCCTAACAACAATAGGGAAATAAAAAATTATGTGATAGAAAAGTTCAGGACTGCCATGTGGACGGGTCAGATTGGTCGAAAGAAAGCACATTATATCAGAGAATCAATCCCAATGGGGAACATGATGAAAAAGCTTATCTACGGGCAACTATCAAGGGTAAAGTAAGGATTCTAGTGGCACAGTTAAGGACCGGATCGCATCATCTTCGATGCGAAACTGGTAGATGGACTATTCCAAAGGAAGATTGGGAAAGGAGAATTTGTTTTTTTTGCAGCAAAGGGGTCGTCGAGACAGAATGACATTTCGTCATGGAGTGTTTAGCATATGATGATATTCGTATTTAGTACGAAAACAACTTGAAGGTGGACAGACTAGAGGAACTCTTCAAAGGAACAAAGCTTCAAGCGACTGCGGGTTTCATCCTCAAGATTCACAACCGAAGAGCAGATATTGAAAGAAGTCTGAAATCTGATTTCTGATTAAAATCTCAGTTTTTGTGGTCCCATAGACTCTTCAGTCTCGTGGACGTCATTAAAATCTTTCATTCCATTTCATTTTATTTCATATATTCTATAGAAGACATTTCTTAATTCCCAAAAATGAATTCGGCATTATTTAAACACATAATATAAAGGATCTTATTTAGCATATTCGAAAAAATAATGCAAAGAAGCCCACAAATGATTATCTTGTCATTGCATACGATGGCGCCTTCATATATATTCGCTTCCTTTTATGCTAATGCGGCTGAGGCAACGAGTGAAGTAGGTACTAGATTGTCGAACAAAGCGACCCACCAGAAGCCGAGAGCAAGACAAAAAAGAACCACTTGTTTCCTTTTTTCACTGTATACAAATGGAGCAGCAGGATAAACTAAAAGGTCAGATGATCGAAACCCACGCCGGATCACTCAAAGCCAATTTTCAAAGCAAGGAAGGTGAAGCGACAAATGGCGAACAATCTTCGAGCTCATCTACCTCAATCCCTGATGCTCCACCTGCCGCTCGTAATACTACCTCCAAATACGATTTTGTCAAGGTTCTCTTAAAATTCCTTATTAACATTTTCTTTTCCAATAATTATTAACAACTTTATGGAATAGATATTTAGTGTCCAGATCCCACGCATTATCTACGAGAAATATGAATATTACTGGTAAAGGCCCTAGTAAGCGACCATTAACCTGCAAAATTATTCGTTCAACTAGCTCTAATGTACATTTCTACTACATCACTGTCCATCTTAATAAAGGATAGTGGGATCCCAACCGTTCACTTTTTTTTAAGTCCTTGTCACATTTTCCTGAAATCTATCTCATAAATATGGACTGTGGAAGATTGAAAATTCCAATAAATGACTATTACTTTTATTAATGGTGAAATTCCGAAGAATTCTGTTAACATAATGCTTGAAATTTGAATAATTCACTTTATTTCGTTTAGGAAATGGGCGTCTGTAGGCAATTATAGGAAAAAGAGTTTTTTTAGAAATACGAGGTTGTATGCCATTGTTGGAGCTCTGGCTTTTTTTATAATTCTTCTTCTTGTTGGATTCTGGATAAATGCATAATTCGGGGCTTTTGAATGGTACAGGTTCGTGTTTGGCTAGGAGACAATGCGGATCATTATTATGTTCTCTCCAGGTTCCTTCTGAGCAGGATGCTAACTGTTACCAAGGTCAACTTCCTTCAATTTTTTTGCTCACTATCACTACTTCTCTGTAAATATTTTGATTATGATATCAGAGCTTTCTTAATCAAAATGCAACCTTTGTAATCTGAACTCCTAAGATCAACTGGATCCTGAATTTATTGTGTAATCTTTGTTAACTATTGAAATGGGGTTTACATTTCGAATCTCAACAACCGGACACTCATCTACACTGCCTAATAAGAAAAGATTCAACGGCCAAATAAATTAAGAATTGAACACATCAACAAAAATGTTCCATACTGGTTTTTATTTTTGTTTTATTATAATTATAGTTTTGAGCTGGTGAGTCCCAGGGTTTAATACCTAAAACACGTTTATTAAGACATCCGATTTCAAATCTCTTCTGCAGAGAAGTACATCAGCAAGGGATACACACTAGTCGCTGGAAGCCAAGCAATCCCAGTGACCCAGGAATTACACCTAATTGCAAGAGGAATCACCCCAGCCCCAATAGTCTCACCTCTACCTACCTGGCAAGAGTGTTTTCCCTACACCAGTCATTGACCTTTTCTGAATGCATACCAAAGTACTTGCTTTGTCAACAGGCTCAAAGTTTGGAGACTATTTGAAAGAGTGGAATTTTGAGAAGCTCATGGTGATTGGGTCAAATATTTTAGGGGTCATTTATTCAAGTCAAAACAGAAATATAACCTTTTCTCAAGGTAATCTACCCCTTTCATTGTTGGGTGGGGTTTTCATTGTGTTTTAAAAAATGTACAAAAAAAGAAAAAAACAAGCGACTGTTTTTGGTATTGGTCTTTGACTTGGTGTATTGACTTGTTTTTTCTCACTTCCTTTTCATTTACCTTAAAATACTTGTCTTGAAAAGATCACGTGACCCAAATTTCCGATGTGATGCTGTTGCCCTCACAAGAGCTACATAATAAAATAAAATAACAAAATGAGTTTCAGCTCCAACTTTTTCAGAAGATGATCAACATATATCAGCAACACCAAAGTTAGTGACTGGCCTCCAACTTTATTTCTGGTCCCAACTTGACTGCTCAACTCACTATCAAGTTGGATTCTTGGATTAGCAGTACGGAGGATAACTTCAAGACTCAAATAGCCCTCATAGAGCCATGATATATCATGATCCCTAAAGTCCCCATGATTGATCAAGCACCCACCAAAGAAGAAGTTAGTGACTGGCCTCCAACTTGATTTCTGGTCCCAACTTGACCGCTCAACTCACTTTCAAGTTGGATTCTTGGATTAGCAGTACAGAGGATAAATAGCTCTCATAGAGCCATGATATATTATGATCCGTAAAGTCCACATGATTGATCAAGCACCCACCAAAGAAGAAGTTAGTGACTGGCCTCCAACTCTATTTCTGGTCCCAACTTGACTGCTCAACTCACTTTCAAGTTGGATTCTTGGATTAGCAGTACAGAGGATAACTTCAAGACTCAAACGGCCCTCATAGAGCCATGGTATATTATGATCCGTAAAGTCCTCATGATTGATCAAGCATTCGCCAAAGAAGCCAACCATTGCTACTTGGGTGGTATTCAAAGAGACTATCTCGGCAAAGAGGCCAACCTTTGCTACTGGGGCATTTTTCAAAGAAACTATCTCAGCAAACAGGCCAACCATTGCTACTTGGGCAGTTTTCAAAGAGACTATCTAATTCTATGAGCACTTTTATCCTCTCTGATACAAAGAAGAGATTTTGGCACTTTGGATCCATTTGTGTTAGAATAACATTATATTGATAAGGTCAATTGCCCCTCCATTGTGTTGGAGTTACATGAAGCCGAGGAGGTCCTTTGCATCAAGTACAACGTATGGTTTTTTTTCTCATCGCGGGGAGGAGTTTGAGCTCTACACCATCAGTTTCTTAGAGCATGCTTCCAACTTGCGTTGAAGGTGGAGACCAAGCAACAAAAGGAACATATAAAGCCCAACCGGTCTTTGCATCCTAGGTGAATGATGTAGTCATAGTTAGGGGCTCCAATGAAGAACAGCCTTATACCCTGTAGCCTATGAACTCAACACATCTTAATGGAAACACACAGACAGTCCATGTGCAAAGTGGATAACAATAGACTTATTCTTTATTGCTAATGAGAAAATGAAACACACACAACATACTTTGAGTTTATTACAAACTACAAAATATGGAGTATTACAATGCCAATCCATTTATGGATGCGGTTCACTCCTATAACTCTAGTTAGACCTGCACACTCTTCAACATAGTTACCTAAGACTCCGGGACGGGGGGACGGGACGGCTAAAAATTCCCAAATTTTGGGACGGTGAGGGGACGGCTGGGGGACGACTACTAAAATAATATATAAATATTAAAAATATACGATGGGTCCCCTAACCTTGGCAAAAAAACATGAAAGGTTATAATTTCAGCACCATAGCCAACAATGTTACCAAAGGGCCTGTAACATGCGAACATCTCTTTATCATGTCACTTACATGATTATATCCTCAAATTAAAAAAATAGCTTTTTGGAACAGTAGAGGCCATGCAAACTACATGAATAGCCATCCATAGACAAAACTGGCTAAGGTAACTGAAAAACACTAAAAAATTAATTACAAAGTTGGCCTCTGGAACATCCTAATATACCGGTAAAGCCTTCAATATCATACAAAAAGAAGCAAAAAGACTTTCACAACAAATTTTGAAACTAAAGAAATCCTTTAAAATATACATACGAATTTATTGACCATATTGCTATGTATAAGAAAGGCTTTAAAATGTAAAATAACGACGACCTCTCACTAGAATATCTTCTTTAGGAACCTACATAAGACAGTAAAAATCCATTTCTTGGGAAGATAAGTTTGCATGGGAAAAGGATTAGTTTTCATTTTCCTCTTTTCAAAGTCATAATCCTTTGTGTTATATATATTTTATTTTTTTGGGGCTCCGGAGACTTCAGAGACTTCGGGGACGTTGGGGACTTCGGGACGTCCCCCAGCCGTCCCCTAGTCGTCCTGAGGACTTCATGGCGTCCCCAAAGTCTCGAAGCACCCAGGATGTCCTGGTTGCGTTCCTTAAAGTTAGGGGATGTCCCCTTCAATTTTGCATTTGGGGGTTCCGTGAGGGGACGCTTCGTCCCTGTCCCCAAGCACCTGGGATGTCCCGGACGTTTGGGACGGCTTGGGAATGGGGTGTGCGTGTCCCCGTGCAACACTGCTCTTCAACAAATTAGTGCTTGCAGTTCTCTAACTGCCTTTAGAATAACTCTATATCCACAAACCTCTAGTTCTAGAGCCAACTCCCCCAACTAGATGAGTTAAACCCCTAGCTAGCTGAGCTAAACTCCTGCACAAATGAAGCTCCTTTTCTTGTCAAAGCGTGGTCCAAGAACTGTTGTGAAAGTCCAATCGCTTCAGCTTCCACCGGCAAGACGTTTCACCTTCATTATGTGATTTTTAAGCTTTGTGGCATCTCTCACAGATGTGTGGAACTCTAACAAGTGTATAACCTTGCTCTGCTACCAATTGATGCATTCGTGGTTACGGGTCTCGCTTTAGAGATGCCTTCTTCCATGCAGTCCTCAAAATTCTGAGTGGAATTAGGCACAAAAAGCAACACAACACAACACAACCCAACATATGGAACATAAACTCAGAATGTTATTACTTCAACAAAAAGAGAAAAACAAATGCAACCACACAACCATAGTAGATCTCTAGATCTCAACTTGCTAACTCATAGTCTTTGCAAGTATAGCTTACAATACAATGAACTGACTAGGCTGGACTATATCTTTCTCTCTTGCGGTGCTCTCCCTAACATAGATACGATGGCATGCTTATATAGATGCAAGACCCAACTTACAATATTGTTTCAAAACAAGTGACCCATAAGACAAACATTAGGGCCCAAGTGATAGCTCAACTTGATGCACAATGAGTCAGCTCAATGGCTACAATTGTGAATTAGGTGAACTCATGGTGGTTTTTGTAAACAGTGATTTTCTCTAAAAATATTCAAAGTTACACGCTACATTACGCTCTTGTGCATAATACTACACAGATTTCCTCGAATAAATATTTGCAGCTATCGTAATACGGCTCTAATGACCTCACAGTTTTGGTAGTAGATGTGTGTCATTGAGATGAACTCACATTGGTAATGCGAGACTCTGAAAGTGCACCTTGTGATGCCACACACACAAATGGTGAAATTTTGCACATGGACTAACTCTGGAAATAAACTTCTGCGTTGTGTTACAAAATTACATGTTTGAGTCATCTCTTGAAAAATGTTCAGGACTCTAGAAGGTACTGCAAACCTTGATCAATTCCTTTGGATATGTTGCAATCATAAAATAACTATGAGTCATTATATGACACTTGTGCGTGTCTACAGACTTGTGCCGAACAATTAGAACATAGGCGCACCATAGAGATAGGTTCAAAACAACACACAACTCTTGCTCGCTAACAAACAACGCAAACATTACAAAGTGACTCTTGCGTGCTCGTAGGTTGCACACTCATTTCAAACGCAGGCACAAAACTTAACTTGCACAAAACGGAACAAACAAAAACTTAGCACTTTCAAATCTTGTGCGATATCAGACATAGCTTATTTTCCTAACAAACATGTTTTGGGCAATGCAAGATTGGAATTGAACCCAAATACGCTTGCATCATACACCTCGGGTAACAAAGAAAAGCATAAGCTCTTGCTTATAGCTTTGTTGATGGTATTCCATGTTTTGTAACTTCGAGTGTGCTTACGTTACATCCCCCCTTAATCCATAGGGTAGTTGTGAAACCAATATTGCGTTGTCCATTTTGGCAACTATTTTTGTGTAATATTTGTTTTCTTATAGAATCTCAACAATCATGTCATGTTGATAAATATGTACTTTGTATCACATTTCCAAGTGAATGAGAATTGGCTTTCACTCTTCCATTTCCATTTCATTTTCACTTTCCATTTCTTGGCCTTACATTCTTGTTCACTGGAAAATGTGATACAAAGTACATATTTATCAACTTGAAATGACTGTTGAGTTAATCTTCAAGATGACTGCTTAGTTCATTGTCAAGATGACTATTCAACTTCTAATGTATCTACATAATAGTAATATCATTACATTTATTGTCATCACCTAGGTTAATGTACAATACTGTTATATCCCCCTAATACACAAGGGGTAGTTGTGAAACGAATCTTGTATTGTGTAATGTCCCTCTTTCTCGATTAGTTCGGTCGAAGACCTTTTGGCCTGTTTTGTCTACCCGACGGCCAAAAGGGTGTTTTCAAGGGTGACTTAGGTTTATTATTCTATTATATGATGCTCGAATTAAAGTAAAATATCATTAAAGCACATATAATGAATTAATAGACTGTTTGAGTGACTTTGACTTAGGAAAGTGTATTTAAATAAATTAATAAACTATTTAAATGCACTTCCTAGCCAAAAGTGCGACTTGTTTGGGTATGATTAATTAAACCCAAAAATGCGACTTACTTAGTAAAGCAAAATAATTAATTAAATATTAATTATTGGGTTTTAGCCAACAAGTGCAACTTGGATATTTGGAAGGGTTTTTGGCTATATGAAAGAAAATGGGACTTGGGGGAGGGGCATTCAGAACATTATTATTTTCATACAACAGTTAGCACAGAGCTTTTGCAGATAGAATCCAAGGACAGAAACCCTCTGGATTATTCCTCTTGCAGACGGAAACCCCAGGAGCAGTGAGAGAAGCTTCCATGCAGGAATCTTCATTGTTTACACAGTTATTCAGCATGCTCTAGCAGTGTCAGAGAAAAGAATAAATTGCAGCAGTGAGCATTTGTACATCCATTTGAGTGGGGCGGCTTCTTCTATAGACATTTATTGCTGTAATAGAGGTATTTTTCATGATAAATATAACTCCCAGCAGCAAATATATTAAATCAGTTAGGGTTTTGGCTCACTTACTGTGGGTTTTTGAACAACCTTTGTTATTAAATCTTTCTATAGATTTATATTCGTATTGCTGTCATATTTAGTTCTAGAAATCACCATTAAATATTCAGCTGAAATATTTATAAAGAAATCTGCCAGATTTGCCTTGGGCGCCTATTTTGCATTCACCCGGTTTGCGGGCTTTCTGTATTTATTTACCTATGCAGTTTCACTATGATGTTTTATGAATTCTTTTAATATTATCAGTTCAGATCTGAGCCAGAGCATTATATAAAAATAAAAATAAAAATAAAAAAATATTCAGACAAAAACGGGTTTGGGATCTTTCATGTTGCTTGTTTTGGCTTTTTTTGTGATTGTTTTTGGCACCTCATTTTCTTGATATAAAGCTCCTTTTGCTAGGTCTTGACCATATATCTTGTCCTGGAACACATTTATTTTCAGATTGCTTTGAAATACAACCCTCTGCAAAAGGTATTACCTAAGTGCTAGCTTGATCCCTTCTGTAGTTTTAGAGTTGTCATCAACCAAGGTATTGACTTGAGCTTGTGGAATGAGAATGAATGAGGGTTTCAATAAGTAGTATTGAAGGATTAAAACAAAAAAAATACATCAAATAAATTTTGACTGCTAATTTATTTGTTGCGAGTGAAAATTGTCGTAGCATGAAATGGAGAATTGGAAAAATTCAACAAATAAAAATTTCTACAAATTTATTTGTTGTGAATTGAAATTATTTGTACCTTTTAACGGAGGACTAAAAATGCAACAAATAATTTTTATTGGGAATTTATTCGCTTTAAATGGATATTTGCCTTGGTGCTCTGATACCAATGCAAGACTTCATTCACTAGAAAATGTGATATAAAGTACATATTTGTCAACATGAAATGACTGTCTAGTTCATTTTCAAGATGACAGTTCATCTTCTAATATATCTAGGTAGTAATAATATAAAATATTATTATTACATTTATTGTATA
This sequence comes from Taxus chinensis, assembly GCA_019776745.2. NCBI lineage: Eukaryota > Viridiplantae > Streptophyta > Pinopsida > Cupressales > Taxaceae > Taxus > Taxus chinensis. Next base: position 1,035,840,282 of record CM034146.1, on the reverse strand, counting down.
CACCTACGATTATGTACAATATTTTTATACTTTTACCTTGCACTGCATGATATGAATACGATTCTGCCACATCGAATATAGGTGAAATATCGACTCCATTTGGTATCTTGATTTCATATGCATTCTTCGCAAATTTCTTTGACACTTTGCACGTTCCAATCTTCATCAGTTTGAACTTGTTATGTCCCTATTGGAAATCTCTCCTTTTGCATATGTGCTAACACCATGTCTCTAACTTGAAATTCAACTTCTCTTTGCTTGATGTCTTTACACTGCTTGTATTGCGTTAAACTTCTCTCCAATCGTCTGCGCACTTGTTCATGCACGTCCCTCATATGCTTTGCCAAATTCTCTATGTTTGCACTTCTTATTTTTACACTTCTCATGTCGTGCAACTCCTCTTGGACTTGAACCACACACAATCTAGAATGGCGTCTTTCTTGTGCTTTTGTTAATTGAATTATTATATCCAAAATCAGCTTGCGCCATAATATTATCCCATGTACTTGGATTGTTTCCAATAAAACATTTTAACAAATGTCCTAGCCTTTTGTTGACGACCTTTGTTTGTGGATGAATGTGGAACTGAACTGCAATTTTGTGTTCAATTTCTTCCACAACATTCTCGAGAAATATCCAACAAACTTCACATCCCTGTCAGATACAATACTATGTGATAAACCATGTAATCTCACAATCTTATTGAAAAACAAATTCACAATGTTAGTTGCATCACTAGATTTCCTGCAAGCTACAAAATGTGCCACCTTTGAAAACCTATCAACCACAAATATTGAATCATTTCTCTTTTACATCTTAAGTAAATATAAAACAAAATCCATACGAATATCCTCCCATGATCTCTTTGGAATAGGCAACTCTTGATACGACCTCGTGTTTAGACTTTTCCCTTCAGCCAATTGACATATACTATACTCCTGAACAAACTTGTGCACATCTAAACTCATGTACAGCCAAAAGTAGTTCTTTATCAATTGCTGATATGTCTTGTCATAGCCAAAATGCCCTGGTAATCCACCACTATGTTTTTCTTTGACCAAAATTTGGTGCATTTAACCTCTAAGTATGTATAATTGCGCTTTGTGGAATAACAACTCTTCTTGAACAAGATTGTCTTACCACAATATTTCGCCTCCACTCAATAGTTTTGCACATGCTTTCTGATTTAATAAAATCTGAATTAAATTTAATTGTAGAGTAACATATATGATAAAATACAATAGATATACAGATGTTAAGCACTCAAACAATGCAACACTGTAAGCAAATGAGGGAGATAGATGACTTAGCCGAATCCTACTCAATTTGGAACTAATCTGAGTGGTGTAAAGTTCTAAACAGGGTTGGAACTGTGTCGCAACTGCTCCTTGTAAAATCTGGATTCTGAGGGTAATGTCAGACACGGGTGCCTGGGACTTGACAAGGGCGCTGGTGACTGTTCCTGGGTGCCGGTGACTGCTCAGAAGGTCGAAATTTGCTTTTTCCTGTGTCGCTAGGGTTTCTCTATCACTTCTTGTTGATCGTTTGATATTCACACTTGGATTGCCGATGGTACTTGTAGCTGACAACACAAACCTTAGCTACCTGCACAAGCTCACAAACACATCAAATTGGAATGAAAATGCAATATGTGAAGTCGGATTGACCGCGGCGGTCACCCGATGAGTGAACTTATGACCGAGCGCTGCACTACATTCCAGACTCCATGTAGTTCTTTGTGCTTGTGTGTGTAACAGTGTCCTTAGGTTACCCTCGCGCCAATGATGTCAAGATAGCGGGCTATGGCTAGATAAGATGCAAATGTTTGATATGGAATTGAGCACTTCCCCTTCCTATGCAGTCTATGTAGAAAATGCAGTCCCTTGTCCCTTGAATGAATGCTAGATGGATGCTTTGAAGTTCTTTAGGTGCCTTTTGGATGCAAGCTTAGGCAATAGTAGTAATGCTTAGAGCTTGGTCCTCCATTTTGAACACATAACTATGTATTTATATGATTCCTTTGTTTGAATTTTGTAATTGACCACTGCAAGGCCAACCCATAAGTGAAAAAGGTGCCCAAAAGGGAAAAGAGACCCAAAAGGATCGAGTAAGATAAGAAAGGGTTAGGGGCGCCCAAAGGGGATAGGGGCGCCTGGGCACTGGTGTCTGGAGCCATAAAAGATAAATAAGTAAAATACCAACTGGGCTGTGGGGTATGAAAGATTAAATAGAAAACAAGAAGCACAGGAAAAAGGCCAAAGACAGTTGTTAATTACTATTTTTCTTGCTTAGGAATCATATTAATGCTAGTATGTATTTAGGACCTAGAAATGTACCAAAGTGCGTGATTTTGTGTCTACATTTGCCCCCACTTTATGTTGTTGAGTGAATACTCGATGACATAAAGTAAATAAAAGATGTGTACCTGATAACCATGTATAGTGAGCGACGAAGAACGTGCCAAATGGACAAGTGAACCGTGGAATGATGCAAAAATGAAGTGTGGAAACTAGGAAGAGAAAGTGATCCTAGGGGTGAAACGTATGCGTTGTATTGTGTTGTGTTTGTTGTTGCTGCTTTTTTTAAGGACGGACCCTGCAAAAAGAAGAGCAAGAATGTAGCTAAAGTCCCATATATCATAAATCAGAGACAAATATGCATAAGTATGTAAAAATGTGCAAAAGGAAAGTGTGCACCTGATATAGAAGAGTGTAAAGGATAAAAAAGTGTCTTGAAAATGCTGTGTAGAGTGAGTTTTTTGGGCGATCTCACACCAAGAGCAAGTGTTGGGGAGAGAGGTCTAGTGTTACTCTTTATCTATGACTCTGCCCGATAAACACCACTGTAGATGGTGTGTCCTTGCTTTGTTCCCATTGTCCCTGATTTGTTTTGAATTGTACCGATTGAACTATATGTAGGAGATAAATTGTGTTCTATTTGCTGGAGGACTGTGCTTGATATTTTCAAACTGCTAGAAAGGTTTTCGTCTTTCTAGGCAAATACACATGAGGGTTTTTGTCCCCAAGTGCAAGAACATGGAGCAATAAGCCCACAATGCCCAAGTAGAATAAAATATGCCGAGTCTAGATGCAAACGATGCCTCTAATCTTCTTTTATATCCTCCTTTTGGTGCCAAGGCTTGGAATAATAAGACTGACCTCTTAAAGATGTTCTTTTCCTTCATTAGCTTCCATTAGTTAATTAAAACCCAGCCAACTTGTTATAAGAAATAAAACACTAAAATAACATATTAAAAATTAGTAAAAACATATCAAATGGTAGCTCAATGTTCTCCTCCATCTTCTTCTCTTCTTTGCCACGGAGAAAGAATGACAAGAAGACCAAATAATAGCTCTCAAGTGGGAAAAAGGAACATTACAGTCCTCCCTTTGCAAAACTGTTTGTTCCCAAGCAATTGCAACCCCAATGTATTTGCTGATCTGAACTCTTCATCCCCGTCACTTTGAAGTTCCACATCCTCTAGTGAAGTAGGAAGTGGCATCCTTGATTGTTCCTTCAAAAATCAGAATGTTCAAATCTAAAAATATCATACCATGATTTGATTTTATTCCTCCATTCAACTGAAATCTTCCTTCCTCCTTATGCCATGAGGGAATGCACTCAGAAAATGAAAATACACCGCTGTTCATGACTGTTAGTAGCAGCCCCAAATCCGATTCTTTCAAATTCAATCCTGTAATCATGGTATAATAACTACCAAACTGAATTTTCGCAAGGAAAGAGAACTCCATAAATAAGAAAAGGACTGAAATTTGATTTACATACCGTGAAAACTTAGAAACAACGGGCCTACAAATAAAATCAGCAGTCATCTTGGCCTTGAATTTGAGAAAATCAGCCTCCCTAGCATACCCATAAGTTCTGATTTTATCATTTTTCAAGTGGAGCTCATACTCCATGTGACTTTTGAGGGCAAACTCCTCCAAAGTTTGTATTTCTAGATACCCCCAAACATTGTGTGACTCAGCCGAAATGAAAACAAGGTAGTCTAAGCAAAATCCATACGTCATCAAGGGATCATGAAATTGAAAGATAGAACCATCATTCTCCTCTTTGGTGACCATGTGAACAGCTGCAAGTTTATCATAATTGTTTCCCTTTGCCCTTACTTCCATTGGTTCTCTCATGGAACCATGGGTTAAGAATCCATAGAAGGAAAATTCAGAATTCCCTTCAAACTTATGCTTGCTTAAACATGTCATATTAGCATCCTCTTTCATCAAATTCCATAAGTAAGGGGAAAAACTGAAATTTTTACCTTCACTCATGTTATGTCCCATGAAGTGGCCTGGATGATCAACCCACGGAGTATCATGACCAGCCCTCCAAACTTTACTCTTTACATTAGATTTAGGCACGAAGTAGACCTAGTTTTTGTATAGGATAAGCCCATCCACCACCTTGTACCTATCATCACTTATTTTTCCTTCAAAGGCATCACTAGCAAACTTATTTTTCGCATACTCAGCTGAAAGTAATGATTTCCAATCCGCTGTAATTTTGGATAAAGAACAAAAATATGATTAACATGAAATGTCTTCTCCCACCAAATAATTAATTTGGAGTGTTTCCAGAAGCATACCTTGCAAAGTCATCTTTTTGTCTTGGTCTATGAAACTTATCTCCGTGCTTTGACATTTGAAAGTGAGCTTTCCCAATAGATGCAACCATTGCACCACAAATATGCTATTCATATCAGCTATGTTAATGAAATGGAAATCAGGACATACCTCGTAATTTTCCAATTTATCATAGAGTTGGAAATACTCCTTTGAGCATGGCATAGAGCAACCATCCATTGCCTCCACCGTGTATCTAACAATTCCAAGCACTCACTAATGGAATCATGAGTGACTCCCCCATTAATCAAAGCCATGACTCCTTGTTCTTGGAGGGTAGAATCCTTCATAACCTTGTTTGCATACATAATGATTTCAAAATTATCCTTCATCAAAATTTCCTCTAACCATGTGCATGGGGTAAGAATATCAAAGACTTCCTTTCTACCATGCAAGAATTCAACTGGAACCATGTATCCTTGCAAGGAAATATCTAAATGACATGTGTCAACCCATAAGCTCTTGACATCACCAAAACTTAGCATGTGATCTCTAACAACAACTTTCCCATGATGACATAAGTATGACAGCGATATAAAAGAAGAAAAAATGTGTTTTCCATCATACCTTGGGTTGTCTACCACATATCGACTTCGCATGCCGGATGAGGAGTGATCGAAACATCCTCTATTCTCCCAAATTTGTGACTTAGAATTTTTGAGTTGGAATCAACCTTCTTTTTCACCTCAAATTCAACAAATGAGGCTCTTTTCGCTTTGCCTTCAACATTATTTTGTCGATACTTGCATGGAACACCTTCATGGTGCTTGTTGGAGTCATGTACACCAATAAATGGCCTTTTGTTGATTGCTGTTCTGAAATTTCCAGCAAGCTCTTCATTACCATAATTATGCAAATACAATTCTTCCTTCCGTGATCCCAACTTTGGAATGTCCTGAAGATGGATGGGGGCTTCTTGGAAAAGATTATTTTCCCCTTTAATACCCTTCATCCTCTCATCTTTGTAAGAATAATTCTTATGATGATCAGACCATTGCAAACACATATTCGGAGAATGTCCCCTTCTTGGGACATTGTTGAAATTTAAGACCCTCAACCCATTCTCTCTTCTCATGGGTTTGAGGAATGAGTGTGAAGATAATCCTAAGATGTCTGTTGTCTATTTGGTAACCCCTTGGCATGCCTTGCGCTACAAGGAGGACTCTCTAAGTTAGTTTAAATGTGCACATAGGATAGTTGCTTTTATTATTTAATTAAAAATAATAAAGTGCACATAGTTTTAGTTTATTAGAGACTTTATTATAATGAGAGTTTATGTTTTTCCTCCAAAAGGGAAAGGTCGGTCTTTTTGAATGTTGCACCCCTTAACTCTATAAAAGGAGGTCACATTTCCTTTAGTGGGTTATGTTGGATTGATCATTTGATTTGACTCCATGCTTGGAGTAATGAGATGTATGCCCATGGGATGTATGTTCTAGTTCTTGCATTGTGCTCTCTCATTGTAAACTTCATTTGGATCCATTGTTGAAGATATTGAAGACTCTATTGTTCTCTTCATTGTGCTCTCTCGTATTGAGCGTGTTTATGCATTGTTTCTCCATTCTAAGCATTAGTGACTTGGTTAAAGTGTTGGCACATTTATTTGGAGGGTAAATATGCATTTTGGTGAAGGGTTTGAGGTACCTTTGTGTCTATTATTGCTGCTGCAATTTATTAGAGCCAAAGTGACTTGGATTGGGGTTTATTTTATCATGTTTTGAGGTCATTTGTGCTAGATCTATAATTTTCTGTGTGATTAATTATTTTTGAGTAAGGGCTGATATTTTGGGTGTATTGGAAAGCTAGGAATGAGCTGGAATTAATTTATATAATTTATTCCAACCCTAGCGACTTGGAATCAGTTTTCTGGGTGTGTTTTGAGGTGGTTTTACTACTCAGAAAATTCAGATCTATAGTGCATTGGAAAACTCTTCATTTCTAGTTTATTATGCACTTTATTTCATGCAAAAATATGAGGTATTAAATAAGTTATGAATTTTAGAAGATTTTAGTTGTCTGCAAGCTGTTTGGTTGTCATTAATTAAATATTTATTTCGGATCTGCAGTTTGGGATTAGATTAATATTGGATTTGGTTGGAGAAATTAGGAGGAATAAGGAGAAAGTAATTTTGATGCCATAAATGTGCTGGGCGACCTACTTTTTAGGGAAAAATTAGGGTTTCGTGTTGGTTGTGCGAAATCGGATTTTGGGATGTTATTCTTCATAATTTTGTGGCCCAAGATCCAAAGTTTCAGCTCATTTGGACTTCTCTAGCCAAATATATGAATTTTTGAAAATTGTAGCAGTTCAGGATTTGAATATTAATTAATTTCTAGCTGTGTAAAATCTGGTTTTGAATGTGTTTGAATTCCGATTGTTTTCTTCCAATCTATCTCACCACCTTGGTTAGTTCCAACCCCATTTGGGTTCGAAATAGTTGACATTGGGATATTTTAGGTTGATATAAAAGAGTTTGTCCATTCTTTGCCCAATCTTTGACAAATATCTCTCCATTTTCTAATTTGTCCTAGAAAGGGGACATTACATACCATTTATCGCTAATTTATAAATTTTAGCAAACTGAAAACCCTCATAAGTATCACGTGAGACCTCCTTTTGAAGGGCATGCCTCTCAATCGGAAAATCTTGATTCTTAGCCTCAAGAACCTCTTGTAGATCTGATTTTCTTTCACCAACTTGCCGCCACATGCAATCATTAGAAACCACAAAAACATCATTTATTTTCAAAGAATCTTTAACTTCATGTTGAATTTTGGTCTTTCCTTGCTCTTGTTTTAGGAGTTCTTTTGCTTTGCCATTGCAATTTGGAACCTCTTCTCCTCTTCCTCTCTCTTGGCATGTTGAAAGTCCCTTTGAGGTGTTTGAGATCTAGGTCCATGCCTAGCTCTTCCTTTTCTCACTCCTTTGAACTCAGCAAGAGAAATAACCTCCCGAATCTCTCTTGGTAAGCCCATGTATTCCTCATAACTTGCTGCAATATTCCTTCCACCCATAGGTCTTGCTTCTTCCGGAATGGCCTCCTCTCTAGGAAGGAAAGTGGGCTTCAAACTCGATCCTCGGGTTGATCCAATGGGTCGTTTGGCCTTATTGGCTCTATTCAAGCTACCTTCAACAATTTGAACCATAGGTTCAATCATCCTTTGGAGATACAAGGAACGAAAATCCATGGAGTCCGCAAGTCTCTTTTGGCCGACAATTAATTTGTCGACTTTGGCTCCTTGAGGGTTTTGACCCGCCAGATTGTCTTCTTTCACCGAAACCCTAGGCTTTTGAAGATCCGAGCTCTAATACCACTATAATGACCCTTTCAAGGGTTTTAACGACACACACAAAATGCAGATCTGAATTTTATATTGCAGCAGACTGTTAATGCAAAATCAACGTCTATATCTACCATGAAATATGCCAAAAAACACCATGAAACCACTCACCACAATTTTATATGTATTTTATGGAATATTAAGAGCCAAAATCACAAAGAAATATTGAAGAACTCACTGCTGGAAATTAATTATGAACTGAATATTGCAACCGCAAGAAAATTATAATTTTAGGGCATAGAAACCCCCAAAAATTACCAAACACTGGGTTCCGGCTTTAGAAAATATAATAAATCAAATTATCAATTCAAATTGACCAAATAGTTTACCAACTGTTCTAAACCCTACCCAAGGTAGGTCCTTCCACTCATAATAAATCAATAACAAGCTGGAAACGAAAGATCTCTCTAAATCATCCTCAAACACCAATCCCAAGCTAAGGAAAAGGGTTTTCGTCCTTTCCTCAACCTCTAGAAGGGTTTCCGTTCTTCTAGGCAAATATATATGAGGGTTTTCGTCTCCAAGTGTAAGAACATGGAGCGACAAGCTCACAATGCCCAAGTAGAATAAAATGCACCGAGTCTAGATGCAAATGATACCTCTAATCTTCTTTTATATCCTCCTTTTGGCGCCAAGGCTTGGAATAGCAAGACCGACCTCTTAAAGATGTTCTTTTCCTTCATTAGCTTCCATTAATTAATTAAAACCCAACCGACCTGTTATAAAAAAGAAAACACTAAAAGAACATATTAAAAATTATCAAAAACATATCAAATTGAAACTCAATGTTCTCCTCCATCTTCTCTTCTTTACCACGGAGAAGGAATGGCAAAAATACCAAATAATAGCTCTCAAGTGGGTAAAGGGGACATTACATTAGGAGGCCTAGTCAGCATACATGAAGGAGGATGGTATGTTATGGTGGATCACAGGTATGTAGAAGCTGGTTAAACATTGTGAGAGCTTGGAGAGCATGAGGATGAGGTGTTAAGACGCAAGTGTCTCAGGGTGTGTATACAGGGTTTGCACTTTGGACCTACTTTCTAGGTTTGCACCTAGACCTATCTTATGCCCTAGGTGGCCTAATGAAGTAGGATGATCTGATTTTGAGCTAAGTGTGCAAAGGTGAACATTGGGAAAGGTGTAGTAGGTTGTCCTAGAGGTGCGGACAAAGTTTTAGGCCGTGGTTTGACGGAAGAAGCATGAAAATTGGTTTTAGACTCTATCGAGCTCCTAGAAGTGAGAATCAAAGCTCGAGAAGGACTATCTTGTGCTCATTGGCACGTGGGAACTCTGCATTGTGGCCCAAGCTCTTCAGGGTAGTGGGGAATGGACCTAAGATGACATTCTAGGCATTAGTTTACGAGATAAGGCCTCAAGCTTTATGAACAATCATTAAGTAGGAAAGGTGGTCTAAAACCCTCCTAAAACCCTCTAAGGTAGTGATAGAGAAGATATTGCTCAAAATGGCCCAGAATGGATTGGTTGACCTTGGTTGATGATTGGAGCTTGTAAAGGACTCTCTGAGGTATCTCAAGGTGGCATTGTGGTGTCATGACAACAAGTGGACCCCATAGTAAATTGCAAGTTTATGAAGAAGTTGATATAGCTCTCAGGTTTTGCACTGGACATGTTGAACAAATGGATGGTAGAGGAAGTTTGGAAGTCATTCTCCATGTCTAGGGTGGTTTCAGAAAATGGTTTAGCCCTTAGATGGTCTGTGGAAGTCATTCTTGCAAGACTGGTTTTTGGGGTGTAATGGAAAATTTTGGTGACCTAGTTGTAGAGATGTTCTTGGGCATCTAAACCTTGAGTTGTGGTGCCTTATGCATGTGGAGGTGTCATTCATGACTTTTAGGGCATGTATGTGCTTTGGGGAAGCTTTGTGAGCCAACAAATGAGGTGAAGTGGCGTGCAATAGTTGACTGGTTTTTCCTAGTTTTGGATTGGGTAGTTAGGGTGAAGATATTAGTTTGCAAGACCAATATTGGCCATTGGACCATGTTGCTTATCCTTCTGAGGATGATCAGGGATATTCTAAGGACCATATTCAAGCATTAGAAGAATTTGAATGGGTCAGTACAAGTGTTAGAAGGTCAAGCTTCCTTGACTGGTTTTCATGGTGTAAGAACAATTCTGGGAGTGCAAGTTGGCGAGTGGCTCTTGGGCACAAACAGTCCAAGTAAGGATGTCTGATGGAGTTGGTGATGACCTTGAGGTAATGAGGTTTCTATTCATGTGACATACATGCATGGTTGAGGTGATTTGATGATGTTTTTGCTTCAATATGTGAAGACTGGTTTTGTAGGTCACAGACCTAATGAGGACATTTGATCCTAATGGTGGCTTCATAGCGTGATATGGTGGCATAGAGTTGAACAAGCATGTTGGAGGCTGGTAGAAGACTTAGACAACATGTGTAAGTGGTTCCTGATGTTTGGTGAAGGCCATATAGGCCAAGAGGACTAAGTCTTGGCAAAGGAGCTGTTTTAGGCATTTAGGCCTAATTGAGTCCTAATGAAGGATTTAAGCTTTCATATGCTATTTCCAACCATATTGGTTTTGGGCAAGTTGTGTAAGATGTTTTTCAAGTTGTTTTAATGATACATGATCTATGATGGCCAACTGAAGTGTCTTGTGTCCACGAGACTTGAATATAAGAAAGTCCTTAGTGACTTATTTGTTGTGGCTAGAGGTGTAGTGTTGAGCAAGCAAGAAGGCAGTTTGTGAAGAGGTGAAGAAGGTCCTTGTGACCATCAAAGAGAGGGCAAAGATTATGTCATGAGGATCTAAGTGGTGTTCTGTTGTTGGAGAGATAGGTCATTTGACCTAATCAACTTGGTGAAGAAGTCCTTGAGTGAAGAAGCCTAGAAAGGCAATTTTGGAGAAGAGACGAAAAGAGATAAAAGAGTGTCATCATCAGTTGTTGTGGCAACATTCCATAAGTGACAAACAATCAGGTGGCTGAGTCATCTAGGGAGTTGTAGCTTCCTTGTGGAGTTGGTGGTTAACCAAATTTAGGGGTTGGGGCTCCTTGTAGGGTTGGTGCTCCTTGTGGGGTTGGTGCTCAACTAAATTTGATTCATTGCTGCTGAGGACAAGTCCAAGCTTTGTTTCAGTGGGTTTTCTTTCCTTCAAGGGTTTCCCACTTATATCTGGTGTATTTGTGTTCTTGTGTTCTCATTGCTCATGCATGGTTATGATTCTTGGTGAATGCATGTTTAATGGTTAAGTTGAAATGATAATTGATGAATGCTAAAGTGTATGTGAAAGAAAGTTTTAGGGCACACCGATTCACCCCCCCTCTCAGTGGTTGTGCTTCCAACAATTAAGGAGTGGATTTTCAGGCCTGAGAGCAAGACATGGAGTTCGGAGGGCCAACCTTATATGATTTTGACTCCAAAGGACCTACTAAGTCCATTCCCAACATTTTCAAGACCCGATTCAGCTTGAAATTTTCCTTTTTAGTCCATTTTCCACTTTTGCCTACGTGCGTGCGCCAATAAGCAAAGTTGCTACCCGGAGTCCAAAATGAGCATGAAGAAATCCAACACATGGACCACGAGGAGGGTCCAATGTACTCCACTTTGACCTTTGGTTAGGCTCCTAACTCTTCTTGAGGTGTCTACACCCTTTTGAGCAAGTTCGACCTCGTAAAAACACTCTTGTGCTACATTGATGGACATGTTTCCGCATTTTTATAATCCCAAAATTCTATCTTTATTATTGCACCATGAAGTATGCTCTGTTAGCTTTCCAATGCCTGTGATCTGTCTTCCTAAGACCTCTTGAGGCTTCCGAAACCTTTCGAACAAGGTGACTAGCTCCTTTGAAACTTGCTTTTCCTAGATCCTTGCCCAGAAAGACCCGGTTTTGCTTGAAAGCTTCCTGACCTCTCATGGCTCCACAAAAACTTCCTAAACTGCTTTGGACTATCTTATTACTCTCCCGCACAAACTCCAGATGGGTTGTGCCCTTGGAGTTAGCTTCCGGGGGATGTCATCCTACGACAAAAAAAGACCAAAATAGCCCTTTTGAAGCCTCCAGGAGCACTGCTCTTTCATAGATCTCAGTACCCTCATGAATCAAGCTAGATACACTTCTCTGCACATGAAACATACTTGAAAATGATGTTAGCATGTTCCTCTCGACCAAAATGAGGGTGACATAGGTGAAATGCTGGCTGGAGGAAAGGTTTACTTTGACCGGGAAAGGGAATTTCAAGTGTGGGGTTGGTTGTCATGACCAAAATTTTAAATTTTTCATGGTAGACATTTAACATGACAACAACTACTACAAGGGTAGGTGCAAAACAACACAAAACACTTGTGCACTAATAAACATTGCAAGTTATTTTTGCCCGTTTGCAGGCTTTGCACGCATTACAAACATAGGCGCAAAACCGGTCTTGCGCAAAATAGAACAAACAAAGACTTGGTGCTTCAAAACTTGCGCAATACTAGACTTCTTATTTCCCTAATAAACATACTTTGGAGAATGTAGAATCGCAAGTGAACCCATATGCTCTTGCATCATCTACCATCTTGGGGTCTTCAATGCTTTTCTCTTCAAAGTAGCACTCCAACTCCATTACCTATCTTGTTAGATCTTTTTGTTCTCTCTAGATGATAACAAAGGGATTTTTTCACTAGGCTCACCTCATTCTTTCACTATAACCTTGGTTTCTTTCCTCTACTGGGATCTTCTTCTCTTGGTTCTACGAGCTGCTTTTTCCCAAGAACTCACTTTCCTCTACTCATTGATATTTTTTCCAAGGCATAAACACATGTACATGATGGATAACACGTATCAGGTATTTTGTGGCCTCCATAGAGATTGGGGATGCCATGAAGTACCAAGAATGTCCTCATCAATCAAGAACATTCTCTAAGCGTCTCAGAGATGCGTACGCATCCCCAAAATAAATAAATAAAAAAGAATTGTCCTCCGAAGGGGTGGAAACATTCCAGACTACATGTTCACACTCACAAAATTTGGAGACACGATCGAGACATTGTGTCCCTATCCCCAATTCCCGAAATGCAAGAGACGTCCCCAAGGCACCCAAAGGATTGGGGATGTGTCCGTATGGGAAATTCTTCAATAGGCTAATATACTATGCTTCCCTAAGTATCTGGGATGCAAAAACAATTCCCTGATTTTGAGGATAGTAGAGGACCATCGTAACACACACACATATGGATATATGCTATGTCACAAGGTTCGTGTTCGTGTTCCGCTTGGATAAAATTTGGAACAAGCTTGGTAGTTTATAAAAGTTGGGAAAAAATTGTGATTAGGTTTGACGAATATAAATCTGCCTTTTTTATTTATTTTATTTTCAAAATAAGAAAAAAACACAAGAATGCCAATGTAGATAAATCTATTTAATATCCATAAATATAAATTATAAATATTAATCAATTGTTAATAATTTTAAAAAGTTAAAAAAGAAATCTAAAAAACGACTGAAAACCTAAATAGAAAATACTAAATGAATACCTCAAGATCTTTAATATATGGTAATGGACATAATATTATATAATCAAGTCAATCAAGGAACTATGCCTTCACAATAAAACCAGCAAACTGTCCTTTGTTACAGTTTACAGATGCCGTCCTGGCCACAAGCCAAAAAAGCCTACAAATTACAGTAATCAGACACCAACAAGCAGGCACATTACAGTCTACAAACACTGTCAAACATTATGGAAGCAATTTCCTAATTACACAACACATCATTCACGACAATCTTTGACATCAAATTGCTTGTTAGATCCACATGTCCCTGGACATCCCCTATTAAATCCTTGCCTCACAATGAATAAGAAATAAAAGCAACAATGCAAAGGAGATAAGCCAAACAGAAAAGCCCAGATGCAGAATAATATTTTATTGTTTTTATTCACAAAAAGTAAACACAATTTTAATCATGTTTTTCAATAAATTTATAGATTTGTAAAACAAAATTCAACAAAATCATATTGTCTTGAAGTCGGAAAACTCTGTGATGCGGGATATGCATGTCTATATGTCTATATGTGTATATATACATATACATATATGTATACAAACTCATATATATAATCATGAAAACCTACCCACAAGAGACACTTCTGATGTCTTGTAACATAACAATGCCAACAATACAACATTATGATTTTGATAAAACATATGATATCATTTATTGAGGAATTTATTGATTAAGTGCGTTTACGTTTTTTTTCCTACTTAATGATCTCATTACATAATGATATTGGAGGAACACATTGACATGATTGAAAAACACAATTACAAATTTTATTTTATAAAGTAAAGTGGAGATAGAGTAAAATCAGTCATTTTTATGAATCCTTCACATCAACTTAATCGAGATCCATCCAATTTTAATTCTGGATGAACAGTGTTGTTATTGTGATTTAATTATTATAAGAATACTTGTGTAATAATATGTTGTCTTTGATAGATCTTTCTGTGAAGTTGTGAGGAAGGGAGAGTGTGTTTTCATAGAAATTATTGGCAATTTGAACTGGCTAATTGTTTGACATACAGTATGAATGTTGTATTGGAGCAAGAACTACAAAGAATAAGATGAAGTCAAGAAGAAAAATAAAGTTTAGAACTTTAAAATTTGAATAAAGTTTAGAAGTTCTGGTTACCGGGTGCAAGTCCACTGAGTGATGGTTAATACTTATGTGGCAGCTCATTTCACGAGTTTCAATTCCCATGCTTCACTCCCCTGAGTGTAGTGGATTATTCAAACGTCAAGAGATGCGTTCTTGTGAATCATTATTGTTATTTTTTTTATTGATAAAGCGGGTTGATGGGGCCCATTCCCATTACAAAGCTGGGCCAAAATACCCCAGAGAATTACCAAACAAAGTTGGGCTTTATTCTCCCCATAAGTTCCAAATCAATCCAACACATAACTAGGTAAAACAAACAATACACATGACTAGGTAAAACATAACAAAGGTGTCCTGACCGAAGTTAATTCCCACCCTGGGATGGGAAATAATCCTCGATACAACACATATGCCCTTTTTTACTTTTCCTCTTCTTCACTTCATGCCACTTGTCAGCGTCAGACGGAACAATTATCATGAGATCGTTGGGATTTCTTGGGACTTCCATATTATCAGGCAAAGAATCTTGGTTTGAATCCGATTTGTCAGATGTATGTCCTCTTTTCGTTCCTCCAACTATTGCAACATTCTCCTATTTTCCCATATCTGAATCTATCTTCTCATTTTCTGCTGTTTCTGTTGTCTTATGCTTGGTGCCCCTCCTTGAATGCCGATGCGGACAACGAATCCGAATTCACAGAGTGGTGTCCCCAAGATTTCAACCTGAAATCTGGGACTACCCCCTTTTAAATTTTTCGTTCTTTTTAAAGTAAAGGGGTCATGTTTTTGTTTTGTTTTGCCTGTAGTTGCCTCGCATTGCTCAAAGGTATCTCCAGGAAGTCGTAGAGCCACATTCGCTAAATACCCACATGCAAAAGCTCACTCAATTCCTTCGCCAGACTTTGTCTGAAAATGTTTTATTTATTTTTTATATTAAATAAATAAAGTTCTTTTAAAAATCGATTTAGCTAAAATTAAAGAATTTGGGTTATATAAATCACTTCACCTCATCATTGTGATGCAGGAGCATCACTATGGAGCTTTGGAGTGCAATGAAGTCTGAATAAGCCTTTCTTAGGCACTGAACATAAACTAGGAGTTGTCAAAGTTTTCTCTCTTCATTATATTATTGTCCAAATTCAAGTTTGTTTGTGCATAGTAAATGTGAAGGTGAAAAACATTGTAATAAGGGGTAATATGTCAAAGTTTGACTAGGTGAGAGGTTGAATAGGTAGGTATGAGTTTGATAAGGTCATGAAGACCATAAAAAGAGATATGTAACGAGTGTGAAGTGTTCTTAGATAAAGATTATCCACTCTTGCTATGTTTAGAAGTATGGTTGAGCTTTCTTAGGATAGACTTAGTCAAATTAGGAGCAAGTGGAGTTTTTGAAGGAGGTGGAATAGGTTAGCAACATACAATGAAGGAAGAATTCGAGGAGGAGCTTGCTACAGGTTATTGAAGGATGAAATAAAGATGTATAATGAAAAATATGAAGAAATGCTATTGTTTTCAGTGATCTTTATATGTTTCTAATGGACTGTGCATAGAGACTCTGCTATAAACAGTGAGGTAAAAAACCCTCCATGATATTTATATGCTTAAATCCTCTTGACTGTTAAGATGAAAAGAGTCTACAGATGATAGGGGTCGTGTTCATGATTTTTGTAAGCCTTGATCATGCATAATTTGGTTTTTATAGCTAGTTGTTCCTTCTCGGGCCCGATATAGGGTTTCCAATATCTTTTTATTTTACCAATGAATTTCTCTACGAATTGCAAATTTTTCCCGTCTTAACATGATCTAGAAACCCTCCAAATCTTAAGGTGATTGGGCACGAGCAGCTAGAGACATCGAGAATAGAAATTTCGAGCAAGCCTGGTAAAAATACAGTGCACAGTCAAGAAGGGAATGGAGAGACTTTTCACTATAATTTGATAAATCACGACCTTAGAATGGGTATGGAGGTGCCATTAAATACAATTGATGTGTTTGAATGATTTTATGGGTATAGAAATGAAGAAAATGCCATCATTTTAATGAAATCTGATTGTACAGGGGTTATAGGACTGTATTAAGTCACTCAAAGGGTTACAAGAAAAGTGAATTGGGCAAAACTAGCTATAGGAACAGTATATGAAGGGTCATGGTCATCTTAATCATGGTGAGAGAGGCCTAGAGGACATGAAATCATGCCATGGATACCTTCTTATTGCATTTGAAGCCTTGAATTGGGCTTATATGAACTATGGGAAGCTTGAGGGGCAGAGTATCAAGAAGCAAGTTGAAGATTATTTCTAGGACAAGCAAAGAGGAGTCCAAATATTTATTGTGACGCCCTCAACATGTTTGACTAGGTTAGAATGGGCTGAGACTCCATTTGCAGTATAACTCATATATGGACCAAGCATGGCTAAGAGGATGCAGAGGGACTAGGTACTTTTAACCTTAAGAAGAGAAGTTGGAGTGTGGAACAGTCTTGGTAAGAGAAGTTAGGAGGTTTGAATGTTCATGTAACCTTGATTCAGTGATTACAACTTACCCTGGATCATAACCAAAGTACTAATAATCCCATTACCTTTTGACTACTAAGAAGGAGTTTATGGAGCCAAATCTGAGCCTAACCTGAAACAGGGCAGTATTGACATGATTATTGGATGATTTTGCAATTTATGCAGGTGGTACAATAACCATGACTGTGTATCGAAGGCCTACTCTCCATTGAACAGGGTGATATCCATGCATGATTCACACAAGGTACAACAAGGCTTTTAACCTCATAGCTTCTATGGATTGAAATTAACTTGTAGGGGCAGGTAAGACACTTGCAGGTTCTGGTTTGGAGTCTTTGTAGCATTTGGTGGAGTATCTAGCAATGGTTCAAAAATTTACACCAGTGGAGTGAGAAGAACATAGTTATCTAGGACGGGGGGACAGGGTTTCCGGGACGGCAAAAAATTTCTAAATTTTGGGGACGGCAGGGGGACGGTTGATTAAAAAATATATAAATATTTAAAATAAAAAGATATAGTGACTAAATTATATAAATAAGTTGAAATAAAACCATTTGAGATTTAAATAAGGTGAAACTTGAACTCATAAACATCATGATCAAATACATTCCTTAATACTATAATATCAACTTCAAGTATATTATAAAATAGAAAAGTAAAACCATTCTAAATTACGATTGATCAAGTGACAATAGTTGATATTCATATCATTAATCTCATAGCCAAATACACCAACAATTGTCTATTGTCAATATTACAAAAAAAGAGGACAACTACAAGTATCAAACTAAAAATCAGAATCAGCATCTGAAGCAATATCCATGAACTCATCCTCGCTGGTACTAGCATCCTCGTCCTCAAAGGTAAGCCCAATCAATCCCCGCTGCACAGTATTGTCCCCTTCAACCTGCCTCGGCTCCTCGGGATCTACATCCCACCGTAATGCTGGAGTCTGTTTGTACTTAGGTGTCTTGCGATCTATAAGACGCAAAGCACTGTGTACAGCTACAAGCTTCTCCGCTCTCGCAGAGGTAAGCCTATTCCTCTTAACAGAGTGTATCCAACCATACGTAGACCAGTTCCTCTCAGAGGTAGAGGAGCTAGAAACCTAGGAAAGGAGGCGAATGGCAAGTGGTCGCAGCAGTCCTGGAAGCCCATACAGTCGCCACCAACTCACTGGCTTCTCCTGTGCTATTGTTACCCTGTCTGCCTTTGCTGATGTTTTGTACCCATCAAGTTCAGTGAAGTCGAGCCACTCCATTCTAATTTGTGAAGCCTCTTGTGGAGTGTACATTTTTTTAAAGGCCTTCATAAGGCCCCTCTTCACCTCATTATCATCCAATGGGATAACTCTTCCTGGCCTCTCCACATACCATTTGGGATTCAGTGCATACGCAGCCATATGAAGAGGAGTGTTCAACTTCTCCCATCTCCGCTGAATAATGGGCTGTATATGTTCATTATAGAACTCCAAAGTGGGGTCCCTCACCCAAATAGCTGCCTTCATTTGCCCAAGCATGCTGTCAATGCACTTGTAGATCTCACCAAGATTGGGGCTGTTAGAATCCCCATATTTGATGACACTAAAAACTGGAGCTATGATTGATATGATGTATTTCATATCAACCCAAAATGTTTCCCGCAACACCACTTCCTTCACTCTTTTCCCTTGATCTGTCTTGGACTCACGCCACCTAGTCCAATCCTGTGTCATAATCATAATTTGCAGGGGCTCCTGCAACTCAGACATCCTCTCCAACAAAATAAAATAGGATGCAAAGCGAGTGTCAACTAGTTTCAAAAATTCCTTCTTCGAAAAATTTCGAAAAAGTGCCAATGATGTGTGGTGATT
This sequence comes from Taxus chinensis, assembly GCA_019776745.2. NCBI lineage: Eukaryota > Viridiplantae > Streptophyta > Pinopsida > Cupressales > Taxaceae > Taxus > Taxus chinensis. The sequence continues at coordinate 1,035,821,309 of CM034146.1, read as the reverse complement.
ACATATGAACTTCTGCACATCTCTGGCCTCAGTCACTATCTGGTTAACCCACTGAATCTTCCCTATGTCTTTCAGTGCATTGTTCATGGCATGCACACAACATGGAGTCCAATAAATATGCCTATATTCCCGCTCCACTAGCTTGTCTGCTGCTCTGCACACATAAGCTGCATCTGTGACAACCTGTACAACGTTTGAAGGTCCAACCTCCTCAATGGCATCCTTCAAAATCTGATACTGAAACTCAGCATCTTTCCGCTTCCCAGAACAATCAATTGCTCTCAAGAAGTACGGTCCATCTTTGCAAGAGACAATGATATTGATGAGAGGACGGTGTCTAATATCCGTCCACCCATCCATGATAATGCTACATCCATGTGACACCATGTCACCTTCATCTCCTCCATCAATAGATTAACCTTGGAATAATTTCTATCCAAGATTGTTGTCCTGAGTTTTGTGTCTCCAGGAGGCACATAACTTGTACCTGCTTTTGCAACCTTAGCCATAGCCTCCTTGTAATAAGGAGAGCGAGCGGCATTAAATGGAATCCCAGCAGCATAGAAAAATTTCCCAATAGCATCATCTGCCTCTTCCCTTGCCTTTGAATCAAACATGTCAACAACTGAATTTGGGGCTGCCCCCATGGCCTTTCTCTTCCCTCTGCTTTCCACTTCTGACACTCCAAAACTAGAACCAGCCAGAGTATTACCATGTTTGCCAGTCCTATGAGTGCTCAATGGAGTATTAGCCGTAGAACCACGAACTTCTGGCACTTTGTCTGTGGTATTTCCATTGAAGATTCTCACCATCTCAGCTCTCTGCTCTAGTGAAAGGCCCTTACAAGTGCCAACCCCCCTTCCTGTAAGATGCAACAAGTGTGCATTGGTCCTAGTGATACTGCCATGCCAAGTCAGTGCACATATGTTGCACTTCCATACTTTGCTCCCCCCTCCAGACTTGGGGTTATCAATTATTTGGGCAAATTGTTGCAATGGCTTCTTCTTATCAAATGGTCCAATGGCAAATTTGGACAACATTTCAGAGGGGCAATTGGTAGCACTACCAACTGAACTACCAGTTGCCGCTGCCACTACATTTTGTGTCCCTTCTTCACTCTCCCCCATTGTGGCATCACCAACTCTTCCATGGCCACCTATCTCAACTTCCCGTTCAACCCTCTCCTGCTCTGATTCATGCTTCTGATTCATACTCATACTCAGAAGAATAACTCATGGTGATGATTGCTGCAATGAATTAAAAACAACCATAACTATATGATTGATTGAAATTTGATTATGTAATGATTCATGAATTAATTTTTTTTTAAAAACGTAGCCAATATGCATTTTTTAAATCGTACAAACTATATGCGTGATTATATTGTGAATGTACATGCAAATGTTAAAAAAGTAAAACCCCTAAAAAATGCAAAATATACTATAAATTTTAAACTAGAAATAAAATGTAATTAAAAAAAAATGTAACCATTTAAATTTTAAATTTTACAACCAAACCCTATGCAAGATGCATTTTTTTAAATCCCACAAACTATATGCATGATTGCATTATGAATGTAGATGCAAATGCTAAAAAACAACCCCTAAAAAATGCAAATATAATATAAATTTTAAACTAGAAATAAAAATGTAATTAAAAAAAAAATATAACCATTTACATTGTAGTTTGTACAACCAAACCCTATGCAATATGCATTTTTTAAAATCCTACAAACTATATGCATGATTACATTGTGAATGTAGATGCAAATGCTAAAAACAGCCCCTAACAAATGCAAATATAATCTAAATTAAAAAAAAAACTTTAACAAGTATTGTAAGCAAATAAAATTATAAAATTATAAATACCTCTTGCTAATGCTCCCTCTCTTGTTCTTGCTCTTGCTCTCCCTCTTCCCTCTTGCTCTTGCTCTTGCTCTTGCTCTTGCTCTCACTCTTGCTCTCACTCTTGCTCTTGCTCTCACTCTTGCTCTTGCTCTCCCTCTTGCTCTTGCTCTTGCTTGGTGTGAATATGAAATGAACCCATAATGTAAATTTATAACATAAAATAGCACTTTTAGGGTTAGGGTTAGGTTAGGAATGTTACTTTTATGCTATAAGTGTTATGCAATTAAAAAAAAATTGTTTTTAGAGTGTAAAAAGTATGTTTTTTTTTAAAAACACATCAAAACGCGTGGGGGACGGCAGGGACGTCTGGACGTCCCCGCCGTCCCCCCCACGTCCCCGGGACGTTTCCTCCTGCCTCCAGCCGTCCCCGAGGCGTTTCCTGCCACTTCTGCACAATAGGAAACGTGGGGGAAACGTTTCCCCCACGTCCCCGCGTCCCCAGGACGTCCGGGACGTCCCGGACGTGTCAAATATGGGGGGACGCGTCCCCGCGTAACACTGGATTAGAAGCACCTTATTGATGATTGTTTCAGTTCATTTCAATCGATTTGAACTAGCAATGCAAAGAGGCTGTATTCACTGGGTAGAACATAGTAAGGACATGTGTGGTAGGTTTGAACCTCTCAAGGAGCGATTGAAGACTGTCATTAGGAGAGACAAAAAGATTGAAATCAAATGGGTTCAGATAGATTGAGATTGAGCCATGAATATGATTGACAAGTACATGAGACCAAGGTGAGTCAAGGTAAACTTGTAGTAGTAATGAGCACAAAAAGGATTCCTTATCATGCAAGGTTGAAGTTGTGTCAAAGAAGTGCGACAGGATGGTTTGTTACGACACATTAGTGACAGTATTACTGTTGCACTCTCACTGTGAAGTGAGCATTCAACCCGCTTTGCATTTTTAGAGGAGCGGCACATTGTTCTTTGCGAGCAATGGCTAATAGCTTTCCTTTCAGGTAATGTCTTTTAATTTATGTTCTTTATATGTTTCTGGTTTTGGTTTATAACCGGAATATTCTTCACCTAAAAAGAAATGGTAGCCTTCTCTTTGACTAAAAACGGGGTTTGGATGAGCTCCCCATTGTTTTTATTAGCAAGTCAACTTGTCCCAGTTGTAATTAATTGTATTCCCGCAAGCATTGTGATAGAGTTGCCACAGTCGTGGTTTTTTCAGACCAGATCGTTGCAATCTACTTGTTTTAAGAGGCATCGAGCTTTTTCTTTCCATGCAAGTTGGATTGGTAGTGCTTTATCCGAGCTCAATTGCAATCGAGGTGTTATCGACCCAGCCAAAATTCACCGAGGTCTTTTAAGTGCAAAAATCGTGGAAATACAGGTTACATTCCACCTTACCGAAATTCGAGCTCATATACATCTACCTTCTCATCTTATAAATTCGATCGCTACATATTGAACTGAGAAGTTAGGAATGCAAAGCAAAATTCACATTAGCTAAAGCGTGAGTATATTGTAAAATGAAATAATTACATCTCTAATTATTCATTTCACGCTGCCTTGTGCATATTAGTTGTCCACGAAATTACAATTATAAGGATTTGTAAACCAAGTCGTATGCCTTAATGGATACATCTCTTGTTTCAACAACTGCACTATCTTTGAATTTCCACTCAAAAATTAGACGAAGTTTGCAAGCAAATGAATGTTGGCGAATGAGTTTGGCAACATCACCTATATACTCTGTATTTTGCCCTGATGATATTTTCCACTACAAGATATTAAAGAGTATATTGCAAGTAAAATTTGATTTTCAAGCTGTCCCTCTTATCCAGAGCGAGTCTATTCAACCCTTGTGAACTTCTGTGATGAAAATATTTAAAAGATTACTTGAGGAATGGTCAGTGCATTTCCTGGAATGATTGCCCGCAGCCCTTTTGCAAAGAATACATTGCATTGATTGTTGGTTATCGTGGAAATGCTCGCAAACATTAACAACTGTGATTAGCAAATGTCAGCACCTGTGGTAAATGTTCATAAAATGCCATATCTAATCTCTTTCATGTACCTATGCCTTCACCTGAATCTCCCAGTTAACCCAGATTTGAAAGCCTACTTCTCAACTTGCATGGGGCTCGGATTAATTCCCAGAATTTCTGGTACCCGCATCCATATATCTGAATAAGTGATGAGTTGTATAGCATGTACTTAATTCTTTCCGGACAATTCACTTGACCACATACATAGAAGAACTGGAAAAGCTTTTCAAAGGACAAGCATGTCATCCCTCAGGACAAAGGCAACATTTCTCAAGCAAATCATTGTTATGCTCAGGGGGAAATAGTTGGAAACGCTCATTCTCTTATCACGTGCAATCCATGTCAGAAGTTGATCAACTCTACAGTGATGCCAGACCAAGTTTTATGTGATCCTGAAAGTCTAAGGAAAGTTGATTCATCTTGATCTCGCTACAACCGTGCTTCGCTGCTATTCAAGTCAGAGATATCATTCAAATCATTCATGAGGCATCAATCATGTTCCATCCGCCCAGCCCTAGGAAGGAGAACAAGACTGAGATGTTGCAGCATGGATTAACTTCATACATTGTCCTTACCACGTATTACACTATTTCGTAAAAGCTCACCGTCCAACCCGCTAGACATTTGCAGTTTGCCATGTACACCATGACAACTGGTCTTCCATCCAAATAAGCTATTCACTTCAAGAGTTTTACAATAGCCAAAGGGTATTTGCATCAATAACTTGGCAAGCAGTTTTATAGGTCACGTGTTATAAAGGTCAATTGTGGCTCTTACCTACCCTTGTTATAATTTTGTAGTTTGTGTAAATGTTAAGGGTTTTTAAGTTATAGCAAAGTCGGAATGTTAAGTGGAGTAATACAAATTTCATTATATCATTCCAAAAAGGCTTTTACTAAGATAGTCCTTTGTGTTGTTCTATGAGTCTAATTTCTAATTACAGTATTTGTTATATTAGTAACCTTGTTTAGTAAAGTCCAGTGTCAATTAGTATTTTATTGGATTTTGTAATCTAATATTAAAACCTTTTGATCAGTGATTGAGTCTCTATATATGGGATCAATATTATTGTCAATGTACATCTTAATATTGTTTGTCAAAGTGAAATAGGTGATCTTAGATAAACTTTGTTATTGTTTTGTCTTGGTTAGAATGTCCTATTGCATTGTCCTAATTGTGAGTGTTGTGAAAGTGTCTAGTTCAACTCAGGACTGTGTCAAAAGACAAACTGAGTCATATTTGTTGAGTCTCAAAAGATGTTCCGTCTTAACCCTACTTGAGTCATTTTCCCCCTTCTAAAAAAAATTGCCTTACGAACGCATTTTCGGTTGAAACCCGATTTCCGAATTGTAATTGAGCCTTATAATCACATTCCACTGAGCCAGCCAACGTCATTACTAGGAGGTCGCGAGGCAACGGAGGATGGAGGCTTCCAAAGCCTCTCGTCAATCACCAACGACGGGGCCCATTATGCTTTGGTGGCATTTTTTCCGTGTGTGTTTTACTTTTCACTGTGCATGTGGTTTTCAGAGTTCCTGTTTTTCAGTGAGGTGGTTTGCTTAATAAACCTCTTTTTTTAGAATTTGGGACAGATTCATGTTTTTGGATGTTCTGGCGCTTTTGCAGGAGAGAAGAGAAGATTACAAGGTAGACTCGAGTGATGGTTATCCAAATTAGTGCTAAGTTTGTAGATCTTGGATATTCACGCATTCGGGCGCCACTAGGGATGTGAAGGGAAAGTCCCACAGTGAATCCAAAGAGGTAGGGAGTTCTCTCCAAATCTTCTTTAATATTCCTGCATAATTCACCACGTCACTATGCCTTCACGAGGGTGCTACCATAGAACTTATAGAGTTTGGTACCCTGGTCTAAGAAGGCACTTCCAGGAGGTGGTTCACCTTCTTCAAACCATGGATTATTGCTCGGCGTTCACATTAAGGGGTGAATATTAGGCAATTAATAATGTTCTGTAAACTGCACAGGGGGTAAATGTTAGGAATAATGTTAGTATTTAGGGACATTATTAATGTTAGGCAAGTAACCATTGTAAAATGAATAGACGTCAGTAATTATTCATTGAGTGGTCAGTGCATATCATCAAGTTAGAATATTACAATTATAGATAACTAACTTATGTGTTGGCTAGATTTTCTGCATAGCTGAAAACCTAGGCAGTCATGAGATAAATCTCCCTCATTTACCGGTGAGGCTCCCATGTAAGATTTTGTCAGTTATATATCCTAATATCTATTTGTGGGTATTACTTTAACCATGTAGCTCATGAACCATAGCTATACGGTTCTTGCAGCAAGTAAGCAGCTGTAAAAGAAAGGAAAAATTTTGCAGAAGAGGAAAATAATAGGAAACGAGAAGAAAGTAGAGAGGATGTGCAACCCAAGCAATAGTTTACAGAGTTGATTGCATGCACATAGATTAAAACAAATAGATCATTAAGCACAGAATTCAAAGCAAAGGAAACTTTTTAGATCTAGATCTATAGTAACACAAAGTTTATGAACAGATCTAGAAAGAAAGTAAGAAGCAAAATGCACCGTTGACACAAAGTTCTCTGGAAATCTCTTCTATATTCCTTTGCTTGCAGAAATCAGGGGTTTCAGCTCAAAGTCTGGAACACAAGAATGTTGATTGCAAATTCCGATCCTTTAACCCGTAGGTTCTTCCTCTATTTATAGTGTATAAAGGGCAATTACAAATAGGAAGCTTTAAATGAATTCCCGCATGCGGAAGCTATGAAAAGGGAAACAGCTGGAAATCTTCCTCCTAGAATTCCTCTTTGCATGACATGCATGATTTATAACTGAAAAATAGAACCTTCTATTTTGCATGTCTGCCACCTATCTCCAAGTAATTGACTTCTTCAAGTAACGGCTTTTAAACCAATCACTTAAGTTTTATAATTTAATTGATTGCTCAATTACTTTGTCAGAAGAAAATAAGAGGAAAGAAGAAGAAGAGGAAAAGAAATTAGAAGAAAGTTGCAACACTTCCAGTCTTGTTCTTTTTCCATATTCTGCATGCGGTTGACTCTTTTGTCTTTGATTCTCACCAAGCTGGATCTGGAAGCAGGTGACTGTGATTTGCTTGCGGATATTGTGTCTTTGCCTTGTCTTCCCTCTTATCCTTGAAGCTTTTGCAATTCTTCTTCAGTACATGTAAAGTAAATTCGATGAAGGCTTCAACTGGAAGATTGGGAGCACATGCACAAGATCCTGGAAGGAATTTCCCATGCACTGACTTCTACACGGGCTATGTCAGAAACAAGAGGATGATTTTTTGCCAGAAGCCTTTGCAATTATGAGATCTGTATCCGTCAATCAAATTGGTAATAAGTTCAGGGCCTATGTCTGTATCATTGACTTCAGCAAATCTGGAAGCTATGCATGATTTTGCTGATCCTTTTCTTTCATCATGCTTCGTCATGGCTGGAACAATCTTTGTCTGAGCTCTTTTTCTTTTAATTCTGTCGGAATCCCTTGCAATTGGATCCATTTGCGCAGATCTAGCAACTTCTTCAGATTCGAAAGATATATTCAATATATTTGACATTGATTTGAACTTCTTTTCACTAATATGAGAACCTGTGATGAATACCTGCAATTAATTCAGACAAAGATGAAGTCCAGGGCATGAATACTTGATTTCTGTCACCAAAAATCTGCATATGAAGCCTGCTGCCCTAAAATTTGAGGTTTTGCTTGCATGCAAAGCAAGCAAAAATATTATTTAATTCACCAGAACACTTATACCAACATGCAGATAATTATCATAGCAAGAATCAAGCCATTCCAACCCTAGGCGCCAAACCTTGAAGCTTCCCTGGCAATGAAAAACACTCTTTAATGCAAAAATCCTCCTTCCTTAGGCGCCAAAACTGTCCGGGCTGCAATCCTTTGCAAAAAGAATTAATTACATCTTCACTATGGCAGCCCATGCTTATATAACCCTCAGCATTATTATTTTTAATAATTGCCCTTCCTATTTCTGGCAATTAATTAATAAACAATACATGTTTATTCACCCAAATTGGGCGCCTATTTTTGCATGTTGCTGGCTGCCATTAAATAAATTTAATTTATTTATTTTTAGCATGCTACCTTCAATTCTCTTTGACTAACCTTCATGCATTGACTTTTCTATTCATCCATGGCGCCAAAATTAGGCAGAAAAGCTATTAATAAATATCATTAATATCATTGTTTAATCACCAAATGGGTTGCACTTTTTGGCATGGGTGAATTCTAAAATTAAGAAGTCAACTTTTGATGGGAATTTTCACCCTGCACCGCAGCTCTAAAAATCCCTTCTTCCACTTAAGTGATTTGACTTTCATCATGGGAATTTTTACCCTGCAAGGCAGGTAATAAATTCCGTTTGCCTTGCCTGAAAATTCCACCTACACTGCCAAAAATCCCCTCTTCCACTAAGTGATTTTCCTTTCAAATGGGAATTTCCACCCTGCCAGGTAAGAAATTCCCGCCTGCAACTTAATTTTTCCATTGTAAACTTAAGTCATTCCTTTGAAAAGTGCGACTTGTATGGGTGAATAAAACCTTCGTGATAGGAAAAAGTTAGCCTGCTAGGCAGGCAGAAAATTCCCATCGGTGCTTTAAGTGATTTTTCTTTATTTTATAATGGGAATTTTTACCCTGCAAGGCAGGTAAGAAATTCCCGCCTGCCTTCCGCCTCTAATTTTCCCATCGCAGCTTAAGTGACTTTGACTTCATGGGAAAAAGTACCCTGCAAGGCAGGTAAGAAATTCCCACCTGCCTGCCACTAATTTTCCCAAAAACTCTTCATACCCTGCAAGGCTTAAGAAATTCCCGCCTCACAGCCACCATAATTCAGCTTAGAAAATGCGACTTGCCTGGGAGAGGCTTTTTGTGCATGACTTCATCTTTTTTGGTCAGAAGTTTGCATTTTGAGGCTGATTCCTTCTAGTGCAGTGTCGGTAAATGATCTCCAGATGCTTCAGGCAATTAAACAGACTATACTGGCGAAAGAATTGACCTAGGGGAATTTCACAGAGAAACCACGGAGAAAACCAGAGAAAAACGCAAAAGAAATAAATAAAAGCGAAAAACGTTGCCAGAAGTTGCAGAACAATGCCCTGAATTCATTCCTGCTGAAAACCCTATTGAGATGTGTGAATACTGGCATGCAAAACTTCAACAGGATTCAACCCGAGCACAATTTACTTCAAACGGGGCATTATTTATTTAATAAATAATTAAATAAAAATTTCTCGCAGACAAAACTTGGCAGAGGGATAAAATGAGTTTCGGCATCTGGGTATTTGTCGAAATTGGCTCATATGATTCACTGGGAATATCTTAACGTAATACAGACATCTTCTGGCAATAAAAACACAAAAAGACCCGTTATTTTGAAAAGAACGATTTTTTTTCAAATGGGTAGTGCCAGATTTCAGGGTAAAATCTGGGGACACCACTCCACCTCTGGGTTTTTGATCTCTAAAGCTGGGATTTCTTCTGCCAGATCGACCAGGTAAGCTTGGTTTCCCGAAGTATTTACCACTACGATTTCCTAGGATATCTTTAAATGAGGTCGGCTTAGAGGGATGAGACGTACCCCGACTTCCAGAAGCATCGACCCTTGCTTTCCTAAGCAGCTCTTTGTTTTTCCCTCCAGCCCCAGGCATATCCGCATCCTTGGTCAAAATTCTGTGTGAACGTAGGTTAGGGTTTGAAACTCGCTCATCCTTCTCCCTTTCCCGGCCAACCTGCAGTCCACCGCTTGTCCTTTGATCCCCGAGAACAATGGCAAGTCCTCCCTGATGATCTGTTGATGCCCTTGCCGTGATGCGTTTGCCCTTGCCTGAACCGATTTCGATTTCGCCTTTTGCGCAGATTTCGTGGTATCTGCTGCCATCGTGCCTCCTTCCTTCATTCAATTGTAAATACAACTTATTAATACCAAGTTTTCTCATTGTGAATCACTATTGTTGTTGAAAGTTGAAAGATGGGTCAATAAGTTTGAATCAATATTGAACATGTAGTTGATTCCCAAAAATGATATTTAATGATGATGTACTGCAGAAACACCAAATGCACAAATAGAGCTTTTCATGTTTGTTTTCTGTAAAGAATATTGGCGATACTTGAACAGTCGCGATTGTAGATACTTTTTCTGGTTTTGACGATTGTTTTGTTAAATACAACAAAGATATCATGTATGAATTGAAAGTTCTCCTGAACTTCATGTTCTGTTTCTTGTTTTTTTAGCTTAGCACTCAAGGTGCAACTTTTAATTGAAGATGTTATTTTTGCAATTTATTGCTATATGCTTTTATGGATTTTGAAACAAGAATGGATATATGCAACTAGGAAATTCTACCCACATTTCGCTTAGTATAACAAAGATGTTGAGTAAATTTCATTGCAACATTTCAGGTTTCAAACATTAAAAAGAAGATTTCCTGTATTTCAGATCCCTAATCATGTTGCAATTAAAATTGCTTTGGAGCTGAAGAAGCTATTGGTAGACAACAGTCTTCTTGATGTGTATGGCATTCTTCCATATTCTTCTTTTTCTGGGTTTCATGTCTTTTGTTGTAATTTCCATGTGTACTAGGAAAGGATTTTTTCAAGGGATAAGTACTCCAAAGTTTTCAAGTGGATTGCTGAATTGCACAAAGTTGCTACCAATACAATCTTAACCTTTTTCTGGTAATTGTGCAGATCCCAGTCAGATCTGGAAGCTAATTTGTTTAAAGTATGCTCATCACTCTTTTTTTTTTTAAGTACTATGAATTTTCATACTAAAAATGTTTAGAAAAGTTTCTTTCTAGGTTTCAACTTTTGAGAAAAAGAACTTGAAAAAATTAACTTAGTACCATCGAATAAAGAGTAAACATATGCAAATCTTTTTCTGCCAAAGCCTTTAAAACTTTTATTAAATTTTTCTCTGTGTTGTTTTTGAATGCACAGCTTATGGAACGGCGTGGATTTGGGGAAGAATACATCAATCGATATAAGATGATGACTAGGTTGGTTTTTTAGTTTTGAGTAAGTTGTCTTTATTAATGTCGTGAGTACACCGTGCAAGGAATCAATTAATAGTATGCATCAAAATATAGCTGGGTGTTGTTTTTTGGCTTTTTAAGAGTTTCTTATTATTGATTAACCATTAGAAGTTCTATAAGTTGCTTCATAGAATAAAATGAAGCAATTTGATGATTCTCTTAATCACATTTTTAACTCCCAAGGCTTCCCTTGCTTTTTGGGCATGTTTTCCAAAGCACTCTTCCATGCTCATCTTCAAATTCACCATTTTCAAGTGCGCTGGGATTTTTTTAGTTCTTATCGATAACTAAATCGCGGTTACCACCCATCATTTTTAGAAACTTGAATGTGTATGTGTGTGTAACACACATGTTAGTGTAGGTTATTATTTATCTTTTTATTTGTTTATTAGGATAATTCTTGCACTTAGGTTATCTCTAGACTTGTTGAGTTAGCTTGCTTAAGTGTACTAGTTGTGTAGAGTTAGCTTGTTAGTCTTGTGGAGCTAGCTTGCTAGTCTTGTGAAGTTAGCTTGACTACCAGTATCAGTTAGTGGGAGTTCTTCACCACTGATCTAGGTAGTTGTTGCACTTCCCTCCTCTTATATGCACATCCTCATTATTGAGTTAATTTAATGAGATTATGATGGATTTTCATATGTAATATTTCAGCTCTTTGTTTGTAAATCCTTTTGTAAGGTTATTCTAGCGAATTCCTTTCAGCCTAAGTAGCCGATGCGACACCCCTAGAGCACCTAGTACTGGTATGAAATATACCCGGTACGGATACGGCCCGGATACGTGCCCGAAAACAGCTAGGATATGGCTAGGCAGGTCCAGGTATGTCTGCAGACATACCTGGCCGTATCCGGACCTGCCTGGTAGTATCCTGGCATTTCTAGGCCCAAAACTGTGTTTTTTTTTATAATTTAAATTTATATTATCATTACAACAAAAATTACAGTTTTCACAACATCACTATTCTACAGAAGGTACAATTTAAATTTAATATATCATTACAGTAGAAATTACAGTTTTACAGCACCGTTATTCTACATAAGGTACTAAATAGAAGCCATCATAAACATGGATAAAAATATTATGTATGAGATAAATCATAAATGTAATAAACGCCTCAACTAGATATGGTAGGGACAAATGAAATTATGAATGTATGAGTAGTTTGTTATGGTTATTTAAATTGTTTTGTTTTTCATATGCATAATATGTGGTTAATTCTTATTTAGTAGGCGGGAATTTATATATTTTTTAATATTTATATATATATTGTATGGTCGTATCCAATGCCGTATCCGGGGCCAATTTTTTTTTACGTATCTGCGTATCGGATACTTCGTATCCGTAACCGTATCCAAAACGTATCGGCTACTGAGCTTTCAACTTATTAAATGTGATGTGTTATTATCATCTAAGATTTTTGTGGCTTGGAACAATCTTCTTTTCGTTCCTTTCAACACACACACAAATTTTTTTTACAATATAAGTTTCTGGTAAATAAAATACCTACGAGATTTGTTTAGAGCACAGGCTTATAGTATGTGAAAGCTAGAGGTGCCTAGTATGAGGTTGCAACCACATATTTATACAAAAAGTTGGATCTACTAAGACAATACTTTGGTACAAAGATTCCAAAGCAGTGTCGGCCATTACAAGGAACAACCTAAAGTTGATTTAAACTGAGTGGGTGATTGGGCGCACTTCGCTTCTGCTAGTTGTGGACCTAGTTTTTTCATATGGTGATAGGTGTAAAGTTCATTACTTTATACCCCCGTTTTCCGAGAAAAGGTTGTAACCACGTCAGGTCAACACAAATTTTTTAAAGATGGCTGGTCATTATCTTTTGCATCTTACACTAGTGTCAGATGTGTGCACTTATCGTAATCAAAATACGCTGATTTCGAACATTATTAGGAGCTTAACTATCGGAGTCCTATGTCCTTCCTATTCACAACACTAGCGACACATGCTAGAGGTCTTCTATTGTCGATTTTGTCGGTGGGTGTAATCTTCAATGTCGCTTAAAGATTCTCCTTGATCTGATTCTTGATTTCTGTCATATGACATATCTGAAAACGACTTTCCTGAATCTTCTGTTAGAGATTACATCCCATTCAAACCTACTGGCTACAAGAGCGGGAATGATGACTATCTGTCCATCTTTAATCCTTAACCTTGCCCTTGGGTTATTCTGCAAACTATAATATTCTATCTTGGGGAGCTCATAGTTGTTTGGATCTGTCAGGAACCCTTGTGTTGTTCTTTCAATTTTTCTCCATGTCTTGGGTCTGATTGACTCAAAATACTGCTTTGATGGTGGCTCAAGTTTCCATCCAAAATTTATAGAATCTCTTTCGAGATTGAGTCTCAAAAAATGAATTGTTGAAACATATCCCATGGAAATGAGTCTTTTCAACCTTCTTTTTCCTTCTTTGATCCATTCCATGTCTCTTAGACCATTGATATACACAGTTACTCTGAAAGGAGTCTCTAGACCTATCCATACAGGAGAATGGTCAAACCCTAATGCACTTGTTAGATGGAATTCCCATCTTCTTCTTTGGGCATTATGTTCATCTTTCATGATTTGTTCTTGACTATCGTACAATTCTGTCTGCTTACCAATATGTGATGATAATGTATATCACATTATCTGGTAGATTTCCCCAATCTTTTTGTTGTTGTCCATCAGTTGGGTTTGGATTGTTACTACTGCTTCCTTCATAAATTGCATTGACAAATTCTCTGGATAAACAATCAACAAAAGAATTTTCTTCACTTTTGACCTTTCGATATGAAAATCATAGCTTGACAGCAGAAGATACTGCCTAGCAATTCTTCCTTTTCCTTATTAGGTTTTTTTCTTATGATACTAAGCATAAGTTTACTATCTGTCCTTACAGTGAATTCCACTGGTTTTAGGAATATAAATAATATACCTTTTCTATGTATCTGAGAAATTGCCAGACCTGTGTCCACAAATTTCTTCAGGTCCATTTGGATATTTCTGCAAAAGGACTACGCCCCATGTGTCATTTGATGCATCCGTCTGCAACACAAGTGAATGATTTCCTTTTGGCAATTGTATGGTTGAAAGATGAAGACATTTCCTTTTGATCTTCTTGACTGTTTCTGTAGACTGCGTGTTCCAAGAAAATTTATTTGGCTTTAACTGCTTCTGCAAACTGATTCTCCATTGTGCCAAATCTTTAAAGAAGGGGCTGGCATAATTCGGATAAACAAAGAATCTCTGCAACTGCTTTGTATTTTTAATTTCATCAGAAAAATATTGTATCTTTTCAATCACACGACTTTTCAATTGATTGTTCCTGCTTCTAATGCATTCCTAGGAATTTGACATCTGTTCTTCCAATCTGCATTTTTGATTCAGACAAACAGATTCCATGAGAGATTATAGCATCATAGAACAATTCAAGGTGCTTGATATGTTCTTCAATGGAGTTGGAAAAAATCAACACATCGTTAATATATACAATGCGGAAGTCATGCATATGTTTGCGTGCCATATCCATCCCTTTGAAAATATGCTGGGGTTGTGGCTAACCCAAATGGCATGACATTCCATTCAAACAATCCTTGGGGGACTGTGAATGTTGTTTTATGCCTATCTTCTTTCTTTACCTTTACCAACTAGAATCTTGACTTGCAGTCAAACTTTGAGTAGATTGTACTTTGGCTGGCTTTCTTCATCAATTCTGCATTATAAGGCATTGGATAATTGAATGTTTCAATGTGTTGTCATGCTTTTGTGCTAGACCAAAATTCAAATTTTCAAGCATGACAACTAATCCCAAATTTGAAAATTTGCTCCCGAGTCTTCCCAAACCCCCTTTCCGTTTAGTTTGTCTTCGGTGTCATGATCCTATGAACCTTGCAGGTACTCCCAATGTACTGAACAAGAATGTTAAAATGATCAAAGTGATGTTTCAAGGTCAGCCATTTCATTCAGTGAAGGGCAATTGAGGACTAGCTCTCCGACAGGCTCGAAAAGGCCAATTTTGGCCATTTCAAGGTAGGTATGCATCCTTCGAGAGGGTTTTAAGAGCTCAGTCATCCGGAGGTGGTATTGAAGAGCTAAGAGGGTGTTGGAAGTGATTTAGGAAGATTTAGGGAAGATTTGGAGGTTTAGGGACAGGTTGTGCAACAACAGGGTTTTTAGTTGTAAGGAGTGAAGACTTAAAATTGGAACCTGAACTTCACCGGATGATTCTGGGAGCTCCGTAAGGAGTTGGGAGCCAATCAAGTAGGCATTGGAAAGCTGGAAGAATTCTGCACATGGTGGAATCATCACATTTTTCACAAGACCCGATGTCTTCTCAAGGCAGCTTGATCTTAGCAAATACACCCTGCTGTCCCGAAGAAAGAGGGGCCAATTTTGGAAGATCAGGCAAAATCAGGAGTTGAAACCCATCCCATTGTTCTTGAAATGGTCTTGGGAGTCAAAATCATATAAAACTTCATGTGAAAAGGCCTTTTGGAGCTCCGGGAATCGCTTCGTCAAGTTCTCTCTTGTAGAGGTGTGCTGCTTGTACTTAGTCATTTTTCAGAGTAACACATGTCACCTCCTGGCTCGTGGTGGTATTTTGTGTCCCTCTTGTCCCTTTCACAAGGGGACAGAGGGGACACAAAAATGCACCCCTCCTCAGCTCTCCTCTCTGGTCCCCCACATGACCAACTCTCAATCCCTAGAGTGCTAAACGGGCCAAAACTCTTCTCCCCAAGATTGCATCTGTGAGTGACAAGTGCCATCATCTCCTTGAGGCGTACTTTTGTGTCCCTCTTGTCCCCATTCCTAAGGGGACACAAAAATGTGCCCCTCTCTAGCCCCTCTTTAGGTTCTTCGTGTGACCCAGACCCAACTCCCAGGTGCTTAATGTTTGTTTTCTCCATCTCCTTCTCATTTCACCACAACTTGACAAGTGGCACCATCTCCTTGAGGCGCATTTTCTTGCACCTCTTGTCCCCATTCTCAAGGGGATAGAGGGGACACAAAAATGCGCCCCATGCCAAGCCATTGCAAACCCTAGTTTTCAAAACATGAGTTGCTTCCTCTCCGTGAACTTTATTTATTGTCGGGGAACTCAAAGTCATAAAACAACTATCAAGTCTATTTCTTCACCCTGTTCAACCTTTGCATCCATTATTGAAGCCATGGAACCTACAAATTCATGAGAAAACATATGATATGTTGCCCATCACGTTCTAGAGCCATCCATGATTGCAAAAAATGAAGCTTTTCTCATAGTGCTTCAACCAGAAACCTAATTGTACCAATGTTTGAACCGAGTTTTCTTCTTCTAGACATCCCTGTGATCACTGTAACTTCAAGCATCCGTTAATGGCTGCCATGACACAACAATAAACTTGAAACTTGTGCCCTAGAAGTTGCTTTTTTGATTTTCAAGAGATCCAACAAAAGGATTACAACGAAAATTGGAGCACGGGACCATGGAGCCAAGTTGAATCCAATGATGATGTTTTCTTCGCAAGCAGAAACCGGTATGTGCACATTCTAAAAATAGAAAGTGTTCTGCAAAGTGGATTAATAAAAATAGTAAGTCCCTTAAAAACCAAACTCCAATCACTCAGAACACTAAAAAACGGCGTGCCATGAGATTCAAAAGACCATATTTGAGCAAAAAAGGCAAAATATCCTAAAATAGTAGGTCATGACCCCACTTATTAAAAATAGGAAGTTTCAGTTTTAAGTGCAAAAAGTTGCAGTTGGCTCCATTTTCACTCATCTCGCTGCTTTTTGCTATGCTCACAGGGTCGTAAGATGATTGCATAGCTCAAATAAGATAATTAACCCTCCACAGGGATCTTGAAGTATCATTCCGATCATAATTGTGTCAAGGAGCAAGGCGGGGTATATCGAGGTGCAACAGGTGAAAGTCAGAGGCATTGTGCAATCTACAAAGAGTTCAAAGAGAGTCAAGGACTCCATTAAAACCCAGGCTAAAGAATCATCAGGTCTTGATCCACCATCATCTCTCCGTTGAGTTGGTTGAACTGGTTGAGATGAGCCAAGTGAGCTGGTTGAGTTGGGCTGAATGAGCTAGGTGCGCTCAGTGGGTTGATTGAGTTAGTCAAGCCATTTGAGACATTCAAGCCATCCTATGTGAAGAATCAAGAACTCATCCTTTTCATGAGAAGCATATGAAAGATGAGGTATGCGAACATCCTTGAATATGATTTTATTCCACGAGCAATTTGGAGTAAAAAAAGGTAGATAAGTGATCTTCACTTGGGGCACCTTGAATGCAAGAACAAGAAACCATCCTGGCTTCAGTTGACAACATTTTCATAATAGTGTTCCTAAACACTCACCGCAAACCTTGTGGTGTGGTCATTGTCATCTCCTCATATCATTCTGACCGGTGGCCACTTCTCAAGCAATCCATTCAGGGGCCATCGCTTTCACCTGCATGATGAAGGCCTATTTCAATAGGTGATGGAGAAGCATCAAGAAACTTGAGCACCGTGAGTTGTCTTCATGATCAAGGGCCAATTGTGAAAGCCTAAGGAACAAGAAAGTGATCTTCACTCTCACTGTGGATGAAAGAGGAATCATCATGAGTGATGCCCGTAGCCATCTCAAGCTCACATCAGGAGGTCTCTCAACAGTGTTTCTAAAAACTCATTCGACAGTCCGAGGTGTCTGTGCATCTTGCAGAAGGAGGAGATTGTGATTACCATGCCTCAAATCAGCAAGTTCTTCATCAGCAACAGATCGGTCAACCTCTCCTCTTCCTCTCTTCTCTCTCTCTCCCCATATTTTAATTTTCCAATTGAGAATGTACTTTTTGCTATTTCATCCTATTCACTTAAGTGACCATTAGCTAAACATTGTAAGAGTCCTTTTTCCAATAATAAGAAAAAGACTCACTTCCTAGGAATCTGAAAGGTCACAAGTGATGTGGATAGGTGAAGAGTCATTTGGGTGGTAGATGAAATGACAAATTGTAATGCTATAAATTGGGATGGCTTCTGCATTCCAAAGGGTTGGCAATTTTTGGTTGAATGTATATTGTTGAGAGTTCCACTTCTACATCAAGTAATAAACGCTTCAATTCTTCTATTTCTTGTTCTATGTTCCTCTAATATCTCTTTCCAATTTTGCATATATGATAATCTTGTAAAACCAAGAAAGGTGTCTGTGCCTTTAATGAACGAATCCATGGAAGTCCGTTTCTATGATTTGTTTTGTCTTATCATGGTTTGCATTGTTGTGTTCTTCTAATTGGACGTGGATTACTCTGGTTGATGTATGTGAATTCTGCTAGTGCCTACTCACAAACATTAACCCTCTCTTTCCTAATTTCTCTCCTTTATCCTTAGCTGCAAATTCCTCCCTTATACTCTGTACAAGCACTTTGCCACAGGTTTAGTGAAGTGTTCCCGTGTGATCCCCGACCTATTTGGCCACCCCACAGAATTAGGATAGTTTACATTCAATACTAGGAGCCTCCCCATACACAAGGAGGGGCTTAGCCCCATACTGTTGGTGAAAACCCAATAATTTGCCACGCGACAAATTATTTCGCCAACACAATGGTATCATTCAGTGGCTTATAGTTGATGCATGAGCATTTCTTTCTCCTGACCTGCTCAGAGTGCTTGTTGACAAACAAGGCAACATATGCATATGAGCTCTTGCTTTGGCTAATAAAACCTGCATCAAGAAGTTCTTTCAACTAAGCATCCAACTCCTTCCTTTACTCGGGGTAAACTGATATGGTTATTCATTGGGAACTTTTGTTGCAAATTCTGGTCTAATTTTTATTTCAGATTCTTTTGCTTTTGGTTTCCAGAATCGTAATGTAATGTGGTGATCACAAAAGGGGTTATTTGATTGTTGTGATAGTTTGGTAGCCGTATGATGTTGCGGAGAAGGTAAGACTAAAAGGCCATGTTCTAGTAATAGTAGTAGTGTAGCCCATGGGGTATCTTGTTGCGCTGATATCTTGAGAGGGGTAAGAGTGTCGATAGCACTAATTGTATTACCAGAATAGTTTGCTTTTGAAGCTAGTTGCATGATGTATTTGGATTTTTGTAAAGTTCGAGATTCGTCAGCCATACACTTAGAAATGATGCTGGCCTCTATTGAAGTAGCCTCTTCTATAGGTATATATTACTTTTTCGCGTCCTTGTAGAGAAACTTTTTTTAGAAAATGGTGTTTTGCTTGTCCTGCATTGGGATTTCTGTCTTTTGTACTAGGCTTTGTATTGGGAGGAAGTGTTGCAATCACGACCTTATCGAGAGTTACTTCAGTATTGTCTTGGGCCGGTGAAGGTAAACAAAGAATCATCGTCATCAATGGGATTGACATTTAATTTGCATGTGCACTCATTTGTCATCTCTTGTTCATCAGTGTCACTATCATAGTTCCTGTTTTGGTTGTTTTTATTTCAAACTGTGTATAACAACAAGCTGTGCTAGTTGTACTTGTGCATGTCTAATTGCGCTTTAGTCAAGAGTAATTTCTCTAACTAGTTATTCACTATTGTAGATGTTTGTTCCTATGGTTAACTCATGGGTTCAGTGTTATAATCGCCCTTGATTGGCCTATGTCGTAACTGTGCAATTTATCAATAAGAATGGGTTGTGCTGGAAGTATGTTAGAGGTCTCTTGAGAGGAGGATGGTATGATTCGACAATATTTAAAGGGTTCCTCGTCTGCCATAATAGTGTGCTTGTGTCCATCGTGTATGAATATAACACAGTGGTGAAGTGTTGATGGGATTGTCTCCATATCATGAATCTAGGGTCTCCCAAATAAAAGACCGTAATCGAGAGGACTATCTAAGAGGTGAAATGTAGTGGGCATTACTTTGGGCCCAAGTAATAAGTCCAATGTGATTGTACTCGTGGTAGGCCAAGGGGTACTTACGAATCCTTTTATAACTTGAGATGATTTTTGAATAACACTTGCATGAATTCCCATTTGTTGTAACAACGAGCTAGGACAAACATTTAGAGCTGATCCATTATCGATTAATACCTGCTTAATTAGAAAACCTTGAATACCAACAATAATGCGCAGCAGTTGATATTGATCCGGAATATGCCTAGGTGGTAAATTCTTAGTGTTGAATTTAGCAACCTTATCAATGCTTTGAAATGTATTCATAATATAAGCAAAAGCCATCTGTGGTGTATTACTAGGGAGAGCAGTATTCTACAAAGCCTCATATAATATATCCTTGTATACAGGTAATTTTTGTAATAGCTCAAGAATATAAATTTTAGTAGTTGTGTTTCATAATTGGTCCAATAAATCATCCTGTTTGATTGACTAGCTTGTTGATGTATGGTAGGAGTTCAGAGAGGGATTAGGTAGGTTACCCCAATTTTTTAATTTACGACATGGACTGTGGATCCTAATATAAGTTAGGGTCTAATAGTGGGAGAGGGATGGTAGCTACTACAATGTGAAGAGTGAGGGGGAGACAAAACAAAAGATTGTATGCAAGCCTGCTAGTGGTGAGTAGTAATAGGAAGTTCCCCAAAGTGGATATTATTACATGTAGACTATTGGATAAGGTGTTGTATGTTAGGCTTGAGAGGTACTTTAGAACCGACTTGAGGATTGACCAAGGCATGGCCCAGTGTAATGTCCCCTTTTCTCCAAAATTGAAGACCATTTGGGTTTCCGGGCAAGACCTTCTTCATGGTTAAACGAAAGAAAAAAATAATAAGAAAGAATGCAACGCCTATTGTCTATCTTTAGTAACAAATAATTATACTAAAGGGGTCAGCTAAGGTTAATTAAAAGACAGAGAACAGGACATGTCTTTCCAAGTTTGGCGCCACCCTTCTAATTAGTATATGTAGGGGTTATGAGATTCATTTTCATGTATGTATTTGTTTGTAAATTTCCAAATATGAGAGATTTATCTCAGATTTAACCTATTGGGACACAACCCCGTCGAGACGACCAATAGAAGGAACGAAAACCCCTGTATTTGTCTTAAAACAATTATGTAATCATTGTATATTAATAAATTATTATTATTTTATCAAATCAGATTTTAATGGTGTATTTCCAAGAAGTACGATTTGCATAAGAGGTGAAATTCAATTGTTTTTGAGTAAATAAACTCGGAAATCTAATCTAAATCAGATTGCTTGGGTCTTAGAAAGTTACAACAATAATTTGCACTCAAATTTATACCATTTTGAGGCCAAATCAATCTAAATTGAAGTGCTGTGATTTACCAGTTTGCAGTTACTTTTCCAGATTTATATAATTAGTACATATTGGATCGATTTGGGTCTGAACTTGTTTCAAATTGTTGGAAATCGATTTAATAATATTTGGAGATCCTTTTCAGTTGATTTGTAGAAACCCTTGTTTCCCCCTGATTCTGATTCTGACTGTGTTTTTGTTTGTTTTTGCAGTTTTTGGGCACAAATGCAATAAAGTGATTTTGCAAGAAATAGAGAATAAATACTATAAAAGTAAATCAAATCTGAAACAATATATTCTATGGCTAATAGTGATGCCAGTCTTTTTTTATCAATTTTCTGAGATGATTACAATTTAGATCCACTAGCATGCAATATAAAAGACAATGATTTTTATTGGAGAACCTGGTATTTGCAGCAGAAATGAGAAAACCCTTGATCTGGTACAGCAGCAATGAATAACCTTTTTCTGGTCAGATTCTGAACAGCAGAAATGAGAAAACCCTTGATCTGATGGTACGGCCTGGTACTGTACAGTGCAAGCAGCAAATAATAAATAAGAGTACGGCTATTCTCTAGATCTCCAGATCTTATGGAAGTTGGCGCCTTGATGTAAGAAACCTCTCTGGACAACTTGCTATCCAAAACCCTGTAATTTTGACTCAATGTGAAGCTCTGTAATTTCTTCTGGATGAAGAAATCCCTCTGCCTGGCAATAAATCGGATGATATTTCACACCCTCTGAATTGCACTCACTGGAGATGGCTCGTTCCCCAATGTTTCGAGACTGAAACCCTAGGCTCCTGTGCTCTGCTCAAGACTTGATCAATTTTTTTATTCCCAAATAATAATAATTTTCTTCTTCCCAAGCAAATGGCTTATACTCATGAAAAGTGCGAATTCCTCAATAATAGGAAATCATTAAAAAATAATTCGAACTTTTAATTTTAATCTTTCAATAGTCTCCAGCCAAATTTTAATAATAAAATATATTCATCAAGAATGGCCCCTTTCTGATGATGGGCGACCCCTTCACTGAAATCACTTAAGTTATAATAAAATATTATAACTTTATATTATAATGCTCCCACCATTAATATTTAATTAAATCAATTAAATATTAATATCTCTCTCGATATATACCCGATGCACAAACCGTCTGAAGCTGACGAACACTGAAGTGATTCTGCACGTGATCAATCCATACTGCTAAAAATAGCAGGGGTCCCTCGCTGAGTGCTGAATACTGCTAAAAATAGCAATGCAGGCTAAAAGTGTCCGAACGAGCCCGAACGAAAGCCAACTGATCAAATACTGCCAACTGAAACTGAGCCAAACTCCAACATGACCCCCTATCCAACCTATCAGCCTACGAGGGTCGCATAATAGGCTAATCCTGTGCTCTGAGAGATGTCAACTAGAAGGGGACATGACAGTCCACCCCTCCTGAAATTGCTTGTCCTCAAGCAATCTCAACTCCGGATGCTGCAGAATATCCTCGCTCTCCCATGTAGCATCCTCAACAGGCAAATCTCTCCATTTCACTAGGTATTCCCTGATAGTCCTCCTACGCAACTGTCTCTCCCTGTACTCCAGGATGGACTCAGGTACTAAAATCAACTTTCCCTCATCATCTAAGGGAGGTAGAACTGCAGATGGTACCACACGGTGTCCCAACGCCTTCTTGAGGCGTGATACATGAAAAACATTGTGTACCCTGCTCTCTGCCGGAAGCTCAAGCTCATAAGCCACCTCTCCAACTCGCCTCAAGATCCTGAAAGGACCGTAATACCGTGGCTTAAGCTTTTCTGACCCACTCTTCCTAAGAGTGGACTGACGGTAGGGCTGCAGCATAAGGTAAACCATGTCACCCACCTCAAAATGCCTCTCTGTTCTCTTCTGATCCGCATACTGCTTTTGCTGATTTTGTGCCTTGGCGATATTTTCTTTGAGAGCCTTCATAGTATCCTGACTCTCCTGCAACAAGTCTCCAGCACTCGGCACTCTACTGTCGCTCAGTAGCAAATCCAGAAAACTCGGCGCCTCATACCCGTACAACGCCATGAAAGGTGACATCTGAATGGTCATATGGAATGTCGTGTTGTAACAATACTCACACAAATGAATCCATCTGACCCACGCCTTCTGCTGCCCTGAAATGTAATTTCTGAGGTATCCTTCCACCCACTTATTCACTATCTCCGTCTGCCCGTCTGTCTGAGGGTGGTAACTGGTGCTCGGTGTAAGCTCGGTTCCACAGAGTTTGAAGACCTCCTGCCAGAAATGACTCAAGAACCGACTATCTCTGTCGCTCACAATGCTCCGAGGCAATCCATGTAGTCTGAATACCTCACGAAAGAAGACCTCTGCCACCTGTGTAGCTGTGTAGGTAGTGGTAATCGGAAAGAAGTGGGCATACTTCGTCAGCCGATCCACAACTACATATATGCAATCTCGCCCTTGGGCTTTAGGCAAGCCCGTAATAAAGTCCATCGACAGGCATTCCCACTTCCTGTCAGGAATCGGAAGTGGCTGCAATAAACCTGCCGGGTACGTGTTCTCCTGCTTGTTCTGCTGACAAACAGGGCACTCACGCACGTACTGAAGAACATCTGCCTTGAGTCCTTTCCATGTGAATCTCTCCCGTATCTGTCTATAGGTTTTGAAATACCCGGGATGTCCTGCAGTCGGTACATCATGAAAGGCTCGCATGATTATGTTCTTCACCTCTGAATCTGGGATCAAATAAATCCTGTTCTTGTAAATGATCAAGTCATTCACAAGTGTATACCTGGTATCAACCGTCGATCCCTCAACAATGCTGGAAGCCCAAGTGTCCTTGGCATACTCTGCCACAATCATATGCCTCCAATCCTCCGTAATATGAACCATAGAGCTCAAGTATGGCCTACGTGAAAGAGCATCAGCTACTACGTTCTGTGTACCTTTGATATACGAAATATCAAAGTCATAGGCCTGCAATTTACTGACCCACTTCTGCTGACGATCATTGAGATCTCGCTGCCCTAAGAAGTGTCTCAAACTGTTATGGTCAGTTTTAATGCAAAATTTGCTGCCAACAAGATACTGTCTAAATTTGCTAAGGCATGCATGATTGCGAGCATCTCCTTATCATATATGCTATAAAGTCTCTCTGGCCCTCTGAGCTTTCGGCTCTCATACACAATCGGGTGCTTGTCCTGCATAAGCACCGCACCAATGCCCTCACCTGATGCATCGCACTGAAGCTCAAAAGGCTTCGTAAAGTCGGGTAGTGCTAAAACAGGGCATGTAGTCATCAACTCCTTGAATTTCTCAAAACATTCCTGTGCCTCAGGAGTCCAAATAAATGCACCCTTCTTCAGTAAATCTGTCATAGGGGCTGCGTGTCGTGAATAACCATTCACGAATCTACGGTAGAACCCACACAACCCTAGAAACCCTCTCAACTGTGTCAGGTTTGCCGGTGTAGGCCAGTCAATAATGGCGCGGATCTTTTCAGGATCCATCCGCACTCCATCTGCACTGATAATGTGACCTAAATATAACAATTCGGTCATCCCCAAGTCACACTTGGATTCCTTGGCGTACAAGGACTCCCTCTCAAGAATACTCAACACGGTCTCCAGGTGACCCAGATGCTCCTGCCAAGTCCTGCTGTATATAAGGATATCATCGAAGAAGACCAATACGAATCTCCTCAACAGTGAATGAAAAACCCTGTTCATCGTGGACTGAAATGTAGCTGGTGCATTAGTGAGCCCAAATGGCATCACCACGAACTCGAAGTGTCCACAATGACATCGGAAAGCCGTCTTCTCTATGTCCTGCTCACGGACCCTGATCTGATGATACCCTGACCGTAAATCAATTTTGGTAAAGTAACATGCACCATGGAGCTCATCAATAAGCTCGTCAATACGCGGTATCGGATACCTGTTTTTGATCGTCCTCTTATTTAGGACTCTATAGTCAATACACATGCGCAATGTGCCATCCTTCTTCTTTACCAACACAACCGAAGAAGCAAATGGTGACTTGCTAGGCCGAATGTGACCCATAGCAAGTAATTCCTTGATCGTTTTCTCGATCTCATCCTTCAGCCGTTTAGGATGTCTATAGGGCGTAATCATAACGGGCTTAGCGCCCTCCTCAAGCTCAATAATATGCTCAATGCCCCTGTCTGGAGGTCTCCCTGGTGGAATATCACTGAATACCTTATCATGCTTGATTCTCAACTGCTGTATGTCGGGATGGTATTCAGTCTTTTGCTGTCCCTCCTGTATAGGTGCCAATGTGCACTCGGCAGCCCACTCTACCATGTCGTGACGCATGAGCCTCTCCATCCGACGAAAAGAAATTGTTTTGATGTTGCTGTCCCGAATTGCTTTTAGAATGTGTGTCTTCCCGTCAACATCAAAACGGATCTCCATGTCCTTGAGACGAAGAGTGACTTCCTCCAATGAATGAAGCCACTTCATTCCCAAAACCAAATCAATGTCTCCCATGTTAACTACGTAGTAATCAGCCTTGAACTCATAATTGTTCAAGCGTAAAGGGAGATCCTTAATCATGCGTTCACACCTCAAAGTGTATCCGTCGGCCACCTTAACCCTAATGCCCTCGAACTCCTCAGTGATGAGTCCGCGTTTCTCAACGAATCTAGCATCTATGAAATTGTGTGTGGCTCCTGTATCAAGTAGGGTAATGACCCTCTGTCCTGCCAACACTCCACGAATCCTGAAAGAACCCTCCTGCTGAATGCTAGATAGGCGTGCCTCCTGTATCTGAAGCCCTGGCTCTGTCTCTGCCCTAGGCTCTGAAGCCTCTGACTCTGAATCCTCGGAACTCTCATGCTGTTCGGATTTTTCTGATTCTGAGTCCTCATAATACGCCCACATCACTCGATTTGCCTTGCCCTTAGGTCTTAGAGGACAATCGTGATTGGCGTCGTAGGGGCCTTTGCAGTAGAAGCAAAGCTTCTTCCTGCGTAGATCGTTAAGGGCCTCACGATCCAAAGGTGGCGCTGCTGATTTACCCTTCGAATCGTTCTTAGCATCTGATTTTTCTTTGATGAAATCAGACTTGTCCCTGTTTTTGTTAAAGCCCTTGTTATCCCTGAATGAAGAATTACCTCTGGAGTTAAATCTACTAGACGGTGCTGCCAACTCCATGCTCCGTGCTTTCTTCATCGCTTCCTGTAATGAAGGAGGATCAAAGGCTTTGATCCAGCCTCTCAATGGCTCTGTCAATCCCTCCATGAAGAGCACTACCAATCGCCTCTCTGAGATGTTCGGAACCATAACTGATAACCTCTGAAAGTCACCAATATATGACTCCAAGCTGCCACTCTGTCTCAACTGAGCCAAGTCTCTGAAGTAGGATTCTGGATCCTTCCTGTCAAAACGCTCTACCAACCTGTCAACAAACTCCTGATAGGAAGTGATCCTATCATGTTGTAGCGTCACCATTCCGTGGTGCCACCAGTCGTAAGCTACTCCCTCCAAATGTAGTGTCGCATACCTGATTGCATCTCTCTCCGCCATCGGACGCAATGTAAGGAATGTGTCAAGCTTACTAATCCACGCTTGGGCTGTCACTTTGCCACTGCCATCGAACATCGCTAATGTGAGCCGGTTCGTAGCATGTTTTAGGTCATTATTCTGGTGCCTAGGTCTCCAATCCTGTCGACCTCTGTTGTGTTCTCTCCTCTGAGTGACAAACCGGTCAAAAGGAATCCTTTCTCGGACCTCGGGTGGTACCAACTCCCACTCCTCGTTCGCTGCCATAAGCGTATCAGCGAACAACTCCTCATGCTCTTCACCTGCTATAGCCTCGTCGGGCTCCTGTCTCATGAAAGTAGGCCTAGTAGGCCTGTCTGCTGTCCGTGAAGCTGTCCAAGGAATTCTCCGTGAACCTGCATCACTCCTGTCATCGTCACGATGTGGTGACGGTCTCCTCGATGTCCCCAGTCTCTGAAGTGCTACTGTCAACTGCTGTAATACATCATTGGACTGCCGTTGACCTGCACGTAAATCTCTGAGTGCATGCAAAACCTCTGCATTGTCTTGATCTCTGTCATTATGAGGTATCTCTGCCCTGTCAGCTCTGTCATTCCTGTCAGCCATGTTTTCCGGCTGCCGAATCGAACTCTGTTGCCTATCAATCAGAGCACGCCTGCGTGTGTAATACCTGTGAGACCCAATCTGTTCTGGCTGCATAAGACTGCTAAACCCTCAGGATGGAAGGATTTAGCTCTGATACCACTGTAGAAACCCTTGTTTCCCCCTGATTCTGATTCTGACTGTGTTTTTGTTTGTTTTTGCAGTTTTTGGGCACAAATGCAATAAAGTGATTTTGCAAGAAATAGAGAATAAATACTATAAAAGTAAATCAAATCTGAAACAATATATTCTATGGCTAATAGTGATGCCAGTCTTTTTTTATCAATTTTCTGAGATGATTACAATTTAGATCCACTAGCATGCAATATAAAAGACAATGATTTTTATTGGAGAACCTGGTATTTGCAGCAGAAATGAGAAAACCCTTGATCTGGTACAGCAGCAATGAATAACCTTTTCTCCCTCTGTCAGACCTGTCCCAGAACAATGCCCGATGTAGCAGAAACTGAGATGGAAAAGGTTCCCTTGATGGTACTGGTACACAGTACAGCAAATAATAAATAAGAGTACGGCTATTCTCTAGATCTCCAGATCTTATGGAAGTTGGCGCCTTGATGTAAGAAACCTCTCTGGACAACTTGCTATCCAAAACCCTGTAATTTTGACTCAATGTGAAGCTCTGTAATTTCTTCTGGATGAAGAAATCCCTCTGCCTGGCAATAAATCGGATGATATTTCACACCCTCTGAATTGCACTCACTGGAGATGGCTCGTTCCCCAATGTTTCGAGACTGAAACCCTAGGCTCCTGTGCTCTGCTCAAGACTTGATCAATTTTTTTATTCCCAAATAATAATAATTTTCTTCTTCCCAAGCAAATGGCTTATACTCATGAAAAGTGCGAATTCCTCAATAATAGGAAATCATTAAAAAATAATTCGAACTTTTAATTTTAATCTTTCAATAGTCTCCAGCCAAATTTTAATAATAAAATATATTCATCAAGAATGGCCCCTTTCTGATGATGGGCGACCCCTTCACTGAAATCACTTAAGTTATAATAAAATATTATAACTTTATATTATAATGCTCCCACCATTAATATTTAATTAAATCAATTAAATATTAATATCTCTCTCGATATATACCCGATGCACAAACCGTCTGAAGCTGACGAACACTGAAGTGATTCTGCACGTGATCAATCCATACTGCTAAAAATAGCAGGGGTCCCTCGCTGAGTGCTGAATACTGCTAAAAATAGCAATGCAGGCTAAAAGTGTCCGAACGAGCCCGAACGAAAGCCAACTGATCAAATACTGCCAACTGAAACTGAGCCAAACTCCAACATGACCCCCTATCCAACCTATCAGCCTACGAGGGTCGCATAATAGGCTAATCCTGTGCTCTGAGAGATGTCAACTAGAAGGGGACATGACAGATAAAATAATGTAAAGAAGTTGCATTCAATTATGGCACATGCTAAATAGAGTAAAGTACAAGAGGATGAGTTCACTTAGCTTTTTTGATGTTTCGTAAAGTAACCTTTAAAGTGCTCGTTCACAATCTTAGAATGATCTTTGTTGGCAAGATTTTAAGTTGTGTTTTCTTTGGTTACTTTACTGACTTGGCCAATGGGAAGCGACATAAAGCTTGCTTGAAACATTTGAGAAATTGTTGTGCAATGGGTATTTTTCCTTTGGGTTTTTGAGTACTTCTAACTTGAAAGTAAAAAAAGGAAGTAAAACTGTGAAATGGAGAAAGCACAAAATGGAGAGAGAATGAGGAGAAATATAAGGGAGGATGAGAAACCCACAGTGGAATAAAAGCGGAAGACCTCTTGGAAAACCTGAATTTGAATGAAATGGGTTGAAATCTTTCTCCACCATGAAAATGGAATTATTTAAAAACAAAAACAAAAAACAAAACCCCATTTATATTATAGAGAAATCAAAGTATACATATTCTATTGTGCCAGGCATGAAAGCTATTAGTCCAAGCCTAGGTAGTAAACAAAAAAGGATACATATTAGCAGTCATTAATGCAAATAAGAATTTAGAGTCTTTCTCAGATCCCCTTGAAGCTTGGTCGACCACCACAAAGGAGGGGGACCATAACAAAGAAGGTTATGGTTGTCGAGAGCCCAATTGGCTAACGCATCCACCACTTTATTAATTTCTCTGGGAACATGGATGGATTAAATCTCTTGGAACTGGTCCTGCATGCTATGAATTTTCCCCAACTCTCTTGCTATTTGCCAATTTTTGCTGTGAACTTCATCAGGAGAGGATAACAATCTAACAATAAGCATAAAATTAGATTCAACCTGGAGTTTTTGCCATCCAATTTTCAACGCCTCTTGCATCCCTTTATAGATTGCTTTTATCTTAGCTAAGTTGTTTGTTGTATATTCCAATTTTCAGAGAAGAAGAAGGCTACAAACCTATTACAAGACCTACCAATGCCTCCCATACCAGCCTGACCTTGATTGCCCCTTGAAGCTCCATCAATGTTCAACTTACCATGCTTAATTGGAGGAGGTGTCCACTGTCTATCCAATGGATTTGTTTTTTTTGGTCTGAAGGCAACCATTGTTGAAGTCTTGAGTTGAAAGAAAGCTCTTTACACAAGTGATCCCATTCATTCGAAAGAATTTGAGGTATACAGATTTTATGCTTGATAGATTCCGCTACATTTTTTTATGTAATGTCCCCTTTTTTGAAACATTATTAATATTTATTTTTCATTTGCATTGTAACCCCTTGGCATGCCTAGCGCTACAAGTGGGAGTCTTTTTAGTTAGTTTAATGTGCACATAGGTTAGTTACTTTTATTTATTTAATTAAAAAATAAATAAAATGCACATAGTCTTAGTATTAAATATTTTAATGAGAGTTTATGTTTTCCCTCCAAAAGGGAAAGGTAGGTCTTTATTGGATATTGCATCCCTTAGTTCTATAAAAGGGAGGTCGCATTTTCTTAGAGGTCATGTTGATGAATTATTGATTTCACTCCATGTTTGGAGAATTGGGATGTATGCCCTAGTTCTTGCATTGATCTCTCTCTTATTTGGATCCATTATTGAAGATTATTGAAGACTCCATTGTTCTTTCCATTTTGCTCTCTTGTATTGAAGGTGTTTGTGCATGATATTTTCTCTCTAGCTTTGGCGACTTGTCTAGGGTATTGGCGCATTGTATTGAGGGTAAAATCTGCATGTTATGAGTATTTTGAAAGGTTCTAAGTGCTGGAAATTATTTATGCAATTTACCCTAACCCTAGCGATTGGGTTTGGGATTTTGAGGGCTGATTTGAGCGGTTTCTAGTGCATGCAAAGATTTGATATTTATTTTGATGAGAAACTCATAATTTTCCCTTTCTACTGCATTTGGTTTCAAGTTAAAAGAGTTAGTATTTTGAGAGTTATTAATTTCCAAAATTTCAGCTAATTTTCAGCAGTTATTATTTATTATTTTTACTTCTACAAATTGTATTGGATAAAGGAGTGTAAATACCAATTGGATTGCCCATCAAAACCTCACCTTGGCTCACTCCAACCCTATTTGGGTTGTATTGAAGCTGACACTAGGGTTCGTTGAGGTAAACCTAGGAGGGTTTATCTTCTAAGTGTTTATTTTTGCAAGTATTTAATAATAATCAGTTAATATCCTAGAAGGGGATATTACAGTGGTATTAGAGCTTTTTTCCTCTACTCTTGTGGGGGTTTGTGTGGCAAAAACAAGGAGGAATAAGGCGAAATTAATTTCATAAATCTTGGAGTTGAATTGGTGCCCTAAATGTGCTCGGCAACCTAATTTTTGTAACCCAACATCCAAAATTTCAGCTCTTTTAATCTTTTCTAGCCAAAGATACGGATTTTTGAAGTTGCTATATTTTTTTGCAGTGTTTCTAGTTTTAAAAATCAGATTTCAATTATTTTCAGAAAATTCCTTTTGGAAAAGTCGCTCCATAATATTATCTACCATTCCCCAAAGTTTCATGCAATTCTGAGGTGTTTTGAGCAAGTTATGTCATTTTTCTAAATTAGCTAGGGATAGTGACGAACTTACTATTTATAGTAAGTCTCCCATTTTCAGATTTAGAAATTTTTTTGTTTTGGCATATTCAAATTGGAAAAAATTATTTCAGAATTATTACAAGTTTGAGGTAAATTAGAGCAGTTTTCTTCTTTTCCTGGAGGTATTGTTTTGTAGATCATGGAGATTGCTAGTGACGGAGGTTTGAGAACCAAGCTCTATAAGCCTGGGAAACGACTCAAAAAGATTTTATTTGAGAAGAGTGTATTGTTCCACACTCTTGATGAGATAGTGAGTTGTTTATGTTTGATAGAGCAATTTGATTATAGCTCTATGTTTTCAATTGTAGCTCATTTGGTAACACACTTGGCTAGAACTAATTTGTTGAGACATGGAGAGGTGGATGTGAGACTTATGGTCATTGCATGCATTAGTGAAGTCACACAGATAGCAACCCCAAGTTTGCCATATGATGATACTACTATGGAGGAGGTATATGATCTCATGGTTGGAAGCTTTCAAAAACTTTGGGACATCACAAACCCTCACTTTGATAAGAGGGTTAAGATCTTGAAGAACATGGCTCAGGTAAGGTCTTGCATTCCGATGTTAGATCTTAATTGTAATGACCTCATTTTGCACATGTTTGAGGTTTTCTTTGATGTTATACATGAGGAACATTCACATGAAGTAATGGATTCTATGCAAACAATAATGTCTCTAATGTTGAATGAGTATGAAAAATCTCCACAACCTTTGTTATCCATACTTGTGGAAGGATTGGAACAAAAGGAGTCATGTCTTGCTCACTACTTAGCAAGAAGAGTTGTGAATCAATGTGCAAGCAAAGTATAAACATGCATCCAAGGTATGAGCACTCTTGTTTTTGATGATGAATTTTTGGCATCTAATGATTGCATGGGTTTGAATGGGTGCAAGGAGAAATCAAATTTGGTTGATGGGCATGAAGAGGATATTAGTGTCAAGCATATGCATGATCAAGAAGAAATGATGGCAAAAGAACATGTGATGGAAAAATCAGATTTGAGGGGAGTTGTTCAACCCCACCATGAGCCATTTGAAGGGAAAGGAGAAGGCATGGTCAATGATCTCATCGTAGAAGGGTATACTCATTCATATAATACATCATTTGTGTCTACATCTATGTGGCAAAAAGAAGAAATCTTGAAGCATTCATTGTATGGTAATAATCTTTTGATGTTTGACAAATTATTAGTGCCTACTAATTGCATCAAGTTGAACATGAGTGCAAAAGGAGCAGGTTTTCAAGAGGACTAAGGAAGATGGGCTTGTGAAGAGGTATGCTTATGAAAAAAGGACATCATGGAATGTTTATGGTAATTTGCAGTTCACTGTAATTTTCCAAACAGCAAGCCCTAATGGGCAATTGAATGAGGTTTGTCACCCAAAAATGAGTGTCATGGATGTCCCAAGTCATTACCCACCAAGTATGAAAGTTTGTGGTGAAGACAAAGAGGTTTTAGACAAGGAAAGTAATGAGGAACTAAGCGCTGTTCCAAACTTAGAAATTCTGTATTTTGTAGATGTTAGGGGCAGCCTAAGGTATGATCTTTCTTGTTTTATTTCTCCTCGTATGTTGAGCTTTGATGGATATGATTTTGAGCATTATAGGGAGATGGATTTGAGGTGCAACATGGAGTATATTGGTTGCATTTTTGTTGGTACTCTTGCTGTTAACATTTGGGCGCATATGGAAAATGATGGAAAAGGAGAAATAGTAATTATCACTCTTCCCAATGATGGAAACCATAACAATAAGCTTGCTGGTCCGTATGGGGAATTCATTATTAGAAGGCACAAAGGTGTGATGATTTCATGTGTTTTGCCCCTGTCCTAAGGGAAAGTTAGTGGCACAAAGTAAGGTACAAGGTTCCTTGGTTTTTCTACGATAATATTCATAAATACATGCATTATATTTCAACTCTCTCCTTTCCTTTTGAGTATAGAAGAAGAGGAAATTTGTGGTTTTATCTTGCACATATTGCTTCATGTGGTAAGGGGATAAAAGGATTTGGGTTTTGCAAGTTTGGTTTGGATACAGGAATATCATTTCATTTCCTTTGTCAAATGATGCTAACTCTTATCTCTTTGGAAGACGTGGAAGAAGAATGGATCACATGGACTACACTTTGCATGGTAAGAAGTTCATTTTCAGATTTTGAGCTACAGTTATGTCTTTCATTTGGGTGTTTGATTGAGATGCTTCTAACGGTAAAATCAACCAAGGATAAGTATTGGGAATGTATGATTGATGTTGCTTGCATGGCCACCATCTTTTGGGCTTCAATGAAAAGTATGAGAGGTTTGAAGGGACATGGTATGAACTTTTCTCAAGATACTTAATTTGCAACTGTGTTTTTGGATAATTTTCAGTTTGTCATAGTTGAGGATGAAATTTCGGTTACATGGTAGCCATTTTTGTTCACTGGCTTGATGATCATTCATGTTGGGAAAAAATTTCTGAATTATGTTAGTTGTTGTCCTCTCATTTTTATGGATAATACCATTAGGTCCAGCTCCACTATCACCTCAAAAATTCAGATTTTTTACATACATTTGGTGACATGGTTGTTGGTACTTGATTTTGGCTCATGGGTGACTATTTGGGGGTGGAAACCAGCCATCCTAATTCTGATTTTTGAGGGAATAATGCATGATTACAGCAGTGTTGGGAGCCACATAACAAATTTTGGTGACAACCCATACATGAGAAAGATTTGGGAGCTCTCCATGCCTTGGAGACATGAAGAAGAAACAAGAGAAGTGTTTCTCAACACTTGTTTTTCTAATGAGTTTGCTTCATGTGTAGGATTGAAGACATGTGAAGGAAGATTGTTGTTCTGTTCATTTCATGAGGGCATTTTTGATTGGGTAGCCTTGGAGCTTAGCAAAGCTCGTCCTATTGATGACTCTCTATGCCATATTGAGGACACCATCTCTTGGAGCACATGTTATAGAGCTAATGACCCATATTTTTGGGTTGACATAAGTAAAAGAAATTTGTTCTTTCCAACTCTTTGCCACTTGACAGGCACCGGATCGAGGCTTTGGATGCACCACCCCACATCTTCCCTTTGGGGCATGATGCATGGATCTATGAGCTTGCTATTGCTTGAGGGCAAGCAATTTTCTGAGAGGGGAGGACTGTAATGTCCCCTTTTTTGAGACATTATTAATATTTATTTTTTATTTGCATTGTAACCCCTTGACATGTCTAGCGCTACAAGTGGGAGTCTTTTTAGTTAGTTTAATCGTGCACATATGTTAGTTACTTTTATTTATTTAATTAAAAAATAAATAAAGTGCACATAGTCTTAGTATTAAATATTTTAATGAGAGTTTATGTTTTCTCTCCAAAAGGGAAAGGTAGGTCTTTATTGGATATTGCACCCCTTAGTTCTATAAAAGGGAGGCCGCATTTCCTTAGAGGGCATGTTGATGAATTATTGATTTCACTCCATGCTTGGAGAATTGGGATGTATGCCCTAGTTCTTGCATTGATATCTCTCTTATTTGGATCCATTATTGAAGATTATTGAAGACTCCATTGTTCTTTCCATTTTTCTCTCTTGTGTTGAAGGTGTTTGTGCATGATATTTTCTCTCTAGCTTTGGCGACTTGTCTAGGATATTGGCGCATTTTATTGAGTGTAAAATCTGCATGTTATTGAGTATTTTGAAAGAGTTCTAAGTGCTGAAAACTATTTATGCAATTTACCCTAACCCTGGCGACTGGGTTTGGGATTTCGAGGGCTGATTTGAGTGGGTTCTAGTGCATGCAAAGATCTAATATTTATTTTGATGAGAAACTCATAATTTTCCCTTTCTACTACATTGGGTTTCAAGTTAAAAGAGTTAGTATTTTGGGAGTTATTAATTTCTAAAGTTTCAGCTAATTTTCAGCAGTTATTATTTATTATTTTTACTTCTACAAATTGTATTGGATAAAGGAGTGTAAATACAAACTGGATTGCCCATCAAACCCTCACCTTGGCTCACTCCAACCCTATTTAGGTTGTATTGAAGCTGACACTAGGGTTCGTTGAGGTAAACCTAAGAGGGTTTATCTTCGAAGTGTTTATTTTTGCAAGTATTTAATAATAATTAGTTAATATCCTAGAAGGGGATATTACATTTTATCTTTTTCCAAACAAAAGTAATATTCCTACCGTCCTGTTGGAAAATTCTTCTATTTTGTTCCTTCCTTGTGTTCCAAAGCAAAAGGGTGATAACATACCACGTTGCTAGTAAAAGGTTTTGTCCTTTGGTCAGGTGGTTGCTCCATTCTCTAATCAGATGCTCTAATGATTGGAAGCCAACTTAGGGGAGCTCAAACAATTTGGATAAATGCTGCCATATTTGGACCACAAAGGGGCATTGAAAAAAACATATGAGATATGGATTCCTCATTATGCAGGCACAAAGCACATCTAAAAGGACCATCAAATCCTCGTCTCATGAGTCTTTCTCCTATGAAGACTTTTCTCCTCAAAACAACCACATAAAGAAGCTCATCTTGGGCCATAAAGCAGGCTGCCATACGTGCGAAAGATGTCCTTAAGAGGATGAGAAACCATCTGACATAGAGAAGCTGTAATGTCCCCTTAGGGAATAATATAAAGAAATTTGGATTTCCTAGATAACCCTTACAAAAAAATGACAACAGTTTGATTTTATTTAAATCCCTTACCGAAAAATATAGCAATATGAATTTTCACTTTATTTATCAAAATACGCACAACAACCCACAATACCCAGAAAGCTTAAAACTCTAGGAGACGTCTAGTAGCATCAACATGGAAGAAAATAATATTTCTAACAAGGATATGAATTTATTTTAATTTATTTCAGACTTGAAAATAGCCAAAACTTCAAAATTTCATATCTCCCGGAATACTTGGAGTGACAATGCAAAGGATAGCTGAAAACAATCACAAAAATAACAGCTATCAATTAAAGCAAACCTTAGATTTTTCCACCCACGGGACGACCCCCAAAAATGATTCGGAAATCTCCAAATGTGTAGATCAAGCTGAAAATGGATGTGAAAGCCATGAAAATAGTTGCCAAATACAACCCAAAATTGTCACAAGTGAATCTCAACTGATTGTTGGCTGACCCAACACAAAAAAACCTTGAAAATCAGACCTGCAGATGATGCCCTATCTATAATAAATGTGAAATCTGATCCAAAATGTGCCCTAGCTGAGAATTCTGATCTGATCTTGCAAATTTGTTGATTGTAAGCGTAGTTGTAGCTCCTGATTGGGACTACCTCAAAAGATTAGTGGGTTTTCGTCCACGAATTTGAATACTAATGAGGGTTTTTGTCCTCAATAGCTTGCTAATGAGGGATTTCGTTCTCAACAACTGAAGGTAAAAGCACAATGCTCCAACTCTTCAAAATAGAAAGATAATAAAATGGAAAAAAAGGTCCCTTTCTCACCCTAGACGACCTCTTATGATTTTTGGTGGCACACAGTTTGATGCAAAGGTCCCGATTGGGATGTCCCACTTTGGCAATGTTAAAACAATTAGAAATAAAACAATTTCTTACTTTATTCCAATTAAGTGGTGACTTTATTATTTCTCTTTTTGTTTTTCCTTAATAAAGTCACTTTTAATTAATAATAAAACATAAGTGCATATGATACCCTTATTTTCCACCCCATTAGCCCATGAGAAAATACAAATATATTAAGGGTCTTCTCCATAATTGATTTTGAAAGGGGACATTACAAAAGCATATCCTGAAGAAACTGTCTAAGTACCTATAGAGCTTTTCCCCCAACCTAAACAATTAGGCATCGGAGAAGTTGAAAGAGGACGGGTGAAAAGAACACTGTTTATCCGATTTTGTTGTTCCTCCCCAAATTGAATTGGCCAATTGCAAAATCCCCTCCAAGAATCACAGGAACATCAGGATAAGAACAGATCATAAAATCAATATGCTGCCATTGCAACAACTTATCTTCCGTAGCGGTGGGAGCAAAAGTATTAATGAACAAAAACTGATGGGCATCCACCCAAGAATAACCATGCAAGAAAAATACACCTTTGCTACCACAATAACTTAACACTTTAATTATTCTCGGATCCGAAATACACATAACCCCCCAGAAGCTCCTTAAGAACTAAGAGATAAAGTCTGGGCCTTGGACCATATCCTTTCAGCTAGAACATTCATAAGCTCTATTGAGGCTTTAGTTTCTTGAATAAGCTCTGTCGAGGGGCCAAAACGAGACCCTTCCCTTTCATTATTCGAATGCATTGTGGATCCCACACGTCTGCCCCTAAGGGCAAACATGGAGAGCGGCTAAGGGTCATAAGGAACTAGAGACACATCAGTAGAGAGAAAACAACCCAGAATAATTGTGGCAGAGAAAAGGACAAAATCCTAATGCGATTTCTCAGAGAAATGACACCAGGAT
Organism: Taxus chinensis; assembly: GCA_019776745.2. Taxonomy (NCBI): domain Eukaryota; kingdom Viridiplantae; phylum Streptophyta; class Pinopsida; order Cupressales; family Taxaceae; genus Taxus; species Taxus chinensis. The sequence goes on along the minus strand of CM034146.1, from coordinate 1,035,783,498 downwards.
GCTAAGGTAGAGACCAAAATACATGCACGATAGGACAAAATGATCAGACATAGGACAAAAAAGTTAACAGATTGTGGTCTTGGGTTCATAGTTTATTCCTCTCTTTTTCTCCCGACTCAGGCCTCTAACATGAAAAATCATAAATGGAATTATGAACAAGCAATGTTTAAAGGGAAAATGATTCTGCAGAAGCTTAAAATCTTCTTCAAAATCCTATTGGCACAAAGTCTACACTCAGGGTTTTCAACACAAGGTTTCCAAAGACTGAAGGTGTTTCAGACACAATCTTGAAAATAAAGAAATTTTGCATATTACTTCACATCTGGATGGTGAAGCACATTCCCTCAATTAAGAATCCTCAAATCCATAAATCCAGTAATACTCCACACATATGCTTGCCCAAAATCCTTTATTCCTTCATTAAAAAGAAACCCCTGTAGACTAAGTTGCAACAGCCCTCTCCTTGGGCTGAGAGAAGAGAAATCCCGGATACTGGCCTCTTGAAAATTTATCCTTATATGCTTTTTCACTCTTGCAAGGTAGTTGAAAAACTACCTTTTACCTAATCCAAACTAAGACTAACCCAGCTGACTTTTTATTTTTTTATAAATTGGGCATTTTATTACATAGGAGTAATTAAAGTGCTTATTGGACGTGGCTATTTCACCCAATTTCAGTGGCATTTTATCACATCTGTTGGTATTTGAAAAATGGGCCTCGGCTTTGGTAAATGTTTTAATTATTAGGGTCTTGGACACTCGTTGGTTTAGTATGCAATGAAAAAGGGGTCACTGCCGGACTTGCACCTACCCATATTTGCTGGACTTGTATTTTATACAGTTTCAACATTTTAGCATGTCTCTTGCACATAGTGAGCTTTAAGGCACACCGTATTATAAAAGAATTGGATGTCATGTCTTCCACTGGATCATTTGAACTTGGGCCTCTGAACTTAGGTAAAGTCCCCTTTGCAACCATCCCTCATCAATTTTTCCCCCCACCCCCGTTTCCCATTTCCATGGTTATCAATGAGTATCTAGATTCCCATCCAGATTCGGTACATTCATCCATAAAGGATATGCTGCACCCGTGCTTGTTGATAATGTGTGCAGCCAAACTGCTTGTTGGATGGGACATTTTGACTCAATTTCAGATATTAATGCTCATGTCTTTTGGGATTCCAACAAGGCCTTTGTTTTGTTAAATTTCCCTCATTAGATTAACTCCCAATGTGTACTTAGTTTCCATGACCTATGGGTATCTCTTTAGCTTAAATTCACTCGAGGCTTGTTCCTGGCCTTGTCCATTTGGCTATGGTGTATCCTGCTTGTTCAGATGTAAGTTTTTTATCGCAAATTTGTGACACATCATCATGTCAATCCTGGTGGTCCAGAATGTAGGTGTTTTTTTTCAATTTCAACATTTTGATCATGTTGCTTGGGATTTTGACTCCTGAGGGACCTCCTTTTGGGGAAGCTTGCATTTCCATTATGATCAAGCACTTTATCACGTCTCCTGAGGATTTGAACTTGGGCCTTCAACTTGTCATTGTTACCACTAGTGAACTGCATCTCCAAGAAAATTTTTCAATTACGAGCCTTCGGTAATTATAGGTTGATAGTTAACCATAATCAGCTAAGTTGGGTCATAAGATCCTGCGATGCCACTCCAACATGAATGCTTCATTGGCTAATCTGGCATCTGTAGGATTCAAGATTGCACAGTAGAACGGCAGTTTACTAGGTTTTAAAATGTGAAGAAAAAACAAATACTTCAGGCTGTATGATGGTTTTTCTAGTCAAGTTAGGAGGGCTTTCGCCTTCCTTGTTGTGGCCATTTTATCTTGACACTATCTTAACTGCTACTAGGGAGCCCAAATATTTTTATGTCTAAGTTCAAACTTCTTCTCTATCATGCATTCGAAAAAATAATGTGGCAGTTGAAATCATGCCTCCCTATTAGGTTTTTCTTACATCTTGTTTGGCAGTGAAGTGACTGAAATCCCACTTGCAACCATATGAATACATTCAATTGGCATCCTCTGGCTTTCTGTAAGTTGAAATTCCAGTACAGTTCAAGGAATGACTTTCAGTAGGTAGACCACAGTTACAACAGAGTTTCAAATATGGTTAAATCGAGGATACCTAGGTTAGGGATTTTTTGAGGCGAAGAGTAGTTAAAAAAAAAAAACCCATAAATCTGGGGTCAGGTTATGGGCATAGTTCTTATCTGCGTTCCTGTGGCTAATGTTACACCACACTAGTTAACATTTTAAACCTGGGTGTGATAGTCTACAGTGTGTACTTCATATTTGATTACATTTCGAAATTGCTCAACATGCTTTTAAAGCTTGGATTAGGCTCTTCCAAGCGATTTGAGTTGCCATTAATAATTACAACCTTATTGGACAAGGACTGTATTCTGTCTATTATAAGAATCTATTTGTTTGAACTTTGATTAATTGTTTGTCTTCTCTGCAATGGGGTAAATACTGTGACTGAGGCATATCTCTTTGTCAAGGGAGTCAGCAAAGACACTTAGTGCCCGGCCTTGTTCATAGAGTTGCGCTGCACCATTACCAAGTTTTATGCAATCATTTAATCCAATTTCGAAATAGGTTTCATCATGTCCATGAGTGAACTTTTGTAATCCTTGTCTGTGGGACTGCTTGCTGTTGGTAAAGCTCCAATTGCTTTACACAACTCGCTCAACGCTTGAACATCCCATTTGACTTTACAGGTTATTGTTTTGCCTTAATATGTTTTCTAAAAGAATATTTGTCTAATGTATGTAATTCATCTTCCACGATTTTCCCTATGTTTGACCGGACTTTCATCTATCTTGATATTCTCTAGGAGAATAAAGACATATAGAGGCACTGAATGGTTCCTTGGAATCCTCTTCCTGTGCATATAATTGTAGCAACCTCCCTGCATGTTTGCATTGCCAATGCACTTCCCTTTTTCAGACTGACATGGTCTATGAGCTACTTCGTACCTCAACTGAGTAAGTGCATTACAACCTTCTGTAGCACATTGGATCTCAGTGATGTGTGCTTGCCTTATATGCATGCTCACTTAACAGCTCGGATCAAATTTATTAAGTTGTTCCGGACAACAGCTGTTTTCTTCCAAAAGCCAGGTGGTGTGCTATATCAGTCGGATGAAAATACCCGTAATAGCTGAATTGCAGTACCATTCTGTGGCCAATTTATTCGGTGGCTGAATGGGTTTCTAATTGAGTGCGACCTAGCCTTTTGGCAATGCTCCTTTGGACACAATGCAATAAATGACCTCAAAATTTACTGAAATGATATATATATTTGGATACACTCAGTTCTTGAACCTAATTTAGTTGTCTGTCTCAAATATAAGGCTAATGTCTTGACTGTCTGAGGATTCAGGTTTTCTTTGAGACTGCGAGTAACAGAGTAAGAAAGAAAGAACTTATATTGATGTCCATGTTTGAGCAAAAACATGTGAATGAGACTAAAGAAGTGATCTCAATTATGAATATGAATCAGCAGCTCCATGCCGGAGTAAAAGATGGGTCATTTGATCTATGTTTGGCAGCTCCATGCCATTATTCAAAATCATGAACAGGTGTACTGTAATTAGTCCTTTTGTAAGCAAAAAAAATTGAAATCCCCAACCCATGTGGTTCAGGTATGAATTTACATGAATAGTCCCTGACATGGCAACATTAGCTACCTTCTAATTGGCATCGATTAGTGTACAAGAGTTTGGACTTTAAGTTGCAATCTAACTTTTTGATCTTTACTATAGCGATACTTTGAATCTAGTTCAAACCCTAGAAGTATGCAAACTTGAAGCATGCTTATGTAGCAACCAAGAGCACGCCTTTGAATATTGGTATGAACATGTTCTCAAATTTTTTGAATTCATATGGCAGCCATGTTCATATTTGCACTTATCTCCTAGATTTTTTCTGTTCATAGCTTGAATCCAAGTTTCATTCACAAGGTACCTGATGTACCATATTTTTCACGCATTTGGATTGCCAAAATAAGCAAGTGGCTATTTAAATGGATAAAAGAAATAAAAGGCTATCCTATTTCTGGCGCAAATTGGTTTTTTTTTAGCGTGGCTAAAAGTACCGTTTGCTAAAAATAGGAGTTGAATTGGCTAAAAATAGGAGCCCCATGCACCAAAGGATAGATATAGGAGGCTTGAGCATGCAAGGGGGTAAAAATAGAAGATCCTATTTTTAGAAATTTTTGGATTAAATAAGAGGAGCATGCTGCTGTTCTTTTTTAATAAAAGATTAGAAATAAAAATGGGTGCATGGATTTAAAATTAGAGAAAAGCAAGCCTTGTACTAGTTTTAGCATCTTGGTATGCCTGGAAGGATGTCAGAATGAAATAAATATAATAAGAAAAGACTGCAGTTCAAAGCCCTAGCTGGTGGCACCAAACATGAGCAAGGAAGAGGGGAATTTAATTTTTAAAGAAGACAGTAGTGCATGCTTTCCCTAGAAGTTTGATCCAAGATTGGATGAAGGAATTAACTACAAGCAAAAAGCAAAAAAAGAACTTCTGACAAAAGCAAAAAGCCAGATAGAGGAGGAATTTTTATATGATTAAAAGTCAATATGAATGCTGTCCCATGCACCAGTAGGATGATGTAAGGAATAAATTAAATAAAAGAAACAGTCTATGCTATGCATGGACAAGGCTCTATTCTTGTTTTGGAACGCAGCAGTCTCATAAAGACTGATTTTTGTAAAGAATCATTATCAAACAGGGATACTCTTGGGCTGTTTTGCTATATGGCAATCCTCAGCCTTTGTACTTGCACCTCTGAATAAAATAAAAATTCCATATTTTGCCCTTTCATACTGTTGTTTTCTGATTTTTCATTGTGTTTGATAGGATATTGTGTTTTCTTTAGTGTGGAATTCTACTCCTTCTACAACGTTGTCCTCTGTTCCTAAACCCTTGAATTAATTATGCAAAATAGTCTTAGAGTTGTGTAGGTGTGTGGATCTTTGATTTCCCTGTGTGCAGAACTACATGCATGTGTTTAATTATTGGTGTATCACCCTTATTTCCAATTTTCCTGCATTCTTTCTAACCTTTTCTTTGTCAAATTTTTACATTTTTTAGGTAATTCACAAGGGAACCAACCCTTTCTGGAGGTTCACCTCAGACATAGGCTACCTACAACTTTGAGGTGTTCCAATTTGTCAACAGGAGAGAGTACACACTATTTTCTATCAGTGTACAACTTCTAGGTGACAACAAGGTTGCTTGGGGACTCATTTTAGGCATCTATCTATCATAATTTTACATTTACTTGGTTTTTGGGCTGATTGCTCAATTCCTTTGCAATTGAGGACGAAAACTTGCTTGTGTGGCATACAAGGAGGACGAAAACCTTCCTTGTGCAAGTTGGAGAATGAAAACTCTCAAATTGGTGGCTCTCAAGGGTTTCAAAGAAGGTGATGTTGTTGGTTTGCAGCTAGAGTTTGAAGGAGGAAGAGCTATTAAGGTTTCTACATTTATTTTGGATCCTCTCCTAGGGTAGCGAATTGGGTGGAGGAAGGGTTTAGTGCCTTCTAGGGAACATTTGGGCCATTGGAGCTGTTATTCACTTTCCTCATAATTTATAAGGTTGATTTATCATTTTATTGGTATTTTTGGAGTTTTGGAATCCTCATTTTATTGGTACTTCTACTGTTATTTAATTAATTAAAGCCGTGATTTATCTTTTCTCTTATTTATTTTGAATCATATTGGTTGGATAAATATCTTCATGGTTGGATAAAATATTTGGAAGCATTCTATGTCATTTTTAGCTTGTTTATAATGTCTCCCTTTCCCACTTGAGAGCTACTATTTGGACTTCTTGCCATTCCTTCTCCATTGCAAAGAAGTAAAAGAGTTGGAGGAGAACCTTGAGCTTCCATTTGCTTTCGTTTTTTTGATTTTTATGTTTTCTTCTTAGTGTTTTCGCTCTTAATACACGTCTGCTGGGTTAAAGACAAATAAAAGAAGCTTAATGAAGGAATAAAACATCTCTTATGGGTTGGCTTTACCTTTTCAAGCTTTGGCGCCAATGGAAGGTTATAAAAGGAGTCTTGTGACCTCATTTGTGCGTCTAGTTTTGGCACATTTTCCTAATTTTGAGCATGGAGAGCTTGTTGCTCCTTGTTCTTCCACTTGAGGACGAAAACCCTTCTAGTGGTTTGGGTGAAGGACAAAATCTCTTCATCATTGCTTGGTATTGAAGTTAAGGGCAGATTTGAGGAGAGAATATTTATTTTCAGATTTGTATTTGCTTCCTACATGTGGAGCGATCTACTACCTTGGTGTAAGGTTTGATGGTTTAGAGGGCACAAAGTTACATTTTCAGTTCATTCTCTGATTTGACATATCTAGTAAGGCCGGAATCTACATTTTCATGATTTTTGGGGATTTCTAGACCCATAATCCATGATTTTGTTGTGGTTGCTCTTCGTTGGATATTTATTAATTTCCAGCAGTGTGTTGATTCAGATTTCTCATTGTTTATGGTTTTATTGGATGCACAAAATATATATTTAATTTGTGGCAAGGTTATTCAAAGTAAATTTGGTGTTTTGCATAATTTTATAGCGTTGCTTGGAGAAATTCACTGGTTTTTATTTCAGACTGTTGGTTATAGAAATCAGATTTGATTAATTGGTGATTTATCTAATTTCCTTGGCTACTGGTCTAATCCCTTGAAAAGGGCATTTTAGTGGTATCAGAGGTTGGATCTTCAAAGGCCTTGGGTTTCAATGGTAGAAGGCAACAAGGGTTTGATACTATCAAAGAAGAAGAACAATATGGACTCTCAAAAAGCCAAAGTTGACAAGTCGATTGCCGGTCAAGGGAGACTTGCAGATACAATGGATTTTCTAGCCTTATCTGTCTAAAGGATCATTGAACCTAGGGTTCAAAGTGGTGATGGCAGCTCGACTAGGGCTAACAATACACGACAACCAATGGGACTAGCCCGAGGATCGGTTACAAAGCCCACTTTCCTTCCTAGGGAAGAGGTTATTCCGGAGGAAGAAATAAGGCCCACGGGTGGACAGAACATTGTTGCAAGTTACAGGGAGTATATGGTTGTACCAAGGGAGATTCATGAGGCTATTTCACTCGCTGAATTCATCGGAGTGAATCAAGGAAGACCTAGGCACACAGCCTAGACATCACATGCCACACAAGGAACATGAGGGAAGCACAAAGTTTGTTGAGGAGGGGATCATAAACCCCAAGTTCGCCATGCAAGGACGGAGATACCTTTTTCCCTAAGGCAGAAGAGTGAGGAGAGAATTATTGCAGCAGCTGATTATTAAAAGGGAGCAGCCCTTGGGAGCCTTAGAAGCACCCACCACCATGGCCAAAGGTGAACCCTTCATTGATTTTTCTTGCAGCCCTAAGGAAGCACAAGAAGAGGAACGAGATGGCTAAGCAAGAGCCAAGAGAAAGAGAAGGTAAAGAATTTTTAATTGTCAATAATAATTTTTCCTTGAATTCTAATGGTTGTATGTTGGAAAAGTCAAAATACTAAGGGCACTTGGGAGCATGAGTGGAAGAAGGAAGAGAATCTTGAGAGATCAAGAGGGTGAAATGAATAGCTCAAGCAATTGTCATATGATAATAAAAGATGGAGTCATGAAGGAAGATGAATTGGTGATCAAAAGGTCTAAGGCCATGACACTTCGCACCCATTCCGAAGATTCAACTTCATAAGGTAAATATTGCTCATTCTGTGGTTAATATTGACATTTTTTTTGACATGTGATGAATCTCAAGAAATGAAGCAAGGGGTCGTTGAGCATGTTGGGGAAGAGGAAGGGCTGGTTGGAAACCCTTCACCAATGAAAAATGATGGCAATAAGCTTGCTGGTCTGTGCAGGACAGCAGACAATAAGAGGTAGATTTATGGAGTCCATGAGCACGGTAAGAGCTACAAAGATGCCCTATGTGAACATCATCAACAATGCAGTTGAAGCCCAAGCGGAAAAGGCTTCACTTGTTGAATCTGAGGAGAAGAAGAAGGCTGGCTTCAACTCAGAAATTCCATGAGTCACAAAATTGGGAAAGATCGAGGATGTTTTGATCACTCCTCATCTTGAATGGGAAGGTAGACATGAGGAACTACCATAGTTACCAGTATTCGCCTGATCATGGGCAAAATTCGGTTCGCAGCGAATTTTTTGGAAGCACCGAACTTGTTTCCATGGTTCAGTTCGATTGGTACTTGGTACGTTTGACAAAAAGTTCGTTTTAGTTGAAAAATTCCATGACGATTTGCCGCAAAACTGATCACAAAGGTAATGCGGTGATGACCCTAAGAGACTAATTTGCATGGAATCAACAGACAACCATATGACGTTTCAGAAGTTGAAGAAGGGCTCGCAACCTCTCGAACGCAGCCAGTGCTGACCTTGAACGTAGCAATTCAACAAAGGGCATTTCAGCCTCTCGATTGTGAGCCTCTCCACGAGTGGAATAGCTGATCGGGGGAAATCCTATCCACGAGTCCACAGTGAAGGGAGAACCATTGCACGATTTCAGCAATGAACACTAAACTCTCCACGAGTGAATAGTGAACGTATTTGGTAAGTGCTAGGACCCTGCAAGAGTTTAAAATGCCATAGTGCAAGCTCTGATAGAACCCTGGACTGCGAACTATATGGTTTCCGTTTGCGAATGGATTGGAATATGGTGTTTGTAATCACAATAATTTTACTGTAGCAATTGCAATTCAGTAATAGGTAGTCATTATTTACTAAATTCATTAAAATAACTCATGAAATTGTGGTTGGTGGTAATTCTTAAATATTAGTTACTCAATAATAATGTATATTGAAGCATCAGAAGTGGGAAGCACAAATTCAGAGTTGCTAATTTTATGCGCTGAGTAGAAGTTATGCATCATTGTTAAAATGTGAGATACAAGTGGGAATAGTCTGCTAAGGTTCGAAATCATGAACGGTTTAATCTATAAATAGAATATTATGATATTACAATATACTGGAGATTGCATGGACGATTCACAAATAAATTAACTAATGAACGTCATTTATTTGGGAATCGTATGCAATATTGAGTATATTGTAATATAATAATATTTATTTATAAATTAAACCGTAATTTTATTGATTCGTTAGTATGTAAAAAATTAAAAAATGTTGTCCTAATATTTGATTTTAACCTTTTGCAGGTTCAGAGAATAGTTGGAACCTGGAAGGTAAAGGAAAAGAAAAGTGGGTCAAGATGTCTAGCAGCAATTGTTCCTTGGAGATGAAATACATCGTCCTAAGAGATGGTAATAAATTACATATGAGATGCACCTTGTGCAATGGGAATATTATAATGCAGTGTAACTAGAGTTTGGTACCATTACTTGGGAGGATCCTCAAGATGTCAAGCAGTGTCCAATAACAAATGTGAATTCAGAGGAAGGTGAATACAAAGATTTCATACATTGAGTTCAAGCTAAATTTAATGTGAGTCGTGTTGGATTATTAGCTTCAGAAGACAAAGAAGGCTAAAATCCAACACTCTATCTCACAAATGGGCTCCTTCAACAGTTCAAATCGCTCTCCATCAGCATTTTCAGAAGGAAGTGGAAGTGCAAGCAAAGTGGAAAAGTCACAAGGTTCATTGAAGTCCATTTGGAGGCCACAACACAAACATGAGGTAGACAGGTTGATAGCTAAATTGTTTTATGCAGAGGCCATCCCTTTCAATGTAATTCGTTTCCCACATTTCAAGTCTTTCATGGATGCAACAATTGAGTTTGGGAAGGGTTACACATTGCTTTGTTATGAAAGACTAAGAACTAGTCTTCTTGAAGAGGAGGTGTCATCCATATAGCTAGTGAGCTAGATGAAATGAAAAAAAGTTGGAAAAGAACAGGTTGCACAATAGTAAGTGATGGATGGTCTATGAGTCAAGACGAAGGGCCCGCTCTTAAATCTTTTGGCAATATCTCCACAAGATGCAATGTTTATAAAGTCAATTGATACAAGTAATGAGCAGAAAATCTTCTCTTCTCATCTCCAAATGCATTGAATCAACCAATTGTGGAGATGGGACGACAGATAATGTTGTTCAAGTTATTATAGATAATGCAGCCAATTGCAAAGAAGAGGAGATATACTCATGGATAGATTTCCTCATATCTTTTTGGACACCTTGTGCAACCCATGTGTTGGATCTTTTGCTTGAAGATCTATCAAAAATAGAATGGGAAAGCAATATTGTGATTGAAGGAAAACAAATCTCTAAGTTTATCCTCAATCACCGCTATAGAAATTGAACTTGTATTGTTCTTTTGCAAAACGTGAGCTTCTTTCCCCCGCTGAAACAAGCATTTGCCACCAACTTCATTACTTTGCAAAGGGAGGTAGAATGAGAGGACAACATTAAAAAAAGTGGTGGTTACAGATGAATGGGCAGAATCGAAGATTGCCAAAGAATCCCATTCAAAAGAAATTGAAAAAATTATCTTAGGGGACACATTTGTGGATTTGTTGCTAAGAAGGTTGCAAATGTGTTTGAGCCACTTGTTCGAATTTGGAGAATGGTTAATGGTAATCAACCATGCCTGCGTTTTGTCCCTATGAGGGCATGGACAGAGCAAAGGAAGAAATCCAAAAGATACTAGATTAGATGATGTTGATCCTAGAAGTCAAGCTCTATTTGGGAAATTGTGGACAATGACAATGGTTCATGCTACATCGTCCTCTACATGCAGCAGCTTGTTATTTAGATTCTTAAATTAGTAGAGGTATGGATACATGATGTTCCAAATGAGAAGATAAAGAGAGGTATACTTGCAACCATAAACAGGTTGGTACATGATGAGCGATGTGAAGGAAAAAGCAAGAGAACAACTTCCTATTTTCAAGAACCAACTTATAATGTTTGGTGAAAAAGAAGCAAGGGCAAGAAGGCTGACGTGGGAACCATCTAAATGTGTGTTCATACTTTATGGCTCTTCTACTCCACATTTGCAGAAGCTTGTACGTGCGAATTCATCAGCTCAATGTTCCAGTGCTTCTGCTTGTGAAAGAAATTGGAGTACACATGATTTAATCCACACAAACAAGAGAGAATTCATTAGTGGGCTCAAAAACTCTCTGATCTTGTTTTATGTCCATAGCAATTTACGATTGCTTACTCACACTCTCTTGCAAATGAAGATGACAACTCTCGCCTTGGAGAAGCATGTTTTGAAGATGAAAAAATGCTTGCACGAGAGATGATGGCCCTACTTGTCTGCAGTATTAGATGAAGATGCTAGCTCACCACTTTTGATGTAGTCCAGTCGGGATTTGATGTTGCAAATGTTTAAAATTGCATTTTACTCATCTTGGTTAATGCTCAAAACTTTGAGGTTTGAGCAATGGATAATTCTCATTGCTATATTTATATCAATATGTATGAACTATGAAGTATGAACTATGTGGTGTCCCCAGATTTCATCTATGAAATCTGTGATTACCCTATCCGAATTTTTTTTGTATTTTTAAAATAATGGGTCGTTTTGTGTTTTTATTGCCAGAAAGTTCTTGTATTGCGTCAAGATATTCCCAAAGAACCATATTAGCCATTTTCGCCAAATACCCAGATGCCCAAAATTGTTATATTCTGTTGTCGGGATTTGTCTATGGAAAATTTGTATTTAATTATTTTGAGCCCCGTTTGAGGCAATTTGCTCTCCAATTTAACTCTGTTGTGATCGTACATATCATTATTCCTATATACCAGTAGGGTTTTTACTTGGAATGAGTTCTGCACTTTATTTGTGACTTTTGGCAACTTTTTGTGTTTTTGTGTTTTTCCGTTTCGTTTTCTGTAAAATTTTTTCTGGATCAATTCCTTTGCCGGTTTGACCTGATTCTTGGCTTGGAGTAACTGGAGATCATATATGCACATTATGTCAGAAGGAATTCGCCATCGGAGTTCTAGTTCACTTGGAAAAGGCAAAGTCGTGCACCAAAAAGCCTCTTCTGGGCTGGCCGCATTTTTGGAAAAAGAGGGTTTGAAGTGGATAATGAGATTTTTGGAAGCAGCAGGCAAGTGAAAATTTTGTACTTGCCTAGTAGGGTACTTTTTCCCATGGAAGCAACGCCACTTAAGTCACAATGGGAAAATTGGAGGCAGCAGACAGGTGGAAATTTCTTACCTACCTTGCAGGGTAAAAATTCCCATTGTGGAATAAAAGAAAAATTCAACTTAAATGAATCATGAGATTTTCATTGCCTGCCTGGCAGGGTAAATAATCCCATTATGAAAGTCAAATGACTTAAGTGAATCATGGGATTTTCAGGGCTGCCTGGCAGGGTAAATAATCCCATTGTCATGTGACTTTTAAAAATAGAAATTTCTTATTCCAAAAAGTGCGACCCACCTTAGGTGAATAATAATGCATTAAATTAATATTTGTTAACTAATTATTCTTCCAAATTTTGGCGCCCAGGCTTGTGGAAAAGTCAACAAAGGGGAAGTGGACAAAAGGAATTTAAAAATAGCATTCCAAAATTAAATAAATTTAATTTATTTAATGCAGCCCCATTTGGGAGAGAAATAATACTTTTTAAAGTATTAAATGATTAAATTAATTCGTATTTTCAGTGGCTAAGGTTAAAACACACTGTGAAACTTAAGTGGAGTGAAGGGTGCCCCATGGATGATTAAATTGATTAAATTTAATTTATTGAATGGCTATCCTTAAACATGCAATTTTAGCACAACAGTTAAAGAGAAAAGCATAATTTTTAATTAATTAATTGCTAGGAATAGGAGGGGCAATTATTAATTATAGAATTATGAGAGTTATATAAGCATGGGCTGCCCTAAGGATGAATTAATTAATTCACAGGTAAAGAAGTGCAGCCTAAAGGAAAAGTGCGCCCCATATTGAAGAAGATTTTTGCCCAGAAGGTGGATTTAATACTGAAAGCTTCCAATTTTGGCGCATGCATTGAAGGAGGTCGATTTGTGTCTGCATAATTGTTTGCACAAGTGATACAGGTGCTCAAGTGAAGTTGGAAAAATTCATGCTCACTTTGCATGCAAATAAAACATCAATTTTTGGGGCAGCAGGCTTGAACAGTGCAGATTTTTATGATTAAAATTCACTGTTCATGTTCCGGTTGCCATCTTTGTCTGAATTAATTGCAGGAATTCATTACAGGTGCTTTACAAAAGAAAATGAGCTTTAATCAATGTCCAATACATTGAATATATCCTCCGAATCTGAAGAATTATCTAGATCTGCGCCAGTTTTGAAGAAATCCGGCCAAATAAGAAGAAAAAGAATTGTTCAGACAAAGATAGACAAAGCCATGGCGAAGAGGGACGAAAAAGAAAGCAGAACGGAGTCATGCATCACTTCCAAATTTGCAGACATAGGAGACGCAGATCTAGGTCCGAAACATAGTTACCTGGGACGGGGGGATGGCGGGACGGCAAAAAATTTCTAAATTTTGGGGACGGCGGGGGGACGGAGGATTAAAAAATATATAAATATTTAAAATAAAAAGATATAGTGAGTAAATTATATAAATAAGCTGAAATAAAACCATTTGAGATTTAAATAAGGTGAAACTTGAACTCATAAACATCAAATACATTCCTTAATACTATAATATCAATATGTTAATGTCATAAATTGAAAATTCATAATACATATTTGAATTTTGAATATGAGACAAGCTGAAATTTGAAATTTCAAATATATTAATATTACAAAATATAAAAGTAAAACCATTCTAATTTCTAAATTACGATTGATCAAGTGACAATAGCTAATTATCATATCATTAATCTCATAGCCAAATACACCAACAATTGTCTATTGTCAATATTATAAAAAAAGAGGACAACTACAAGTATCAGCCTAAAAATCAGAATCTGCATTTGAAGCAATATCCATGAACTCCTCGCTGGTACTAACATCCTCGTCCTCAAAGGTAAGCCCAATCAATCCTCGCTGCACAGTATTGTCCTCTTCAACCTGCCTCGGCTCCTCGGGATCTACATCCCACCGTAATGCTGGAGTCTGTTTGTACTCAGGTGTCTTGCGATCTATAAGACGCAAAGCACTGTGTACAACTACAAGCTTCTCCGCTCTCGCAGAGGTAAGCCTATTCCTCTTAACAGAGTGTATCCAACCATACGTAGACCAGTTCCTCTGAGAGGCAAAGGAGCTAGAAACCTGGGAAAGGAGGCGAATGGCAAGTGGTCGTAGCAGTCCTGGAAGCCCATACAGTCGCCACCAACTCACTGGCTTCTCCTGTGCTAATGTTACCCTGTCTGCCTTTGTTGATGTTTTGTACCCATCAAGTTCAGTGAAGTCGAGCCACTCCATTCAAATCTGTGAAGCCTCTTGTGGAGTGTACATTTTTTTAAAGGCCTTCATAAGGCCCTTCTTCACCTCATCATCATCCAATGGGATAACTCTGCTTGGCCTCTCCACATACCATTTGGGATTTAGTGCATATGCAGCACCATATGAAGAGGAGTGTTCAACTTCTCCCATCTCTGCTGAATAATGGGCTGTATATGTTCATTATAGAACTCCAAAGTGGGGTCCCTCACCCGAATAGCTGCCTTCATTTGCCCAAGCATGCTGTCAATGCACTCGTAGATCTCACCAAGATTGGGGCTGTTAGAATCCCCATATTTGATGACACTAAAGATTGGAGCTATGATTGATATGATGTATTTCATATCAACCCAAATGTTTCCCGCAACACCACTTCCTTCACTCTTTTCCCTTGATCTGTCTTGGACTCACGCCACCTAGTCCAATCCTGTGTCATAATCATAATTTGCAGGGGCTCCTGCAACTCAGACATCCTCTCCAACAAAATAAAATAGGATGCAAAGCAGGTGTCAACTGGTTTCAAAAATTCCTTCGAAAATTTTCGAAAAAGTGCCAATGATGTGTGGTGATTGCATATGAACTTCTGCACATCTCTGGCCTCAGTCACTATCTGGTTAACCCATTGAATCTTCCCTATGTCTTTCACTGCATTGTTCATGGCATGCACACAACATGGAGTCCAATAAATATGCCTATATTCTTGCTCCACTAGCTTGTTTGCTGCTCTGCACACATAAGCTGCATTTGTGACAACCTGTACAACGTTTGAAGGTCCAACCTCCTCAATGGCATCCTTCAAAATCTGATACTGAAACTGAGCATCTTTTTGCTTCCCAGAACAATCAATTGCTCTCAAGAAGTACGGTCCATTTTTGCAAGAGACAATGATATTGATGAGAGGACAGTGTCTAATATCTGTCCACCCATCCATGATAATGCTGCATCCATGTGACACCCATGTCACCTTCATCTCCTCCATCAATAGATTAACCTTGGAATAGTTTCTATCCAAGATTGTTGTCCTGAGTTTTGTGTCTTCAGGAGGCACATAACTTGTACTTGCTTTTGCAACCTTAGCCATAGCCTCCTTGTAATAAGGAGAGCGAGCAACATTAAATGGAATCCCAGCAGCATAGAAAAATTTCCCAATAGCATCATCTGCCTCTTCCCTTACCTTTGAATCAAACATGTCAATAATTGAATTTGGGGCTGCCCCCACGACCTTTCTCTTCCCTCTGCTTTCCACTTCCGACACTTCAAAACTAGAACCAGCCAGAGTATTAGTAAGTTTGCCAGTCCTATGAGCGCTCAATGGAGTATTAGCCGTAGAACCACGAACTTCTGGCACTTTGTCCGTGGTATTTCCATTGAAGATTCGCACCATCTCAGCTCTCAGCTCTAGTGAAAGGCCCTTACAAGTGCTAACCCCCCTTCCTGTAAGATGCAACAAGTGTGCATTGGTCCTAGTGATACTACCATGCCAAGTCAGTGCACATATGTTGCACTTCCATACTTTGCTCCCCCCTCCAGACTTGGGGTTATCAATTATTTGGGCAAATTGTTGCAATGGCTTCTTCTTATCAAATGGTCCAATGGCAAATTTGGACAATATTTCAGAGGGGCAATTGGTAGCACTACCAGTTGAACTATCAGTTGCCGTTGCCACTACATTTTGTGTCCCTTCTTCACTCTCCCCCATTGTGGCATCACCAACTCTTCCACGGCCACCTATCTCTACTCTCCCGTTCAACCCTCTCCTGCTCTGATTCATACTCGTACGCAAAAGAAGAACTCATGGTGATGATTGCTGCAATGAATTAAAAACAACCATAACTATATGATTGATTGAAATTTGATTATGTAATGACTCATGAATTAATTTTTCTTTAAAAACGTAGCCAATATGCATTTTTTAAATCGTACAAACTATATGTGTGATTATATTGTGAATGTACATGCAAATGCTAAAAAACAACCCCTAAAAAATGCACAATATACTATAAATTTTAAACTAGAAATAAAATGTAATTAAAAAAAAACGCAACCATTTAAATTTTACAACCAAACCCTATGCAAGATGCATTTTTAAAAATCCCACAAACTATATGCATGATTGCATTATGAATGTAGATGCAAATGCTAAAAAACAACTCCTAAAAAATGCAAATAGAATATAAATGTTAAACTAGAAATAAAAATGTAATTAAAAAAAAAACGTAACCATTTACATTGTAGTTTGTATTACCAAACCCTATGCAATATGCATTTTTTTAAATTCTAGAAACTATATGCATGATTACATTGTGAATGTTGATGCAAATGCTAAAAAATAGCCCCTAACAAATGCAAATATAATCTAAATTTAAAAGAAGAAACTTTAACATGTATTGTAAGCAAATAAAATTATAAATACCTCTTGCTCCCTCTTGTTCTTGCTCTTGCTCTTTCTCTTCCTCTTGCTCTTGCTCTTGCTCTCACTCTTGCGCTTGCTCTTGCTTGGTGTGAATATGAAATGAGCCCATATTGTAAATTTATAGCATAAAATAGCACTTTTAGGGTTAGGGTTAGGTTAGGAATGTTACTTTTATGCTATTAGTCATATACAATAAAAAAAATGTGTTTTTGTGTATTAAAAGTCTGTTTTTTTATTTGAAAAGCCGCAACAACCGTAGGGGATGGCGGGGACGTCTGGACGTCCCCGTCGTCCCCCCCACGTCCCCAACGTCCCCGGGACGTTTCCGCCACCCTCCAGCCATCCCTATGGCGTTTCACGCCATCTGCTCAAAGAGGGAAATGTGGGGGAAACTTTTCCCCCACGTCCTCCTGCGTCCCCAGGACGTCCGGGACATCCCTGACGTGTTAAAAACGGGGGGGATGTGTCCCCGTGTAACACTGGTCCGGAACCTCTTTCCGAATTGATTGATAGATCCAACACTAGAAAGACTTCATTCATGCGTGGAGTCAAAAGCAGTGGAATCATTCGAGTTGCAACATTTCCATTCACATCCCAACTGCCAGAATTCGTTATGGAGTGTGCTAGATCCAGATCCAGATTCAGATCCATAATTGCAAAGGCTTCATCCTCTTGTTTCAAATGCAACCTGTGAAGAAGTCAGTGCGTGGAAAATTCCTTCTAGGATCTTGTGCACATGCTCTCAATCTTCCAGTTGAAGCCTTCATTGAAGTTGCATTCACTTGGAGTGCTTTCCAGAATTTTAAATTGTTCATATGCAATTAAAAATAAAGTGTTAGTTATGGCAAACATTACACTGATGCATGTACTGGAGAAGAACTGCAAAAGTTTTCAAGGATAAAAGAGAAGACAAGGCGAAGGCAAAATTCCAGCGGCTTCTAGATCCAGCTTGTTTCCAGATCCAGCTACTCCCAGATCTAGTTTGGTGAGAATGAAAGGCAAAAGAATCAGCTACATGCAGACATGAAAAAAGGACAAGACTGCAACTTTCCTCTTCCTTCTTCTTTCCTCCAACAAAGTAATTGAGCGATCAATTAAATTATACAACTTAAGTGATTGGTTTAAAAGCCATTACTTGAAGAAGTCAAGTACTTGGAAATAGGTGGTAGACGTGCAAAATAGAAGGTTCTATTTTCATTTGCAAATCATACATGTCATGCAAAGAGGAATTCCAGGAGAGAGATTGCTAGTTGTTTCTTTTCTGACTTCCACGTGTGCCAGTTCAACTAAAAGCTTACGACTTGAAATTGCCCCTCTACATTCTATAAGTAGAGGAAGAACCTTCGGGTTAAGGATCAAAATTTGTAACCGGCAACCTTGTGTTCTAGACTGTGCTGAAACCCTTGAGAGCCACTTGAAGCAAAGGAATATACATGAGCGGATTTTTGGAGAACTTTGTGTCACGGTGTATTGTGTTTCTTGCTTTTTATCTTAGATATTTTAATAAACTTTGTGTTATTTTAGATCTAGATTCAGAGCTACTTTTGCTTAGAATTCTGTGTTTATATCTATTGGTTTCTTCTATGTGCATGCAATCAACTCTGCTATCTATTGATTGGGATGCGCATCTTCGCCATTTCTTCTCTGTGTTTATATAATTCCTTTCTATAAATATTTCCTTTCTTAAACAGCTGCTTACTTGTTGCAGAACTGTTCAGTTATAGTTCATGAACTGAGTAGTTAAAGTAAAACCCCATATAGATATCAACATATTTTAATTGACAAATCTGACATGGGAGCCTCACCGGTAAATGAGGGAGATTTATCTCATGATTGCCTAGGTTTTGTGCTATGCAGAAAATCTAGCCAACACTATGAATTTTCATTGTCTGTCATAAATATAACTTGTAAGTCTTAAGTTTACCATGGATTTTGCTATACATTTATATGTTTTAAGACTTTAGTAAACTTGTATGTTTATTTATTTGTATGTGTGATTGATTTTTTTGAAGCAAGTATGGATAATTATTGAGTTTTATATTTTTTGAAAATTTATATTGTTTTGAACCATACCAAACCGAACCGAATTTTTGCGAAATTCCAAACTTCCGAACTTTTTTCCATGTCCGAACAACCCGAACTTTTCGAACATGGTAACTATGGGAACAACTCAAGGTATGATGACATTTTATCTCTTTTTATATCGCTACCATACTTATATGATGATGGGAAAATTGTTGCTAAGGATCACATGTCATGTTTGAGTGATATTGTTGTGATAAATAAAGATGAACATTTTGAGATCAACTTAAGGTATGAAAGTCTTTCAAATTCATTGCTTACAACATGAATATTTGTGGATCAATATGAGAGGCATGCTAGAGAAATGGATATGGTCTGTAACATAAGTATGGAGAACATTATTTTCAGATATCATATCATCAAACTTGCTGATTGGCACAAGAAGACAACCATAATGAAAGATAATTTTCATTTTTTCAAGGCATTATGGGTCACCATTTAAGTACTCTCAGCTATGGTCACTTCAATTGGGAGTGATATGCATATTTTCAGGCATAGATTGAGCAATTCAAAGAGTTTAGGTACAACAGTTGGTATGCAGCCTGGAAATCAAGTTTTGGTGTTCCAAACACTGCACTTGGAGCAATCAAAAGGTCTTCTACAACAAGGTAACTTTTTCGATTCATCAATTGAGACACTTGTTTGTTGCTTCCTCATTTGTGTGTTAAAGCTGATTATTGTGGATTGGTGTGCATTTCATAGTATCATAGGACAACCCATTTGCAACATATAGAAGTGCCACAAATACATAATGTTTTGTCTCTTGGGGTCATGGTTTGGGTTCCAAAGACCCAACAAGTGATTGGACAGGTTTGGGAAAATGTTCCACTATTCATTGAGGGTAGAATAAGCATGTTCATGGCAGCCATTAGAGATAGTAATTTTTAGTTTTTCAAGGCTATTCTAATCACTCGTGATGAATGTTCAGTTGTTGTCACTTCATTGGATGATAGGATGCACATTTTCAGTTACGAGTGGGACAAATTGTTGGAGTTATGGACAGCGGTAAGTACGCAGCCCGGAATACTCTTTTTGGTGTTCTAAGCATTCACTTTTGGGCAAAAAGATGTTCTCCTACAACAAGGTAATTGTTTGAATACATCTAATTTGTGCACCGTTACATGATTAATTTTCAATTGGGCATGATGGCTGATTGTTGTGAAATGAAAAAAGTTTTGGCACGTATTTCTGAGTTGTTTGGGATAACCTCTTTGCACCTCGGGCTAGTCCAAAAAATGCATGTTCATATGGCTCATAACTTGAGGATTCATGCCCAAGGACCTCAAAATCTCACGAAGAAGAGTGAAGGAAGTATTCTACCTTTTTCTAGATCTTGGCCTTAGAAAATATGGAGAACAAGATGGTAAATTTAGATTTGCCAACTTAGCATCACACATACCAAATAATCACTCCCAAGTGGGTCACTCCGCTCCAAACAAATAGATCATTGAACTAAAGAGACCAATCATGCAAGAAAATAATAATTTATTTCCTTTCAAATGAGCTTGCTTACATAAAACCTCACGAAGGGTTTTCGTCCTCCACAAGTCCTCAACCAAGGGTTTCCATCCTTGGAAAAGGTCCTCAATCAAGGGGTTTCGTCCTTGAGAAAGGTAAATAAGGTGATTCACAAGCAAATCTTAGCCAAGATATGAATATTCACCAAAACATGATTCAATAATGCCCAAATGACCTCCTTGAATAGCTAGAAGGAGTGCTTTACAACATAAAAATGATGGCCAACCCCTAAAGGTAAGTGCTTTTAAATATTTAAATGGTATTTGGAGCCTACATGCTCGTAATAACTTTATTACCTAACTACTTAAGCTCTTTTATTGGAGTGCCAGGCTTCCCAATAAGATATGTGATAATAAATAAAACAACTAAGCTAAACAACAATAAAAATATAATTCAGATCTTCCCTTGCTTTTCGCCTTAGACCTACAGGGAGAAGAATGGGTTAAGGTCTTCAAAAATTAGCCTTCAAAAAGGGACATGACACTGTGAAAAGACTTATGCTATTTTTAAGAAAACTATTTAAGACTCTTTATGCTAGGGAGTGCAAGAATATTCCTTTATGATTTATAAACAATTTTTATTTTAATGTGTTTATATAGATTTTATGGGACACCAACATACTCCTATGAATCCTCCTTTTCAGGCAAAAACAACTCCCAAAGGCAAGACTGCAACCCCACCCAACCTGCCCACAATGGTTGATGTGGTAAGAATCTGCGAGGCTCTGACTAAAGGCATTCATACTTTGGTTACGGAAATCAATTGCTCTGAACAAATTTGGGAATCGTGATACCTTCATCCCTCTATTGTCTAGTCAACCTCACCTCTTTCCATAGTCAACACTCCTCACTTCAGGCTCACCAAGCAAAATGTGTAATGTCCCTTTCGGATTCAAATTTGAGGAATTTGGAGTTTCCCAAAACCCTAATGGAACATTGCTAGAAATGATAACCACATGTAGAAAAACTTGATTTTATGACACCAAACTGATTTTATGCAAAAACTAGGGCAGCAACTTAATTTAGGTCCACAAAACCCTAAGCGAGCTATGTAAAATTCAGATTTTAGCATTTCCCACCACAAATCCATAAATACATCAACAACATGAAACCCTTGATGAAATCATGCAAAATAAATGTTTCAACAACAAAATACAAATTGCTGGAATTAAATATTGCTCAAAAACAACTGAAACTTCAAAATTCCATATCTTCAGAAATACTTGGAGATAAAATGGAAATGATAGCTCAAAATGATCACATAAATGGCAGTTATCAAACAAAATTCGAATCAGATTTTTCCAACCACCAAAAGCCACTGAAAAGTGATTCCGAAATTTCCAAATGGGTCGCCCAAGCTGAAAATGAGTGTGCACTTGTAACATAAGTTAGTGTTTTATGTACATTTTGCTCATTAATACAGTTTTAAACTTTTTGTCGACAAAAAAAGTATTCTAATAGTTTCTGAAATTTTGTTTGTTTAGGAATGTTTGGTACTTATATTGTTCTAATTTATTAAAATTATATCTATAGTATATACTATTTCTTAAGTAGATTTTAATTTCAATATATCCTATGAAATTTGCAAGGTATACCTGTCATGTCTTTATTGGTGCTTGTGTCAAAACATTTCTTTCACTTTTGTTTCTATACCATTTCTTACAGTGCTCCATTGGCTTCAACACCAGTCTGGGCTAGAGAATTTAGCTCTTCAGAAGAGCTTGTCACAGAGTTTTGCAGGGAGTGT
Organism: Taxus chinensis; assembly: GCA_019776745.2. NCBI lineage: Eukaryota > Viridiplantae > Streptophyta > Pinopsida > Cupressales > Taxaceae > Taxus > Taxus chinensis. The sequence continues at coordinate 1,035,761,342 of CM034146.1, read as the reverse complement.
CGAATTGTTCGCAAAGGTAAGCAATGGTATCAAGCTCGTAGCCTATAGATGACAACTTTATAGATTTATGTTGACTATTAGCTGTCTTATAATATTTAACTTTGTATCTCGAGGTTTTAGATTTCTTGAATGCATATATTGTTCTTCGCGTTTGTCTAGTTGTTGACATGCTAAAAACAACTTTGCATCTTACTATGTCGAGTTTGTTTGTTAGGTCTTGCTGGTGATTTGAAAAAGGCAATGAAAGATGGAAAACCTATTATTATTGAGGTAAGGAAACACTCTCAAATAGGCTGGTCTAAGAAGTTGAAAGAAATGTTATTGAAGAAGAATTCAGACATTGGTTTATTCAAGGCTATAAAATGGCCTCTATATTAATAGTCGACTCAATATTACATTAGGAGTTCTAAGGTAGTGGTCACATTAAATACCAACATTTATGTTAGTAAGATAGGAGTGACGTGTATGTAACTTACTCGTAGGCATTATATGTACAACTTTATTAATGTAATTAAATGACTCTGATTTATTTGCTTATCTTTGTCATGTAAAATTAATACTCTAAACTAACAGTGGTTTCAGATGTATCTTGATAGAGGTTCGTTAATTAAAGATAAAAGATATTACAGGTTAGATACAAGACCTAAAGACCTAGTTCAAAATTGATGGGTGTGATATTATTATTAGAAAAAGGGGCGATTTTTTTTTTTTTTTTTTATAGTGCAGAAGAACTTCTTTAAACATACTGAAGTTTGAATTTTTGTAAAAGATTGATGGACTTCATAAACTGATATTTTTGAATTAGCAACGGATGACTTTACCTCTCAGATGCCATTGCCGCAATACACCAGATTTCAAAGCTGTCACATTAGACGAATGGCTCAAATGACTTTCATTGATTGATTACTGTAGAATTTGAAAGAGGAACAATCTGGCTGAAATTCATAGTCAATTGAGTTCATTCATGGGTGGGGATTTCGTGTGTTGCTTCACCAACGCCATTGTAGGAACTAGATGCTCAGAGAATCAGAATGCTAAAAATAATCTGACTTGTGCTTTAGGTTGAGAATTTTAGTTTATTTTGCTGTGTTGTGCCTTAAGTGTTTGTTTTGTATCCTGATATTAAGAAGTAAATCTGTCCGTGTATCTCTGAGACATTGAAGGCTGCATTATTTGGGAGTTCGATTTTTTAGGCTGTGGAAGCAGTTTTGAACACTTTAGACTGATCACAATTTATTTCGGACTGTTTGATTGCCACTTGGAGCATTTATATCTGTTCAACAATTATTTGAAGACCACTATGGAAGATTGAAGGCTATTAAATACAAATCAGACATTCTTGCACAGATTCCATTGATGACATACCGTTAAACTAGTTTTCCATCATAACCATGACAAATAGACGAAGGGCTTCAAACATTTGCGCTAAAGTAGTGGATTGCAGGTGTTCTTGTATGGTTGCAGAAATGTTATTTCTGGTCTGCATCTCTCAGAAAAGAAAAACAGTTAGAATCCCACTAGATTTACATGTTCCAACAGAAACCTGAAGACCATTCATAATGAAGGACATTTCTATTCAAACATTCAATGGACGTGTTAAAATGTAATTTATTTGGGGTTATCATTGATGGGACTGATAAACAACTGAAAAAGCCATACAAATTAGTAGAATTGAAGAATATAGATGATAAAACAAAATCAAACATTGGGTTGGGCACATTTGATTCAGAAAGGAAAGAAACTATATTAACATCTGCAAGTGACTGAAAAAACATTACTATAGGGGATAAACCTAAAGTAGTTAACCCCTAAACCATATGATCTAAATGTAACTGCAAAAAGTCATATGAGGAAGGACCTTTCATTAAAATGGAACAAGGAGTTGAAGAAGACCAAAGATGGAAACAAAGACTGGAAACTAGCGTGTTCATGTGTGTAGCAGGGTTCGGGCAAGTAGATCCAACAAGATTATCGTTCATTACTGCAAGAGGGATGATGCAGGATCTAGTAATGTCCTAAAGGACATGATCTGTGCTAAGATGGCCCAACAATACAAATCTGAGGAGAATGTAAGGTACTCTCCATAGAAGTAGTCCTCATGCCGAAGATTGATGAATCTTTGAAAGGAGAAAAAAAATATATTAATATGTGTTTGCTCCTATGGCTTGGGTTATGTAGGCCTTTGACATTGAAATGAAACTGATCCATGTTGCCTATATTGTGAGTGAGGAAATACACCCAAAAAAGAAACCTCTCAAAGAAAAGATGCCACACCTTTGTTTAGGATAGTAAAAGAAAATGGATAGGGAACCTCACGAGTCCCTATAGTGATAGTGATACCTTCCCTTTATCCCCTAGTATTTAGAGCACTTGAAAATGAAGGATTCTATAGTTTCTACTTCTTGGAGGAAACATAGACAACAAATATTGCACTCGCTTGGAATATGGTAGCTAGTCTTGTCTCGTAACCAGTGGGGGCACACAATCTTCTGTCCAAGGGGGATCCTCAAACTGTGTGACCATTGATATTAGAGAGGGTCAAGTAAAATTGTGGTTTCATTTGTTAGAAGCACGGGAATACTGAGAGGGAGGGGTGAATCAGTATTCGACAATAAAAACTTTTTCTCCAACTTATTAATTTTCTACTTAACAAGATATTCAAATCTGAAAGTAAAATGAGAGCATACACAAAAATCAAATGCACATAACACCAAAAATACCGTGGTTCACCCAATGTGGGCTACATCCACCAAAAGAGACTGCTTGGATCTACTGTCAAATCCAGCCGAAAAAATAGTGTTTACAAAGTGTGAGCACCCACTCATAGAAGACACCAATCTCCAAGCCGAACACTAATTCAGCCCTTGAATGCAAACACCACTAACTATGCAATCTTTGATTCGAAGCACCAACTTCTGTAGACACCAATCCCCAATCCGAAGCACCCACTCCAGAAAATCTGCAATACAAATCAATGATAATTTCTCCTTCTATATTCTCTCTCTCACATACTCATACTCAAGAGATTTATAATATCAGCTCACATACATATCACACTCATGCAAAATGCTCTCTTTCTCACTCTGCAAAAAATGTGCACACAACACTTGTTTATATAGAAAGAAGGAGAGGAAAAACCACTTGTGGTTTCCCTAAAACCATGTGCCCGTACCATGGGCCAATTTGCTCCAAATATTAAATATTTTCTCCAAATAAAAATATTCTCTTACACATGTAAGAGTAACTCCTCTTACGCATCATAGAATCTCTTACATGTCATAAACTGTCATAAAATCTCTTACGTGTCATAAGCTGCCATAGAATCTCTTACGCGTCATAAACTGCCATAAAATCTCTTATGCGTCATAAGCTGCCATAGAATCGCTTACACGTCATAAATTGTCATAGAATCTCTTATGCGTCATAAGCTGCCATAGAATCTCTTACGCGTCATAAGCTGCCATATGTCGTAAGATTCCTTGGTGATGTTGAATATTAAAATATTCAAATTTTGACATCACACTAATTTTGACATGGATAAATATTTTACAAACACTAATGTTGTAATGTTGAATATCAAACAAATATTCAAACCTCAATATTTCCATCAACACTAATGTTGTACCTTTGACATCAATGACAAAATACTCAACAAACTCCCCCTTTGTCATTGATGGCAAATCCTGCTAAAAATAGACATGAAAACTTGTTTGCTTTGAAATCCAAATTTCTGCTTCTGATCTCTTTCTGTACTGCTGCATTGTACCTGTTCTATGCAACTCTCCTCCATTCTACAATTCTCCCCCTTTGACATCAATAGCAAGCGGATAACTGAACCTGTCACCTGAACTTGTACTCGGAAATGAAGATACTGCAATGTGTAGCTCCCCCGATGTCCATACTCCCCCGATGTCCATACTCCCCCTGAGATAGTCAATGAGTAAGAGTGACATTGATCACTCCTAACTTTTGTCTGAGTGACTCAAAAAATTCCTTCGGTAGGGGTTTTGTAAATATATCAACAATCTGATCCTTAGTCCCAACATATTTTGATTTCACCTACTGATCTGCAACTCTCTCTGAAAAAGTGATACTTAATGGGAATGTGCTTTGTCCTGGAATGCATGACTGGATTTTTCTAGATGTTAATAGCACTAGTATTGTCATAGAAAATGGAAATAGGATGCTCATACACTACCTTCATGTCCTTCAATGTTTGCTTCATCCAAAGCACCTATGGACAACATGCCACTGCTGCAATATACTCTGCTTCTGCTGTAGACAATGAAACTGAGGCCTGTTTCTTGCTGAACCATGACACTAATTTGTCACTAAGATAAAAGCTCCCCCACTTGTACTTTTCCTGTCATCAACACTTCCTGCCCAATCTGCATCTGTGAATGCTATAAGAGTGAAATCATCACTCTTTGGATACCATAAACCATAATCCAACGTACCTTTCAAATATTTGAAAATTCTTTTTACTGCTGCCACATGAGTTTCCTTTGGTTCCGCCTGAAATCTTGCAACTAATCCAACAACCTGCATAATATCTGGTCTAGAAGCTGTGGTATATAGCAAGCTACCTATCATGGACCTATACAAGGTCTAATTAGCATCGGGAGACTCATCATTCTTACTCAACTTGCAACCTGTAATCATGGGTGTACTAACTGGATTGCAATCTTCCATTCTAAACTTTTTCAACATCTCCTTTATATACTTGGTTTGTGAAATAAAAATGCCTTGACTAGACTGCTGAATTTGCAAACCAAGAAAATAAGACAACTCACCAAGCATAGACATCTCAAACTCCTTCTGCATCTCTGCAAATTCTTTGCATAGTCTCCTGCAATCGCTTCCAAAAATAATGTCATCCACATAAACCACAACTATCACTTGATGTTCTCCTACTGTCTTGATGTACAAATTGCTATCCGCAATTCCCTTTTTGAATCCTTGTTCCTGCAAGTACTTGTCCAGTCTAGAGTACCAAACTCTAGGAGCTTGTTTCAAACCATAAAGAGCCTTTTTTAACTTGCACACAAAATCTGAATTTTTTGATAGAATAAAACCTTTTGGTTGCTCTATATAAACTTCTTCCTCTAAGTTTCCATTCAAGAATACTGATTTTACATCCATTTGATAAACTTTAAAATTCTTGAAACAAGCAAATGCTAAAAACATTCTTACCGCTTCCGTACGAGCAACAGGTGCAAATGTCTCCTCGAAATCAATGCCTTCAACTTGTGAGTACCCTTTGCACACTAATCTGGCCTTGTTTCTGACAACTTCTCCTTCTTCGTTCATCTTGTTTCTAAAGACCCACTTGGTACCAATGATATTCTTGTCCTTTGGGCTTGGTACTAACTCCCATGTGTCATTCTTTTCTATCTGATTAAGTTCTTCTTCCATGGCTTTTATCCAAAACTTATCCTTGCTAGCTTCATTAAAATTACTCGGTTCAACTTTTGACAATAAGGAAAAGTTTACCTCTTGTGGTGCATTTGCTAGTCTCCTCCTTGTCTGTAATCCAGTATCTTTGTTTCCAATGATTTGATCTGTTGTATGATTCTTCTGAACGAATCTGGATGGTGCCTTTGTGTTTTCTCGTTCAGATTCTTCTTCTTCTTCCTCTTTCTCAAATTTGATTTCTTCATCCTCTTTTTGCACCACTGAGTGTCCTATTTTCTTCTTCGGCTTCCAATCGTCGACTTTCACATTTATACTTTCCACTACTTTTTGTAGTCTCTTGTTATAGCACCTGTAAGCCTTGCTTCTTGATGAATAACCAAGGAATATGCCCTCATTTGCTCTAGAATCAAATTTACCAAGCTTATCTTCATTTTCTCTCTTAATGTAGCACTTACTTCCGAACACTTTGAAGTGTTTCACGGAAGTTGGTCTTCCCTTCCATAGTTTGTATGGTGTTTTTTCTGTGTTTACTCGAATCTGTGCTCTGTTCAAAATATACACCGTTGTGTACACTGCTTCTCTCCAAAAAAATCTGGTAACTTGGACTCATTTAGCATTGTTCTTGCCATTTCCTGCGCTGTTCTATTTTTCCGTTCAACTACACCATTCTGTTGTGGTGTTCTTGCTGTAGAAAACTGTCTTTTGATTCCATGCTCTTCACAAAACTCATCAAATTCGTTAGACATAAATTCACCTCCTCTGTCTGATCTCAAACACTTCATCCTAGAGTTTGTCTCATTTTCAATCAAAGCTTTAAAAAATTTGAATTGATCAAAAGCTTCTGATTTTTCTTTTAGAAATGCAACCCATGTCATTCCAGTAAAGTCATCAATTAATAACATAAAATAAGAATCACCTTGCAAGCTTTGTGTTTTTGTTGGCCCACAGAGATCAGTATGAATTAGCTCTAATGGCTTCATTGTAGAGTACTCCTTTGTCCTGAATTGGACCCTTGTCTGCGTCCCATGTTGACATTGTCTGCAGATAGTACTTTGTGGTTTTGTGATCTTGGGTAAATCTCTCACTGCTTGTTTTGAGCTGATTTTTACCATGTTGTCAAAATTAATGTGACCCAATCTCTTGTGCCATAACCAACTTTTGTCAATTTGACTCGTGCAACACTTTTCTCCCTTCACATCACTTAGCATGTACAGGTTGTTCCTTGTTCTATTTGCATCTGCAACCCAATTACGTGTATCCTTCTTTTTAATTTCACAACCCTCAGCATAAAACGTGAGTGTATAACCTTGATCTCACATTTGACTGACACTTAAAAGATTATGTTTCAGTCCTTCAACGAGTAAAACATTTTCAACTTTAGCTTGACCATTTAATTTTATGTTACCTCTTCCTGTGATCTTGGCTGTAGTGTTATCTCCAAACTTTACTGTACCTCTACTGGTCTTTTTCAGCTTCAGGAACTTGCTTCTGTCATCTGTAATGTGGTTGGAACATCCACTATCAATGTACCAAGGTTGTTCTTCATCTTGTGCATGGAGCGCGATTTGTACCAACATAGCCTCTTCCTTTTCTCCCTCCTTTATCTTTTGCCACACTTTCTTATTGTTGGCTTCTAACTCCCTTTCATCTTTCCTTCTCTTGTGCCTCAGACATAATATTTTGCTTTTTAGGCACTCAAAACCTTCTGGAAATGACACCATTGGATAGAGCTCTTTCTCAGCTTTCCAGAAAGGTAAAGTTTTCCTCCTAACTCCATGTATTTTTGAAGTTATGGCTCGGCGGAGTTTTTTGGGAAAATTTTCCCCTGAAAGGCCCGCGGCCAATGAGATGCCGCCACGTGGCACCTAGAGTGGCGGAGCACGGGGAAATTTTGGAAAATTTTCCAAATGACCAAAAAGGTGCAAAAATTTGAATTTTTGCCCGCCAACCCGATTTGGCCCTGTTTTGCCCTAAAACTTCAAATGGCCATATCTTTCGATCCAGAGCTCGGTTTTTCACGTTCTTTATATCAATGGAAAGCTGGTGAAATTCTCTACAAGATTCCAGGGTCAATTTTGCATTTTGATGGAGTTTGGAGAGAGAAAATTGAAAAACATCTCTGGCACGTGGTGATGAGCAGAAATGACGTTTCAACCACCATTTTTAATGAAGAATGGCTCGCATTCTCTCCCAGCATGGTTAAAAATGTCAGGGAATGGGTCTGTAAGGATGCCCATGCTGTTTTGAATGCATTTTGGTCAATGATTGAACCTCTCCCATGTTTTCCCGCATTTCTCTCTCCTGGGCTCGTCCCTTGCACTGTAAAAGCCAGATTTGGCTCATTTTCAAAGTGTGGAACATTTTTTGTGTATTGCAGGTCCCCTTTCTCACCTTGGAAGTGATTTTGGTGGAATATCAGACCTTTTCTAAGAGCTGCAACTTTATTTTGCCTCTCAGGTGTTGTAATGCAAGTGATTTTGATGATTAAAATAACAATACAGCCTCTGTGATTAGTTTTCATCCTCTGCCTGTGTTGTTTGGTTAATTTCTGATCCTTCATTACAATTATCAGTTTGTGCATGAGGTTCTTTGTTGCATTTTTATGGACTGTGTCAATCTACAGAAGTAAAAAATGCTCACCACTCCTTTGGTGCATCACCTATTAGCATTAGTTTTAGCTTTTTTGCATTCTCTATCTCTGTCTCCTTTGGAATTTAGGGTAGGGTTAGGAATATAGACCTCTGCAACTTGTAAGTGATAAATCTGACCAGAGGAATTGAGGAACCAGCCTCTAAACTGGAGATTCCTTTCTCATTTTGCAAGTCCCACACTTGGGGAAAGGATTCAATGTTGTGCAATCACACTGGATGCTAGTATGATCAAACTAGAAATCTGATCAACATCCAGGGGGTGCTGCTGATTTGCCACAACAGTTTTGGCACGCCCGGTGGGACATAGAAGTCTTCATCTTCATTGCAACAAAATTGATGTGCATTTGTTGCAAGTTTCTTGCTTTAAAAGAGCTATAAATTGCACATCTGGCGACTCCAAGGAAGAAGAATCAGCTGGTTTTAGCAGTGCAGACCTGAAAACTCATGAGAAGAATCACTACAAGGTCAAGAGCTGGAGAAGAAGAGGTGTTGTTTGAATATCTACAATTATCTCCAAGAATAAGGCAAAGTGGGAGGAGAATCCAAAGGTCTCCATCTCCACCAAATAGAACTCTCTCAACTCCTCCACCTGGTAGGCCTTTCATTCAATCAACAAGGGTTCTAAGGCCAATCAGAATGGCACAAAACAACCCCTATGTCAATTTCACTGGCAGCAGCCCACTTGCTCTCAATGCACAAAATCCAATCCCAGTTGCAGCATTGAAGAACATTCCATACTTCACTGGAGAAAATCAGACCACTCCTGGTGATCATGTTAAGGATATTGCTAACATTTGTGCAATCCATGAGATCAATGAGATGCAAGTTGCTGTCAAACTGCTGGCATCTTCATTCAAAGGGAAAGCTTTGCAATGGTTCAGGAGTCTTGCCTCAGGTTCTATTCAAAATTGGAATCAGCTATGTATAGCCCTCCATGAGCAGTTTGGGGAAAAGGGAGACAACTTGTCCCTTTTGGAGCAGCTGACAACTATCAAAAGAGCTCCCAATGAGCAGCTGACTGATTTTAATTTCAGATTTCAAAGGACTTGGGAGAGAATTCCAGTGGCAGTCAGGCCAACAGTAGAAGGTGCTTTTCTTTATTACCTTAAAGCTTTAAATTCTGATATTTCTATGTTAATTCAGTCCATGGGAGGCACAACTATCCCCATTGCTTATAGCATTGCCATTAGAGCTGAAAATTGTTTGATTCAAGCTGGCAAGCTAGCTCCTAGGCCTCCAATGCCATTATTTCCAAGTTTAGAGAGCCCAAGTACTAGCCAAGTGCCTAATTTAGCTTCTATTCCCACTCCTAGAAATCAGAATTCAAGTGAAGCTTCCACTTCATCTTCTAGTGCCTCAAATGAACTTCAAGAAGTCATGAAGCAATTGCAAAATCTAGGTAATGAGCTGGTTACACTCAAAAGGCAGCAAGCTCAAGGTTTTAGACCTTCCTTCCAGCCTCAAGCTCAGCCTAACAGGCAGCCATATCAACCCCAAAGACCACCCAATCCAGCTGCAAATCTAAATCAAGCAAGGCCTCCTGCCAACAGACCATTTCAGCCCTATAATCCCAATGCTACATCTGCATCTAAAGCATTAGTGCCAGTACAAAACAATATGGCTCAAGAGTATGATTGGTGTTTCCCATGCAATGAACCTCATAACCAGTCCATGTGCTTCAACGGTGCCTTGAATCAAGCATTAATGGTGACAACAACTGGTGTGGAGGGTGAAGGTAGTCAAAGAAATGACCAGCAACAAGAAACATTCCAGCAGCAATCAGCTCCAAATGATACCACACTTGTAAACTGGCAGGCAGAAGATTTTTGTGGCATGAACCAGACAGTTTCCCAAAGTGTTGCAGCCAACACAAGGTCAAAGAGGAGAAATTTGGGTGAAGAACAGCCATTGGCCCCAAGTAATTCACGACCTTCTGTCACTCCACAAACTATTGGCAAGCAAAATGCAATCCCAAGCACACAAGGACTGCCTAAAATAGTTCCTAGGCCAACTCAAATGCCAGTTGTTGCTGCCCATATACAAGGGATGAATGTGCAGGCCAAGGGACAGCAAAAGGATACTTCATCCCCATTCAATATCATTGATCAGATGAAGAAGACAAATGTAAACATATCAATGTGGGAATCACTATCTATCCCAGGCCAAAGAGATTTGCTACAAGCTGCCATGAAGGACTGGTCAACTTCAAATCAGCAAGTCCAAATGCAAGAGAAGGTGCTCACAAATGCTGCCCAGCCTGAGGGGAATCATGGAGGACAACAAGGTAAGATGTTGAAGCCCCCTCCATTCTATGTTTCATTGATCATTGGGAACCAATTAGTACACAATTGCATGATTGATTCCGGGGCAAGTAGTTCAGTAATGCCCAAGCAAATAGCTGATCAGTTGGGAATTCAGTATGAAACCATATCCAAAGGGGTGGTACAATTGGATGGGACAGTAGTAACAACAGTTGGAGTGATTAAAAACTTGAGTCTTACTTTGCATGCCTGTCCCAACGTGGTTGTTTTGCAAGATGTCTCAGTAATAGACCTTCCACCACTCTTTGCCCTATGTTTGTCAAGGGATTTCACAGCTAAGATTGGAGGTTACTTGTCTGCTGATTGGTCACACATGCTGTTCAGAACAAGATATGGAACCAAAGCCACAATCAGGTCTGAACCTATTGCAAACTTTCACATTGAGCCTTACACTCCAAGTCAGATCAATACCAATTGTTCAGCGTTTGATCAAGAAGATTATCCAAGCACTGATGAAGCTGACACCAAGGTAGGAAGCATCCCAGATTTAACTCTTGATGAATGGGCAAGCAAGGTGCATGCTTTTGATCCTTATCAAGAAATAGAAGAATCTGAGTTAGGAGTCTATTGCATGCATGAAGAAAATCAGCCTATTCCTAGCATCACCAAGCCAGACCACAAGGATGACAATGAGGTATGGCAGTTGTTTTTTGATGGATCAAGGAGTAGACAAGGTGCAGGAGGGGGAGCCATGCTGGTTTCACCTCAAGGAGTTAAGTATTATTCAGCTTTTAGATTTCAGTTTGCATGCTCTAACAACACTGCTGAATATGAAGCCTTGGTGCAAGGACTGCATTGGGCAATCAAGAGAGGAATAAAGAACTTGCAAGTCTTTGGTGACAGTGAGTTGATTGTCAACCAAGTCAAGGGGCAGCATGCTGTCAAGAATGATCTACTCAAGTGCTACAAGAACAGGGTGTGGGACCTCATTGAAGATTTTGAGGGTTTTGGCATCAAATCCATTCCTAGGAAAGAGAACCAAGCTGCTGACAGGCTTGCAGCAGTTGGGGCAGCCTTTGACGTTGTGGAGAGCATTCAAAAGGACAAGGTACAGCCAAACATCCATGTGATTGTGAGGCCTTCAGTGCCGGACAACAATGTAAGTTGGCAAGTATTTGAAAATGATCAGCAAATCATCCATTTCTTGCAAGAAGAGGCTGAGTTCTCAGCCAAAAATCAGGAAAAGTTGGAGCAGCAGTATGGTGACCAGGTGGTGCAGCTGAGAACCAACAAACTACCAAAGGGGCTTATTACTTTGGAGTCCATTTTCAATCCTAATGATCAGTTTAGGAAGGAGAAAGCAAACATCCAAGTGAAGGAAGAAGATTCAGTGTCCATCTCGGTAGGAGAAGGCAAATCACTCCAAGTTGGCAAGATGACAACTGAGCAAGAAAGGTATGAGTTCATACAACTTTGTCAAGAATTCCCTGATGTGTTTGCTTGGAGCTATGAAGATTTGAAAGGTTTCAATCCCGAGTTAGCTCAACACACCATTGAATTGGATCCAAATACTAAGCCCATCAGGCAGAAACAAAGGCCAGTCAACCCCCACATGGAGCCTCTCATGAGAAAAGAATTGAATAAGTTGATAGAATCAAGAATCATATTCCCTATCAAGCATTCTAGTTGGGTTGCCAACTTGGTTCCAGTCAGAAAGAAGAGTGGGGAAATCAGATTGTGTGTTGACTTCAGAGATTTGAATAGAGCATCTCTCAAGGATCATTATCCACTTCCTTCCATGGAGCAGATTTTACAAGTTGTTGCTGGCTCCGAGAGGTTTTCACTACTTGATGGCTATTCAGGGTATAATCAGATTATGGTGAAGGAAGAAGATCAGTTCAAGACAGCCTTTACAACTAAATGGGGAACTTATGCATACAGGAAAATGCCATTTGGGCTGTCCAACGCTGGAGCTACCTTCCAAAGAGCAATGGACATGGCGTTCAAAGGTTTGATTAACAACATAGTGCTGATATATCTTGATGATATCACTGTTTTTTCAAAAAATACAGCAGACCACCTCTCTCATTTGAGACAAGTGTTCCAAAGGTGCAGAAGATTTGGAGTCTCCTTGAATCCTAAAAAATGTATTTTCTTAGCTCATGAAGGAAAGCTCCTTGGTCACATTGTCTCCAAAGAAGGATTAGCAATTGATCCAGAAAGAGTTGAAGCCATAAGAGCACTACCATTGCCAAGCCACAAGAAGGCCCTCCAGAGTTTCTTGGGGAGAATAAATTTTGTTCGGAGGTTTGTCCCAGATTTTGCAGCCCTTGTCAACCTATCACCAAGATGTTAAAGAAAAGCATGGCTTTCAAATGGACAGCAGAAGGAAAGGAGAGTTTTGAAGCAATCAAAGAAGCCATCTCTCAAGCCCCAACTCTCATCAACCTGGATTTCTCCAAGGATTTCATCCTCTATGCATTTGGGGGTGATGACACTATCTCTGCAATTTTGGTACAGCAGAACAAGGACAATGATGAGCAGCCAATTGCTTTCTTCAGCCAAAGCCTGGAGGACTATGAGGTGAGATATTCTTTCATTGAGAAGCATGTTCTTGCAGTAATCAGGAGCTTGAAGAAATTCAAGCATCTAGTTTCAAACAATAAGGTCCAATTGTTGGTTTCTCATGCGGGAGTTAAAGACTTCCTCCTCAACAAAGACTTGAATGAAAAGAGAGCAGGTTGGATTACTCGTGTCATGGAGTATGACATAGAGATCAAGGTCACCAAGTTGGTCAGAGGAAAAGGACTGTGTGAGCAGCTGATTTTGAGCAAGCAAAAGGAAGCATGCAATGAGAAAGAGACTGTTTTGAAGTTGCAAGACAGCCATGAGCAAGGAAGCACTCAAGAGGAAAATAATGGTGTCCCCACTCCTTGCTAGACCCAAAGTATAATGCACTTCCTAAGCACAGGCCTATGCCCTCCAGAGATGAACAAGACCCAAAGAAGACACTTCAGATTGCAGGCTGTCCCATATGCCCTTGTTGATGGTGTCTTGTTCAAAAGAGATGTGAATGGAGTACTGCTGAGATGCATTGGTACAAATCAGATTCATAGGATGTTGGAAGAGTTCCATGGTGGACCAGCTGGTGGTCATTTTGCACCAAGAGTGACAGCTCTAAAGATCATGAGGGCTGGCTATTATTGGCCCAAGATTTTCAATGATTGTTATGCATGGATCAAGAGGTGCAAGAATTGTGCATTCTTCACAGGTAAAGAGAGGCTAGCTGCCCTTCCATTGCATCCAATTTCAGTTGACCAGCCATTCATGCAATGGGGTTTAGACTTCATTGGAGTCATTAATCCCAATTCAAGCCAAGGGCACAAGTGGATTTTAACAGCCACAGATTACTTCACTAAGTGGACTGAAGCAGTAGCACTCAAGGAAGCAAATGAATCTAGCATCCTAGACTTCTATGAGGGAATAGTAACCAGATTTGGTGTACCTACTACAATAATATCAGATAATGCATTGGCATTCATCGGGTCCAAGGTGACTGAATGGGCTGTCAAGAACGGGATCTACCTAAGTACTTCATCAAACTATTACCCTCAGGGTAATGGCCAGGCTGAGTCTACAAACAAGAACTTGTTGAAGATCATTAGGAGGACTCTTGATGAAAATCAGAGGTCTTGGCATACTAAATTGAAATCAGCTTTATGGGCTGATAGGATAACTCCTAAGAGATCTACAGGTAACTCTCCATTCAAGCTTGTTTATGGGAGAGAGGCAATTTTACCCATATCACTTGAGTTGCCAACATTGGAACTCATGAAACAGTTGGAGTTGTTGGAGTTTGAGCCCATGGAGGTTAGATATGCAGAATTGATGGAGCTCCAAGAAATCAGGAATCAGGCATCCCAAGCAATGGAGAAGGATCAGGCTTTGATAAAGAAGACCTTTGATAGAAAGGCCAAGAATAGATCCTTCCAAGTTGGAGATCTAGTGCTAAAATGGGATGCAGACAGAGCAAAACCAGGAAGGCATTCAAAATTTGATGCCATTTGGAGTGGCCCATACATGGTCACAAAGTGTAAGGACAGCAATGCCTTCCAATTGTCTTCATTGGATGGCGAAGAACTGCAGATTCCAGTCAATGGGATCCATCTAAAGCATTGCTACTAAAGGGAAATTCTCCACCTTGTAAATATTAGCTTAGGTTTTCATTCCTCCAAGTGCTTGTGCACATTGTTTTGCTGTAGATTAGTTTTTCTTTCCCTAAGTGCTTTGGCACAGGCTTGCTGTTCCTGGGAATGTGTTTGCAGGCCTTGCTCCATCAGGTGATATTCCATGTTCCTCCTTGCAACGTTCTAGTCAGTTGGGGTATCAGACAGAAAATCAGGTGACTCCATGCCCAATGGATTGCTTCAGGCAACTGGTAACTTCATCCAGCAGGCAGATGACCCCTCTGAGTCACCAAAATTGTTATCCAAAATGTGCCCCCTGCTCATTTTGTGGCTAACTCCCTTTCATCTTTCCTTCTCTTGTGCCTCAGACATAATATTTTGCTTTTTAGGCACTCAAAACCTTCTGGAAATGACACCATTGGATAGAGCTCTTTCTCAGCTTTCCAGAAAGGTAAAGTTTTCCTCCTAACTCCATGTATTTTTGAAGTTATGGCTCGGCAGAGTTTTTTGGGAAAAGTTTCCCCTGAAAGGCCCGCGGCCAATGAGATGCTGCCACGTGGCACCTAGAGTGGTGGAGCGTGGGGAAATTTTGGAAAATTTTCCAAATGACCAAAAAGGTGCAAAAATTCAAATTTTTGCCCGCCAACCCGATTTGGCCCTGTTTTGCCCTAAAACTTCAAATGGCCATATCTTTCGATCCAGAGCTCAGTTTTTCACGTTCTTTATATCAATGGAAAGCTGGTGAAATTCTCTACAAGATTCCAGGGTCAATTTTGCATTTTGATGGAGTTTGGAGAGAGAAAATTGAAAAATGTCTCTGGCACGTGGTGATGAGCAGAAATGACGTTTCAACCACCGTTTTTAATGAAGAATGGCTCGCATTCTCTCCCAGCATGGTTAAAAATGTCAGGGAATGGGTCTGTAAGGATTCCCATGCTGTTTTGAATGCATTTTGGTCAATGATTGAACCTCTCCCACGTTTTCCCATGTTTCTCTCTCCTGGGCTCGTCCCTTGCACTGTAAAAGCCAGATTTGGCTCATTTTCAAAGTGTGGAACATTTTTTGTGTATTGCAGGTCCCCTTTCTCACCTTGGAAGTGATTTTGGTGGAATATCAGACCTTTTCTAAGAGCTGCAACTTTATTTTGCCTCTCAGGTGTTGTAATGCAAGTGATTTTGATGATTAAAATAACAATACAGCCTCTGTGATTAGTTTTCATCCTCTGCCTGTGTTGTTTGGTTAATTTCTGATCCTTCATTACAATTATCAGTTTGTGCATGAGGTTCTTTGTTGCATTTTTATGGACTGTGTCAATCTGCAGAAGTAAAAAATGCTCACCACTCCTTTGGTGCATCACCTATTAGCATTAGTTTTAGCTTTTTTGCATTCTCTATCTCTGTCTCCTTTGGAATTTAGGGTAGGGTTAGGAATATAGACCTCTGCAACTTGTAAGTGATAAATCTGACCAGAGGAATTGAGGAACCAACCTCTAAACTGGAGATTCCTTTCTCATTTTGTAAGTCCCACACTTGGGGAAAGGATTCAATGTTGTGCAATCACACTGGATGCTAGTATGATCAAACTAGAAATCTGATCAACATCCAGGGGGTGCTGCTGATTTGCCATGCTTTCTCCTTTACTGGAGCCTTTTAGGATATCTACATAGTTGGCTTTCTTCTCTGGTTCTTTGGTCTCTTTCTTTTCTGCTTCATTGAATCCAATACCACCTTTGGATGATTTTGGTTTCTGTTCTCTCAGAATGTTGCTCAACACCTCAGAACTTTTTTCAAACTTGAGTCTCTTGTTCAAATTTTCAGTTTCTTGTCTTAGTGCGATAATCTCTGCCTCCAATCTCTCACATTCTTTTTCTTTTGATTTCAATTGTTTTCTGATCACTTCCTCTATTCTTTTTGCCTCTTCAACTTGAGTCTTTAGATCAACAATAGTATTCTCATGTTCTTTGTTAGCATGCAGATTTTTCTTTGCTTCTTCATACTCTTGAAGTTGCACTTTTTGCTTCAGGGTCTTCTTTTTGAGTCTCTTGATCTCACCCAAGGCACAGATGAGTTCTTCTAAGTTTACCTCACCTTCTTCATCAACTGCATCTTCAACTTCCACTTTTCCATCTTCAAGGGCCATAAACAAAAATTCTTCAATGTCACCTTCTGAACAATCTTCCTCTGAGCTATCATCTTCTCTGGTGCATAGACTCTTCTTGTTTTGGTTCCAGTTCTTCTTCTTTTCAAACTTCCTTTGCTTGAAATTCTTTTTATAGAAAGGCTTTCCTTTCTTTGCTTTGAAAGGCTCTTCATCATCACTTTCACTTTTTGCATGCGAACACTTAGCTGCAAAATGTCTAATCTCACCACAGTTAAAACATTTAAAAGGAAGTTTACCTTTGTACTTGTCAGATCCTCTTTTCAGATTTTTCACCAATAGGGCTTCTTCTTCCTCATCTGGATTCATCATCTGATTCAACCTTCTTCTCCTTTCCTTTTGAAGCTTTGAAAGCAGATTCTCTTTTTCTTGGCTTATCTAGTTCTGTTCTCATCTCATAAGCCGTGAGTATTCCATGTAACTCATCCATTTTCATTTTATCTAGATCCTTAAGTTCTTCAATAGCTGAAACTTTAGCATCAAATCTAGGAAGTAGAGATCTTAATACCTTTTATACTATTACTGGGTCTTCCATCTCTTCACCCAAGCCTTTGATCATGTTTACGGTCTCATCCACACAGAGTAGATATGCTGCAATGTTCTCTTCCTCTTTCATCTTTAGACTTTCAAACTTTCTTCTGTGTGTTTGAAGCTTTTCCATCTTTACTTTTGAATCTCCTTCATATAAATTGTTGAACTTATCTCACATCTCCTTGGCAGTTTTGAAAAGCATAATATTTACAAACTTCGAATCTGCTACACCACAAAAAATAGCATTCATAGCTTTAGAATAATTTTCACATGATCTCTTACTAGCCGGATATTTTGGTGGAGTTTTCGGTGTCATATAACCATACTCAACTGATTACCAAATATTGTGTCAAAAAGAATTCAAATAAGTTTGCATTCTTATGCTCCAAAAGGCATAGTTTGATCCATCTTAACAACAAAATTTTATTTGTGAAGAATCGTTCTTGAGATATCATCCTGATTTCTGATCTACCTTCTAGCTATTAAGCTACACAGAAGGAACCCACTCTTATACCAATTGCTAGAAACACTGGAATACTAAGAGGGGGGTGAACTAATATTCAACAATTTAAAAAATTGTTCTCCAACTTATTAATTATTTTTATTTTCCAAAACTTAACAAGATATTCAAATCGGAAAGTAAAATGAGAGCACACGCAAAAATAAAATGCACATAACACCAGATATATCATGCTTCACCCAGTAAGGGCTACATCCACCAAAAAGAGACTACTTGGATCTATTGTCCAAATCCAACTGAAATAAAATTGTGTTTACAAAGTGTAAGCACCCACTCATAGAAGACACCAATCTCTAAGCCGAACACCACTTTATCCCTTGAATGCAAACACCACTAAATGTGCAATCTCTTATAGGAAGCACTAACTTCTAGAGACATCAATCCCCAATCCGAAGCACCCACTCCATGAAAATCTGCAATACAAATCAATAATAATTTCTCCTTCTATATTCTCTCTCTCACATATTCATACTCACTTCAGACTATTTATAATATCAGCTCACATACATATCACACTCATGCAAAATGCTCTCTTTCTCGCTCTAAAAAATGTGCACACAACTCTTGGGCCAATTTATATAGAAAGAAGGAGAGGAAAAACCACTTGTGGTTTCCCTAAAACCATGTGCCTATACCATGGGGCAATTTTGGCTCCAAATAGAAATATTCTCTTACACTGTCAAGTGTAACTCATTTTAAGGAAATACACATGACCAACTTGGTGGTTACACGTCCTTAAGTATTTGCTCCACATATAGAAATATTCTCTTACCCCATAAGGAGTATATTCTCCTCTTAAAATCATAAACCTTCTTACACTCCTTAACCTGATAGAATCAATCTCTACGCATCATAAACTGTCATAATGCAAATCTCTTACGCATTTAGAATTACGCATCATAAGTTGTCATGCGAATCTCTTACACTTTCATAAACTACCATTAGAATCTGTTCCATTACACATCCCGCCATGTGTCGTAAGATTCCTTGGTGATGTTGAATATTAAAATATTCAAATTTTGACATCACACTAATTTTGACATGGATAAATATTTTACAAACACTAATGGTGTAATGATGAATATTAAACAAATATTCAAACCTCAATATTTCCATCAACACTAATGTTTTACCTTTGACATCAATGACAAAATACTCAACACCTTGTATTTGAGTTTCAGCCCTAGAAAGGGACATCAACCTCAATAAGTGTTCTTTCTATTAGGGGGTCATTAGAATATAAGGCCTTACCTTTGGGGATACTAATTTGATCTTTCAGTTATGCATAACTAACGTTTCAGGTATCCAACCTACGTATTTTTTAACTGATTGTTCATAATAAATTAAACACAATTACAATGACGTGCATTTTTTTTGTCCAACAGGGCTCTATAGCTAGGATTGCAAAAATAACACCTGAGGGCTTGGGAATCTCCAGAGATAGGGTTTTTGTGAGCTCCTGTGTACGCAGTCTGAAGGTTCATACAAAGGCTTTATCGAGCTTTTTCTGGTTTTTGTCTTCTTCACAACTGTGACGTTGGCAAATATGAGTAGACCAAGGGAATTCTCTTGCACTTCTTAGAGCTATGTCCTTTGAGCATATTGAATATTGGAACACCCTCAAAGTCCAATATGATGTTATGTATTTGGAAACTTTTATATCACAGGGCTTAAGAGGGTCTTCATACCTTCATAATTAGGGGAGGATCTAAAGGAGTCATAGGGGAAAATGAAGAATGTCCCAAACAATGGTCGTATATGGTGGGTGCTCAAATCTATGCTTTTGATCTGCCTGATTTGCAGGAAAATGGAGAAGCCAATCAACAGATAAAGGCCCAACTGAGATATAACCTAAGTCATTAAATTTCCAGAGATGACCAGTGATTTCACATGAAACTTGTTTTAACAACCATTTCTAAGAGGGATTTTAGACCCTAATTGATCCTCGGAAGATTGAATCATGATGTATGGGGGTGGCAGATGGGTCTCTAGTTATTAGCTTAGAAACACCAGGATGACATTGATGTAATAGAGAACACGAGGATGATTTTCCGTTTGATGGGTTTGTCATCTTCTTTGACCACCATGGTGTTTAAGATTTTGTAATGTCCCCTTTTTCAATGGCAATTACTAATATATCAATTCATCTCTTTCATTTGCTGATTATAACCCCTTCGCATGCCTAGCGCTACAAGTTGACAATTCTTATTTAGTCTTTAAATGTGCACATAGGTCCCCCTTACTCTTTATTATTTAACTAGAAAATAATAAAGTGCACATTATCTAGTGAGTCTTTTAATATTTTAATTAAGTTTTATTTACAGTTTTCCCTCCAAAAGGGTTAAAGGTCAACCATTTGAATGTTGCACCCCTTATGTTATAAAAGGAGGTTACATGTCCATTTTTGGCATAGTTGATTTGATCCCATTTATGTCTCTCCATGCTTAGAGAAATGGGATGTATGCCCAACTCTCATTGTGCTCTCTCTCTCTCTTCTTCGACTTGGAATTGAAGCAAATCTGATTTTGATAAGGATCCATTTGTGGGTGTGTTTCATCTAGTGAGTGGCAAATTGGCTTGGAAAATAATTCCTTGCCATAGCGAATTTATTTATGGTGCAAATCTTCATTATTATTGCATGATTTGCAGCATATATTGTTGGTTTTTAGATCTGCCATGTTTTGCAATTAATTTCATAATTCCTTTGGAGATGATTTGATGCCCTAAAGTATATTGTGTTGGGCGATGTCACTACCATTTAGAGCATGGTAAAATTAGGGTTTCTTGTCTGTTGTTCGAAAACTAATTCTTGGAATATTATTCTTCATATTTTTGTGGCCCTTAATCCAAAGTTTGAAGCCTATTTTGCTTGATTGGTTAAGTGGGAAATAATTTTAAAGAAGTTGCAGCATTATAACAATTGCATTATTAATTGTTTGTCTTTTTGAATCACTTAATAATATTCTATGAATTTCAAAGAAATTTGTTGTAAGACATTTTTGATGCATCAAAACAAGATTTTGGAGGGTGAAAACAATTGAGGGAAGTGTTGGTTATTATATTTCTTAATTTCTGCTAAACCTAGGTCCCAGATCTCAAAGTTTAAATTCAGGGTTGTGAAAAGGTTTAAGTGCTAATCCAAAAATATAGTCTTTAGATTCATTGGAAAACTGTAAAATTCCCTAGAGGTATTAATGCACTTGGTTTCAAGTGCAAGAAATCAATAGTAGTAGTGATTGAGTTACTGAATTTTTTATGCAACTCAGCTGATTGGATGAGTGGAACTGTTTCAAATTAATTCTCTGGTAATAAAGAATTAGAGTTGAGAAGAATAAAAATCTGATTGTCTCCACCAATCTAGCTGATCACCTTGACCACTTCCAACCTTAATTTTGTTGTAATTGGTTCACATTGAGTTATTTTAAGTTGATTCAAAAGGATCTAATCCTTTTTGGTTCGATTTGGGTTGAAGTTGTAATTTTCTATTTGTTCAATAAAGATTGACATTACAGATTTGGGTGACTGTATGAGCAGTGGAAGGTGAAAGTTGAGTTAACTGTGAGGAGGATGTATCCCAATGGAGCTTTTCTTGCAATTTTTAGTACGCATAATGAAGATAGAGACTTTAAGTTTTTCAGGGGGAATGTGAAGTTTTATGGTACCATTAGAAACAAGCTTTTTATCAATCATTCGGCACAAAAATTTGTAATGTCCCCAAATGGACATATTTCAAAAGTGCTGCTTTGAGGCAAATCCCATTTGAAGATTTCAGAATGAAATTTCTGCCACAAACCTTAATATTTTCCAGAAAACCCTGGTTTTCTGCCCTATTCTAGTGATTCAGCAAATATAGTTTTTTCCACCTCAAAATACCTCCAAAAATTATGAAAATTTGTTTGCAAGTAGCATAATGAATAATCAGAATAGGATTTTAATCAGATTCAAAAGATATTAATTCTAGAATTTATTAGGGTGAAAATCACAACAAAACTCTTCTAAATTTTAACTTGCAAAATACTCCAAATTTTGGGGCAAATTATAGCTAAAATTGAAGCTTGAACAAAGGTAAGCTTTCCCAATGAACCCAAAATCAGAATTTTTCATTGGTGAGAAGACACCCAAAACAGGCTCAGAAATCTGGAAATGTGTAGATAAACCTTAACTATGAGTAAAGATGGAAATACAATTTCTCCCCACTTAGGAAAGCCCCAAAAGCACCTCAAAATTGATCAAACACTTAAGATTTGATCTCTCCATGAATTTAGCTTGAAATCATCTTCAACAACTGCTGGAGAATAATAGAAAACACAACTAACTCCTGAAGGAATCCTCTCAACTAGAGGAAGGGCTTTATCGTTTTTCTCTAGATCTCTTGGAGGGTTTTCGTCCTCAAGAGTGAAGATGCAAGCAATAATGCTCAACATACACTTCATAAATTAGAAGATAAAACAAGTGATGTCTCTCCAAGCAAGTTCACTTGCTTAAATAGAAGAATAGGGCCCAAATGGCCACTCTCACATCCAATCAATTTTTCCCCTCATTTAATATTTTCCCCCACTTGCTTTTCTCCCCTAGGCAAGTCGCATTTTTGCCTATGAATAAATAACACTTGCTAATGCCTTTTTTACCTTTTTTTAATTAAGTTTATAATACTTTATTATAAGTGTTTTATAATACTTTTATTTCTGCACTTTATAATAAACTATCATGACTTAAGTTCCCCTTGTGCACATCCCTTAGCTGTCGGGGAGAAAGCAAAATGGGCAGGGTCTAGATTGACCGAGAAAGGGATATTACAATCCTCCCTTCCCAAAATCGCTTACCCTCAAGCAATTGCAACTCTTATACCCAAGTGCCATATGCAATAGATGAAACATGCTGTAGTGTTCCAACAATCTATCTCTCGTACCTGTTAAATGAGAGAGCTCTTGCCAAAGTATGTAGCTCTCATAGTGCCCACAATCATGAAATTGGAACAAGGGATCCACGTGCTCCATATTACACTTTGTATTACCATACTCCCATGAAGAAAGAAAATCTAAAATGGTTTAATATGTAGAAATAAATTTGACACATGTTCATTCCTTTCATACCTTGGAGTACTATCAAGATCTTCATCATTCTTTGTCTTCAAAATAACTTGACTTCGCTGCATTCAAATCCTTAGCGTTCTTGTCCGTAATAGGCTGAATACCATCATGATAGAACTGCTGTAATAACATAGTATGAAGATGATGCAATGAATCCTTGCTACTCCTAACCTCCGTATAGAGAAGATCATCAAAATGTTTACCTTATGCTACTGATTTGGAAACGTTCAAAACAACACTACCACTCATGATTTCATACAAAAAACAAGAATCAACACCTTTCACAATTTCATGCCCACCAATACTATGGCTTGGAAAATCTATCCCATATGACAATGACTCATTCTTTAGGACCGAAACATCGTTTCCACTTCTGCATCCAACAATTAATGTTTGTTCCTCTTTGCCTTCCCTAATAATACAACATTTTACTCATTATAAGTCATACCTTTTTCTTTAGAAGATTCTTCTTCTTCACTTGGCATGGCAGAATATTCTATGGGTTGATTTTCTTCCACTTTCTGCATGGTACTTTTCTCCTGTTGATATTTAAAATTTTTTCTAATTACTTTACTATCTTTGATGTCTCCAGATTTTACCCTGAAATCTGAGACTACCCCATGTTTAAAATTTTTCGTTCTTTTAAAATAACGGGTCTTTTTGTGTTTTTATTGCCAGAAGATGTCTGTATTACGTTAAGATATTCCCAGTGAATCATATGAGCCAATTTCGACAAATACCCAGATGTCGAAACTCATTTTATCCATCCGCCAAGTTTTATCTGTGGAAATTTTTGATTTAATTATTTATTAAATAAATAATGCCCCGTTTGAAGTAAATTGTGCTCCGGTTGAATCCTGTTGAAGTTTTGCATGCCAGTATTCACACACCTCAATAGGGTTTTCACCAGGAATGAATTCAGAGCTTTGTCTGTGACTTCTGGCAACGTTTTTTGTTTTTATTTATTTCTTTTGCGTTTTTCTCCAGTTTTCCCCGTGCCTTTCTGTTTAATTTCCCTGGGTCCGTTCTTTATCTTGTATAGTCTGTTTAATTGCTTGGAACATCTGGAGATCATTTACAGCCGCTGCACCAGAAGGAATCAACCTTATAAAGCAAACTTCTAACCAAAAAAGATGAAGTCAAGCACAAAAAGCCTCTCCTAGGCAAGTCGCACTTTTTGGAAATGGGTTTAAGATGCGATCGGAATATTGGTAAGCAGACAGAATTTTTTACTTGTCTTACAGGACTTTTTGGTAGTCATTTAAGCTGCAATGAGAATATTAGGCAGGTAGGCGGGAATTTCTTACCTGCCTTGCAGGGTACTTTTTCCCATGAAGTCAAAGTCACTTAAGCTGCAATGGGAATATTAGAGGTGACAGGCAGACGGGAATTTCTTACCTGCCTTGCAAGGTAAAAATTCCCATTATAAAATAAAGAAAAATCACTTAAAACACCGATGAGAATTTTCTACCTGCCTAATAGGTTAACTTTTCCCACCAAAGAGGTTTATTCACCCATGCAAATCGCACTTTATCAAATGAAGCTATTTTTAATGCAAGTCACACTTTTTGGGAGAGGTTTTAATTTGCCAGTGGGAATTTTGGCAGTGGCAAGTAGGCGGGAATTTATTACCTGTCTTGCAGGGTAAAAATTCCCATTATGAAAGCCAAATAATTTAAGTGGAAGAGGGGATTTTTGGAGCTGCAGTGCAGGGTGGAAATTCCCATCAAGTTGACTTCTTATTTTTAGCAATTCCTCTTGCCAAAAAGTGCGACCCACCTTGGGTGAATAACAATGCATTTAATAATATTTATTAATGGTTTATTCACCCAATTTTGGCACCATAAATAGATGGAAAGTCAATGCAAGTGGAAGAGCTAAGGAGAAGTCAAAGATGCATGCTAAAAATAAATAAAATAAATTTATTTAAAAACAACCAGCAGCATGCATAATTGGGCGCCCAATTTGGGTGAATAAACATGGATTGTTTATTAATTAAATTGCTAGAAATAGGAAGCGCAATTATTAAAAATAGTATGTTGGAGGTTATATAAGCATGGGTTGCCATAATAAAGAAGCAATTAATTCTTTTTGATGAGGATTGCAGCCCAGACAGGTTTTGGCGCCAAAAGGAGGATTTCGCATTAAAGTTTATTTTCCACTGTCGGGAAGCTTCTAGTTTTGGTGCCTAGGGTTGGAATAGCCTAATTTTGTCATTCTGAGCATCTGCATGTTGGTATATGTGCCCGGGTGAATTAAATAATATTTTTGCTTGCTTTGCATGTAAGCAAAACCTTAAATTTTAGGGCAATGGGCTTTATATGCAAATTTTGGTGATAAAAATCAAGTATTCATGCCATGGACTTTATCTTCGTCTGAATAAATTGCAGGTATTCATCACATGTGCTCAAATCAATGTCAGGTACATTGAATATATCTTCCAAATCAGAAGAAATTGTCATATCTGTACAAATTAATTCAATTGCAAGGGATTCCAACATAATTAAAAGAAAAAGAGCTTAGACAAAGATTGTTCCAGCTATGTTGAAGCATGATGAAAGAGAAGGATCAGCTGAATCATGCATAGCTTCCAAATTTGCTGAAGTCAATGATACAGACATAGGCCATGAACCTATCACCGATTTAATTGAAAGATCCAGATCTCATAATTGCAAAGGCTTTCGGAAAAAAATCATCCTTTTGTTTCTAACGCAGCCCGTGTAGAAGTCAGTGCATGAAAAATTCCTTCTAGGATCTTGTGCATGTGCTTCCAATCTTCCAGTTGAAGCCTTCATTGAATTTACTTGTATTTGCATTCACCCAGAGGGCTTTCTAGAATTTTTAATTGCTCATATACAATTAAAAATAAAAATGATGAGTTTTGTCTGAATTATTTACGGCAAATATTACACTGGTGCATGTACTGGAGAAAACTGCAAAAAGCTATAAGGATAAGAGGGAAGACAAATCAAAGGCAATACCTGCAAACAAATCATAATCAGCTGCTTCCAGATCCAGTTTGGTGAGAATCAAAGGAAAAAGAGTCAACCGCATGCAGAATATGGAAAAAGAATAAGACTCGAAATATTGTAGCTTTCTTCTAATTTCTTTTCCTCTTTCTTCTTTTTTCTCTGACAAAGTAATTGAGCAATCAATTAAACTATAAAACTTAAGTGATTGGTTTAAAAGCCGTTACTTGAAGTCAATTACTTGGAAATATGTGGCAGACATGCAAAATAGAAGGTTCTATTTTCAGTTATAAATCATGCATGTTATGCAAAGAGGAATTCCAGGAGGAAGATCGTCAGCTGCTTCCCTTTTCATAGCTTCTGCATGCGGGAATTCATTTAAAACTTTATATTTGTAATTGCCCTCGATATACTATAAATAGAGGAAGAACCTACGGGTTAAAGCATTAGAATTTTTATTCAACATTCTTGTGTTCCAGAATTTGAGTTGAAACTCTTGATAGCTATTTGAAAGCGAAGAAATAGAGAAGAGGCAGATTTCCAGAGAACTTTGTGTCAACGGTGCATTTGTTTCTTATTTCTTTTTAGATCTCTGCATAAACTTCGTGTTGTCTTAGATCTAGATCTGAAACTTTCCTTTGCTTCAAATTCTACATTTCAAGATCTATTTGTTTCGTCTATGTGCATGTGATCAACTTTGTCAACTATTGGTTAGGTTGCACATCTCCTTTCCTTTCTTATCGTATTTAATTATTTCCCCTTTCCTACACATATTGCTTACAACTGCTTACTTGTTGAAAAATTGCCTAGTTATGGTTCATGAGCTACGTAATTAAAGTAACACCAACAAATAGATAATATGACATATAATTGACAAAATCTTACACGGGAGCCTCGCCGGAAAATGAGGGAGATTTATCTCATCACTGCATAGGTTTTCTGTTGTGCAGAAAATCTAGCCAACAATTTTTCAACTCACAAAATTCTTCAAAGGCCAACATAGCTCTTACCTTGGAATTGAGTGTTGCATACTCTTTACTCCATGTCTCCATGTCATCATCCTCCACTAGTTGTTCATCCTTGGTTCTGAAAATCTAATGTGGAGGCTTGGCAGATGTTCTGAATGGTCAATTAGAGCTTTCTTCACCATTGTTGCCTTGATTTCCTTGAGAGTTTGGTCTGAAAGTATTCATCCCTTGTAAAGATCTGCTCAAATCAGCAATTGCTCCTACAACGGATTCTCTTGGATCTCTCTGAGAATCCAACTAACAAGTTTGCAATTCTCCGTGGCCTCTAGTGATTGCTTCATTCAGATAACTTATCTTATCTGTAGGAGGAACTCTTCGATCATGCCCTTCTATGGTCACCTTCTCAAATTTCAGATCTGATTTTCTCTTTCACAGGTTGGGAGAATCATCGCTCTGATACCACTGTAATGTCCCGAAATGGACAGATTTCAACCCCAAGTTGATTTGAGGCAAATCCCAACTAAAATTCGGAATGAAGTTAGGCCACAAATCGAATATTTTCCAGAAACCATAGTTTTCTGCCCTAGGCTAGTGATTTAGCAAATATAGCTTTTTCCACCTTAAAGTACCTCCAAAAATTATGAAAATTTGTTTCAAGTAGATAATGAATAATTAGAATACGATCTTCAATCAAATTCAAAAAATATTTATTCTGGAATTTATCAGGGCAAAAAACGCAACAGAACTTGTAAATTCATTAACTTGCAATATACTCCAAATTTTGGGGCAAGTCATAGCTCAAACTGATGCTTGAAAAATAAGCTTTCCAATGAACCCAAAATCAGAATTTTTCAATGGCGGGAAGACACCCAAAATAGGCTCGAAAATCTGGAAATGTGTAGATAAACCCTAGATGTAAGTGAAAGATGGAAATACAATTTCTCCCCACTTAGGAAAGGCCCAAAAACAACTCAAAATTGATCAAACACTTCAGATCTGATCTCTCCTTGAATTTAGCTTGAAATCGGTATTCAATAACTGCTGGAAAATAATAGAAAATACAACTAACTCCTTAATGCCCAATGGAAACCCGAAGGTGGAGAATCCTCTCAACTAGAGGAAGAGTTTTCGCCTTTCTCTAGAACTCCTGGAGGGTTTTTGTCCTCAAGAGTGAAGATGAAAGCAAAAATGCTCAACATACAATTAAGAAATTAGAAGATAAAACAAGTCATGTCTCTCTAAGCAAGTTCACTCGCTTAAATAGAAGAATAGGTCCCAAATGGCCACTCTCACATGCAATCAGAATTTTTCCCTCATTTAATATTTTCCCCCACTTGCTTTTCTCCCCTAGGGAAGTCACATTTTTCCCTTGAATAAATAAGTCTTGCTAATGTCGTTTTGCCTTTTTTTTATTATTAAGTTTATAATACTTTATTATAAGTGATTTATAATATTTTCTTTTATTTTTTTGCACTTTATAATAAACTATCATAACTTAAGTTCCCCATTGTGCACATCCCTTAGCCGTTAGGGAGACAAAATGGGCTAAGGGTCTTCGATCGAGGAGGGGATATTACAAAATTGAAATCTGAAGAAGACCTTCCTTCTAAAGGGCCGATTTGGGTTAGGTTATTTGGTTTACCTGCTAAGTTTTGAAATCCATTAGGAACTCTTTAAGAACCTATATGGTGACAATTGATGGTACATCTAGATTTGAACATATTATCTATATGCTAGACTATATGGTGAGAATTCTTGCTATGCGTTGCAGTAAAGCAGGTGATGAAGGGTTTCATGCAGAACTCTTCAAGTATGGTCAAATGACGTTCCTCAGTTATCTTGATGACCCCTTCAATCAGGTGGTTTGTACAAGTTTCCCAGTTTCCTGGTCCTACCACATCATCCACCCCATACACAAGTTGGGGCCCACTTCCGACCCCAACAACTACAAGACTATCATGGAGGGTCACACTTTCTCCAAGCTTTATGCTACAGTTCTTCATTTGCAGCTTTCTGAGTTCCTCGATCAGTACCATTGCAAAGCTAGGGGGCAGGCGGGCTTCCGATTGACTTACCAGACTATCGACCACATCCTCACTCTTTAGGCTATCATCGAAGAGGCTTGCCACCGCTCTTTCGGAGTTTTTTGCTGTTTCGTGGATTTTCGGAAAGCTTTTGATTCTGTTCCATGGGAAGCCCTTTTTCGCAGGCTCAGAGATATAGGCATTTTTGAGACTCTTCTTACAACCATCATGCGCCTTTATGAGGAGGTCCTTGGCCTCTTTCACACCTTTGTTGGCTTGTCCGACTTCATCAGGAGTGCCATTCGTGTCAAACAGGGTTTCCCACTCTCTCCTACCTTATTTGGGATCTACATCGATGAGCTTGAGAACTTTCTCAGGGATCACATACAGGAAGGTGATGGGTGCCTCCTTCACCAGGTTCTGATTTACATCCTCCTCTTTGCAGATGACGTAATTCTCCTTGCTTCTTCTGCAGAGGGTCTCCAGAGGCAGCTGGATGCCTTAGCTCTTTTTTGTGATCATAGACAACTGACTGTTAATCTTGGGAAAACCAAAGTTATGGTTTTCAGTTGTTTGAAGACTTCAGATCTCCACTTCTTCTTTAAGGGTGTGGAGATTGAGATCACTTGCTCTTATACCTACCTGGGGATTTTTTTCTCTGGACCTCGTTTTAGCCTTCGTCCTGCTCTCCAACCCCGGGTTAATAAGGGGTATGGTTCTTTGGCAATTCTTGAGAAACCGTGTTTCTGCCACCACTTTCAGAACATTCCTTCCAAGATGTCCCTCTCCGATTCCGTGGTTAGGCCCACGGTTCTGTATGATTCGAAAGTTTGAGGTCCCTCTCTTTTGGACTCAGATTGGGCCACTATTGAGTGTGCTCAGATCCTCATGCTCAGAGGTATTATTAAGTGCAAAGAATCTATTCCTCACAACATTATTCTTGCTGAGTTTGGGGCTTGCCCTTTTCATTTAGAGACCATCTTCAGCCTTGTGTTGTTGCATCGTATTCGGGGGTATTCTAGTTCTTCTGTTGACAGGGATAGGTACACTTATCTTGCCTACTGCTCCTTTGAAGCTATTGCATCCTCAGATCATAGTAGACGATCTCAATGTTGGTAACGCCTCGTCGAGTCTATTGGCATCCAGTTGGACCGTCTCCCTCCCTTCAGCTATTCTCTGGATGCCCCTGCCCATCTCCTACCCAAACCTGCAGGACCTTCATAGGATTATCAAAGATGATATCTACAGAAAGTTCATCCAGCACACTTGAACCAATCCCCCAGGGAGGTTGCGTCCGAAGATGTCTCTCTATGTGGCACACTTTCTTGAGATCCATGATGGGGTCGTTTTCCGTCGCATGTACATTTCTCGGCATTGGTTACAGGCCCTTCGTATCTCCCTGGGTCAGTTCAGAGTAGGCTCACATTGACTTCGTGTTGAGACTGATCATCACTTAGACCGCTTGGAGCGGACTTGCCTACTTTGCTCTCTCCAGGAGGCCGAAACCGAAGAACACTTCATTTTCAGGTGTCCTGTTTACTATGAGATTCGTGGCCGATTCTATTTCTTGTTTTGCGAGCTTCCTTCCTTCACAACTTTCTTCAGATACTATGATCAGAGATGTCTTGCTCTCTACCTTCAGGAGGCCCTCAGGCTTCGGGATAGGCTCCTCCATCCTCCCCCTAGACAGATGGCTACTAGACTAATCACTTCTTCCTTCCCAGTGCTCTCCCCGGTGAGGGGGGCCAAACAACACTTGGTCACGTGTCTGGACCCCCAGTCCAGATCCGTCAGGTCTCGAGACTCCGTTTCTTCTACCTGAGGCTCCCTATCTGAGGCTTGTCCTAGGCCCTCTCTGCATAGACAATGACCCACCAGGCTTACTAAGAGGCACTGCCTTCCTCTCGGACACCGGTTCCCTAGGCATTCTACAGTTCAGCTTCTGGTCATCGAGGCACTGCGAGTTATTGCCGTCCGGTCTTGAATGTTAGGTGATGGCGTCGGGGGTGTTGCTTCCTCTTCCGCTCCCCCCCTCACTGTCATCTCTATCTCTTTTCATCTCTGTTTTCTCGGCCTCTGTTGTTTCCTTTTCTTCCTCTCCTTCTCTCATTGTATTTCAGGCGACCCGTTTGGGTTCTCTTGCTGGGTTTGTTTGCTTTGTACTCTGTAGTCCCATTGACCTACTTTTGTGGTCATTTGTTGGACATTAATAATATTATCTTATCTTATCTTATCTATATGTCCTTATAAATTTTGATAAGCCACTTCCAAAAAAGGTCACTTCAACATTTGGGAAGAATAAATGAGAGCAAGTGGTGGATTTTTAGAACATTCCTTTTTGTTGCAGATTTTGTCATGAATATGGGCATCTTATTTGGGATTGCCAACATATCATTCCAAAACCTTCCTTGGATGAGAAGCTGCCAGAAGGTTTTCAATTGCCTAAGAAAAATTCTATTGAAAAACCTTTGGTTTGAGACCAAAATGTTATGTCTCAGAATAGATTTACCACCTTACAGGTAGATGTCCCTTGACATGATATAGAAAATTGTATGGTATCAGTGGTCCATACAACTCAAGATGATCATAACAGGAAAGTGGTGGAAGCCAAAAATATGGATACTATTATGGATCAATTGGACACTTCTCAGGAAATCCAAAGCAGAGGTTATCAACAGAAGAACAAGCAGATTTTTAAGGAGAAATCACCCCCTATGGTTCATAGACAAGGAGAATCCTCAGATAAGACATTGGCAATTTATTCTAGACCTCTAGATCTCGAGGGTGCTACAAGACTTGTTGGAATTAATCAGCCCTCTCTTAAGAAAATACAACTTGATACAAATAAGAAACCATGTAGACGTTCAAATCAATGTTAGATGGGACAAGATGGCAAAAAGTTGTTGGAGTTGGGTAAGGTAAGGAATCTTGCCCAGTTTTTCTGACATAGTAACTCATGAAGTGCATTACTTGGAATGTCAGAGGGCTGAAAGGTTTCCCCTCTAAGCATGATGACATTAAAAGGTTAATTCAGATCATTTAGGCTCATGTGATTTTTCTTCAAGAAACAAAGGTTTCAATGGAGGAAATTGATGATATTAGTAAAAAGATTTGGCTACACAGTGAAGGGTGTAATGTCCCCTTTTTCAAACTAGCACCTACTGAAGACTTCATGCCATTTCTCTTCCCGTGGCCAAGAAGGAATTACACAAGAGAAGTCCTTGGGTTTCATTTTTTATTTTCTTTTGTTGTTATTAATGTTTTTCTTTGGTGTTTTGCTTCCTAAGGCATGTCGGTTCGGTATTAATGCTCCCA
This sequence comes from Taxus chinensis, assembly GCA_019776745.2. Classification (NCBI taxonomy): domain Eukaryota; kingdom Viridiplantae; phylum Streptophyta; class Pinopsida; order Cupressales; family Taxaceae; genus Taxus; species Taxus chinensis. Next base: position 1,035,729,254 of record CM034146.1, on the reverse strand, counting down.
ACATGAAATTAAAAGATAAAGGAAGCTCCTTAAGAGGTCGGTCTACACCTTATGAATCTTGGTGCCAACCGAAGGATATAAGAGGAGTCTTAGGGGCTCATTTGCACATCAATTTTGGCATATACACATTATCCTTGGTTTTAGGGCTGATTGCTCTAATTCTATTCCGCTAAAGGGCGACAATCCTTTAGTGTGGCATCCAAGGAGGACAAAACCCTTCCTTGTGGGAGATTGGAGGACAAAACCCCTCCAATTTAGTGGTGTTGAAGACTTTCAATAAGACCATCTTGTTGGTTTGCATCTAGGCTATCAAGGAGGAGTCATACAAGAGCTTTTGACATTGTTTGGAACCCCTCTCCTGGGGAGCGACTAGGGTAGAGGATTAATTGGGTTCCTTCTAGGGCACAAAACTTTATTATTCTTTGATATTCATATTTATCATAATTTATAAGGAGGGCATTTACCATATTTGGTAACTATTGGGGTTTGAAGTCATTTTTGCTATTTTGTGGACTGCACTTTTGCTGTCCTAAAATAAATTGCAGATGGGTAATATTTCAGATTTGGCACATGTTTTGGCTTGGTAATGGTTCCATTAATTATATATAAATCGGAGAAGTATTTATATATTTAGTTCGCTAGTATTTCAGCTTGTTTGATGCCCTAATATGCAAATTTTAGTTCGCTGCTAGGGTTTCAAGGAATATTGGATCTGCTGTTATGTAAATCAGATTTCATTCAGTTTGGGGTTTGTGTGATTTCCTTGTTTGTGTGTTTCAGCCCTAGAAAGGGACATTACAAAAAGACTTCTCTGTGATCTTCTTGAGCTTTAGGGTGAATAATTGCTCTATGGAATCTGAAGGAAATGGTTTTCTTGGATATTGTGGCTAGTTGGGGAGTGTTAGGGCTTTGGGCTTTTGGTTCAAAATAGGGATTAATCTCAGCAATTTTATTGCTTGAATATTTACTCTCCCATTCCCTTAGAGGATAAAAGGGTGTTGTGGAAGAACATTTCTTTTATCATCCATTCCTTTCCAGATGCTTGGCCCTTCTTGGAGGGGGGACTTCAATACCATTTTATCTTTGGATGAGAAACTGGGAGGCATTAGAAGTTTAGATGGATGTGTGGCTCTTATGTAAGAATACATAAGGCTCTTGAATCTGGTTGATATGAAACCCTCTAAGGGGGTGTGGACTTGGACGAACAAGAGACAAGGTCATGATTGTATTATGGAAAGGCTAGATATAATTCTAGTTTTTGATGCTTTCTTCACTTCTGGTTTATTCCTAAATCATCTATTCTAATTAACACAACTTTCGATCCTTGGCTGATTAACTTGAAAGTTTGGAACTCCCACCTGCCCACCTCTCCTTTCAGATTTCAGCTTATGTGGCTTCAGGATGACACTTTTAGAGATAAAATTATTCAGTGATGGCATGAAGGAAAACCAATATACGGTAGAAAAATGTTTAGTTTCGTCAAATGGATTTAGTTTATCAAAACTCAAGCAAAACATTGGAAGAGGGAAGAGTTCGTTAACGTTATTGAGAAAAAGAAAGAATTCTCTACAGATTGGCGCAATTGAATGAGGTCATCTGGCACCAAGGCAGGACAAAACTATTTGCCAAGGAGGAAATCTATTTAATCACCCAAAAAGAGGAATGGGAGAAATGTGAAGAGATTCTGGTCAGATAAAAGTCTTGTATTTAATGACTTCAAGAGGGGGATCGTAATACCAAGTTCTTCCATAAATCTCTCTAACTTAAAAGATCACATTACTACATTTCTTTTCTAAAGAATAAGGAAGGTCTTTCGGACTACACTTGGGCAGGTATGAAAGATATAGCTCGAGCTTATCATGAAAATATTTTTAAAGCTACAGCCTTAAACATAGCATCAACTTGTCGCAGGCATTACTACTCTCATTTTGGAGGAAGATAACAGGAATTTGTATGCCAAAGTTCAAATATCCGAACTTAAACTAATTGTATTTCAAATGCAAAAATGGTAGACTCCTGATATAGATGGTTTTCCTATTAAATGCTATCAAGAATTTTGGTATACCGTTAAGGAGGAGCTTTTAGAGGCAGTGGAAGAGAATTGTGCAGCCAATTTCATTCTTAAAGAAATCAATAAGAATTTCATTGCACTAGTTCCCAAATCCCAAGAAGCTGATGATATTTATGGCTTCTGACTCATAGTGCTTTGCAATGTTTTGTATAAAATAATTACTAAGCTTATGGCTGAAAGGCTGAAACCTTTGTTGCATAAAATTATTTCACCTGAACAAGGGGGCTTTGTGGAAGGCAGACAAATCCTGGATGAAATAGTTTTGACTCAAGAAGCTCTTCATTTGATGCAGACTCAAAAGATTCCCTTTATGTTGTATCAGGCTAGATTTATCCAAAGCCTATGACAGGGTAGATTGGCATTTCCTCTTCAAGTTCTTGAATAAGTTTGGATTTGTAGTAGATTGGGTGGATTGGGTTAAGGAATGCATTTCTTCAGTTTCCTTTTCAATCCTTATGAATTGGGTTAAGGAATGCATTTCTTCAGTTTCCTTTTCAATCCTTATGAATAGCTCTCCTATTCATCCGTTTAATGCCTTTCGTGGGATAAGACAAGGTGATCACCTCTCCCCTCATCTCTTCATCATTTTGGCTGAAAGTCTTAGGCTGAAACTTTCTATGGACAAAGATGCTCGAATTTTAGAGGTTATTACCATTGTGCGTGGGGCTTAAACAATTAATCATTTGTGATTTGTTGATGATTCTACTTTAATGGGGCAAGCTAAGGTTATAGAGGCTAGTAGATTTCAATAAATCCTCATCACTTACTGAAGCTACAGGTGAACTTGTAATTGAGAATAAATCTAGAATTATTTTTTTTCATTGCTCTCAAAGACGGGAGAATTTAATCACGACGAAGTCCAATTTTGTTAAAGGTTTCCTCTTGCGTACTCTTCTTGATATCTCCCTGCAAGATAAGCGTCCTAAGGATTGGTCTTGGTTGATTCAGTGAGTTTGAGATAAACTTTCTAAATGCACTATTAGGTGGTTATCATTTGGAGTTAGAATTACTTTTGTTAAATATGTTTTGCAAGTTCTCCCTATTTATCTCTCTTCAGTATTAAAATTCCTGCTGTAGTTTTGAAGGTTCCTGATCAATTTAGTTACTGATTCCTATGAATTGGCTTTTAGCAGAAACAAAAATGGGCTGTGGTGAAATGCTATACTTTATGCCATCCTAAAGCAAAAGTACGTCTCGGGTTCAAATTTGCAGCTAAGAATGCTAAGGCTCTTTAGGTCAAATTCTATTGGCAACTTCTACATTGGTCGAATGAGTTATGGGCTTATAACCTTCAAAGCCAAATACGCGGAATGCAAGTCCTCAGAGGAGATTATCTTTCTTCATCTTCCGAGTTGTGGTTCTCTTATCCTTCCTACTGTAAAGTTTGATGAGGAGATACTCAAGAATCATCGCTACTCGGATTATTAAGAATAGATAGAGAGCTAACTTTTTGATAGATTCTTTGGATGGTCATGTTGCACTCGTCGAGCAGTTTCCTCTTTGTAGACTTAATATGGAGTGTCTCCATTCCAAGGACTATATTAAAGTGGCTCATTATTGTAGACCATTGAATAATATAGCAAAAGTAGGTAGAAGTTGGATTCCTCTTGATCAAAAGTAGGACAACTTTTCTTTAATCCAAAGGAGGTCTCTCTCTTGTTGGCAAGTTGACAATAGTAGTGGTTGAGGTATTCGGGGAATTTACACTGTTGCTAGAGATTATGATGCTCTTTATAGGACCATTCCCCATCACTTAAAAGGTATTTTTAAACCTCGCTGGTCTCAAAATATTTGGCCCAAAGTCCGCTTCTTCATATAGCTTTTGTCACATCGCAAAATCATTATGGGTGAGCAATTGTTGAAGTTAGGGTTTCGTGGTCCCTTTAGATGTGAAATGTGTCGAGGAAGTGAGGAATCTATTGATCATCTCTTTAAAGACTGTCCAATGACAATCAAACTTTAGCAAAATCTGGCGAACTTGTTGGATATTTGTTGGAAGGGGTTGAAAATATGGACCGTATCTAGTCTATTGGTAGAAGGGCTACAATAGATAATAATGGCCTATGGTCTCATCCTCCTATTGGTATATGTAAAATTAATACGGATGGGGCCTCTAGAGGAAATCCTGACAAAGCAAGCATGGGAGGAGTAGGGAGGTCACATGATGATGTTCCAACTTTCCTGTTTGTCAAAAATTTGGGGTTTTTCTTCAATAATATGGCAGACGGATATGCTATTTTGAGAGGACTTCGGAAGGGTCTAAAGGTAGGCTGGCAGTATATCATAATGGAGTCAGTTTCTCAAATTTGGATTAAGCATCTTATGTGTTACCCCTTGTAGTTAGGTGGATTGTAGATTGGGAGGAGTATTGGATACAATTGAAAATATTCAACTAAACTTTTAGAAAATAGACTTTCGATATGTTCCAAGAAATCAAAATAGGGTGGCTAATGCTTTGACAAATTGGGTGTTGGACAAATCCGATATAGTTTGTCATGGTCTCCCTGTGTGTTGGTGGTCATCGCAGACTAGGGATGCTATCTACTCTCTTCTTTCTTTAGATGATACAAAGATTTGGAATCTATAATTGCTTGATGATTGTGTTTATGTGGATAGTGATGTATTTCTTGCTTAGTTGTATTTGGAATGCTAGAGTTTTGCAACAACACCTCTCAGGCTAAGTATTGGGTCTGTAGTATGTATGTTTGGAAATCAGACGATGTAACTTTGTCATTTACTCTTGAACAAAATATCTTATTTCTAAAAAAGTTCTCAACACAAAAACCTAGGTTAGGGCTGAGTGAGTGGACATGAGAAGTCTAATTGATGTAAAGGTGTTGTCGGTATATATTCTTTCTAATAGTCATGTTGATGTTCTTCGAAGGAAGAAGACAAGGATGCTCATTGCAGGAGTATGTAAATGAAAGTCGAGGATGCAATTTACATGCCAATTTATAAAGTGCCTCTTCAAACAGAGTGTAATGTCCCTTTCTAGGGCTAAAACTGAAAAAAAGGGTCTGACCACAACCCCAAATGAATCAAATCTGAAAATACACCATCAACCTACACGTATCAATCTGAAGATGACTGGAAACACACTTTAACCCTATTTGAGCAATCAATAATCAGTCCTTAGCAATCAATAATCAGTCCTTTAGGGCAGTGAATTGTATAGGCACTTCAAATCATCATACAACCATGCAATAACAATTGAAAAATGTTTCTAAATAATTATTTCAAGCACGACAACATTTATGCATCCAAATTTTATCAAAATAATAGAGAAAATAAGAGATTACTCCAAACTGCAATTAATTTTATGACAGCAGCAGGGCAGCCACAAACAAGGGTTAAAAAATAGTTCATAAACCTCTCCAAAAATCACCAAATTGTAGATTCCAGCCTTATAAATTATGAAGAATAATAATATCAACTCAAATTGTCCAAAAGTGCCCTAGGTGATATCAGACCCTTCACCCAAGCAAGTCCCCTAGGGTTAGAAGGGAAGAAATAAATATGAAATCCTCCTTAAAGCTCACTTGTGACCTTTGTACGAAGCCACCAACGCACAAATGAGGATTTCCATTCCCAAATGTGATCCTATTGAAGGGTTTCATCCTCAGTAGGTGACCAAGGAAGGGTTTCCGTCCTTCAATGACAAGAATAGTAGCTACACTATTCCCAACTCCAAGTAAATGTCAAAATAGATGAAAGATGATGCTCCTCTCCATTTGAACTTCCTTAAGAACCCCTCCTTTGGCACCTACGATGAATTAGAAGCCCCGACTTCATGGCCGACCTCGTAATGCACTTTTAAAACTTCACTTAAGAAGACCGACCACATAATGAAGAAATAAAAAATCTCCTTGCTAAGTCTTCTTTCCCCTAGTCGAGCCATTCCGATACCATGATTAGTAAATAAAATAATCAATCATGAAGGTACATCACTTACAACCATGGCGAGTTCCCCTCCTTTGCTCCTTCCTTGATACCCACAGGAGGAGGAACATGCATAAGGTCTTCCGTAGTGACTAGCTCGTAAAAGGGGACATTACACAAACCGTCCTTGTACTCCAGCTAATGGTGAGAAGATACAACAAGGACAATTTGGGTGGTTTTTCGAACTTCCAATATTAATCGGCAACCCCTGACATAAGTTTGTAATATTTGTGGGAAACTTGATATATTTATCTGTCTCGTTCATATTCAAGTGACATCTGAAAAGAATCCAATATTCTCTTGGGAGAAGCCCTAGGTTGCTTGTCAAGGCTATAAAAAGGATTAAAACATTTTGTAATTGCAAAGTTGAGAAGAGGTTTGAAAATAGGGAAAGTATTTAAGTTGAAAATCAAATTCTAGGGGATAATTTGGGCAAGACTCCTAGGGGTTATCAGCGAAGTAGGAAACTAAGTGTTACAAACTGTAATTAGCTCGATGGGACAATAATGCTTATGTGAAGATCTTGATGCATTCTCAACCCGTCGGAAGTGATGACAGTGACGGGCCTTTGGTGGTGCATTGATGATCATCTGCTCTTCCTAGCGATAATCTAGGTATTGGGGTTGTGCAGGTATGTATTGGTGCTCCCCCTTTTCCATTCTTTAATTCTTTCTCTCATTTCTTAGGAAATAACATGTGTAGTCTTCCTTGTGTCTCCTTAGACTCATAAATGGTTTCACACATTGGTTGAGTTCAGCCATGGCCTTTTGCACATGTGCAACTCCTCACCATCCCCTCACCATCTACTCTCAACTGCACTAGCATGCTGAATTCTTCCTTTCATCTGTCGAGCAGCTCCTTGGCACCTCAGTTCCCCTAATGTGAGCAAAACTTTGGCCCCTCCGAAGCCAATACTGCTCACTAGGTATTGGGGTTCGTGTTAATCATTCCAATGTGGGTAATAGCTCATCCTCTCAAAGTGGTAGTTTGCACACACATTCTCAGTTTGATGCTACCCTTAGGCACTCAATGTTAATAAACTCCAATCAAGCCAATGAACATGGTATTCTAGGGCCTCACCAACCAGATTGCTGACAAATGTTTCACCAACCCTGTTTAAGAAAGTGTCATCCGATGATTATGGAATTCCAAAATGAAAAAACTAGGCACATAGACATGTAGGAGTAGTATATGCATGTGATCATAGAGCTTTTCCTTTGCAAAGAAGCTTGCATGCATTTGGATGAGAAAATACAAGGCCATGGCCTTGGATTCTAGGCGTTCTAGTGTAAGCATACCAACCAACTTGGTTATAGGATCCATAATGAGAGTGGAGTGTAATCCTTCAATTATATGTTCCCATATTCATGATCCTAGCCCAAGTTATGCAAGTGAAACTATGGAAGGGGCTTCTATCAAGTCTGGTCCTTTGGAGAGCCTCCTCCTAACTCTAATTGATGACTGGGGTGTTTTCTTTTGTTAGGTTTTTATACATGAAAGTTTAGTAGACAAAAATCCCCAGTGACTTGGAGGTCTTCAAACTTAATTATTTTGATAAGTTTTAATTATTACTTTAGTTCTCTTCTAGTTAAGTTTAATCATGCGTTGAAAGCGAAGGAGACTGTGTTTTGAATAGTCTCATGATGAAGTAATGCCCGGGTTTCCCATCGAATATGCATTGCCCTTGTGTTATGTAGTAGTTGAAGTTTGTTGTAATGATGCAACGGATTGTAGTATCTATCTCGTATGTTGCTCCTTTCAGAAACTAGCATTGTTTGGTTGCTAGCCTCCAGTGATAGGTAATATATCCCTCGATTATGTTTCTCAAATGTAACTTGGTTTTCAAAAAAATAATGAACATTGATCAATAGAGATGTTGATACATTGAAGGAGCAAATTGGTTTGAGAGTATTGACAATGTTGTCACACAATGGGGCCCAATGTGGCAATCCTCTATGAAGAAGTGTGAAATATACGTGCTTGGCATGACTTGAGACAAAATCATTGAGGGTCCAAGTCTCTGGATATAGGAAGTACGCTTAAAGATACTCTTGAGGAGAAGGGACTACAACTCATCTCAGATGATGTGCTAGAGAATTGTTTGTTTCCAATGAATCAGATTTAATCTCCTTGATTTATCAAAAGCTTTAAAGCAAATTTGGGATGAGCCGAACAAATTTTTGGTTTGTAATCACAAAACACAAATTTTGTTAAAGACACGAATCATTAAAGTTAAAATTATCCAATGATATGAGAATTTGAAATCATATAAATGGATTGAGGTCTCTATAAATTTGTTGTTCAATGTGTTGAATTCAACAAATAGAGTTTTAATGTCTTTGGATATAGGGAGTGAACCTGAAAATACTCTTGAGAGGGGATTAGGTGTAAAAATCAGCATGGACAATGTCCTAGGGACCGTTCATTTGCAATAAACCATAACTATATCTTCTTGATTTATCAAAAGGTCTGTTTTTTTGGGGGGGCGACTTGAACAAATGTTTGGGTCACAAGTACAAAACACATTTTCTGTCAAAGTAATAAATAAAGTTAAATGACCAATTTTACGAAAAATTCCAAATCATATTAAAAGTTGTTGGAAATGCAAGGCAGTACTGTTATGTGCAATACTCAGGAAGTAAGGTTATGCTGTCTATGGATATAAGAAGAAAGCTTGAAGGTACTCTCGAGGAGAAAAGATTAGGCATAAAAATCAGCACAAAAATGTGCTAGGGAACCATCCATTTGCAATTAATCAGAATTACAACCACTTGATTTATGGAGAAGTTTCGAAATAAATTTGTGATGAGCTGGTCAAATGTTTGGGTTGCAAGCACATCCTTGTGGTTCAAACTTATGTCCCACTCCCTTCCACAAAAATGCAGTAGTTTAATGAATCACTAGAGGAATATTAGAATATGTTCCAATCATCCAATGGAGTGCGAAAGTGAAATATCCCTTTTGGGATATCACTTGAAATTCACAATATATATAAAAATAACAGCGAACTGAAATTCTGATTTTTAGGACAGCAATATGCCGAAACAAAGAAAAATTTGTAATTTCTAGAATAATAATTTCTAACACTACCTAGAAGCTTCAAATAACTTAGGAAAAAAATGTAGACCAGTAAACAAGAGAGAAATAATTTTTATCTCTCAGATATGATTTTATTTATTTATTTTAACTGTTGAAACTGCCTAAAAATTCCAAAAATTCACAAGGAGCTGAAATGATCTTTATAAATTCTGAAATTCGGACATCAATATATTTAAATTATAACGAATCAGATCCAACCTGCAAAACTAAAAAAATCCAACCAAAAACCCTAGAAAACATTGCTGCAAAACCCTACGTAAGTAGATCTGAAAATAAATAAATCCCAAACGGAATGAAACCTATGAAATCCTCAAATGTTGGAAATAATCTGATCTGTAGATGGTTGAAGTATGGACCAAATAATCTCTCTCTGGCACTGAGCAAACCTATGAAATTATCTGATAACTCTTATTTGAATGAAGCTCCAAATTAGCAAACTCAAGAGGATCTCTCACCACCGAAGAGTGCTCTGCTAGCTAGGAAATGATCTCTCACCACTGAAGCTAGGGTTCCTATTGGATCTTACTCCACAAGCAAAAAACATGCAACCAACAATGGCTTCAATATCATAAAAGAGTCAGTGTATGAATGAATACCCCTTTTCTCTCCCAAGCGCTTCCTTTTATAACTTTTCATTGCAACAAAGGGCCCAAAAGAATCGTACTTGACCTCCTTGGGGAAAAATACAAAATAATAAAATAACATAAGTTACTTTATTAACACTATGCCCAAAAGTACACTTAAGTTATCCCCAACGAAGAAATAGACAATAAAGTACCATAGGAGAGCATCACACAACCTTATTTCACTTAAGTCACCTCAAAATACGTGTCCAAAGTTGAAACATAACCTATAAGTGGAATGAAGGTGCAAACCATACTCAATAACCATCCACGTCACTAGCCCCTTGGGCATGACCAAGGATAAGGCGGATGAAAAGTCTCTTAGGCCATCTGCTTGGAATTGGGGACATTACAGTCCTCCCCTCGCGAGAAATGCTTGACCCCAAGCATTATCCTGTCATGCTGCAGAAGCTGAATACCACAAAGTTTCTCCACCTCACCTAGTAGTCAACCAAAGATCAGTGTGATCCGAAGGAAGCACGACACCTCCTGTAGTCATCATGCTCTCCATGTCGTGTAGAGAACAATGTTGCCCTTAGAGTAGTATGATACCCACATTAACTCTCCATCGGTACCCAAATTGAAACTACCAATCTGTTCAGTCCTTGCCAATGTGAAGCTGTCATCATGTGATCACTCACTGCCTCTCCAGTCAACCCATGGGTATGAAAGTCGCCTCTGAACCCTATGGCATCCTCTGGATCAACCTGTAAAACAACCTGTATAAGCACAAAGCATGCCAACTCTCCCACATGACCCACACTCGTGTGAGAGCAAGTCTCCTCATAATGTGACTCAATGTGTCCTGTGGGGGAAAAATCCCAAGACTCTAGTAAACGGGTCAAACGACAATATCAACTCTACATAGTTCACCTCCTGTGATGAATGCGAACCTATTGAAAAACAAGGTAATTGAGTCAACTTCGTCCCTCCACTGACTAGTGCTCACCATGCATAAAAGTAATAAAATACATAGGAGTGCTATCCCATGTCAACTCAGGCAATTCTGAACCTGTATACTCCGATTTGTCGTGACGACAAACCACACATCCTTGTCCAAAGTTGAGGATATCCTCCCTCAACCCATGCCATCTGAGCCTCTCCCATGTGAACCTGTCGGGTCTCATCGAAGCTCAAGTGTCCCGTCATGGAAGAACAATGCACATGTCGCAGTATCTCCACCCTCAACCATGAGTCTGGCATAAGGTACAATCTGCCCTAATAAAAGATCGTCTTGTTCTCCAATTTGTAACTGTCATCCTGTGTGTGACCATCCAAAATCTCACAAGTGTGTCGGTTCTTGGAGTACTCAACAAGCAAATGAGATCTCGAGTCTACCAAAACCTGAAATAACCAACATAATGATAAACTCGGTTGATCTGAACCCATAACCCCAATCTTGGTAACTGGCTCATGTGCAACAGTACTGGTAACACCCAAATCCATCAAACTCCACATGGGGATGCAATAGTAAAACACATCGTCGTGCTGGAAAGTCCTCTTCATCCCCTTGGTTGTAACCACTCTAGGACTTAAACTTGAGCTCTATCGTTTGAAAGTTAGTTCGAAACTCACCAAGAGAGTGAAGCCACTGCACTCCCAACACTATGGTGGTCACTTCCATACCAACAATGTGGAAATCATCGGTAACTGTGTACATACCCATAGTGATGCTCAACTGTGGAACTCTCCGGTGTGCATTTCATATACTCTCCATTGGCTACAACAATGTTGAAGCCCTCAAAGTCTTCTGTCTGTAGATCTTGCCTCTCAACCAAATATGCATCAATGATGTTGTGGGTAGCCGCACTATCAATGAGTACCACACACACTGACCCTGTATAACTCCTCTAACCCTGAATACCTTGTACATCAGAGTACTAGACAATGTAGCTATAATCTCTCAAGGAAAAGTCTCATCCTCATCCACATCAACACTGTCTAATGCAACTCCATCTCCAATATCCATTGCGTGGGTCTCTAACTCCTCATCTTGGTCACCCTCACTCTCTTCAAAGACCTCAATGAATTGGGCCTTTCCTTCCCTGTGCAATCATGCCCTGGATCCCAAGGTGTACGACAATCGAAACATAGTTTCTTTCGCCTCAATTCATCTCTAAGCTCTCGGGAAGTGAATGGCTTTTAAGCCACATCCAACCTAGGTGTAGCCTCCTTCTGCTCAAGTTCATCTGGTCTAGATGGAGGTCCCTTTTGCTGAAGTCGAGGTGGAAACCTTGACTTTGAAGTGGCTAATTCCAATTCCCGGGGCTCTCCTAATAGCATCATGCAATGAAGAAGGCTCAAATGCCCTCAAACAACCCTGCTAGTGCATTTGCCAAACCTGTTATGAAGAGAGAAGTCAATCTCATCTCTGAAACATCAGGAACCATAACCGAAAGCCTCTGAAAATCTGCAGTGTAACCGTCCAAAGAACCTGTCTGCCTCAAGTGAGTCAACTTTCTGAAGGACCTGTTAGAATCCCTCCTGTCAAACCTACTCATCAATCTCTGTGTAAACCCTGCATATGTATCAATATGTATGTGCCCCTGTGTAATAAGACCATGATGTAACCAGTCATGTGCATCTCCCTCACGATGTAGGATTGCAAACGAAGTTGCATCCTCTTCGTGCATGGTATTCAAAGGAAAGTATGTCTTCAACTTCTGAATCCATGATTGCGTTTTACACTTCTTAGAACCATCGAAGTGTGGAATGAAAATTTCTCCCAATCTCTCCTATAACTCTGAAACATGAATAAAGTGATCCCTCTTGGGTCTGCCACCAATCTTCATCTTGCAATACTCTGGAAATAACATGTTTTCCCGGAAACCCTCACTCAAAGACTGATACTTCTCCCAAAAAGATTCCTCATCAAATATTTCTGCCTGCTGCCCCATTGGTGAAGCTTTCAGATCCTTGAAGAAAAAAGGGCTCTTGAAGTCCCAAAGGCTTGGTAAAAAGAGTGGGGAGATTGCTGCCTTGAATGTCCACTTTCGCTTCTTTAAGCCTGTTGCCCCATATTACTATTTTCTCCTCTATTCGCCTGAGGCCAAGATTTGCCTTGTGATAGTTTCTCTGTGAGTTGGCTTGATTAGAGGTTTGTAGTTTCTTGCTGCTTAACCATATTGGTGAATAATTTCTTCATTAAATCCACATTGAGATCTTCACTATCACTCATTTTTAACCCAAACAGGCTGGAGGAACAACATCTCTGATACCATTGAAATATCCCTTTTGGGATATCACTTGAAATTCACAAAATATATAAAAAATAACAACGAACTGAAATTCTTATTTTTAGGACAACAATATGCCGAAACAAAGAAAAAAATTGTATTTTCCAGAATAATAATTTCTAACACTACCTAGAAGCTTCAAATAACTTAGAAAAAATATGTAGAACAATAAACAAGAGAGAAATAATTTTAGCTCTCAAATATGATTTTATTTATTTATTTTAATTGCTGAAACTGTCTAAAAAATCCAAAAATTCACAAGGAGCTGAAATGATCTTTAGAAATTCTGAAATTTGGACAACAATATTTTTAAATTATAACGAATTAGATCCAACCTGAAAAACTGAAAAACTCCAACCAGAAACCCTAGAAAAAATTGTTGCAAAACCCCAAGTAAGTAGATCAAAAAATAAATAAAGCCCAAACCGAATGAAACTCCTCGTGAGAATTCGCCAAGCTTGCCTCAAACACTGGAAATACTCTGATCTATAGATGGTTGAAGTGTGGACCAAATAATCTCTCTCCGGCACTGAGCAAACCCTGAAATTCTCTGATAAATCTGATATGAAAATCTGATTTGAATGAAGCTCCAATTTAGCAAACTAGGGAGGATCTCTCACCACCGAAGAGTACTCTGCTAGCTAGGAAATGATCTCTCACCACCGACGCTAGGGTTCCTGTGGGATTTTACTCCACTAGCAAAAAATATGCAACCAACAATGACTTCAATATTATGTTCCACCAAGTTTTTGGGACGGGGGATGGTAGGGGACGGGGAGACATGTTTCCGGGATGGATTTTTTTTAGGCCTTTTTTTGAGGGGGACGACAGGGGGACAGCTATTAAAAAATAAGGGAAAATTTAAAAAATATAGGAAATTTCAAATATTCATATGATAACATTGCTAAAGCAAACCTTAATACTTAAAATTAGAGTTGAATTGAGATTTCACATAAGATTTATCATTTAACCTTAAAGATATAGGAAATTTCAAATATTCATATGATAAGTATAACACATTGATAAACTTAAACTTCAAGCATTCCTCACTGTCTTCTTGCATGAAAACTCCCCATTCGTGTAGGAAAAAAATGGTTTGTAACAAGAATATGATATACCAAGATCAAAGACCAAAAGGTCTGGCATTTTGTGGCGTATTTCTATGCAAAGAAAAGCGCTACAATATATTTTCTTGTAGACATCCATAAAGTAAATGTTCATAGAACTGTTTGAATTGTGTGGTAGCATATAAATTTATTAAGGATGGATGATAAACAACATGCAGGGTTCAAAATTCAAAATTGAAATCACACGATATGAATCCTATCAATGTCATGTAATCTAAAGAGACTTACAAGTTATAAGCTCCATACTTTATAATAGAACTATTTTATTCATTTCTCTCACAACTTATAGATTATACCAATGGATGATAACTAGGACTAACCACACATGACTTCTTAAAGGTCTGTTATTGACCATTTGAATGAAGCCAACATGCAACTTTGATTGAATATATCCAAAATAAAGGAGTGACATTTAATAACATATAAAATATTTCTCTCAATTATAATAGTGGAATATACCAGCCCATTTCATCTTCAATCTCCTCAATTATCTAATCAATGCAGACCATTGATTTAAATATAAACATTGTTTTGGTAACCAACTATTTTCTGTTATTGTTAATCTCTTGTTGGCTTTTAGTAGTGTCTTATCGACTCTTTTGTTATGTTTAGTTGTAGTTGACAGTTGTGTTTTAACCAAAAACCATTGAATCTTTGATTCTTTTGTCATATAAACAGAATGATTCATTTCAGGGGAAGGGCACTGATGTGATAGTTCCTCCCATGTACCAAGTGATTGTATTGAAGTTTGAACACCACCTTATGCAATAAATTTGTTATTAAGAAATGAGCTTCTTTTTGTTTTGATGTATGTTTTAGGTTTTAGGGCACTTAGAAATGAAAGTGGGGGTCCTTGTGGGCCCCCACATTGCTTTACTTTATGGACTGATTTCCTTCCATTTTTCTACATGGTACTTTTCTCATAATATTTTCTAATTTTTCCAATACCTTAACTATCTTTCAGCTCACAAAATTCTACAAAGGTCAACATAGCTCTTACCTTGGAACTAAGTGTTGCATACTCTTTACCCCATGTCTCCATGTCATCATCCTCCAATAGTTGCTCATCCTTGGTTTTGAAAATTTGATGTGGAGGCTTGGAAAATGTTTTGATTGGTCCCCTTAGAGCTTTCTTCACCATTGTTGCCTTGATTTACTTGAGAGCTTGGTCTGAAAGTATTTATCCCTTGTAAAGATCTGCTCAAATCAGCAATGGCTCCTACAACGGAGTCTCTTAGATCTCTCTGAGCATCCAACCAACACGTGCAATTCTCCGTGGCCTCTAGTGATGCTTCATTCAGATAACTTATCTTATTTGTAGGAGGAACTCTCCGATCATGCCCTTACCATGGTCATCTTCTCAAACTTCAGATCCGATTTTCTTTTTCACAAGTTGGGTGAATCATCACTCTGATACCACTGTAATGCCCCCAAATGGACACTTTGCAACCCCAACGAAATTTTAGGCAAATCCCACTTACCCAATAGCAAAAGATTTTATGCAGATCTGAAATTTATCTATAAATGGCGACTTGGTATGGAGATAAAAATCCACAAAATTTGAATAAAAATCATTGAAACTTGAATGGAAATAAATCAACAATATTTAGAATGACGGAATCATGAAGAAAATAGCAGATTTGATCTTCAAATAAGCTGATATTATTTTATTAAATTTCTGTAGATAACTACCCTCAGATACAGCTGAAAATACAATTTCTTTTTCCCAAAAATATGTAACCAACTGATTTTGGCTTTTAAAATTATGGTAAAACTGTTGGTGATGAGATTTGGAACAACCATGCCCTAGAATGTACCTAACTCCACCCACAGGGGTGTAGATAACCCTAGATATGGTTGTGTTGGTGCTCAAAATAGTCCTCGCACCGTTTGTGCCTTTAAAACTTTATTGAGTTACGGCCTCTGTCATTTTCTCCTTCCCCGTGTTGTGCTTGTTCAGTCTTTGTTGCTATTTTTAGTCAGCTCCTGGGTCAAAGATCACGTATGGGTCCATGTTTGTCTCCTCGTTTCTTTGTTCCTCTAGGAAAGGTCTATATTTTGAGTCTCATGTTCACTGTTCCTTCAAAAACTCATGTTCTCCCATTATTTTTGTTCTTCACAGTCGAGATTTTTTGTTCTCTTCATTTCTTCCCTAAGTAATTGAAGAAGGATGAATTGATGTGTCTTTGAGAAACATATTTGATCCTTGTAACATTTCTATACTTTCTATCCTTGAAGAAAATTTCATTTCCAGGCTCGAATGGTCTATTTTTCTGTATTTTACCATAGGACAAGCATTTCTCCTAGTCAAATTTACATCCTTGCATCCACAAGGATACGTGGCACCTTTTGGTTGGACACATCTTGGCTAAATACTTCAAAAATTCTATGAAAAGCCTCAACTAAAAAATCTAGCCACATGGATGAACGATGCTCATTTGAAGATTTACTTTTTGGTTTGGCCTTGGAGTAGCATTGAGAGGACACATGGAGGTTTGGAGGGATAGAGACACATGGAGGCTTCTGCTGAGTCTTCCCATACTTAGTCTTTTTCAAAAAGTTTTGAGAGGTTTGGGACATGTGGAGGAACCATGCATGTTTGGGAATTGGCCCTCGAGTTTCATTTTAAAGTAGCGTGAAGAGGACACATGGAGGTTTCCACTTACTTTGCATTTTTCTTGGAATTTTCAACGGCCAAAGGAGACTGCCTCAAAATGACATGTGGCGCCTTCCGCTAAGCTTCAAGTATTCAGACAAGCTTTTCCAGGACAGGACACGTGGCGAGACCATGCTTGTTCAAGGTATCAAAACTTTGGGACCATCTCAAGATGCGCCATGGTGACACGTGGTAGTTTGAAAAGTCAAAGGGGCGAGGAGGTGTGAAAATCAGGGGCAATTTTGATTTTTTGCCCCTTGACATGCAAATGACTAAAAAACGTCAAAATGGCCCATAGGCTTGATAAAAGAATGGTCAAAGCTTGCTCTGGTTAATGGCGGAGGTGCGGAATCTCAGGGGAGATTTGGAAAAATTTCCTTTTGGGAGAAATGGATTAAAATCTCAAAATGGCCTGCAAGCCCGATGAGGGAAATAGTCAATATTTTTCCCTTGTCAACGGTAGAAGGGAAGAGTTGCAGGGAAAACTTGGAAAAATTTCCTTTTTTCCAAAAAGAGGGTCAAATGGCAGAATTTATCCATGGTTTCAATGGGGCCCACCTTAGGAGACGTGTTAGGCTCATTTCCTGAGGGCGGAGGTGTAGAGCAAAATGATTTTTTTTTCCATTTTTCTAAAAAGTTGTAAAAATTCAAAGGAAGCCCCCGTGTCTATTCTTAAGTTTGAATATTCCACGTGGACGACCCAAATTCAAAGTAAAGATCAACAAAAGTTGAGAAACTGAATTTGATTTTCCACCCATTTTTCTGAAACATGTCTTGAAGTGTGAGTCTCCATGATTTCTTGGTATTTCCTACATGCCAAGAAGAGAAGGGAGTTAATGTTGATATCTGAGTTTGGTGGGGAGATCTGGAAGGTGTCTTTCATCATTAAGAGGGTCTGACTATCGGGCCTGATATGGTTTTCTGTTTTCCTTCTCTTGAGCATGCAAGGAGCCAGATTTGACATATTAGGGGTGGAAGTGGTTGGCGAATGGAAGGAAGTGTGATTTTGTAGAGGAAGGAGTTGAATGCGGGAGATATTCCCAAGAGATATGCCCTTGAGCACCTGGTGACTTTTTGCCAGATCAGATCCTGGAAATCATAATTGTGATCATGGTAAGCTCTAGTACACTCAATGTATGGATTTTTGGTGGTAAATTATATTGTAAATGTTATAAATGGCGCGAAAATTTTCATGTAAATGGTTGGGATGTTGGGAGTCTTTTGGAGATATCAAGGATTGATTTTTCTAAGAGAAAAAGCTTGACATAGCCCATCATTTTTGAGAATCCATCTAATAAACTTGTATATCTCTCTTTGTGTCAAATTTCATCGTGTCAAGGTTTTTGCAAGTGTACAGCCATTGAAAATATTTGAGATTGTTTCCAGAAAACTTTCGCTTGCTAATAAATTTGATCAAAGTTGAGTTATTCTGTGTTAATCTTGAGTAAAATATATTTATTTAATCTTTAAATGTAAGGGAATACTTTTTCTTGTATATGTTGTAATTTTGTACCAAAATCTTGTCCAATCACATAGGTATCAATCCTTTTGATAGTTTAGTGGCATCTGCAATCTCATTTCTTAGAAGAGCCTTCTTCTGGGAGTGAGATAAATGGTTTTTAAAATCACTTTTCTTTCATTTTGTTGACAAAGATTATCTATAAGCCTTTGGGTGTACCTCAAGCATGGTTTGGTTTGAATCTTGGTGCTTTACTGGGTTCTCTGACTCGAGACATCTTGACAGAATCCTATAGGCTGTATAAAAAAGTGCCAATCCAGGCCTCCATTAAAGCACATATTCACCAGTTGAAGAAACATTTTTAACTTTTGTGGCATTTTGTTGTTTGAATCTTTTCCATTTTCCATAATCTCTCAAGGATCAAGTGAGTTAAGTGCATCTTGTCTCCCCTCGCACCAAAATTATTTTATTTAAAACAACTAATCCTACCGATACTACCCATGTTTCGCTCTATATACCCACACAAGACCAAAATCCATTTGCTAAAGTATGCAGAATAGATCATGATTCCAAATGTCTTTAGTAACCTTAGCCTTGTGTTGAAAAATATCTCCATAAATATGGAAGTGACAACTCATGAGAGTCAGATTTGGTGTGTTGATCATATTTTCCCAAGGTCTTCTCTATAAAATTTATGCAAAAGAAAGGTACCTGTATCTCCTTTCAAATAAAAAAGGTTACAAAATAGGTTCTCTTACCTTGGTTGAAAGGCACAACCTAAAATAGTTAGGATAAGATCATATCATTTTAAGGTGCTATCGTTCTCTCCCTCAAATCCAAGTAATAAAGGGAAAGTTAGATTTCCTCCCTAGCCTATAAAATGACATATTATTTATGATCTAGCTGCCTCTAAGCTCTCTGTTAAATCTGTGTTGCTGCTTGGCTTGAAAAGGAGAAAAAAATTGGATACCTACATTAGTGGCGCCGTTGCCGGGAACTATTTTTAATAGCTGGGAACTAATTTTTCATCACTAAGGATAATATTCTATTTCACTGCCAGTTCATGTCTATTTGGCTCGTCAAGAACACTAGACATGCCATTGCCAGGGACTATTTTGAAATTTGTTGAGAACTGATTTGTTCATTGAGATACAGTTCATACTCAGACCCTGGTAAACATTTCTTGTATGGTCTAAAGTGCAAGAAAGATATTTTTTAAATATTATCCTATGTTCGTTCCTGTATGAAGTTTCAAGTTATAAGTGTTGTATGCAACTTTTCCTATCTCTACAAGTTTTTTGCATGTATTCACTGATAAATCTTGGTTAAATGAAGGTGAGAGCTTTCATTTCTAGTTTATAAGTGTTGACAGACATTTGACAGAGCATATTTTAGTGTATTTGCACAACTAAGGTGTAAATCCTTAGTGACGAATCCCTGACTGATTTTATTTTGTACGATAAGGACCAGTGTCTTAAAACCTCTGTCAAGTGAGATTTGTTACTAATATTTGCAAAGATGTAAGGAAGAAGATCTTTCTTTGCTAGGGATCCTACTAGGACATTGTTTCTAGAGCTAGGAAAATAAAAATCAGAAGGAAGGAAATCCTGGAGAGTCATGGGAGAACAACAGACAAGAAGAGGGATCTCCGTTGATGAAATTTAATGTCCTATCATTGAATACTACCATTCAAGTGACTCTAAATCAGGTACCCTCTTTGTGAAATAGAATTCTCCAATTGGAGAGGGGCCTTCATTTGATTTTTAAAGGTTTTCTTCCCATTCTACCCCCTATCTTTTCAAAATTTAATAGGGATTTCCAAGAAGCTAGGCCTTTGGGGGATCTCCATTTTAAAAATTATACAGTCCTGTGTTCCAAGGACCCTCTACCCCCTTGTTAATTTTTCACCCCTACGAGGCCACCTTCTCGAATCAACATGGCCCAGCCCCCCACCCCAGACCCCCTTTTTTTGTAAACACCTTTAGAACTATAATTTTTTTGGGAATGGATGGATATCCAAATGTAGTTCCTCAAGATGTAAGGAACAAAATGCCAAAGTTCTAAGGAAAACAATGCTATTACTGGTGATCAGCATCTAAAGCTTTTTATCAATATGATGGAATACTTTTAGATTTGAACATGAAGATGTTATATATCAATCTATTTATCCATACCTTGAGAAGAAGATGTAAGGGACTGGTATAAAGCATTAACAGATAACTCTATTGATTCTTGGGCTGAAATGAACAATGCATTTAGATTATAATATGCTGATAGAACTGACCCTAGGTTTCTTCTACAAGAGTTTTAAAACATCAAGAAGAATCCCAATGATTCAGTACATGACTTCAATACAAAGGTTTAACAAAATCTTGAGGATATTTCTTGTTAGGATAAGGCCACGTGATGAGTCATGTTTGATCAAATATACTAATGCATTTGATAAAAAGGTTGCATACTACTCAAGAGACAAGAACCCCATAAATTTGAGGCAAGCCTTAACCATGGCTCTGAAAATAGAGAACAACATCAAGGCAATTTGGAAGCCTCCAAAGAGGGATGGTGTGAAGTTGGTTAACCTAGAAAAACCCCAAACAAGTAAGGCTACTGATTTGGAAGAAGTTGTGAAAAATTTGGTAGGGGTTGTCAAGGAAGTTTCCTACAAACTAGCTCGGGATGAGAAAGGGATTGAGCAGAACTCACAAGGTAAACAAAAGAAAACAAGGCCAAGATAGATTCAAAAATCACTATAGAACTGATGACAGAGACAAAGTACCTGTTGGATTTGGAAATAGGTAGCCCCAAGGCATAGAAAATAGAATGGTACCTGATTATTTGGCTGCTAGAGTTTTTGTGGTGGAGGAGATAGATGTCATTGATTTGTGTGATAGATATGTTTCATGCCTCATGATCGTTATGAAGAAGATCAATAAAAGAAGAAGAAGCTGATGAGAATGATGATGATGTCTACATGATGGGTTGTTCCACGAGCTCACAGCAAGGGGCAACTTTAGCTGAAGTGATAAGTGCCTGGACTGCTGCCATTTTTTTTTGGACTACATTCATAGGGTACCTATTCTTCCTCCCTCTCATACTTTAGAAGTAGATGATGTATAAGATTTTGAATTTCCCAATAATGAATTTAAATATTTAAGGGATTTAATGATAAAGAACTATGATGGAGGAATCCCATCTGAGGAAGATAGACATTTGCTGATGAATGTTATTGTGGCTCAAGAGAAGGAATATAACACAAGAAGTAAGGTTATCAAATGGGTAGGGCATCAAGCCAAGCCTAAAGCTCCCTTACTTTCAAACATTCCTAAAGAAGCTCCTAGGAAAGGTGCACCTGTTAAAATCCCTGCAGTTCCAAATAAAAATGATACCCCTCCCCATGCCCAAGTTGTCAAAAATATTGTACCATCTAATGAGTGTGTTGGCTTCCCTTCTAATGTTGCCTTGCCAAGGAATGTCCCATATTATATTGCCCAAGTGCTGAGTCAAATAAAAGTCTTTGTTCCAATTTTTGAGTTGCTTAGGATTCCTAAGCATAAAAAGAGAGCATTTGAATACTTGGGGTTGAAAGAAGAGAAGACTACCCTAGGTGGAAACATAAACGATGTGGAGACTCCTCCAATATTGGAGGAACTAGGAGAACTTCCTGAGGTCCATTTGGGGACATCCTTGGTGGACTCTTAGCTAAATGGAGATCAATTCTTCACCACTTTGATCATTAAGGATAGACTGCTACACAACTGCATGTTTGACTCAAGGGCATCATGTAATGTCATGCCTTTGGAAGTCATGAATGAGGTGAATATCAAAGTGACAACAACATATGGGAAGTGCACTGCCATGGACTCCAGAGAAGTGCCAGTAGTGGGATGTGTGAAGGGTTTAGTGCTGTAGATTGTAGCGTACCTAGGTAAAAATTTAAAACTTGATGTTGTCATAGTTGATTTCCCAGCCAAGTGGGGTATGTTTCTGGTCAAGAAAATGGGTTGCAAGTGTTGGTAGGAGTCTCCAAATGGACATGTATTATACCACCATCCCAGTTGAGGGAAGCCTTGTCAGGTTATATGGAGAGAATAAAATGTTGCACCTTATTGAGGATCCCAACAATGTGTCCTATGAAGTATTGTACACAAATGTTGATCCTAAAAACTTTGTGGGATTTGCTAATGAAAAGGAGCACAAGATTGAAGAATGTAAATGTAATGAACAAAAAGTCTCTTCTTGGATTCTATTATTTTATGGAGCTTGCTCCAAGTTTGGGAATGGTGCTGGTGTTGTTTTGCTTTCTCCAAGCCAGAAAAGATTTGTTTTCTCCTTCAAGCTTAACTTTGAATGCACTAACAACATTTTTGAGTTTGAGGCAATGTTACTAGGTTTAAGAATTGCTTGGAAATATGGTTTCAATGACATTATTGTCAAGGGAGATTCAGAGTTAGCTGTCAAACAAGTTAGAAAACTCTATGCCATAAAGAATCAGTGAATGAAACAATACAAGCATACAAGTTTAGGGACTTCATTGATATGTTTGATTCATTCAACATAATGCATCATGATAGGAAATTCAACGCCTTAGTAGACAAGCTTGTAGTTTTGGGGTCTTGATTTGACAACTGTACAATGTCCCCATACTGTGAATATGAGGTTGAGGTATTGACAAGACCCTCTGACCTCTAACAATATTAAAAATTGGTAGGTTTTTTATAATGATGCTCAAATTAGAAGATTTCTATAGAACAAGGGAGAGTCTTATGATCAATGCATTGATTTGGAGCCAATGGTATGTAAAATAGAGGGAAAGGAAACCTTGTTTGGCAAAAGCATCATCCAACTAAAGACCAACACCATTCCTAGAGGGGGCTAGTTGCTCTTGAGTCCAAATTTGATAATTCTAACTACATTATTAATAGATGCATGGAAGGCTCGACAGATATTGAGGAGCATGATCTTGGCACAAAGGAGAAGCCAAGGAAGATTTGGTTAGATAATAAGCTCAGCAAAGAGAAAAAAAAATCATACATCCAATTATTGAAAAAATACCAAGATTGCATGGCTTGGACCTATTCTCAGCTCAAAGCATACAGAAAGGAATTGTTTCAACATGAGATTCCCTTGGAGCCCAACACAAAACCATTCAGGAAGAATACAGAGGCCAATAAATCCAGTTCTATCTCTTAAAATGCAAGAGGAAATGAAGAAACTAAGAGATGGAGGGATTATCCAGGCCATAAGGTATTCTTCTTGGGTTGCTAACCTAGTACTAGTAAGAAATAAGAAATGGTGATATTAGGTTGTGTGTGGACTTCAGGAATCTAAACAAAGCTTCAATAAAGGACAACTATCCTTTACCAAACATGTAGCACATGCTGTAGTTAATAACTGGTTTTGAGTTTCTCTCTACCTTAGATGGTTTCTCTGGTTATAACCAGGTCATGGTAAAAGAATCAGAAAGGATCAAGACAACCTTCACTACTCCTTGGGGAACATATGTGTATGTCAGGATGCCCTTTGGTCTGATGAACGTTGGAGCCACCTTTCAAAGAGCAATGGATGTTTCTTTTGTTGGTTATATCAATGAGTTTATTGTTGTGTACCAGGATGATGTAACAATGTTTTATAGGAAGAGAAGTGATCACCTGTTGCACTTGGAGAAGATGCTAGTAAGATGTAGGGAATATGGAATCTCACTCAATCCAAAGAAATGCCATTTTGGAGTGCAGAAGGAAAAGTTTCTAGGCCACATTGTGTCACAAGAAGGAGTGATGATTGATCCAGAAAGAGTGGAGGCCATCAGCAAAGTCCCAATTCCAAGAACCAAGAAAGGAATTCAGTCCTTCTTTGGGCAGATAAACTTCATTAGAATATTTATATCAAACTTTGCTGAGTTGACCATCCCAATCACTTCCATGCTAAAGAAGGACCAGGTCATCAAATGGGAGGAGGCTGCCATCCAAGCTTTCAATGGAATCAAAGAGGCATTGAAGCATGCCCCTGTTTTGGCAGCCCCAGATTATAAGAAACCTTTCCAGATGTTTTCTTTTGCTTCAGAAAACACTATTGCTTCTGTCCTTTTGCAGAAGGATAATGAAGGGGCTGAGAGGCCAATTGCCTTTTTCAGTAAGGCATTGCAAGGGGCAAAACTAAAGTACACCATTATGGAAAAGCAAGGCATTTTCCTTGGTAAAAGCAACAAAGGTTTTTAGGCATTATATTCTAAGTTCAAAGGTTGTTGCTTATGTTCCCCATACCATGGTAAAGGACATCTTGTCAGAGATGGAGGTCTCAAGCAAAAAGATGTAGATGGGTGAACAAGTTGCAAGAATATGATATGGACATCCAAACCACGAAGTTGGTGAGAGGTTTGGGCTTGGCTAAGCTTATGGCTGAGAGCAACTTGCAGACTGTTGAGGTAAATGAGGTTGAAGAAGAAAGGGTAGGTGTTTTTGAAAAGTTGATGAATTCTGAGTGGTACAAGGATGTGATGTTCTATCTCAGACATTTAAACTTCCCTGAGCATTTAAGTAAGAACCAAAAAAGAGCTCTTAAGTTGGCTTCCCAGAAATATGTCATTACTGATTTTGGGTTGGCATGGAAGAACCCAGAGGGAGTCCTCTTAAGATGCATTACTGAAGAAGAAGCCCCCAAGATAATTGTTGATCTCCATGGAGGAGTTTGTGGGGGGAATTTTGCTGCAATAGTCACAACACACAAGATCCTGAGGGCTGGTTATTGGTGGCCAACTCTTTTCAAGGATACAACCTTGTTGGTTAGAAGATGTGAAAGTTTTTAGCACTTCTCTGGAAGGCTGAAAGCTTCAGGCTCCCTTCCTTTGCAGCCTGTATCAATTGAAGCTCCATTCAAGAAATGGGGAATGGATTTCATTGGTGAGATTTCAGACCCTTCAAGTGCTAGCCACAAGTGGATTCTTGTAGCCACTAACTACTTTACCAAATGGGTGGAAGAAATCCCCACCAAGAAGGCAACACACCAAATTGTCATGGACTTTGTGCTAAACCATATCATTTACAGGTTTGGAGTACCAGTCAAAATTATAGCTGATAATGCCATGAGTTTTAGAGCTAAACCTTTGGTGGCAATGTGCAAAGAGTATGGAATCAACTTGACCTATGCCTCCAATTACAATCCCCAAGGAAATGGACAAGCTGAGTCCAGTAATAAAAATTTGTTGAAGATTATCAGAAGAACCTTGGAGCAGAACAAGAGAAAATGGGGTGAACAGTTGAAGTTTGTTGTTTGGGCAGATAGGATCATTGTCAAGAGGGTCACTGGAAAGAGTCCATTTGAGTTGGTATATGGGACTCAGGATCTGTTGCCCCTGCATATGCAACTATCCTCATATCAGTTCATTCAACAACTGGAAGATCAAGAGGTAAGTCCTTATGATGCTCGTATTAACCAGATTATTGAGCTTGATGAAGAGAGAAGGGCATCCCACCAGAGGCATATAAAGTTCAGAGAAAAGCTAAAGAAACTATTTGACAAGAAGGTTACTCCTAGAGCTTTCAATATTGGAGATCTTGTGCTACTATGGGATAGCAGGCATGAAGATAAGGGCAAGCATGGAAAATTTGACTCATTATGGGTGGGCCCTTACTCCATTGACATTAGAATTGGTGAACACACCTTCTTCTTGAAGGATTTGGATGGTGAATTGCTCAAACTGCCTTGTTAATGGAAGGCATCTGAAGCATTTCTTGGATTGATTCCCTATAATCAAGGTAAACATCTTTTCTATAGTGTATAGTTGATTGTTTGTTTCCTATTTTTGTGTTTTTGCTTGTTCTGGTCCTTGGTGACCTATTTTTGCTAGGTTTCTCTATTCGTTTTTGGAGATGGCTTTGTTTCTCTACTTCTGCAAACTGACTCTGTTGCCCAATGGATATTTTTGGCACTTGGTCTACCATTGTTCTTGTGGCACTCGCAGGGAGTGCCCATCCCCGAGTCTGGAGCCAATGTTGGTGCTCAGAATAGTCTTGCCCCATTTGTGCCTTTGAAAATTTATTGATTTACGGCCTCTGTCATTTTCTCCTTCCCCGTGTTGTGCTTGGTCAGTCTTTGTTGCTATTTTTAGTCAGCTCCTGGGTCGAAGATCATGTATGGGTCCATGTTTGTCTCCTTGTTTCTTTGTTCCTCTGGAAAGGTCTATATTTTGAGTCTCCCGTGCTCTGTTCCTTCAAAAACTCACGTTTTCCCATTCTCTCTATTTCCCATAGTCAGGATTTGTTGTCCTTGACGTTTCTATCCTAGATACTTGAAGAAGAATGAATTGATGTGTCCCTGAAGAACATATTTGAGCCTTGTAACATCTCTAAACTTTCTATCCTTGAAGAAAATTTCATTTCCAGGCTCAAATGGTCGTTTTTCTGTATTTTACGGTTTGACGGGTGTTTCTCCCAGATCAAATTTGCATCCTTGCATCTACAGGGGATGTGGCACCTTTTGGTTGGACGCAGCTCGGCTAAATACTTCAAAAATTCTATGAAAAGCCTCAACTCAAAAATGTGTCCACGTGGAGGAACGACGCTCATTTGAAGATTTACTTTTTGGTTTGGCTCTGGAATAGTGCCGGGAGGACACGTGGAGGTTTGACGGTGGAGGATTCTATTGGGTCTTCTCATACTTAGTCTTTTTCAAAAATGTTTTTGGGAGGTCTAGGACACGTGGAGGAACGACGCTCATTTGAAGATCTACTTTTGGGTTTTGCCTTGGAGTAGCACTGAGAGGACATGTGGAGGCCTCTGCTCACTTTGCATTTTGCTTAGACTTTTCAACGGCCAAAGGAGACTCCACTTACCTCGGAGCATGACACGTGGCTTAAGCCTTCCACTGAGCTTCAAGCATTCAGAACAAGCTTTGTTGGGCCAGGACATGTGGCGAGCCCACGCTCGTTCAAGGTATCAAATTTTTGGGACCACCTCAAGGTGCGCCATGGTGACATGTGGTAGTTTGAAAAGTCAAAGGGGCGGGGAGGCAGACCATCGGGGGCAATTTAATATTTTTTCCTCCCCTTGACATGCAAATGACTAAAAACATCAAAATGGCCCAGGGGCAACTTGGAAATTTTGCCTCTTACATAAAGGAAGGGTCAAAGCTTGCCCCAGTCAACGGCGGAGGTGCGGACTCTCGGGGGAAATTTGGAAAATTTTCCTTTTGGGAGAAAAGGAGTTAAAATCATCAAAATGGACGCAGTTCCACTGGGACCCACATTAGGACATAGTCAATATTTTTTCCTCGGTCAACGGCGGAAGGGCAGAGCTGCGAGGAAAACTTGGAAAAAAATTCCTTTTTTCCAAAAAGAGGGTCAAATGGAAAGAATTTATTCTTATGGTTTCCACTGGGGCCCACCTTAGGATCACGTGTCAGGCTCATTTTTTACCGAGGGAAACAGAGGTGTGAAGTCAAAATGGATTTCTTTTTTCATTTTTCCAAAAAAGGGAGTTTGTAAAAAGTCAAAGAAGCCCCCCGAAGGTGTCTATTCCATTAAGTTTGAATCTTCCAAGTGGATGTGGACCCCCCCGATTTCTAATGTAAATCCCTAAATTTTCTTGTTAAAGTAAATTTTGATCATTTTGGTGGGAGAGATCTGGCAGCCATGGCTTGAGAGTCTAGTTTTCCATTTTTCTTCTCTTGAGCATGCAAGGAGCTGAAGATTAGGGGCGGAAGTCTTGATTTTCCCCCCCGAAGGAGTTGAATGCGGGAGATATTCGAAAGATCTGTCCCCTTGAAGTGCAAGTTTTGTACATGATCAGATCTTGGTAATTCCGATATCATGCCAAGCACTGGTAGGGACTCAATGTTGATATCAAAGTTTGGGGGAAATATCTATTGTAAATGTCTATAAATGGCACCAATTTTTTGTGTAAAATGGTCTGGGAGGTATTTTTTAGAGAGGTTGAAGAACTGATCTGGTTTCCAAGAGGAAAATATTGACAAAGCCTTCTCCTTTTTTAGAAGCATGCAAGAAGCCTGGTATATCTCTCTTTTTGTCATTAATTTTATCGTGTCAAGGTGGTTGCAAGTGTACAACCATTGAAAAGCTTTGATATTGTTCTCACGAAACTTTCCCTTACTGATAAATTTGATCAAACTTGAGTTATTATTTGTTATATCTTGAGCAAAGTGTATTTATTTCATCTCGAAATGCATGCAAATGGTTTTTCTTGTTTCTTTTACAATCTTGTATTAAAATCCGGATTCAATCACACAGGTACCTCAATCCTTGTGATAGATTAGTGGCATCTGCAATTTCATTTCTCAGAAGATCCTTCATCTGGGACATGAGATAAACGGTTTAAAATCACTTTTCTTTCATTTGTTGATAGAGATTATCTGTAAGCCTCTGGGTGTACCTCAGGCGTGATTTGATTTGAATCTTGGTGCTTTATTGGGTTCTCTGACTCGAGCCTTCGTGATAGAATCCCATAGGTTGTGTGAAAGATTTCTCAATCTGGGCCTCCATTGAAGCACATATTCTAGTTGAAGAAACATTTTTAGCTTTTGTGGCATTTTGTTGGTTTGAATCTTTCCATCTTGCATAAGCTCTCAAGGATCTGGTGAGTCAAGTTCATCCTGTCTCCCCTCCCACCCAAAATTTATTTAAAAAACAACTAATCCTACCCATACTACCCTTGTTTTTGGCTCTGTATACCCACACAAGACCAAAATCCATTTGCTAAAGTATGCAGAACAGATTAGGATTCCAAATGTCTTTAGTAACCTTAGCCTTGTGTTGAAAAATATCTCCATAATCTGGAAGTGACAACTCGTGAGAGTCAGATTTGGTGTGTTGATCATATTTTCCCAAGGTCTTCTCTATAAAATTTATGCAAAAGAAAGGTACATGTATCTCCTTTCAGATAACAGAGGTTACAAAATAGGTTCTCTTACCTTGGTTGAAAGGCACAACCTAAAATAGTTAGGATAAGATCATATCCTTTTAAGGTGCTATCCATCTCTCCACAAATCCAAGTAACAAAGGGACAGTTAGATTCCTCCCCGGCTACAAAATGACATATATTTATGATCTAGCTGCCTCTAAGCTCCCTGTTGAATCTGTGTTGTTGTTTGGCTTGAAAAGGAGAACAAATTTGGATACCGACAGGTTGTAAATGAAGTCAAAAAATCTGCAACAAGCTTCCACCTTCAAACCCTCGCCGGGAGTAACACAAATCTGCAAATCTTCTCCCTTTAACTGCTAGAAGCACACTGAAAATTATTGCTAATTCAATGATGCACAATGGTAACGCCAGGGTGGAGAATCCTCTCAACTAGAGGAAGGGTATTTCATCCTTCTTTAGATCTCTTGAAGGGTTTTCGTCCTCAAGAGTGAAGATGCAAGCAAAATGCTCAACATAGAAATCTATATTTAGAAGATAAAATAAGTGAAATCTTTCCAAGCAAGTTCACTTGCTTAAATAGAAGAATAGGGCCCGATTGGCCACTTTCACATCCAATCAGAATTTATCCTTCATTTAATACTTTTCCCCACTTGCTTTTCTCTCCTAGGCAAGTCGCATTTTTCCCTTGAATAAATAACATTTGCTAATGCGTTTTTGCCTTTTTCTATTTTTTTAAATTTTATTGTTAAGTTCATAATCTTTAATTATAAGTGCTTTATAATATTTTATTTTATTTTATTTGTACTTTATAATAAATTATTATAAGTTCCCCTTGTGTTTATTCCTTAGCTGTCGGGTAGACAAAACGGGCTAAGGGTCTTCGACTGGGAAGGAGATATTGCATTGTGTTCTTGTCAAAGAAAGATGGCACATGGAGGTTGTGCATCAATCACAAAGCTCCACAAAGCTCTACAAAGCTCTCAATAAGATCTTTTTGAAGAACTGCTTCCCTTATATCTAGGAATCAGGATAGATGACCTTTTGGATTAGCTATGAGGTGTCAAGTTCTTTACAAAGGTTGATCTCACATGAGGGTACCATCAGATTCCGGTTGAACCCTCAAACATCTGGATGACAGCCTTCAAAGCCAAATAAGGTTTGTTCGTGTGTTTGGTTATGCCTTCTGGATTAACTAATGCACTGTTGACATTCATTTAGACGAGGAATGACATCCAACAGCTGTTTGCAACATCATTTGTTGTTGTCTAGCTTGATGACATCCTAATTTTCAGCAAAACATGGGAAAAGTACCTATGTCATAGTCAACAAGTTCTCAACACTTCGCAAGAACACAAATCATATGCCAACATGGAGAAATGTTCTATTTCCATGTAAGAATCTTAATATTTTGGATATATTGTTGACACACATGTTTATGTTGACGCAACCAAATTTCGCGTTATTCAAGAATGGCCTACGCAAAAGATTCTCACTAAGCTTCGCAGCTTCTTGGGGTTATCGAATTTCTATAGGTAGTTAGTTCTTGGTTTTACTCACATATCTCTTGGCCATTGAATCAAAATGTTAGCATATGGAAACAAAAGAAAAATTTAGAAAAGGCTGAATGCACACTCAAACAAGTGTGACAACGTTTATTATATAAGAAGAGGTGGTTAAAAATTGGTTGAACATTTACTAACTAAATAACTGCATTATATGCTATATAATGCTCTAAATTTTAACACCCCCGCTTAATGACTAAACCGGAAACAATACCAAGTTTGTCCCAAAATTTTACAAATGTCCTGAAGCCCACATGTTTAGTCATTAAATCTATAAATTGTGCCATAGGTGGTACTTCAAAAGCATTGTTGTGTTGCGGTTGTCGAATGGAGAACCACAAAACAAGAATCTGGTCGTGTGAATAGAGGATATGGCAAGTGGTCCCCTGATTCTTCGTTACGTGATTCATTGACCAATGATGAATCATTAAGGCTCAAAGTGTCAATCCCATTATAGAGTGTTGAAATCAAAAACTCGGAGAGGTGGATCGAGAAATTTGTTCCAGGCTTGTGTAGCCTATTGGAGTCTATACAGAGATTCAGTTAGCTTGCAATCTAAGTCACCGCGATCATGCCCTTACAACACCATGTAGTTCTCATCCAACCTTTTTCAGGAAAGCATAGTGAAGTACTTTTCAATCAAATTGAGTTGCGAAGGAGATAAATGTGACCATCTATGCAACGGAAGTTAGAACCAACTCTGCAATAGTAGGAGAAACAAGTATCTCTGTGTCAACAGTGGGAGAAATAACCATCTCCGTGAAAATAAATCAGAAGAATTTGAAAAAGATCAGAGAGTTGCAGACATAGGAATGATATGCAATAATCTCCATTATTCATTCATCCGGAAAATACATATATAAGATATAGATATCGTATAAAATAAGAAGTCTATTAGTGCTCTTAAAACCACTCACTAAATCTATACGAGTTGTTTAAAACAACTCATAACAACTTCAATTTAATTGACTTATAAACGATGTGAGCTGTTACAATAACTCACAAATACAATATAAGAATGAAGCACTAATAAATTCCTAACATTCCCCCCCTTAGTGTGAGCATGGGAAGAAAGCACATCTGAAGAACTGGAAACATAATCATATGCCTCTACATACTTTTAGGTCTGCATACTGCTGGCTTGGATCTTGCTGTCTGGCTCTTGCTGCACATGACCATTCCGCTTCACCACAATGAATCTCATACTGGATGATCACACTTCCACCGATTCAACTACATACGCGAACTCAACAATTCCCGCTTTCACTTCTAGTGACTGCTAGATTTCACTGGCCGATCAATGTTAGAAGTACGATAGTCGAGGAATCTTTGTAGTAGGAGGATCACTCCAGTTCAACTGCCCTCCTATACAACTGTTCACAGATTCCAAAAATGCACATCCTCCGCGTTTCAATCATAACAAGGGAATGAATCACACACCATTTGAAGAAAACAACTGAAATCTGGATATAATTTCACATCACATTCTATAAGAATCACATTGTTCTTAATTGTAGCCATTGTTGTCGATCGCTGCCACTCAATCTCAAATGACATAGGAAACTGCCATTGCCACTAGAAGCTACCTTTGACTTTAGCTGATTTAGGCACAGAATGGAAATGAAACATTGGTGTTATGTTCCCCAATTTCCATTTGTTCAAACTACCAGGAGCACTAAAAAGAAAAGAAAATCAAACTGAAAAGAGATGTCACCATACCAAAATGTGGCCCCGTCGTTGGTGACTGACGATAGGCGCTGATCGCCCTCCATCCTCCGTTGCCTCCGACCTCCAGTGACAGGCTGCTAACTCAACCGGATGTGATTATGAAGCTCAATAATTTCCATTGGACGTCGGGTAACACCAAAAATGCGTTCGTGAGACAAATTTTTACAATTTTTGACACTGACAAGATGAGGCTCAAAAAAGAAGGTATTTTCCAAACGTTGTATTTTTTAACGAAACTGGAATCAATGCGACAAGGATAAAAATCAAGCATTTTTGCAAAAAATTGCATTCGATTTCGAGGTACCAGACAAAAGTTATTAAGGTTTCCATTTCTCGTAAAAAGGCCTTTTAAAATTAAAATTGGATCAACGATTAAAAACTTGCTCCAGATGGAGAGCAAATTTATCGTTTCACCACTCGTTGGCACTGGAAGGAAATGAGGATTCCAAAAATTTCGAAGGCTCAAAAAACTGGCGCCAGAAAAATATTAATTTGGCTAAAAATCTAATAATTGCCCTTAAAATGCAATTATTAAACAAAAACTATAGGAAAATTAAAATTTTCAAACTATAGTCTTTGCTAAAAAATTGAAAAAATAGCCAAACAAAAATGGCTGCAAAAACTCATGGCTTCATTGAAGTGACCAAGAATGTTTTACTGATAATTCCAGAGCCAGAGCTCCATTTTATAAACTGAAAAATGTGTTGGAAAGGTGGTTTGAAGATCTTTGCAATGGTAACAAAAAAATTAGCTTTCATCACCTGACCTAAAAACTGTTCATGACTGAGTTGGACATGAATTTCATGCTGCTGTTCATGCTTGAATTCCAAAAGGCCACGGTCTGCACATTTCTACCTATTTGGATTCAATTCTTTGTGATTTCTATTCACTGCTCCTCGCAAGACTTTGTTTAGAATCCGAGTTGGATGGAACATATATTAGAAAATATTTGCAGCATATAATATACAGATAATGACAATAAAATGCACAACGTATTGATCCTACATAAAAAACGCACAGGAATGAAAGCTCAATCCATGTGCAGAAATTTCCCAAGCTTCCAAATTGATCTTCCTTTGACATTTATATTATACTACAAGTTGCACTTTGTAGAGACCACAATTTTAAATGTAGACAGAAATCCTGCAATGTTTACTCAATGCATTCCACCAAGGACTCATTATTTTTCTCTGATGCCAATTGAAAATAAATCAGAAGAATTTGAAAAAGATTAGAGAGTTGCAGAAATAGGAATGATATTCAATAATCTCCATTATTCATTCATCCGGAAAATACACATATAAGATATACATATCTTATAAAATAGGAAGTCTATTAATGCTTCTAAAACCACTCACTAAATCTATACGAGTTGTTTAAAACAACTCATAATAACTCCAAACTAATTGACTTATAAACGACGTGAGTTGTTACAATAACAACTCACAAATACAATATACAATAAAAATATAAGAATGGAGCACTAATAAATTCCTAACACTCCATAGTAGTAGGAGTGAGAACCAACTATTTGCCCATCTATCACCCTTTGTTGGGAAAGGTCTTTTAGAAAACAATGAGCAAACTGGGTATGCTCTACTATCCTTCGTGCTAATACATCTGAGTGAGTGGCTTGGCCTGCCATCTCACCATGCACCTTCAGCACAACCTAAATAGTGGAGTCTCTATCCACAACAAACTGTTCTTCAAAATGAGGAAATCCATCCTCCCAAGGCATATCCGCCTCCCGTACATGTAGCATAGTGGATGTTCCCTCCACAATAAGTGCATGTAAGTTGACTATATCCAAGTCAAGAGATCTATGGGCAATGGCTTCCTTCCAAGGCATTTCATCCTCCTGCACATCCTGTATGGTGTTGTCGTCCTCCACATGTGCATTCATGTTGATTGTAGCAGGATCAACAAGCCAATATTGGCCACCTTGCCCAATACCAAGGGCAATCATCCATCTCAGTTTCACATCTGAGACAACACACTTCTTCCCATAGAAATCCACAAAAACATTGGGATTTTCAGTTAACTGACGAATAGATAGAAGATTCTTTTGTGAAGAAGGTACATATCTAACATTCTGTACCAATGGTTTATGAGCATTATTGAAAATACACCATCAACCAACAAGCATCAATCTGAAAATGACTGAATATATGTGTCAACCTTATTAAAATAATCAATAAACAGTCCTTTAGGACAGCGAACTCTCTAAGGACTTCACATCAACATTTAACCATGTAATTGTTGGAAATATTGTCATTGATGTCAAAGGCTTAATCATTGATGTATTTAGTTAATGGAAACGTGTAACAGAAATTGACGAAAATATTGACGGATGTTGACAACGGAAGTTGATGGAACTATTGACGGATGTTGACAACGGAAGTTGACGGAAATTGTAGAAAGTAACGGAAATAACCAGCAGTATAGAAAGGCTAAAAACGAAAGTTTAACTACATGAAAAGAAGTATTGTTACATGGTATAAGCGAGATATACACAGTTGTACATGTGAGAAAGATATCAGCATTTTAAGGCGTTCATATGCCATGTTTCATGGTGAAAAAGCAGCGATTTAATGATGGTTGGCGGCGATTTAATGATGACAACAATTTTATTAAAGAAAGGGCCAGTGCATTTAATGGAGTATATTGCATTGTTTAATGTGCATTTAATAATTTTTATAGGCTGCATTAATTACTTTTGGTTTTAAGCCGACTAATGCTTTTAATTAAGTTGTGTTAATTAAATAATGGAAAGGTTGTGTTGGTTAGAATGATGTGTCTTTTCGAAAGGATGTGAGAAAGATATATAAGGAGATAGAATCATTGGATTTTAAAAAAGCACACATATTGAATATTTTGTGTGAAGAGAGAAAAGGAAGAGCAGAATATGAAATAAAAAGGAGTGAAGGGCAAATTTATTTTTGATGAAAAGTTGTAGCGATTTATTTATGTGAAGGGATTGAAATAAATAAAAAAATAGAAAAGAGTTTGTTTTTTTGTGAGGAAGGTTGGTGCCTTCATATTTGAAGAGATAGGTGCCTTCATATTTGAAGAGATAGGTGTCTCTTGCTGAGTTGGTGCTTAGCAAAAAGGGGTTGGTGCTCCTGTAGGTTGGTGCCTACAAAAATTGTAATTTGGGGATTGGCGTCTCCCGTAGGTTGGTGCCTACAAAAATTGTAATTTGGGGATTGGTGTCTCCCGTAGGTTGGTGCCTACAAACATTTGAGAAATATAATAAAGAAGATTTTCTCCGTGTTTTTCTCCTGAAAGGGTTTCCACGTAAATCTGTGTCTATTTCTAGTGTGTTGGTTTGCTTTGCATTCATTGATTGCCTTGATATATTCTCTGTGAAACTGATTAATTGTGATTATGGATCTGAGATTAAGTGTTAAATTTAAAAGAATATCATAATACTAATTCACCCCCCTCTCAGTATTATCTTGTGTTTAATAGTAATAACAACTGAAAATGCTTTTAAATAATTAATTCAACCACGGTAATATTTATGCATCACAAATACATCAATTATTGAAGAAATATCTGATAAACACAGCTGAAATTAAATATTTATGACAGCAACAAAACAACCAAAACCGAGGGCTGGAAATGATAGATAAATTCCTCCAAAAATTACCAAAACGTAGATTTCAGCCTTATAAAATATGAAGAACAATAATCTCAACTTAAATTGTCCAAAAGTGCCTTAAATGACATCAAACTCTTCACCCAAGCAAGTCGCCTAGGGTTAGAAGGGAGGAACTAAATATAAAATCCTCCTTAAAGCTCACTTGGTACTTCTGGGTGAAGCCATCAAAGCACACAAGAGGGTTTTTGTTCCCAAGTGTGATCCTATTGAAGGGTTTCTTCCTCAATAAGTGTCAAAAGAAGGGTTTTCGTCCTTCAATGGCAAGAAGAGAAGCTACCTAGCTCTAAATCCAAGTAAATATCAAAATATATGAATGATGATAATGTCCTCCATTCGAGCCTTCTTAAGCACCCCTTCTTGGCACCAAGGATGAATTAGAAGCCCAATCTTCATGGCCGACCTCTTAATGAAGGGGGAAATGGACATTTTAATCTTCACTTCACTTAAGAAAACGAACCTCTTAAAAGAATATTTCTTTATCTCCCTTGTAGCTCTCAAGAAGACTGACCTTAATGAAGGCGAAGATAGAAGTTCCTTTTTCGCTTTGCCTTTCACCTAATCGAATCAGTCGAAGCCATAATTAGTAATTAAATGAATAAGGAAATTACTTGTAATAATGGCAATGTTCACCTCCCTTGCTTCCTTCCTGGAAGCCCACGGAAGGTGGAATGAGCCCAAGGCCTTAAAAGTGACTAGCATGGAAAAGGGGACAATACAATTATTCAATACAATGAATATATCTCCTATCCCTTCTATTGAAAAGTGATTCTCTATCAGCTTGTACTATTGATTCAAAACATATATTTGCAGTAAATGAAACATACTAGTCCCTGTGACATGAAAAGTGTTTGGATGCACCAGAGTCAATGATCCAACAACTAGTACCACTATCATGCGAGCATGATGTTGTAGGACGATAAAAAGTATGCTCGTCATCTGAATCCTGTTATTCTGCAACTGCTGCCACATGCTCCTCATCACATGGATTTTTGTTTTGTTGGCTAGATTTTATGCACAACGTAAAACCTAGGCAGTCATGAGATACATCTCCCTCATTTACATTGAAGCTCATGTGTAAGATCTTTATCTATTTTGCAGGGGTGAATCCTAATAACTACTTTAAGGGGTTTTACTTTAATTCCCTCAGCTCGTGAACCGCAACTGGGTAATTTTGGCAGCAAGTAAGCAGCTGTGATGAGAATATTTACAGAAGGGAGAAAAATAGAAATAGGGAAAGAAGAAAGGAAGAAGTGTTGATTCAACCAATAGTTATCAAAGTTGGTCTCATCCACACAAATTAAATAAACAGATAAATCACAACATTCAACAATAGAGGGAAAGAAACAACTTCTAACCTAGATCTAAGATAACACAAAGTTTATCGAAAACCTTTGAATATAAGTAATCAGCAAAACACTGTAAACACAAAGTTCTCCAGAAATCCACCTTTTATTCAATCTCCAGCTTTCACAGAAATGACATCAAGTGTTCCAGCACAAAGTTTGAAAAGTCAAGAATGCTCCAGTTACAAAAAGCCTCTGGCTAAACAAGTTTTGATGAACAAAAATTGTGATCGTATAACCCGTAGGCTCTTCCTCCATTTATAGTGCATAGAGGGCAAATACGAATAAGAAAATTTCAATGAACTCACGCATGTGGAAACTATAAAAAAGGGAACATTTGACAATCTTTCTCCTAGAATTCTTCTTTGCATTGCCATGCATGATTTACAACCGAAGACTAAATCAATGTCTTGCATATCTGCCACCTATTCTTAATTAAAGGACCTTTTGAAACAACTTGAAGTGATGGATTTTAACCAATTACTTCAGTTTTACAAATTTTTTTGTCCGAGAAAATAAGGAGAAGAAGAAAGAGGAGAAGAAAGAAGTCATTCCAGCAGCGACACTTCATACTTGCCCTTTGTTTTGATACTAAATGTATTTGTCAAGCATATAGTTCATTGTTTTCCCATTTGCCTTAGCAATAGCTCCGCTTTTAGTCTCGAACCTTAGTAGTTCCCTGGATAGAATATCAATGCTTGCCTTTACCCTCTTTAAACTAGGTCCAAATTCCTTGACATCTTGCATAAAGACTTATTAATTTCTCAGTTGAATTAAAAGTGAAAGGTATGACGGTTTCATCAATCTTCTTTTGGAGAGATGGAAGAAATTCCTTCAAAGGAAGATGGAGGTTTGTCAGAGGATGAACCTTGTATAATAATGGACACCATCAATTACTTCCTCCGTAGAGAAAGAGATTACACTCCCCGACACTTCTTCCATTCTGTCTTCCAACAACTGCATTTCTCTCAACATATGTTTGAGAACTTTAATGCAGAAGGATGCTGGTCATTTCCAACTGCTTAGCCTTTTCTATTGATCCATCTGGTGCTATTTGCTCTTCAATTAATACACTCTTAGGTAGTGAATTTATTTTAGCCAAGATCTCTAAGTGGCTTTCAATAGTTGCATTCTCACCTTCTATACATGTCATCAGTTCTTTTAATTGAGCCAATGCTATGTGCATAATTTCCAGGCTAGCTGGTACTTCTTTGAATTGCTCTCTGCCGCTTGGTGAATGATTTGCCTTTCCCATTCATCAATAGCTTTGACTTTATTACCTGCATCTTCAACCTCTTTGATCAAATGGCAGCTTACCTGCTCTTGTACTAGCACTGGTTGTGACGAAGGTTTAGACAACCTTGGTGATAATTTCACATAACTAGGAGATTTGCTAATGAAGTTTGGCTTTCTCTGCTTTATCCTTGTCAAGCTTGAGGAACAAAGTATCTATCAATGTCTGGGTATCCTGCTTCAATCTTTCAGTGGTGACTTGCCCCAGTGGCACCTCTGGTCTACTGATAGTATTTGCTGCCATTAGTTCTCCCTTTAGCTTTCCCTTCAACCGAAATTAATAACTCTGCAAACTTTTGCCTCTAATTCCTCAATGACCAACTTTGAATTAACTTTGGCAGCCTTAAGGCCTTTTAACCTTTCCTCCCAAGCTAATGAGCATAGCTGCAAGTCTTTCTCTTCCAGGTTAATTACTTCCCTAGCCTTTGGGACTGTTTGCAAAGCCAACCAAACAGAGAAGTTATTATCTAGGGAATGAGAATCATCAATATGGCATCACCATTTCTTGTTCGAGGCCTTGCATAATAGCAAAATTTAGCATTGTATCATGGCTCTCTCCTCTTGTGCCATCTAGGGAAAGTGCTCTTTCGAATTTCTACCATTTGTGCCCTCAATTCTTTTGTAGGAGGAGGTGGAGAACTGGGTGGCGGAGAAGCAAATATGAACAATGCTGGCTTTAATGGTGGAATAATTGTGACTTCTGGTGCCGGAACTGCTGAAGCGCTATGAGTTGATGTAGGAGAAGCCTTGTCAGTAGGCACTTGTGTAATAGGTCAAGACCTTCCTTTCTTCAATGCTTGAGACCTTTTAAGCACTTTTAACTTCTTTGGTCTTCTGCTACTTATCACCATCACACTTCCTTTTGCTGAAATTCCCCGGTTATCTGGTGCATTAATGCTTCATCCAAACAGTATCCTCTTGTTAACAACCAATTTGAGGTATTAACAAGGACTGCCGAAGACCTCTTCCTCAACTGTTTTGCTACCACCTACATTGGTTTGAAGAGGAGCTTTATCCCCTCCCACTTGACGGTATGTATCAAGTATCACATGCCCATCGTCAGAAAGGACTGTAGGTATCCTTGCCAAATCAAAATAAAAAATTTGCCGAGCTGTCACAATTTGCTGAAATTTCTTTTCCTGACTTGAGAAATTCATTCCTGCATTTCATCCAGAAATCTTCCAATGCAGGGATGTGCATGTATTCATCGCAGACTATTTTCTTTGCTATTCCATTAGGATTAAAATTCATCCTGGCTTGGAAAGATTCTTGCTCATAGTAAAGAAACATTTCATCTTGGCTGTTTCTGGCTTTGTAAATACTTTGGCAACTATAGTGGCCAACTGTGATTGCGAAGCTGACTATCGGCCTGCGCTGTTTGATTGTAAGTCCTACAATTCCACCAGCTGCCTGCATAGCTCAATGATAATCCACTTATCATTGGGGTACCTTGGTAGCTTGATTGGTTCACCTGAGAAGCCACTAACCCTGAGATAAGTGAAATCAACAAACTGAATGAAGACACAACCGTACTGAGAGACAACTTCCCAAGCTTCCTTGCTTACTTTGTTTTCCTTTAGACCACTATTTAATCTGCTAATGACTTCATAAAAGAAGCCATCATTTACTACCATGTATTCCTTGTAGTATTCAGGTATCAATAGTTGTGGGTAACATTCATAGATAAGATCCTTGGAAAGTATCCCTTTTCTGTCCAGCTTTGAGAACACCCCTCCTGAGACTGCGGCATACACAAGATATGAAGTCATTTTGAAGTTGAGTGTCTACCGAACATTTTTGAGCTGCTCACCGATGTTGTTGCTTATGATTTCCGCCCAACTGATCATTGAATTAGCTCTGTTGATTTCAATTGTCCTGACGAAGTAATACATCCACGAGTAGAAGTTCTTCGTGTTACTTTCTGCATTAATTCTGTATAGCAACTGGACGATGTCATCAACTTCCTGTATCAGATTTGATCTAGGAAGGGTCCTTGGAAATTTAGATGGCTGCCTAGGTTTCCTCATATAGTTCTTGTTCATAATACCTATTTAGTCCATCGTGTTGTTCTTCCACCAATCAAAAAATCATGTTGATTTCAATTACTTTGGATCTTGCAGGAATCTTGAGGCAATTTTTAATGTACTGAGTATCTAGCCTTATAACTACAGTTCCTGCTGTATCTCTGATTGTTTTGGGTAGAGGATGGTAGAATTTGGCACACTCTAGAACAAATTCAGGTAACTGGGCAGTAGCCGGAAATGCTGCCGCTTGAATGATTCCACTGTCCCTTATAGCCCGCATAAGGGGTGTTCGGCAAGTGGCCCTGGATTTGTCAATTATTTCACTGATAGATACTTGCCCATGTCTGTAACACTCACTTCAGCAAGCCTGCTATGCATGATTCTGCCGGATAACCTTTGTCATCACACTTCATCTTGTCTGAACCTGCTTTTCCCTGACACTTCCCTTTTCCACATTTACCTGAAGCTTTTGCAGTTGTGAAATCTGGATCTCTGTGTGTAGAAACTGCAGCTGCTTCTCCTAATTTTTAAGATATATTTAATGAATATGACATTGGCCTCAACTTTCTTCTCACAAGTATGTGCAGAAGTGAAATATTCCTGTAAACAGTTGAGACAAACATTCAACTCATCACCCTTTTATTTATGCATATAGGCAGCCTTGAATTTTGGGAATTACTTCGGGTGCAAGCAAATAGAAGTAGGCTTAATGTGAGCTCAACTGGGAGATTGGAAATAACATTCATGGGCTTTTAGAAGGAATATCTGGGAGACTTTGCATGCATTTTCATGGAATGCGTTTGGACAAAGAACAATTGCGTTGAAATTGGAAGACAAAGTATTTGGAATTCACACAACTTTAAATGATTTTTCCCTCATAAAACTTCGTGGATGCAAGGATAAGTGGATGGTGTGAATGCTGGGATGATTGGATTATTGCAATTACGAAGCCAAGGTTATGAATATTCACACAAGCACTTTAGGAGGTTTGGCTTTTAATTTATAACAATTGACTTCTTCCTTCAAAAAGCTGTGTTAAACATAGAAGAGCAGCTCCTTAAAAGTCACGACGTGCCTAAGGAATTGCGTGGAAAATAGAAAGCAAAGGCTGTGTGGATTTTGAATGATGAGGATTTCTTTGCCAAAGAAAGACGAGGCTTTGAAAATCCACGACTTCACTTAAAAGACTTGTGTTGAAAATAAGAAGACAAGACCACCGATATCCATGACTTGGCCTGAAA
Organism: Taxus chinensis; assembly: GCA_019776745.2. Lineage (NCBI taxonomy): Eukaryota > Viridiplantae > Streptophyta > Pinopsida > Cupressales > Taxaceae > Taxus > Taxus chinensis. The sequence continues at coordinate 1,035,687,318 of CM034146.1, read as the reverse complement.
TTTTCTGCCTTCTAAAAAACAATGCGTGGAAATTAGCAGACAAGGTTGCTAAAATTCATGATTTTCTTTAAATAACTGCTCCCTTTTGTAATTGTGTGGATTTTAGGAAGACTGGATTGAATATATCCACGATTTCACTTAAAAGACTTTGCTTTTTAATACAAGAGGTTACGTGGACTTGCAAGTGTATGGATTCTCTTCAAATGGGCAGACAAGACTAAGGATATCCACGATTTGCACTTAAAAGACTATCATCGATGTTGAGGAGAGTGGATGATTGAAAATTAGAAGACTCAACCTTGAAGAATCACAATTTGCTTTAAGCGACTTTGCCTTGTTATTTTTAATACAAAAATGGTGTTGAAAATTAGAAGACAAGCTTCTAAACATCCACGATTTGCACTTGATTTTCTTTTTATTTAAAAACAATTATACACATTCCCAAAAGCTGCGTCGATATTGGATGGGGAGGATTCTTTCAAATTGGCAGACAAGACACTGGGAATCTACGATTTGCATTAAAGAAAACCTCAGCCTCAGGAAAAACTGCGACTTGACTTTGCACATGCCTGAAAAACCACGACTTGGCCGGAATACTTGCGGGAATTCGTTTAATTATAGCTGGGGCAAGTTGACTTGCAATAAAAACAATAGAGAGCTTCTTCAAAACCCCAGACATAGGAAGAAAGGCGAGGATATGGTGATTTCCGGGTGCAAAAAGGAGAAAAAACCAAAACAAAAACACAAAAGAAAAAAATAAAAACAAAATACCTAAAAGAAGTTGCGGGCAATTGCTCGAAAATAATTCTCCAATTAGCTAGTCTGTCAAAGTTCTTCCCCGAGTGAATGCTCCACTTCGAGGTGAAAGTAATACCGGTGTGGTAACAATGATGGGGTGAAATGCTTTATATAACCCAAATTCTCCAATTTTAGCTCAATCTATTTTTAAAAGAACTTTATTTATTTTTATTTAAAAATAAATAAATAAAACATTTTTATATAAACAGACTAAGTTTGGGAAGGGAATTGAGTGAGCTTTTGCATATGGGTATTTGATGAACATGGCTTTATAACTTCTTGGGGATTACCTTTGAGCAAATTGCGAGCAACTGCAGGCAAAACAAAACACAAAAAACATGACCCGTTACTTAAAAAGAACGAAAAATTAAAAAAGGGGTAGTCTCAGGTTTTAGGGTGAAATCTTGGGGACACCATGTTTTGTTGCGAAAGATCACACTTCCGCTTCCGACAATCCTTCTTAAGGTTCCCAACCTTGTGACAATAATAGCACGTGACAATAATAACACGTGACTTGATATTGAGTGGACTCACGCAGGATGATGTCTCCACTTTCCTTTTGACTATGTGACAAGAGCACTCTCTGATTGGTCACAATTGGATTCTGTGTGAATTTGTCTCCACTCCTTTTGCAACAAGTAGGAACTCACCTTGTCAAACGTGAGAGTTTGAATTTCAACCATTAAATGGATTGCCTCCACAAATGACTCATATTAGAATCTGAGCCACCATATAATTGTCATCCACCTTTTTGTTGATGGAAGATAACTGGTCTTGGAGGTCTTTCATTCAAAGTATGTGCTCAGACATCGATCCACCTTCTTGTAAATGACTCATATGAAGAAGGTGAGTTGTTTAGAATCACAACCACCATATCATCGTCGTTCACCTTTTTGTTGTTGGTCATGGAGGTTTTTCATCCGAAGTAGGTGCTCGAACAACGACCCAAATGGACAATTTTTACCGCCAAATGGATTTTAGGCAAAACCCCAATTCAAAGAACAATTTCTAGAATAGTTCAATGCATATCTGAATTTTATGCATGCATGGCGACTTGTATAGGAGATGAAAACCCACAAAATAAAAGGCAAAACCACTGAATCTTTAATGGAATCAACTCAATAAATTTTATAAAAATGGAATCAAGAGAGAAATACCATATTTGACTTCAAAACAGGCTGGAATAATTTTATTAAAATCTGCAGAATGCTCCTTTAGACAACTGAAAATACAATTTCCTTGGCCAAATTTTTTATGTAAACCAACTGATCTTGGCTTATAAAATTATGGCAAAGTTGTTGGTGATGAGATATGGGATAGTCATGCCCTAGAATGCACCTAACTCCATCTACAAGGGTGTAGATAACCCTAGATATGTCTGCAAATGAAGTTAAAAAATTTGCCACAAGTTCCCACCTTCAAACCCTCGCTAGAAGTAACACAAATTTGCAAATCTACTGTTGTAAAACTCTTAAAAATACCAATAAATCATCAATACGCAATGGAAACCCCTAAATGGAGAATCCTCTCAACTAGAAGAAGAGTTTTCGTTCCTCTTCTAGATCCCTTAGAGGGTTTTTGTCCTTACGAGATTATTTCTGAAGGTTGTCGTTCTTAGAAATATTTTTGTAAAGCTATAAAGTTGAGACAAAATTCAGTTTTGTATAAAATAGAAAAGCACGACTTCTATAAGCAAGTAAATTTGCTTTTATCGATGTAATGGGCCAAATAGCCTCCCCAACCTCCAATTAGAATTCACCCCTTGCATTTAATTATTTTTTCTACCTTTTCCATCCTCCAAAGGCGTTGCATTTTCTCCTAGGAGAGAATAATAACATAAAGTGATTTTTTTTCCCTCATTTTACTTTATCACTTTATATTTGTCTTTTCTATTTTTAAATTGACTTTATCATTAATAAATTAATATAAAGTGCTTATAATATGATTTTATATTGCACTTTTATAATTAATTTATTATGATAAGTTTCTGTTTCTAACACCCCTTAGCCATCGGGAAACATAATTGGGCTAAAGGTCTTCGACCGAGAAGGAGATATTACACACCTTCTTGTAACTTCAAAGGAAACAACATATTCTTTAGGTATAAAACCCGACTCTTTTCTGACATTTGATATTTATCCCTCAAACTGGCCCCGTAGCGTATTAGCCACAGTGGCATTCTGGACCTCAATTATCAAATCATTTGATAGTAGATACTGACAATTTTAAAATTAAGAGAGCCTCCTTATGATGTTTTTCATAATCCACAAAGTTCATAGTAGGGGTCCCTTCATTGCCTGTGATTATTTTATCACAATTTAGATTTTTTGAAGAGTCAGAATTTTGTGGCTCCATACATTGAAATTTGTGCCCATCAACTTTTGTGTTTCCGGCAGAATCAAGTTTGAAATATTTGCCATTACTCACAAATTTCCTATCCATAAATTAATTCAGAATAATAACAACAGTAATGTAACTGTTATCCAAAATAAACCCATGCTTATTTTGGTCAACTCCTCCTTTTTCCTTTGCTGGTACTTAAATTGGATTTTTTGCATGCTTCAGGCACTCAAAATTTTCTGGGTATGACTTCATCAGATAGAGAATTTTTCCACCTTTCCAGAAAGGTAAAGAAGTCATCCTAACTCCTTGTATTTTTTGAGTGAGGGCTCGGCGGAGTTAATAGTGAAAATTTGCCTTGGGCGGGCCCGCGGAGGTAAGGAGAAAAATTTGCCAGGGAGTCTCGGGCCGGCGAGGTGGAGAAGGAAAATTTGCCAAGGAAATTGGCGGGTCGGCGGAGATAGGGAGAAAATTTGGGCACTTAGCCCTTTTTGCAGAAAAAGGGCGCAAAGGAAATATTTGGCCCACGGGTTTGACAAAGGGAAGAAACGGACTCGCGGGGCCAGGGAGGAAATTGTGACACTTAGCCTTTTTTGGCTAAAAACTCAAAGTCAAAAATCAGCTCACGAACCCGCGAAGGAGAAGTGAAAAATTTGAGCACACCTTCGCGCCAATTAGAGGCCGACACGTGTCATTTTTATGACATGTCATTAGCGCATCGACGGGGTGTCGGGAGACCTTGGAAAAGTTTGCACTTTTGCCCTAAAAGGGTTAAATGTTGGCTTCGACCCCCCCAGCCAATCAGAATTCGACATGTGTCATGCGGACCTGAGGGGCCGCAGAGATTTTTGGGAAATTTTTCCCAAAGGGAAAAATTTAAAGTTTGACCCTGCCGACCCCAATTTTGACTCTGTTTTTTACCATTTTTTCCCTAAATCTTTAGAGGGCCATATCTTTCGAACTAGAGCTCGGTTTTTCACGATTTTTGCGTCATTGTAAAGATGTTGACATCCTCTACACGATGGACCCCTCAATTTTGAATTTGGACGGAGTTTGATGGGAAAAATTTGAAGAAATGTCTCTGGCACGGGAAAAAATGCAAAATTGACCCCCAACCACCAAAATTGATGAAGTATGGCGTCTGTTTCTTCTCCAGCATGGCCGAATGCATCGAAAAATGGATTTGTGAGGGTGCCCTTGCTGTTTTAATGAATCTTGTCGGTGGTTGGAGATGTCGAATCAATTTGCCCGCGTTTTTTCACCTTTTTTCGTTTTGCTTCATCGTTAAAAGCCAGTTTTGGCTCATTTTGTAAAGGTTGGACCCCCTTGCTTCTGCAAACTCTCTTTTCTTCCTTAGCAGGTAGATTTGTAGAATTTCAGACCTCCCATGGAGATTGTAACTCGTTTTTTGCCTCCTTGCTATTGCAATGTATCGTATTAAACTTGGGAATGATATTGTATGTTCTGTGATCGATTTTCAATCCTCTCATGCATTTATTATTGTCTTCTGATCTTTCATTGCATTCTGGTAATCTGTGCATGTTTTGGTGTTGAATCTCCATGATCTATGTTAAATTTGCAAAGCAAGAAGTCCAACACTCCTTTGGTGTATCACCGTTCTGTTTTTGCTTAGTTTTGTTTCCATTTCCATGTTTTCTCTCAACCTTGTCTCCTTGGTAGTTTTAGAGTAGGAATTTTGAATCAGAACCTCTGCAAAAATTGCATGCATACACCTAAACAGAGGAGTAAGAACCAGCTTCAATCTGGAGAGTTTTCCCAATTTGCAAGGTCCCACACAGGGAAAACTCCATGTTGTGCATTCACACCAAATTGACCATTTTCCAACAGCAGATCTGAAGGTCGATTCGGGGGTGCTGTGAATCTGCACTAACAGTAACTGTTTGGTCTGCAAAACCCGCAAATATATATAAGAAGTTATGCACGAATCCCATGCCTTAGCACCGACAAATTCACAGTAATTATACACCATGAATTCCCGTTCCCGAAAATACTGTCTTTTGCATGAATCATGACCAAATGTTTTTACAAAAAAAGATATATGCAAATCGCGTCGAGACAAAATGTGCTCAAAATTAGAGGTTTTTGTGTATAACACATATTACGACCAGAACAAGAGAGTGTTTGACCACTGTTCTCTATGGAAATTTTGACCAGAATAACTCGACAGAAATCGTGACCAGAATAACTAGACTTTTGCAACTGTTAAAACCTTCACGACTTCTGTGCCCTCTGCCCTCACGACTGCTGCAAAGACTTTAAACAACAATAGACAGATGAAAAACCCTTCGCAACTTCAGCAAATGGAGAAAATAGGACTTCAAATGCCCAAATGCGACTGTAATGGTGACTGTGACTGTATAAACTGCAATCTCTGTCCTCGAAACGTCAACCTTTACCCTCGAAATGATGACTTCTGCCTTTGTCTTTGCCCTCGCGACTGTAGAAAAAGATAGCACACACAGCATGCCCTAGATTCCTGCAAATCACAACCTCCGCAGGCTTCTTTCTTCCTTGAACTGTGAATCTTACTCTGATACCAATGTTAGCATATGCAAAGAGAAGAAATAATTCTGAGAAGGCTGAATGCACACTCAAACAAGTGTGACAGCATTTAATTAATAAGAAAAGGTGGTTACAAATTTGTTGAATATTTACCAACTAAATAACTACATTATGTGCTATATAATGCTCTATATTTTAACACAAAGTTACCAGAGGTGGCACCAAAGCAACTTACCTGGTCAGCCACGCAACAGAAATAATTTGAAGACTTGATTTGGAGATTTTGTTTCATGCCAATGCTTGCATTACTTTATCTTCAACAACCATTTATGTTATAGACTGATGCATCTGAATATGCACTCGGAGCAGTCCTTACTCAATTTGGTCACTCATTTGCTTACAATAGTGAAACATTCTCCATGAGAGTAAGGAAGTACCTAACATATGACTGAGAGCTTTATGCCATTTTCCAGGTATCTAAGAAATGAAAGCATTAATTACATATTGGGTAAGGATACCATCATTCACACAGATCACAAACCATGGCAATTCTAGCAGACACATAACAAGCTGCAGCAAGAGCAACATAAAACTGGTCTTCATATCTTCAAATGTTCCACTTAACAATCAACCATAAGAAGGGAAGTGCCTATCCAGGAACTGATTGATTTGAGTCAACCAACGGCTGAAGCTCTCCTATACATGCTTGATGCATCTGTACATGAGACTAACACTTGGCCAAAACTGTACAAATTTGATGCAAAATTTGCACATATCTATCAAACATTGCATAACAGTAAGTCAGTTCCCCCATTACTACTTGTGAGATGGACTCTTGTATGATTCAGGACACTTGTGTGTACCACACAAGAAAGAACGCCAAAAACTCGTATGGGAGGCTCAATTTAGCAAGGTTGTGTGCCACTTTCGAGTTGAAGAGAGATTCACAGTCTTGAGAAATTATTTCTTTTGGCCACATCTTAGGGCAGATGTTGTCAAATACATCAGATATTGGATTGCATGTGCTATAGCCAAGCCAATTAACAAGAAACAAGAATTGTACATATATTTGCTTCTGCTGAACTAACTTTGGGAATCAATATTCATGGATTTCCTTTCAGGTTTCCCTACTACCAAATCTGATAATGAATGTGTTTTAAGCAGTAGAGGGTAGATTTTCAAAGATGGCAATTCTCACACCTTGTAAGAAATCAATTTCATGCCTAGAAACAACTCAATTGTATTTTAAAAATGTTTGGATTCACTTTGTATTACCATCCATCATCATCTCTAATTGAGACAATATATTCTTGACCAATTTCTAGAAAGCACTTTGGTCTATGATGATACAAAGTGTAGCAAGTCTACTGCATTCCACCCTTAGATTGATGGACAAATGGAAGTGGTGAGTGCATCATCTTCGAATGTGCAATTCCAAGAAGCATCACATTTGGGATGAAAATCTTCCTCTCATTCAACAAAGCTACAATAAAGAGAGATCTAGCTTGAAAGTTTTGATTTTTGGCAAATTATTTGGGAGCCCAATAGTTTGTAATTTTTATTTTTTCAAGCAGGATTTTCCTTAAAATATCCCAGACATTGTTTGGAGGTTAACTTTCATATTTTATTCCTGTATGTCTTTTTAATTGGAAGAGATTGCAGATAAAATTTCTTAATTTCTGATCATGTCTTTTGAATTAGAATATCTCATCTACGGTGATTTTTACCAAGAATACCCCTGGATTCTACTGATCTTGACTGCTTTGCTTCAGAAAATTTTCCCAGAGGATCTAAAGAGATCTGGGTCAGAAAATTCAAATTTCTGGCAAATTATTTGGGAGTCCAATAGTTTAAAATTATTATTTGTTCATAAATATCAGATAAATTTCTTTTACAGCTATCTATTTTGCATGAGCATATAGTGCACAAGCAAAATAATTTAATGCTGAAAGCTTTTTCCTGGTACATAACAAGCTTATACTTTTGAGGAAGTTAATTTTCCTATTTAATTTTCCATAACTAAATATGACATTACCTGCATGGTAAGTAATTTTCTCCTTGATTTGATGATTTTGAAAGATATTCTCATGGTCTCCCTCATGTCTCTTTCAGTTATCATTTCTCCAGTTTACCTTTTCTGATATTTGATCTTTATCAGGGAGTACATTTAGATCCAAGTATTTATCTAATGGATGAAGAAAATAGGGAATCAAATGGTTCAAATGTTATGACTGAGAATATACCTTCTTCAGAGAAATCTTCATTTGAGCATGATGCAAAAACAAAGGATGAAAACTCTTCAAAGGAAGCTCTTAACGAAGAAGTTTCTGTTGCTTCGGGACCTGAAGTCGCAACCACATTTGATACAAAAACCTGCATGTCAGAGATAGTCACGTGTAATGGACTAACATTGAATGAAAGAAATATAAGCACGAAAGAAACTCAAGGGTCTGTCAAGACACCAGGTATTTGTCATTGTCTTGTCTTATTGTTCTTTGAGTCATCTATTTGTTCTGCATTTTTTTTACTTCCATATATCTGCATATTGTGCTTCTTAAATTCTAATAGTCTAGTATTACTTTTATTTAATCTATTTTTGATGTATAAAAAATGTAATCTTAAATTAAATTCTCTTTTTGGAGTTGTACTTGTTACCATAATGTCATGAACTCTTGCAGGGAAGACATCTACAAGAACACATGGTGCAAAGGCAGAAAATGTAATAAAAAGTGAGAAATCAGCTGCGAAACCCATAATCGTCCCTATAGTTCTTAAGATGGCCGATTTTGATCACAAGGTTGTGTACATACTCTTATCATTTTAATTTTTCAGGTTATTCCTTCAAATGTTATTCACTATTTCCAACATATTTACACAGCAAACATTGATGTTAATGAAATTCTGTTGGACTTCAACAATCCCATTAATTCGTGTGTTTCCTAGTGTTATCTATTTTCGTTATCACATTAATAGTTATATACTCTTTGACTGGGTCGTTTCTCGCATGTTGGTGATCACATTAAACATTATATACTCTTTGACTGGGTTGTATCTCCCAAGTTGGTTTATGGTATTGACATGTATATATATTTGTATTGTAGTGTGATACATTCCTCAATTGTTTGGATTTTTCTTGTCAGGTCAGCTATCATGTGAAAGAAAAATAGTTGATATTTTTCATTAATTTCATGAACGACCAAAATAGGTTGATGAAACTAGATTAACATAGGTCAGAAATAACCCAAAAAGGTAGTGCGCTCCTCAAAAATAGAAAAGAAAGAAAGAAATGCATCAAGTAGAGAGACTGTAAAAGGTGTAGGATCGCTTCTTGCAATGAAGAGAAAATGGAATGGAGATATTTATTTCATCCAGACACGAGAGGACTAGTCTTCCTCATCTTTAGAAAAGAGAATTGTGAAGTTTTTATCCAGTGCTAGTCGAAGATGTCTTTTGGGGAATTTCCGATACTGATGGGATGCAAGGGAGTGGTCCTTGATGGCATTTAAATATTACCATAATGGATGGTGAGAAAGAAGTTGAATTGAAGAAACTGAAGATGAGTAGATCGGACCTTTCTCTGAATCTTGGATGCTAAATGAGTTGGCTGCTAACTCAACTGCTATGTTCTTCTCTCTGTCTCCTCCTATAAGTTAGAGGAGTGTTGGGATTACATGATTGAGATAGTGCAAAGAATGCCTAGTGCTCTCATATCTTCTTCAACTTACAAAATATCTTCTCCAAGAGAAGGTAGTTAGAATTCCTGCTGTGAGTTTTCATCAAAAAACTAACTCTCAACTCATGATACTTTCTTGGCAATCAGATTGTAAAAATTATAAGCATTTGATTCAATGCTGTAGTCAAGACAAATACATCTTGCAATACATGTTGTTTTAGATCCAAAACATGAACAAAAAAATTACCTCTATCTTCTTGCCATATTTTGAATTTCTGTCCTTGGCTTTCTATACAAAAAAATGACAGTGTTTTGGATGTCTACCTAATTTTTTTCTGGAAAAATTACACCCCTTTAACATGGATGGCTCCATTGCCCTTAGAGTTCTATTCTCTCTCTATGATAACATTGTGCTGAAGTGTAGAAGGAGGTGCTATAGTCACTCCTATAGTCAGTGAATGGCGACTTTCTGAGATCAGGGTTGCTCGGAGATCAAGTCGGGTCGCCTGGTTGGAGCGGCCCATATAGATCATATCTATATTAGTGGGTCGAGCATTGGATCAGCCCCAGGTTGGAGCAACCTGATCTCACTCGGTAACCTCTGTTGGAATCTCATCCATTGCTGGTCCACTGATTGTGAAAGCGACTCAAACTCAATAGCCCACTTCTTCATTTAGCATGAATCATTCGTATCCAATATCACTATCACGTCGTATTACGCATATATATATGAATAGATGATGCATGATGGTGGGTGGCTCCCCCATATAGAGAGAGGGCTCAGCTCCCATATCTATATAGGGGGCGTCCATAAAGGATATTTTGGATATCCGAAAGAATTGGGCAACACAATGCTATTGCCTTTAGTTGTATTGGGCATATTTACTCTGTTTTTTGGATTGATAAGAGTTACTTTTTTCCGAGGCCAAATTAATTATTTCAATGGTTTAGTTCATCAATGAACCATTTCGATGAGAACCATCCAAAAAATTTGTTTGAATCTTTCACAAATGCAATTCCCTCAGTTGATATAGTATTTTCTAGTATATTGATGGCCTATTTTCTATATAAACCTATTCACATCAAGAATTGACAGGGGCCCACACAAGCGGTGGAGCATGTGGTTTAATTCGATGGAAAGTGAAGAATCTTACCAGAGATTGACATGTCACGAATCCCTTTGAAAGAAAGGAGTGACTCTCTCCATATAGATAGTTCTAGGTAGGGGGGATATATAGGCATATAGATAAGATATAAATCTATAAAGGGAGTGGGGGGCATGCATCATGCATATTCCTCATGCTCCCGGGTTCCCCTATCTATACTCATAGTGATGCGCGCCATCGGTCCCCCTTCTCTATAGGGCCGAATCTAGCATCTATGAGAAGTCAGGCGCAAATAGATGTAGATAGATGGTTCATTCATTTTGTCTCGCCCATCTCCATCAAGGCTCTCAACCTGGTCGATGTTCAAATATAGATCCCTCGCTCCCCCTATAGGTGTTGCTTATGTTTTACACGAGATGCTTACTTTGAAATCTGACCATATTGATGCTCGTGAAAAAGTATTTGGTGTCATTCTCACTGGAGAGCCAATGCCTAAATCTAGCAACTACATCAACATGTCAAAAACCTGTCGACTATTCAAAATGACCAAAATTGAAAAACCATGATGATGGATCAGACATAAGTGTTGTGGTATCAAGAGTTAGCAACAATTTCTGGGAAGGACCGGCCAAAGTTTAACAAAATTCGCAGGGAAATATTGCCTCATTACCCATCAAGATGCATGCAACATCGTTCCTCAAATTTTGTTGCACTTTGGATAGTCTTTTAATTTCCTAACAACAATTACTTTTATTCAATCAGTAATGAGCACAACCACCAAGAAGAGGTGGTGGGAAAATATGAAAGTGCTTCAAGAAGCACACTAAATGTAGCATGCTAGAATGGAAGTTGTGAGAGAAGACAATACATGACATGGTTCGTATTTTATGGCTGCACCTAAATAACATTAATTAATTCTAAAAAGAATTAATTTAGCAAGGTTTGCAAAGTCACTTTGATGTTGACTATGAACATATTCAACATTGGCCTTTATGACTTAACATGGACTTCCTCACTTTAGGGGATTTACATATTTAGGGCATTATTACATTCTTCTACACATTTATGACTTTGCATTATGTAAAATCAATCAATTCTAAAAGAATCAATTTGAGCACTTTACAAAGTCATTTATGTTGGACTACGGACTCGCAAAACGTTTCCCCTTGTATAGAATAGAGGAACATGAGCTCCTTCGATCAACATTATGTTCTGGGACACTTGTTAACATGATCAATTTTAACTACATTAGAATAAAACCATTGTGTGACACGGAGAACTTTTAGAATAATATAAAGCACGGTGCGCGGGCCTGCGAAGCCTTGTCCACTATGTAAAAGAGTTAAAAAAATCATATCTTGATCATTGGTTTGCCCCTTTTGGTTGTCCCCTAAGGTTTTCTTGCTCCTGATTTATGCAATATGCACTACTTGTTTACACTTGAAACTGGACTTTGTATTTAACATTGTTGACCAGAATGACAATTGAATAATGGGTCTATCTGGAGCAAGTCATCAATGAGAAAAGGGAGACCTTCGTGTCTTGGTGTCGCCACTCATAAATTGCAAATGACCCAACCACAATTGATGGTGTTATCCTGAAGTTTTAAAATTGGGGGATAACAATGGCTGTGACTATGGGACCGCATTCCTTGGAGGAATGCAAGAGAACTTCAGAATTCTTTACTTTGTGGACTGGTGCCTTCTCTGTTGTAACTCATTTTCTTGTTTCTATGTAAGGACAAAATGCTCCGTTCTATATGTAAGGACAACATGTTTTATTCTATGTTCTTTTTTCCTTCTTTCTTGAAAGCAATAATTTGACTAACATTTTTGTCAGGCCTTTCCGGCAAATTTCCATCTTATGCATTGATTATCAAAGATTGGATAGTTTATCTCTTTTTGCAGCTGATACATGTTTAGAAATATAAAGGCTTGGACCCTTTTTTTGTTTGAAAAGTATATTTCTATTAGTCATACATGATATACAATGCTGATTGTACAAAAAAGGGTGGCATGGGATCAGATCTCAGAAGTCAGATGGAGCTTAAGAAAATGGTGAAGAAAACATAATCAAATTACCAAAATCCAACAAGAGATATGGTAATGATTAGTACATAGTATGCGATAATGAAAGAAATTTTTTAACTATTTTTTTTTTTTAAAGATAACAAGCACCAATGGCAACAAACACCAGAAAAAAGGAAAGACCTATGCCAGTGGGGTGAGAAGCCCCTCCAACTGCACAAGTGGTGCCACCTGCACCCTTCAGATCCACTGCCTTGAGAAAGGCACTACAAATCCACATGAGAGTCCTAGATTTCCGATTTTTACAAGGGGGCGGGTTAGTAGAGTTTTAAGGCACCTTTGTAGTTTTTTTTAACAAAAACTACAAAATGACAGAAGTTTTGGATTCTTGAATACAAAGGATCAGGTTTTCGGAGTTCAAATGTAGTTTTTGTAATTTTTTGAAAAATTACCGAGCTGCACCTAATCCTTAATTTTCCGTTGGGGACATGTGTTGACTTAGAAAATTATCCAATCCTCTATTTGTTGTTCTTCTATCTGCTGATTTTCTGTGAGAGGGTGGTCTAAGTCTTTGGAAGAGGGATCCATAAGTGGAGGCGAGGTTCATCCTACCATGTGTGTATTGTCATCCCCCTATTCGTAAGTGTTGAAGTCGTCCACTTCTTCCTCTTCTCAAGTTGCGGGACCTATTGTGGGATTATATTTCCTTTACTTTTTATCATCCCTAGCTTTAGCAAGCAAGATACCAAGACACCTTAATTGAAAAATGGATGGCTTACTCAAGTCATAGGAACTATTCAAGAAAAATTCCTCTCCCTCCGCTTCATGTGTATACACTGCATCCAAAAACAGCCCAACAACATGCTAGGTCAAGTGGAATCCTTTGCATGAAAAAAATAGATGCCCATGAATTAGAGTCGATAATAACATTGCTTAGCTGTAAATATTACCTCCATGTAATCCAAGCATGTACTCTGTCATCCAACCAACATTGTCAGATGCCCTAATGGCTACTACTAATTGTCATTGGATCACATACAAGATGCATCACCACTTTTTGGAAGTCAAATACTCGTTTTTTTTCCACGGTGCCCCTTTGACCACATGCTGCCCAACTCTTCCTTGGTCAAATCCTTCTTGCAAAGGTGTTGTATACCTTGGTCCTTTTTAGAGGCTATCATGTGGGGTTTGGTGGCCTTGCTAAACAACCCATTTGAAGGCAGACCAAATATTATTGTGAAATCTCGTAGAGAAGAGGTGATTTTGATTTCATGGTCATTTAGCGGAAAAATGAACTTCTAGTGTGCTTGTTGTAACTCAAAACCATTCGAACCAAGTAGAGTTCGAAGTCCCTTACATTGAAATAAGGCAATTGCAAGATTCTAGCCATACATGCTTTGCTCAAAGCCATATTTAGCTCATGATTGTCTTATTCATTTTCGCACCTTGTACGGTAATCTAAAGTTGGAAGGCTTTTCAAAGTGAGTGTCTCTGGAGTAGGTAAAATCTTAGGTCTATGTTTTTTCTCACATCCACTTACTGTCTGCTTCGTAATGCCTACTGGTGCCCCTTCTTTCGAGCTACCCGCTATCAATGAAGTTTGCACCATTTTTGAATTAGGAGTAGTGTTTTTGCTACGCCCTTAATCATATAGCTTATATTGGATGTATATAGCCGACTTGTGGCTATCATAACTTCTTATCATTATGTATTTCTTTCATATATGTTAAATTTTCATTAGTGGGTCGGCCTTGGTGCTGGCCATAACATAGGAATAGTATATATAGAGGTTAGTAGGTAGTAGTCTATCATCATTGGAGCATTTGAGTATTATTGTATGGTTTGGAGGTTGCCCCCTCGAAGTGGCGAAGCTATTCTAATTGCATATTGAGATCATTATTCTGGAATATTGTGTTATTTGGTGTTATATTTCTACTCATGATCTGAAGTATACAAATAATTTCATTACAAGTGGTATCAGAGCTTGAACTCGGCCAACACTGCGTCAAACCCTAATTTTGAAGGTTCGTCCATATCTCAACATCAGTAGCGAATTTTTCAGCAAATTTTTCTGTGGTGTGGCGAAATCAGTCAAGTAAGCTTCCCTCAAAATTTTAATAATTTTTGACTTGTTCTGCAAAAGTTATAGCGGTTTTATGTTTTTTCATAATTCGGCTACATAGGGTGCAATTTGTGGAATTTTTTCAAAGTTATTTACATTTCTAGAAAGAAGATTAAAAATTAGCTTGAGTTCATTTCTTTGAGTTTTATAAAATTTGGCCGAATTCCTATTGAAATCTGAAACCCTAAATTTTGACCTTGATCCTTAAATCTTACCATTTTGGGGCATCATGGCTGGGCCTTCGACAAGAGGCAAAAATGAATCCCATCACTCCGGGTAAAACCCCTGATAAGGATGAGATAATAGTTGAGGAGTTAGAGTCAGAAGGGTATTTACAGAGTCCTCAGGGTTAGGGTTTACTTCAACTGACCATAAGGTCAGCGATCTTGAGTTAGAGTTGCGAAACCTTGAAGGTAGAGTGGCCAGCAAAGAAGATGTAGAAAAGATTGGACAACGATTGGAGGATTTCATTCAACAATTTAGCTACAATATCATGGGTCATCATATCATTCCTAATGAGCCACAACTCAATCATACTCATACTAATCATGGTGGATCTTTAGGTCAAAGTAATAAACAAACTAGCCAGGGTGGATCTGAAAACAAGACCAATCCAAATACAAACACTCTACAAGCCCGTCACATGCTTCCAAAAGTGGAAATGCGTAAGTTTGATGGAAAGGATCCACTCAATTGGATTAACCAGATGGAGAATTTCTTTGATCTTCATCAGATTCCATTGGGACAAAAAGTTACCATGGCATCATTGTATCTTGAACCTGACCAATTCATTTGGTATCGATGGTTATGTGCTCAAAGGAAAAAGAGTGGTCTCAATGTTACATGGACAGTATTCACCGAAGAGTTGCAATTGCACTATAGTTCTAGTGTGTCAGAGAATTACTTTAGCCAATTAGCAAAGCTCAGACAAACAGGAATAGTCAAAGATTACATCCATCAATTCCAAAACCTTTCCTTACGGGTGGAAAATATTCTTGAAGATAATTTGAATGACTTATTTCTTGGGGGTCTTAAAGAACAAATTGAGACTGAGGTGCGTATGTTTAATCCTCATAAGTTTTCAAACTCTATGATCATGGCACGTAGGGCAGAGGAAAAATTTCTTTCAAGTCGGAAACAAACTGTCAGTACTATCAGAGATCGTAGCACCCTTCCACCATCATTCCCTCGGCCAGTGAGACTGACACCTCAACAAATTGAAGAAAAGAGAGCCAAAGGGTTATGTTTTAATTGTGACAACAAATTTGGACCAGGACATAAGTGTGCGGAAAAGAAGTTGTTCTACATTGAGGGACCTACTGAAGAAGAAGAAAATGAAGAAGACGAAGAGGTAGAGCCAGAGGAGGAATTAGGAGATCCCCAACCAACAATATCATGCCATGCAATTTCTGGTATTAGCACTCCTCAAACTCTCAAAGTAGTTGGATTCTTAAAAAAACAGAGGGTAACAGTGTTGATTGATTCGGGAAGTACTCACAATTTCATCAATCATAAGTTAGCGGTACGCTTGAACTGCTTTGTTTATCCAGCTCCAGAATGTCAAGTCATGATCGCTGATGGGAAAACTGTTAGTTGTTCAGGAAAATGCCATAACATTAATCTCGCCATGGGAGATTACTTGCTAACTAGCAATATGTATGCCATTGCCATGGGAGGAGCAGACATTGTGTTAGGAGTTCAGTGGCTTACCACCTTGGGAACCATTGAAATGAATTTCCAAGAGTTGTTCATGCAATTTCAGTCAGAAGGGAGGAATTTTAAACTAAAAGGACTAAGAGAAAAATCCCCGTGGATGGTAAGTTCTCATCAGATGCAAAAATTGCTTAGAAAGGGTGCAGAAGGGTTTGTGGCACAACTATTTTCATTGGAACCACATCATTCCAATACATTTATACCTGCAGATATGCAAGCAGTTATAGATGAGCACTTAGGGGTTTTTGGAGAAATGCCCAAGGGTTTGCCTCATAAAAGAGACCATGACCATGCCATCCAGCTAGTACTAGGGAGTCAACCACCCAACATCAAACCTTATAGGTACCCCTATATGCAAAAGAGTGAGATTGAGAAGATAGTTCAAGAGATGTTAGAAGCAGGACTTATTCGTCATAGTCAAAGTGCTTACTCTTCTCCTGTAGTGATGGTACGGAAAAAAGATGACAATTGGCGCATGTGTCCAGATTACAGGGAACTCAATAAGTACACAGTTAAAGATAAGTTTCCTATTCCTGTAATTGATGATTTGCTAGATGAGTTACATGGTGCTGTTTACTTTACAAAACTTGGTCTTCGTTCTGGATATCATCAGATTAGAATCAAGGATGAAGATATTCATAAAACAGCCTTCAGGACACATGAAGGACACTATGAGTTCTTGGTAATGCCTTTTGGACTAACAAATGCACCCTCTACATTTCAAAGCTTGATGAATTCAATATTTAAGCCATTTCTTCAAAAGTTTGTTTTAGTGTTCTTTGATGATATATTAATCTATAGTAAAACATGGGAGGAACACCTGCATCATGTAGATAAAGTGTTGGAAACTCTTGAACAACATCAACTTTATGCAAAGCCTTCTAAGTGTTCTTTTGGTGTCAAGGAGGTTGAATATCTGGGTCATATTGTCTCTTATGAAGGTGTTAAAGTGGATCCTAACAAGATAAAAGCCATGCTTGAATGGAAAGGTTCCCAAAACCCTAAAAAATCTCCGAGGATTTTTGGGGCTTACAAGTTATTATCGTAGATTTGTAAGGAATTATGGCAGCATCGCAGCACCACTCACAACTTTATTGAAGGACTCTTTCCATTGGAACGAGCAAGCTATTATGGCCTTTGAGAAGTTGAAGGCGGCCATGTGCACCACTCCAGTTCTAGCCACCCTAGATTTTTCAAAAACATTCATTGTTGAATGTGATGCTTCAGGGTATGGTATGGGGGTAGTACTCATGCAAGAAGGGCGACCCATTGCCTTTGAGAGCCGCCAATTCAAAGGTAAGAATATCTCTAAACCAATTTATGAGAAAGAAATGTTAGCAATACTTCATGCAGTGAAACAATGGAGACCATATCTAATGGGACGACATTTCAAAGTAAAGACAGATCATGATAGTTTGAAATACTTCTTAGAGCAACGCTTATCATCAGAAGAACAACAGAAATGGGTCTCAAAAATGTTGGGGTATGATTTTGAGATAATATACAAGAAAGGGAAAGAGAATGTAGTTGCTGATGCTTTATCTCGGAAGGATGAATCTGCCCAGGCATTGTTGTATGCCATATTTGTATTACAGGAGGATTGGATAGAGGATGCAAGCTCTGAATGGAAAAATGACCCAGGTACACAAAATCTCATTCAGTAATCTCCAACAAAATCCAAACATGTCAGAAAATTTTTTATGGAAAGGAGATGTTTTATGGTATAAAGATAGATTATATCTATGTAAGAATTCAATCCTTAAAAATAGGGTTCTATCTGAGCTCCATGCTTCTCCAATAGGGGGTCATTCTGGCTTCTTAAAGACTTATCATCGAATCAAGCATGATTTTTTCTGGGAAGGGTTAAAAGGAGATGTCCAAAAGTTTGTGGCAGAATGCATGGTTTGTCAGCAAAATAAGGGTGAAACAATTAAGTCCCCAGGTCTTTTACAACCTCTATCTATTCCTAGCCAGAGGTGGGAAGAGGTGTCTATGGACTTCATCACAGGATTGCCTAAATCAGAAGATAAAAATGTAATCATGGTGGTGGTGGATAGACTCACCAAATATGCCCATTTTTGTGCTTTATCACATCCATTTGTTGCAAGTACAGTAGCAACGGCCTTCAGGGATACAATTCAGAAGCTACATGGGACACCAAAGATTATAGTAAGTGATCGAGACCCTATCTTTACTAGTAATTTTTGGACTGACTTGTTCTCATGCTTGGGCACACAACTAGCTCGTAGTTCCTCTTATCATCCCCAGTCTGATGGGCAAACAGAGGTGGTAAACAATTGCTTGGAGGGATATCTTCGTTGTTTTACATCAGAGAAGCAAGCGAGATGGGTCCAATGGTTACCGCTGACAGAATGGTGGTATAACACCTCCTTTCATACTTCATCTAAAATGTCTCCTTTCTTAGCATTATATGGGTATCATCCACCATCTATCACTTCATCTTTGAGAGTCCAGCCAAAGGTTCGAGCAGTTGAAGAACATATTCAACACCAACAAGAGGTGCTTTGTAGTCTCAGGGAGAATTTGGCCATGTCACAAAACCGCATGAAGCAGCAGGCAGACCAACATCGTAGTGAAAGACATTTTGAAGTCGGTGATTGGGTTTTTGTGCATTTACAACCATATAAGCAAATGTCCTTAAAACAACACAAAAAGGATAACAAGCTTTCACCTAAATATTATGGTCCTTATCAAGTGTTACAGAAGATTGGAAATGTGGCATACAAACTGGAACTTCCTCCGGCTACTCGAATTCATCCAGTCTTCCATGTATCTTGCCTAAAGAAGGTAATTGGACAGACAATATCAACCCAGACAGTGTTACTAGAGCTTGATGAAGAGGGCAGAATCATCCTGGAACCAGAATGCATCCTTCAGACACGCACTAAGCGGTTGAGGACAAGGGTCATCACTGAGTATTTGATCAAGTGGAAAAATCTAGACAATGAAGACGCAACATGGGAGTACGCAAATTTCCTGCAGCAGCATCCAGATCTTCTCAACATTGGGGACAATGTTACTTCGAAGGGGAGGGGCATGCTACGCCCTTAATCATATAGCTTATATTGGATGTATATAGCCAACTTGTGGCTATCATAACTTCTTATCATTATGTATTTCTTTCATATATGTTAAATTTTCATTAGTGGGTCGGCCTTGGTGCTGGCCATAACATAGGAATAGTATATATAGAGGTTAGTAGGTAGTAGTTTATCATCATTGGAGCATTTGAGTATTATTGTATGGTTTGGAGGTTGCCCCCTCGAAGTGGCGAAGCTATTCTAATTGCATATTGAGATCATTATTCTAGAATATTGTGTTATTTGGTGTTATATTTCTACTCATGATCTGAAGTATACAAGTAATTTCATTACAGTTTTGTGTTGGAACTATTCAACCTTTTCTAGTCGTGCCAAATTTCTAGAATGCAGCCTCTAGGGTTATTTTCTGCCAGACTGTTGGTTGTAGTATGCTCAAGGGAGAAAGGTTCGCATTTCTGACTGTCGTACTTGCTATAGTAAATCCATCTTGTTAAACATCTCTTGTTGAGATTTATGGAAATTTCATTGTGGCACTTGAATTTTATTGGCTTCACGGAATCCAACCTAAGAATTGCTCTTTGTGTTAGAATTTGCGGAGAGAGAGAATAAACCGAATAAATGTGTAAAGAATGATTGAAGAGAAAACCAGAATACACACTGTTCAAATGGGTTGTGTGTCCGGGTATTTATTATGCAAAGACGGTTACAAAATTAGTTAGCGGTTACAACCGCATAACCATACAAAACAATTATAAAAGGGGAAGTCTTATTCATTTATTCCTACACCCCCTCTTAAGACTTACCCTACATAACTCAAAAACAAACAATCTAACAAAACAGAACTACGCTATCTTCAAACACTTTCACTTTGAAAGCAATGCTATGATAGGATAGGGCTCCATCAAGTTGCTTCATGACCTTCGTAAAGGTGTAGCTCCCGAGCTGAATTCCCGAGTTCCCGGATTCCACCTCCCCGAACTCCCGAATCACAGATCTCCCGAATTATTGGACAACCATCCATACTGAGCCATCCACAAGCTCCATCAAGTTGTCTCATGACCCTCGTGAGGGTATAATTCCCAAGATCCACAGTCTCCCAAACTATCTGAGCAACCATCCATACCGAGCTTCATCTACCCTGTATCCTTTCTTGCCTTCAAAGTTTAGAGCATCTTTATAGCACGTATTCATCACTGTCCTCACTACCTTCTGCATCTGGTGGGTCTTCAACCATGGCTATATTGGCTGTATTTGATATGACTTTACCCTTGAGCACATCATTGGCTCGAACACGACAATCCCATGCTGTGTGACCTCTTTTCCTACAATAATGACATTCAATCTCCGACTTATCTGATCTTCTATGATATTTTCTGGTTCTAGAATAGAATGCACTTTCTTGTTGGGAATGACCTTCTGCATCCTCTGTAGTTCGTTTTTCCTCAGCTAGAAGAGCTGCTATCATATCATCCAGAGATTGAGATTGAATTTGACTGAGAGTAAAAACTACATTGCTATATTTTGAAGACAAACTATTTAATAGGATAGCTTTGGCATCTTCGTCCTCAATTGCAGCTTTCACTTCTGCTAGTTGTCTGATCAAGGACCTTAGATTATTGATGTGGCTTGACATAGAGACTCCGTCATCCATTTTGAACCTATATAACTGAAGTTTCAGGGAAAATTTGGCATTGACTGCTTTCGCTCCAAATAATTTATTTAGAGTATCCCAAATTTCCTTCGATGATTTGTCTAGGTCTACATGATGAAGTTCAGAGTCAGAGAGAGCAAGGCCAATAATAGCTTTCGCTCTATCATCTCTGCTTTGCCATTCTAACAATTTCGATGCATCGGTAGGTGTTGTCTCTTTCCCATTTACAATGCCCCACAAATTTTTATTCATAAGTTGCATTTGTATTTTCACTCTCCATGTATGAAAATTTAGACCAGAATATTTTTCTATGGGCATTTCCATTTTAATAAAATAGAATAAATACAACTGCGTATTTTGGCAATGAATAAATAAAATAAAATAAAATACCAGTTGCACAGTTCCGTGCCCTAGCGCAGGTAGTCTTTTTGCTTCTGTGTCTTTCCTGCCTTATGTCTGTGAAAAATATTTGTGCCCTAGCAATTCGTGACTGTAATAATGCAATATTAACGCAAATCGCATATGTCTAAAATCACGATTTTTCGTGGCTATTAAAATCTGACTATTTGTGCTTGTAAATGTGTTATTTTCCTGAAAAACGTGCCATTCGCGAAAAAAATACTGTTAATTTCCTTTCCTTGCTCGAAATGTGTGTATGGCCAGTCGTAGTTGAGGAATTAATGGCTTTGTTTTGAACTTTTCAGCCCATGCGACCAACTTGTGACTATAAATCTCGTCTCTGACTATGCTGTCGTTTCTGAAATCCGTCAATGAAAAACCCGCGATTTTTCTTCAGTCTTCGTTATGCCCTTGCGCCTCTATTTTATCTTCAGATCGCTGGTAATGACAAAGATGAATGCGGAAGTCTATGATTCGTTTTCGAGCTTCATCTAAAACCCTCAATGCCCTTTTTTTGCCCTTTGAATTTAGAAAATAAAAATGTGAACTCAAAAATCCAATTGAAAATCTTCACGAAAATGTTTTGATTTCTTTCATGTGCCCTAATGGGACTGTCACGAAAATATCTTTCTTCCTCTCTATGCTTGCCCCACGCTCTGATACCACTGTTAGAATTTGCGGAGAGAGAGAATAAACCGAATAAATGTGTAAAGAATGATTGAAGAGAAAACCGGAATACACACTGTTCAAATGGGTTGTGTGTCCGGGTATTTATTATGCAAAGACGGTTACAAAATTAGTTAGCGGTTACAACCGCATAACCATACAAAACAATTATAAAAGGGGAAGTCTTATTCATTTATTCCTACACTTTGAAGCCAACATTAGTGTTGTTGTTTGGCTTATTGAACTCTGATATGGCTCTGGAAGTAGAAATCTAAACTTTTCTAGTATATTCTCCATGTTGCGTGATGGTGAAACTGAAATTGTGTCCTCCTACTTTCCACTTTTTAATTTACCATCTAGTTTCAGTTGTTGGGACTGCTTGAGGAGCTGCAACAGAGCATAAAACAGTAACAACCTACTTGGCAGGGACTCCAACTTGTTAGCTGTGCATTTACAATGTCGTTGAGGGCCATACCACTATTGGAAATTGTATAGGGCTGAGGTGGGGTCGTACATGGATGGGGGAACTTGGACAACCGCAATTGATACATTGTTGGCAGTGACAGTTGAGAATTCAAATTTTGCAGCAGGTTGTATGTATGACGTGAAAGCCAAGCATGGCAGTTGGACACACTGTCTTGCAGAGGGGTGGTCGTACTAAAACAATTTAGTAGACTGTCTAGTGAAGCATTGAAGTAGAATAGTGAGAAATAGAGGTAGAAAGCGATGAGGATTTGAGTAGGTTGAATAGTGTAAAATGAAGTAGGTTGAATGGTGGGAAATGCAAGTCAAATAGTTGACACTGGTGTCAAATGGTTTATTTGTAGCAATGACCATGGTTGTATGCTTTAGGAGCATTTATATGCTCATTCAATTTTAAATAATTGACTAATGCTTTAGGGACATTTATGTGCTTGTTCATATTTGACTTCGTACAGGTCCCTTTCCCTTATTTTTTCTTCATTCAGTTTTTCTTGCTAATATTTTTTTATCTGTAAATCGTGTCTCTACAAAGAATTTCAATGTCGATTATATGGACTCCTTTGGCCCTTATTTGTGCACCTTGTACGGTAATCTAATGTTGGAAGGATTTTCAAAGTGAGTGTCTCCAGAGTGGGTGAAATCTTAGATTTATGTTTTTTCCAACATCCACCTACTCTCTGCTTGATACTGCCTAGTGCTGCCCATTGTTTCGAGCTTCCCGCTATTAATGAAATTTGCACTATTTTTGAATTAGGAGTAGTGTTTTGTCTCGGAGCTATTCGACCTTCTACTTTCCATGCGCCATAGTTCCTTTCTCTCCCTCCTTTGTCACTTTTTTCAACTTGCTCATCATGGCTGAGCATGTCCTTTTGAAGAGCCTTGACCGAATCTGTTTCACCATCACTAGAGTCAGAATTTTCATCCTCACATTTCCTCCTTTAGTGAGATGATCTGTTATTTTCACTCTCTATGTCCATGGATTTGTTATAAGCATCATCATAAGAAGAGGGTCCACATTCATCTTCTTTCACAATGAGGTTATCAATCCTTTGACGAATCATATTTTCTTCATCCCATTTGTTGATTCTTTGCCAATAGATCCTTGAGTCTCCTCTTTAGACTCGAAAATTTTCATTTCTTACCCATCTGGCCACAATTTATTTGTTGTTTCTCAAGAGTATAAATCCTTCCTCAAAGGCTTTCCTGAGTGTGTCCCATATAGGGCCTTGTCCCGTGGCTGATGTGTTTATGTACCGGTCGATGGCCACTCCATGAAAGTGAGGATGGGAAGGACTGCAACCATAGCTGTTCATCTGTGTGCCCATTTGCTTTTCAGACGGTAATACATGTTTGGTAGTGCCGTACGAGATCTTCCGATACATAGCAAGTGATCTTAGACAACTTTTTCTTTTCGAGCGATGGAAGTTGAGGTAGCCATTGTTCTAGTTATTGGTTTCTGAGTGGCTCTTGGAATACGCTTATCCTCCTTAAGAAAGTTTATGGTGGTCGGTCCTCTACACTTTCGGACATGTCCCTAATGCTTGTCCTTTCCTTTAGTAGGTATTTGTTCATTGTCTTTTGCTACTCCCTTCAATGTGTGGTTTCGGTTGATGGGGCGTGTTTTGCTTAGTATCCTCAATAAGAAGATCTTCTATGCTAGAAATATTTGTTTCGTATGCGGCTCGTTCTTCGTCATTATTGAACTATGGTTTAGAGCACACACTTTCCTTGGAAAGATGGGGCTCTATTGAATCCAACATAAATTCATATTCTTTTGTTGGCATTACAAACTGTATTGTGTTGGTAAGATCAACACTTCCTTCCATTAGAAGGAGAAACCACCTCAAAATCTCCACCATGTGCTTGTGAGTGGTTTTGTAGAGATTCAATGTCGGCTGAACCCTTGGTTTTGGCTTTGGCTCCTATTCTGAATTCAACCTCAGCTTCAGCTTTCGCTAGAATCCTGTACTTTCCTTAAGGGTTTCCTTCATGTGGCTGCTTCATGTAGCCTCTATCTTTGCTTTTGCTGTTCCGAAAGCCTTGTAGCTCCTTGAATTTCTTGGTCCACTCGCATACCACAAGGCGTTCTTCTCCCACCTTTGTTCGGATGGCATAATGTTTTCTGGTTCGGTGTCTATCTTCTGACTGTTCTTCTTCATGGTGACACCTTTCTTTGCACCATTGTAACGTTTGTTGTCATCTTTCTCAGTCACATTCTGCTTGAAGGTCTTGTGAAACAATATAGTGCTTGATAAAGGAGTCTGGGTGATTGGTCAAGAAGTCATTCCACTTTTTTAGTTACATCCAAATAGACAATGTAGTTTTTATTGGTACATGGGTCCTTTTACATTCTTCCTTGAGGTGTTCATGTACGGAAAGATCCCACAATTACTCAAAGTCCTTTACAAGTTTGTTCTCTCTTTTCTAGTTGGTTTCGGTTGCTTTTAGAACCAGTTGAGCCTTTAGTTCTCTATTACGCGTCTCGTTGTTGATAGGATTGGCGACCGATAGTTACTTCCCGACTTAATTTTTATAACTTGACTCAACATTCTTTTAAGGCAACAATGCTAGAATGTTTATAGAGAAACAACACTACTAAGACAGTTGCAGATAATATAGAATACCACATGTATAGACAAGAATGAAAGTAACAATAGTTTCTCTGTTCTCATTAACAAAAGTTAGAACTCAGTAAAGTTGATGCAGTTTAGTGAGGACTTGATAAAAGCACCGCTGCCCCTTCATGCAGCCACTTTATAATCTCAAGGTGCAACAGTTAGCGGTTGATGCAGTGGCTCAACTGTTATTTAAGCCATTGCCATTGCTACCAGAAGTTGACAAGAACAATTCGTATGACACTCGTTTATAATGGCGGTTATTTAAAAGGTTATATGCAATGCTTAATTATTAAACTTGCCAGGTTTGATCTAGTTTTACTGGCTGTTTTGTTTGGGATGGCCCCTTTTTGATTTTCCATAATGTGAAGCAATGAGGTAGAAAACAACGGGAAATAATTTTAATTGTATTTCATTTTTGTAATATTTCAAATGGTGAAAGGCTTATTGCAATATTTAAAAATACTTCTACGCTTATATTAGAACTGACCCATGGTTTTGCTACACTCCGTCACATTGCAATACCTTTTCAGATACAAAATTGACTCTTTTTTCTAATAACAAAATAACTCCTAGAGAAATCTTTAGAAAGAGTCGAAATTCTGAAAGGGAATTTGGAATGTCTTCTCAACGAATGAAACAAGAATATCAGCAGTGCTAAAAAAAGGATTATATACAGTCGTATGAGCAAATGTCCTTAAAATAAAGTGGTTGAAATCTAAATTTATCTCCAAAATATTAAAGTCCTAAAACTTGGAAGAAAATAAGACATTTCACGTACACCTTAAACCTTCTGAATACAGGATGTATTCATGATATTTTGTGCTCGTCTTGCTTGAAAAAGACGTTATGTACATATTCTCCATTCCAAATAGAATTTCATATTCTAGATGATGAGGGTAGATTTGTTCTATAACTTGAGGGGATACAAAAAGTATGACATAAATCCTTATGTTCTAGATAATTACAGAATATCTGGACAAATGGAATTTTTTTTCAAAAGTAGAAGCTTCTTAAAAAGACTACTCGTTTGTGTATGCTCAGCTCTCACTTCTTATGCTTTGAGAACGGAGCATTTTTGGAAGGGGGGAATTCCTGTTAACTTCTTAATAACCATTAGTCACCACTGGATGTATTGAAGAAGTGTGTCTCTGCCTACATATATTGTAGACCAGACATATATTTCATGATCTCTTCCATTCTTTCATCACTTATGTACTCCGTATATGTATAAATATGTTTATCCCTCTGCATGAGATGCCGTTGAATTTTTAAATGCAGCTATATTTTGTATCTGCTAATCAATCATAGTTATGCAAATCCTTTTTAAATACAATGTGTACTATATACCTAGTATAAATAACATTCTTATTGCTTTATTTCAGGCGCTTCTAGAGGAATGGGTGTTTACTAGATCAAATGGTGGAAAAAGTCTAAGGAAGGTATGTATCAGCCAATTTTCTGTTTTAGCTGATGATACAACTTCCACTTCATTGAAATGCATGTAGCAGGATCTGTTTTGCTCTCATGAACTTAGAATGGTTTGAACTTAGAAGTGCTTATGTCCCGTTCTTCGTTACAAGGATAGTGTACTCTGATCTTGGGCCAGGTTGGCAAGGACTAAATAATATTCCCCTTATCATCCACTTCTTGGGCCTTGGTTATGGCGAGTTAATGAAAAATGAGCTGACGCAAAATAAGTGTGTATTGACATAGAAAATGATTATGTTTTTGAGCATCTAAGAAGATGACTTATCTGAGGAGCCATGTTTGCTGATGTGAGTTTGTCTTCATCCCAACTAATCTCGTTATTTGTGGAAAGTTGACGATAGTTGTTAAGAAGATGATTACCTTTAGATTAGAGAATATATTGGAGCGCTTGGAAATTTTACTTTTGTTATTGCAAAGTTGTGTGTCCTCAACTATACTCCCTGAAGTGAATGGGCCTAATATTTTCAACCGTCCTTCTAAGTTTGATCTACAAAAAAAGACGAGTCCTGTTTGAATGTGCTTAGTGTGCTTGCTAAAATTGATCCCCAGTTTGAGTTAGAAATGAGATTGAAAGAATAAAATGCAAGATCGTAACTAATAAAGCCAAAGCATAAATAAATGAATGCTCAAAAAAGGTACAGTATTACCTTGAAAAAAACCCAAACCATGAAAACATGGAGGTACAAATTGGCAAGTGGGGAAACCGTTTCAATGGAAGAAAACCCCACGTGTATTAAAGAAGGATGGCTTAAAAACACTAATCTCACGATTACAATCTTTATGAAGAGAGTAGAAGAAATAAGAGATTTGAAAAGAATAATAGACTTCAATGTATAGAGAGGAGAGAGCTCTTTAAATAGAGTGAAGAAGCGAAAAGGTGTTATAAAGTAACTCCTTTAGTACCTCGGCCGTGTTTCTTAGTGTGTGTCTAATATCTCTAATCCCTATGAGGTGAGGGGCAAGTGTGTGCCAAGAGTTATAGGAGTGACATATGACATGAAACTCCAAGATTCTTTAAAAGGGACAAAAGAGGTGAGAAACCTCACATATTCCCAATTATATGAATTAAAAATTTATATGGGAATAATACTTACACACATAGACTTACATTAAGAATATAGGTTAACCTAAATAAAGGGCAATTCTAAGATTCTCTCCTGAATGTTATCCGGGGTTTCCAAAGAAATTAAACAAAGAAAGGAGGTGTCATTACTTAGCACCCTTCTTTATGACAACGTCCTTCAATCCTCTCATACTACGAAAAATCAATATTTTTCTTGACATAAATGGCTTAGTGAAAATCATAGTTACCAAATCCAGCCAAATTTGGACAAAATCTGGTCAGATGTGGATTTTTTAGGCAGCCCGGATAACTTCCGTCCAGGTTTGCCCTATTTTTTTAGCTTTTTTGCAGTAAGAAGACCCCCATCACCCTTGTATATCATTTAATTTTAAATATATTAACGTTTTATATCACATTACTAATATTTTTCTCTATATTTGTCATTTTTTTGCATATTTATAAATTATGCCCATATATAATATGTTAATATTCCGCATTGAATTTTTTCAAAAGTTTTTAATTGTTCCGAATTTTTGGATTTTTGGCCGTCTTGAATGGATTTGG
This sequence comes from Taxus chinensis, assembly GCA_019776745.2. Lineage (NCBI taxonomy): Eukaryota > Viridiplantae > Streptophyta > Pinopsida > Cupressales > Taxaceae > Taxus > Taxus chinensis. The sequence goes on along the minus strand of CM034146.1, from coordinate 1,035,659,022 downwards.
ATTTCTGGACTTGGTAACTATGGTGAAAATTCTTAACCACTGTTGATGACTCCCTTCTTTCTATTCAAGTACTCTAAACTCATTTGATTGTGCCAAGAAGTGTTTGGATACTTTTTACCATGCATCTGGACCTTTAGTGAGTCATCTTAAATGTGAATAGTGGCTTGTTGGTTGGGATAATGTTCCTTCTTGGCTTCCACATGAGTGGTCATTTGTTCCACCTAGAACTATTGTAAGATTTTTAGGCATTTCTTTTGGATTTAATCTTTCCTTGGTGAGCATGTGGGAGTGGGTTCTTCAACGATTTTAGACTAAACTTGTTAAGATAATCCCATTTCCCAATATAATCCGGTTGAAGACCTTTAGCCCAAATTTGTTTCCCGATGGCTAAGGGGTGTTAAAAAGGGAAACTATTTTCTTAATAAATTATTATAAAGTGCACAAATAAGAACTTTATAAAAAACACTTCTATTAATTTATTAATGATTAAATAAAAGAGAAAAGATAAAGTGAAATTAGAAAAGAAAAAAAGAAAAGAGGTCACTTTATATTTTTATTCCCCTAGGGGAAAAATGCGACCCATGCTGAGGATGATACAAGGTCAAAAAAGAATTAAATGTGGGCCAAAGGATGTGATTGGCGGTTGTGGGTGGCTACTAAGCCAAGATAGCTTATAAAAGCAAGTGCACTTGGCTTTGTAAAACATCTCTTTAATTTTATTAAATTCTGATTTTTGTCCGAGCTTGAGAGCTTTGCAAAATAATTTCGAAGGACGAAAACCCTTAGAGATTATCTCGTGAGGACGAAAACCCTCTAGAGATCTAGAAGGAGAACGAAAACTCTTCTTCAATGTTGAGAGGATTCTCCATTTAGGGGTTTCCATTGAGCATCAAATTCAAGGAGTTAGTTGTGTTTTCCAGTAGCTTTCTAGTAGTTGGTGAAGACTTATTGCTATCGGTTCGTGAGTTGTTTGAAGACCTACAAGAGTTGAATATTGCATGTTTGTTGGGAGTGTTGTTGAAGCTTCCATTTCCAATTTTTGCATTGCTAGGGCATCAATTTCAAGCTAAATTCAAGGAGAGATCATATTTGAGCGTTATTGGGCCTTTCCTAAGTGGGTCGAAATTGTATTTCTAGCTTTCATTTACAGCTAGGGTTTATCTGCATTGTTCCAGAATTACAGATCCATTGTGGATGCCTTTTTGCCATTGAAAAATTCTGATTTTGAGTTCATTGGAAAGCTTATTTTTCAAGCTTCAGTTTGAGCTATCATCTGCCCAAAAAATTGGAGTATTTTCCAAGTTATTGAACTTACAAGTTCTCTTGCGTTTTTTGCCTTAATAAATTCCAACATTAATACTTTTTGAATCTGATTGGAGATCCTATTTTGATTATTCATTATATACTTGCAAACACATTTTCATGATTTTTGGAGGTATTTTGAGGTGGAAAAAGCTATTTTTCCTAAATCGCTGTCCTACGGCAGTGAACTAGGGTTTTCTAGAAAATATTCAGTTTGTGGCCTAATTTCATTCTAAATTTCAGTTTGATAGTAATTGAGATTTTTGGATTAATCAGATTCGGCCATAGTGAGAATTGCGGGAAATCCATATGGGGTATGAATACGTCCATTTGGGGACATTACAACCCATCACCTTGTATATCATTTAATTTTAAATATATTAACATTTTATATCACATTACTGATATTTTTCTTGTCTTTGTGATTTTTTTGCATATTTATAAATTATGCCCATATATAAATATAATTTGTAAATATTCCGCATTGAATTGTTCCAAACTTTTTTGATAGTTCCGAATTTTTGGATTTTTTGGATGTCCCGAATGGATTTGGATTTCTAGACTTGGTAACTATGGTGAAAATGCTTAACAACGACTTTGTTGAATGACTCTCTTCTTCTATTCAAGTACTCCAAACTCATATGATTGTGCTAAGAAGTGTTTTGGATGCTTTTTGTCATGCATCTGGACCTTCAATGAGTAGTGGCTTGTTGGTTGGGATAATGTCCCTTCTTGGATTCCACATGAGTGGTCATTTGTTCCACCTACAACTATTGTAATATTTTTAGGCATTTCTTAGCTTTAATATTTCCCTAGTGAGCATTTGAGAGTGGGTTCAATGATTTAGACAAAACTTCTTCACTAGCAAAACAAGGATCTTTCATTTGCAGGTAAATTAATAATGGTGGGAAGAATTCTTCAAGCATCTCTTGTTTATTATGTCTCATGTTAGCTTCCTTCAAAAAATCAATTTCTTCGCCTCGAAATAATTTTGAGAATTTATTTCTGGTCAAAATATGGTGGCATCTGGGGTCTTTCTTCTTAGAAAATGTGCACAAGAAAGAAATGAAGAAAAACCAAAATGTACACAAGTTCAATTTTTCGTCCGTCATTTTAATATGTGAGAGATGGTTACAAAATTGTTGAAGTGGTTACAATCGTTTGTTAGTTAATATATAAGTAAATATTAACTAAATACTAAATTATAAGTCTTATATTTTAACACCCCCTCTTAAGACTTACACTGTAGAAAGAAGACAGAATTACAATATTCAGAAGTTTTTGTTTTGAAAAACTTTTCTTGGACTAGGTAGAACTCCATCAAGTTGCCTGTTTGACCCTCGGAAAGGTGTAGTTCCCTAGCTGAATTCCCAAGTTCCCAAATTCCACTTTCTCGAACTCCCGAATCACAAAATCTCTCGAATTGTTGGACAACCCTCCATACTTAGCTACTCCCATAGTGCTCCATTAGTGTAATATCCCCTTTTGGGATATTATTTAAATCTGCAAGTTAATTAACCAAGTCGATTCTAGAAGGATCAAATTCTCTTAGTTCGACCTCAAATAATCCAATATCGACACTAATACAACCCAAATGGGGTTGATGTAGGCCAACGTGGTGGGTTAGATGGAAGAACTAGTTAGGAACTTAATCTTTTCCAGATTTGAAATTTATTGCAGCAGTTAATTAATTAAAATGCACTAGAACAAATGAAAACTTCAAAAAATTATATCTCACGCTAAACTCAATATTTTTCCACCAAATAAAATGCAGATTATTCTATAATTCAAGGCCTTTCAAAAGGGCTATAAATATGATTTTTTGGATCACTATAACCACCTCAAAATAAACCCAAATTACTTTCAACTCTTAAAACCCTTCAAAAACCCTCAAACAATCAGCGCATTCATCTGATATAATTAATAAATTGTGGCAGCATGTAGATCTATCACAAACACGTCAAAATGTGATGGAATACACCCGAAACCCAGCCCATTTGCCTAAGATAACTTGCAACAGTGAATAAGAACACAATAACCCTCAAAATATCAGACCCACAATTGGAAAAATAGGCCAAAACAGATCATATTGTAAATATTGCTTATTTACCCTTGTAACATGCCAAAACAACACTCAAATCAAGTCGCCATAGCTGGAATAAATGCAGATATAGATCAGATTTAATAATTACTTCAAAAGAGACCCAAATGTGCCCAAAAATATCACCCAAGCAAGTCGCTATGGCAGGAATAATTGCAGCATTAACAACAGATCATAAAGCACTATAAAACGCTCCAATACTCATCAACAACATGCAAATATCCTTCTCAAATAATGGCGCCAATCATGGAATGAATTTATCATGCAACATTCACTCAATGAAAGCTTAGAAGGTCTCACACTCTCCACAATAATGGTGGTGTTGAAGAACACCTTTATAATGTGATCACATGGGTATACATCTCTCCTCAAGCATGAAAATATTTTTTGACAAAATCTCAACATGCCCCCAAGGGGTCACCATTTCTCCTTATATAGCTTTAGCATTTGAAATCTCCAAGTTTCCCTCCTTCCTTTGGCACATTTTCTCATGTAGAAGGGTCACTTTTAATATGGGTCTCGTTTCCTAAAAAGTCAAACTCCAAAAAGGATATTAACTGCCTCTTTTAATATTCTAAAAAATAAAACATAAGAGGAGAATTAATTATTTAATTTTAAAAATAAAGGAGTAATGACATTTTTCCCAATATTTATCTTTTAATCCATGGGAAGAGTGGATTAAAGGCCTCCCATATTTTTAATTAATTAATGTCCCAAAAAGGGCACATTACAATTAGGTTTTCTCATGACTTGTTGGATTAATTGTCATTGATGTCAAAAGAATTTGCTATCAAAGGAAATCAGTATCTGATCATTGAAGGCCAAACCCCTGTAATTGTTGTCCAAACCATAGTAGGAAAACTCGCCAAAACCAAAAACTCGCCAGACCCCCAAAAAAAAAACTCGCCAATATTCGGCGAATACTCGGGAATACTCGGCAACTTAAAAAATACTCAAATTTCTTTAAAAAACATAAATTTTAAGCAACACAGCTACAAAATGTATTAAATGAGCCCATAAAATGTTGGAGAAGTGTTTTCTATTAGATTTGAATACAAATACAATACAAAATCGCATCATCATGCGAATACGACAACCGGCTGATACTAGTCCCCACACTCTGCTGCATCTCCACGCTCCTCCTAGAAGGCTGCGAATTTGGCTCGATCATAGAACTAGATGATGGTGCTGGTGGCTCCTCTGCTGCATGTTGGAGATCACCTCCAAAGATGTCATCCAGTCCAATATCTCCTCAGAGTCCTGCTAGTGCTTCTCCCTCCATAGCCTCCCTCTCAAAAGAAGCAATCTCGTCTGTTGTGAACGTAGGGTTTTCCTCTTCTTGCCCAGGCCACTCACGGTATGGATCTATCTCATCCAAATCAATGAGCTCCACTGATGTCGCCTCAACTTTTTTTGTGTGAAACCGGAGATTGTATTGCACAAAAACCAAGTCGTTGAGCCTTTTTTGAGTCAACTTGTTGCGCTTCTTCGTGTGATTAGTCCGAGCACGGGAGAATACTTGTTGAGTTTTGGCGAGTACTCGCCGAGTTTTGGAAAGCTACCCAATATTTTTAATTACTAATCTGTCTACAGGCAATCAAAGCTCATGATTCTTTTAGAAGATTGCAAGAAGTTGCTTGGTCCAAAAAGGTGCAAAAATGGATTTTATGAAAATAAGAAAAATATTGCCATCACTGCGTGGAGCTCGAGAAAATATGCACTTTTAGAGAAAACGACACCTGAAACGGAGCCATAGAATGAAAGTTATGGCACATGCAAGTTTTTTTTGAGTCAACTTGTTGCGCTTCTTCGTGTGATTAGTCCGAGCACGGGAGAATACTTGTCGAGTTTTGGCGAGTACTCACCGAGTTTTGGAAAGCTACCCAATATTTTTAATTACTAATCTGTCTACAGGCAATCAAAGCTCATGATTCTTTTAGAAGATTGCAAGAAGTTGCTTGGTCCAAAAAGGTGCAAAAATGGATTTTATGAAAATAAGAAAAATATTGCCATCACTGCGTGGAGCTCGAGAAAATATGCACTTTTAGAGAAAACGACACCTGAAACGGAGCCACAGAATGAAAGTTATGGCACATGCAAGTTTTTGCTGCTACATCTTCCCGGACCCTTTCCAAAAATGGCAAATTTTTTTCTATACTTGTGTTTTCTTCACCAAAAATCCAAAAAAGGAAAGAAATGCTGTCTTTGGCGAGTTTTTGGCGAGTTTCTGGCGAGTATTCCAACTATACTCGGCGAGTGATTTTTTTGCATTTTTGGCGAGTTTTCCTGCGAGTTTTTTTAGCATAATTTTTGGCGAGTTTTTCTAAACTCACCGAGTTTTTGGCGAGTATTCCATCTATGGTCCAAACAAAATCAGTTTCGAATCTCCATTCCAAGGCATTAAAGTCAAGTTTATGGAATGCTGGCCGACACCCCTCTATTTTGGTGTCAATATTTAATTTATGGGCTGACCCATGTCTAGCGCCCAAGAAAATATAAGTGTCCCTTGGGAGAAATCACACCCCTTCGAAGTGACATGAGAAGGTATAAAAGGAGATGTAACCGAAGAGAAAGTATGTGAGATATAATAAAGATTATCATTCAAACTCAAGCAGATTTTTGAAGGAGAGAAAAATTAAACATCATTCAAGGCAAATTTTTGTGAAGGAGATTTATTTAATTGTCATCTATTGAAGAAGTTCATCTGGAGGCTGGTGCCTAAGAGAAGAGATTGGTGTCTCTTGCTAAGTTGGTGCTTAGAAGTGGGGATTGGTGTCTCCAAAAGGTTGGTGCCTACAAATTGCTTAACAGTGGGAATTGGTGTTTCCAGTGGGTTGGTGCTTACAATTTTTTGTAAGAAAATTTAATTATTTTATGAATGGATTTAGACAATAGATCCAAGTAGTCTTTTCTCCGTGGTTTTCTCCCGAAAAGGTGTCCACGCAAATCTTTTGTTTCATGATAGTTAGATCTTGTGTGATTGCTGTTATTGTGGTTATTAAGTTTTTAAATAAGTAAAAAATTATCTTATACTGATTCACCCCCCTCTCAATATAAATGTGTGTTCATCAATTGGTATCAAAGCGGGTTCCTTCAAGAATAGTTTAACCGCTAGAAGGTAGATCTCAGGAGCACACATGACATGGCAAGAAGGTTTCTCCTCAAATAGCGATCCATTGTTTGATGGAACAAACTATGCATTTGGAGCATAAGAATGCAAACTTATCTAATGGCTCTTGGCTTTGATATTTGGAAATCAATTGTGAGCAGTTATGTAGCTCCATAATCTTCACCAACGGATACAACTGGAAAGAAGGCTAGTGTGAACAATGCAAAATCTCTAGATGCAATCTTGTGTGGTCCATTAGAATCGAAGTTTGTCAAGGTGATGCATTGTGAATCATCGAAAGAAATTTAGGAAAAACTTAAGAACATCTATGAAGGAGATGAAAAAGTGAAGAAAGCCAAGCTTCAAACTCATAGAAGATAATTCGAGAGTTTGAAAATGAAAGATGAAGAAAACATTGCAGCCTCTTTTCTTCATGTGGATGAAATCGTCAACACCATCAAAGGTCTTGGATAAAAAGTTGAAGATGTAATGATTGTGCAAAAGGTGTCAAGGTCCCTTCCCTTAAGATTTGATGCCAAAGTTTCCGCCATTGAAGAAATTCTAATGTCCCCTTTTTTGAATTGACAAATGAGGACTTCTTGTCACTCTCTTCCCTTGGCCAAGAAGAATAAGTGAACAAGGGAAGTATTTGAACTTCATTTTAGTTTTCTTTTTTATAGTTGATGTTTTTTTTTTGGTGTTTAACTCCTTAAAGCAGGTTGGATGGGGTTATAAGACCCCAACAAGAGATTAGAAGATAAAGCGAAGCTTAAAGAGATCAGTTCTCACCCAAGGGTTCTTGGCATCAACCAAGGGAAATAAAAGGTCGCTTGGCCTCATTTGGACATCATTTTTGGCGCATATACACTTAGCTTTTTGGGCTGATTGCTCAATACCTTTCCACTTGAGGACAAAAACCCTCTTGTGTGGCATCTAAGGAGGACGAAAACCCTTCCTTGTGGCTTAGTGGAGAACGAAAAACTCTCCCTATTGGTGAATTGAAGACTCTCTTACTGATTGGGATCTAGGACATCAACAAGAAGACCTACAAGAGCTTTGACATATTTTTGAAGCCCCTCTCGAAGGGAACGACTAGGGTTTGAGTGTGATTTGGTGCCTTCTAGGGCACATAACTCATTTATTCTATAATATTATGATTTATCATATTTTATAAGATTGGAATCTATAATTTGGTTATTTTTGGAGAAGTTTATCTATCGTTTGCAGCCCTAGTTGGTGGCTGCCCTACTGCTGTCATAAATTTAATTATAGGTGGGTATCATCTTTTGTTTTCTCCATTTCTTTGATGCAAATTGGATGGATAATTGTTGCCGTACATGAAATAATTATTTAGAAGTATTTTTAGCTGTTGTGCATGGTTATATGGTGAATTTAAGTCCCTATATAGTTCGCTGCTAGGGTTTCAAGGAATAATAAAACTGTGGTTAGAATTTATTTCACTTGGGGTTTGTGTGATTTCTTTGATTTACAGTTTCAGCCCTATAAAGGGAAATTATAGAAATGAAGGATTTATATGCTCTAACAATGGATTGATTGCATGGGATCCTAACGGCATATGAAATGAGAACCGAAAAAGGATAAACCATCAAGGTGAGAGGCAACCTTCAAAGCTCTAAAAAAGATGAAGAATAAAAAGCTCGAGCCATGCGATTGCTCGAACAATGAATCAGACGAAGAGGAAACTCATTTTGTAAGGAAGCTTAAGAAAGGATCCGGCAAGTACAAAGGTAAGTTGCCCTTTAAATACTTTAATTGTGGAAAAGTAGGACATTTTGCCGCTAAATGTCCATATGCAGAAAGTGAAAATAGTAATGATGAAGAAGATCATAACATGAAGAAAGGTAGCAAACATCATCAATATAAAAAGAGCTACAAACAAGGAAAATCTAAGTTGTCAGACACATTTTGGAGAGAAGCAATTCATACAACAATTTACATTTTGATCATAGGGCAAATAAGAATCAAAGATAGTAAATCACCTTACGAAGTATGGAAGGGTAGACCAATTACAGCTAAGTACTTCAAAGTTTTTGGAAGCAAATGCTAGATTAGAAGAGATGACGAGGATTTGGGAAAATTTGACTCCAGATTTGATGAAGGTATCTTCTTTGGTTACTTTTCAAGAAGCAAGGCCTATAGATGCTATAATAAAAGATTGCACAAGATTGTTGAGAGTGCAAATGTAAAAGTGGATGAAGTTAGGTATCAATAGGAAAGAGCACAAGAAATTGATTATCCAAGGGAAGCAAGCTGCAAAGAAGAAAAGGAGAAGAAGATGAAAAAGAAGTGATTGAACGGAAAGATACAAAGGCATCATCTAGATTTATCCAGAAGAACCAATCAGAAAGTCAAATTCTTGGTGATAAAGATACTGGAGTAAAAACTAGAAGAAGATTAGCAAATGCATCAGGATATGCAAACCTGTTCTTACTATCTAAAATAAAACCTAAGAATTTTGAGGGTTTTTGAAGCAAAGAAAGAGTGGTAATAATTTGTGCAATTTATTCTGACCCTAGCAACTGGTTTTCAGATTTTGGGAGCTGTTTTGAAGGAGTTTGGGTGTTCTGAAAATTCAGTTTCATAGTCCATTGGAAAGGCCTTGGTTTCTAGATTATTTTGCAATTTATTTCATACAAAAAGAGCAAGTATTGAAGGAGATATTAATTTTTGAAGTTTCAGCTGTTTTGGGTGCATTTTAACTGATTAACTGCTGTTATAAATTTCAGATCTGGAAAAGATTAATTGTCTAATTGGGTCTCCCATTTAACCTATCACTTTGGCTTACTCCAACCCCATTTGGGTTGTATTAATGCGAACATTGGGTTATTTGAGGTCGAACTATGAAGATCTAATCTTCCTAGGATCGATTTGGGTTAATTAATGAGAAGGAATTAAATTCATAATTTTTGGAGTTGATTTGATGCCTTAAATGTGTTGTTGACCTACTTTTTAGAGAAAAATTAGGGTTTTGTGTTGACTGTGCAAAATCTGATTTTTGCAGATTATTCTTCATATTTTTGTCGCCCAATATCCAAAATTTCAGCTCATTTGGACTTCTCTAGCCAAATATATGAAATTTTGAAAATTGCAGCATTTGGGGTTTGAATATTAATTATTTTCCAGCAATGTGTGATCAGATTTATGTTAATTTCTAACTTGTCCTAAAAGGGGACATTACAGATTAGATTAGTTATCATTCAATAATGAGAGTTGCACCATTCAATGCAGAGGGCGTAGCCTCGTGAACATTGGTGGAGACATCTAATTATCCCAACTGACAAATTTTCTCACCAACAATGCGTCTATAACATGTTATCCCTTGTAACTATGTGGATTGGAGATTAGGAAGTGCTAGATACAATTGAAAATATTCAACAAAACGTTTAGAAATTAGACTTTTGATATGTCCCAAAGAAACAAAATGGGGTGGCTAATGCTTTGGCAAAGTGGGTGCTGGACAAATCTGATATAGCTTTTTATGGTTTCCCCTTGTGTTGGTGTTTCATGACAAAACAAGGATGCTATCTACTTTCTTTCTTTGGACGCTACCTAGATTTGGAGTGAGTAGTTGCTTGGAGAAAGTGTATATATGGATAGTTATGTATTTCCTACGTGGTTGTATTTCCAATGTTACAAATCTGCATTGCACTTCTCAGGCTAAGTATTGTGTCTATACTATGTATGTCTAGAATTTAGACGATGTAATTTTGTAATCTATTCTTGAATAAAATTGTTTCTTTTAAAGTAAAAGGTTCGAAAGAACACAGTTGGTTTTGGTATTCAAGAACGTGGGATTTTTAGATTGATTGAATAGGAGAGGAAAGAGAGCATGCTTTGATTGCCAAGAGTGGGGAAGACAGTAGCACACATAGGCATCAAAGGTATGTGTTAAGATCTTCACATATAATAATTCAGAAATATGTAGAATATAATGATCAACACAATGCGAGATATTTATGGGCCAAGATGCCCTAATGGTTCATATATTCATATTAATACCCATAAAGTAAAGAAACACCATATAATACTCCTTAAGGAAGGAGTAACTCCTCAAGCTATACTAATATGGGAATTCTACTTCAAGGGGGGCACCTACAATACCCTACTTTCAAGTAGAAGACTCTTCACATACTTGTCATCCTTCATAAATAATCATCTCCTTTATATATGCCTACATTACTTTTACTATGTGTGCAACTCCTAAACCCAATGTAGGTCAACTAATTTCCCAATATAACTAATTCTGCAAGTTACTTCTGTGACCCCACATGTTATAAACATATAATTAAGGTGGATGTGTGCCACAAGTTGGCATCTCCATCAACCCATATGCATTATAATATCATCTCCCGAGGTATGCATTGTGCCTCCCCTCCTTAACATGTTTTGTCTCTGAAATATGACAAAAAAACCATGTAATGAGTGTGCTTCGAATCGTTGCACACTTGTTGCCATGCTTGATCATCCAACCACCCATATGTGATCTTGGTGGTCGATACATCTCTATACCTAGTTCCATAGTACACTACACTATTCTCATTCCATCCATGACCTTAGTTGTTCCTCCTCAGCTTCCATGTATAGCCATAGTGATTATTCCTGTGATTCCATGTTCTATAATTGTTGCTTCATTGATTCCATGTACAACCACAGTGATTGTTCCTCCAATTCCTTGAATATCCATATTGGTTGCTACTGTGATGTGCTCATACATGCCTACATGATTATTTCCTCTCAAGATGATGTGGGTGTTTATACGCCACAACCTTAGTATCCTCAACCTTTTCTTTTGCTTTCTTTGCCTCTTCCACCTTTTCAATTTCTAGTGCCTTTGTCTCTTGAGTTAATGGATTGTTCTATTGTTGTTCTTTATATTCTTCTTCACATTCTTCCTTGTGCTCTATCTTGACCTTTTGTCATTCTTCGCAAAGTGTGATATCCTGCAAAGTGACCTTTCTCCTGTACTAAATCTTCATGAAAATCTTTTGCACATTAATATTAATTGTCCTAAGGTCTCTAACCAAGGATATCCAAGAACAATATTCAAACCATCCATATCCATAGCCTAAAAATATGAATGCAAAACATATTTGTCCATAACAAGCTTCAAATCCTCAAAAACGTTAATATGCTTATCATCCACTTGCACTTCCTCGATACTCCGTACTTGAACCTATAGATGTTGAACCACATCCATGTTGTTACTTGTTGCTAGGGTTTATGGATATAATTACTTTCTTCCTTCGAATGCATACATGAAGCTGAAATATTGAAGCTTCCTTATTTGGAACGAAATTGTCTGAACATTGATCCTCCATCTCTAATTCTTCATCATGATCCCCCTGTATCCTTCGGCATCATCTATACCCTCTTCATCATCATTAGTATTGTTCCTCTTCTTCTTCATCTTCCTCATCTGCATCCTCTTCCTTAATATCATCATTATGTTCCTCTTCTTTTGTGTCCCATGTAGCAAACAAAACTTGTTCCATTTCCAGCCAAGATCAATAAGATCTCTCCTTTTGCTACTGAGAGAGCCAACTCGATGGTCGACCACTAAGCCAAAACATCAATCTCCACATTATTTTTCTTGGAAAATAGGTATCCTTAAATTGGAGCCACCATTCTCTAGCATCAATCTCACCATTTCCAGAGAAAGATTGCCTCCACATGATCCTCAAAAAATAGGGTTTTTTAGAATAAGTGCCTTTGTCCTAAATATTTTGGCTTAAAGTTGGCCTTAAATAAGAAAAATAGATAACTACCCCATAAATTTTCGAGAGATTGTCGAAAATGGAAATGAATTAGATTATTTAAAAAACTTACGTCATGTAGAGCAAATTTGTGAAAAACCCTAAAATCGCAATAACTTCGACAAAATGAATAAAATAATTATGATATTTGGACTGTAGCTTTCTAGAATAATTCGCAACTTGGTCAAAAAAATTACAGCTGTTTGCAACATATAGCCGAATCTTCAAATTTAAGGTTTTAAACCAAATTTTGCCCAAATTGATGCTCTGATACTACTTATTAAGGTCTTCATATATAATATTTTAGAAGTATGTAGAATATAATGAAGATCAACACAACACGAGATATTTGTGGGCCAAGATGCCCTAATATTCAATATATTTAGAATTATACCCTTAAAGTAGGGAAACACCATACAATACACCTTAAGGAAAGAAGAACTCCACAAGATATCCCAATATGGGAGTTCCACTTGAAGTGGGATGCCTCCAATATCCTACGACCAATTAGAAGACTCTTCGCATACTTGTGATCCTTCATAATGATAGTCATCTCCTTGACATAGACCTACATGACTCTTATTGGGTGGGTAACTCCTAATCCCAATGTAGAATGACTCCTTACCCAATATAACTAATTCCACAAGTTATCTATGTGAACCCATATATTATAAACATATAACTAAGGGGTATGTGCCACAAGTCGGCATCTCCATTAGTCGATATACATTACACTATCATCTCCCTATGAACGTAATAGTATGGTCATTTAAATTTGAGAGATCTTATTCGTTTGAAGAAAGTTTGGTTGACGACCTTCCAAAGATTCAGAATGAGCAAGGAGTTTTTGGATTTGAGATATCTTTCTTGTTTGGCCACAAAAAGTTTGATTGATGGCCTTCCCAACATTCCGAATCAACAAGGAGTTTGTATTGCATTCTAGGTTGGAAAGCGACATAAGGCTCCGTTTGATGGACAAGTTTGGACAACTAAGAAGCTTGTTGAAGTCTCAAGCAAAACTTCTGTAATGTCCCTAAATGGACGCTTTTTATCACCAGTTGGATTTTAGGCAAATCCAAAGCCCATAATGCAGATTATAAGAGATTCAAAATTGATAAACGCAGATCTGAAATTAACCTAGAAATGGCAACTAGGTCGAAGAATGAAAATGCATCAAATATATCATAAACCCACTGAAACGTTAGCCCAAACAAATCAGTAAATTTTGTGCTCATGTTTTATTAACTAATCTATAAATTGAAACTAATAGCTATAAATTTTGTGCTCATGTTTTATTAAGCTATAAATTGAAACTAATATCTATATAGCTTCAAAAGAAAATGTTAATTAAACAATGAACCATCAAGATAAGAGCTTAAAGGAAATGCTTCTTCAATGCATAAATGAAACTACATGCTAAGCTATTTCCTACTCTCGATGATTGCTAACTTAAACTATAAACCTATGAAGAACATAAACAATCAATTTGGATTATTGCTTGATCTCAATGATTGAAAATGGAATCTAACCAAGAATGGCTACAAGGCTTCCCATATTACTCAATTTTGAGTGAAATGATGCAAGATGAGAAGCTATTTCCAACAATGGAGAAGGGCTCAAGATCAAAATGCTTATAGTTTGCACTATTCAAAGCATGGTGTAAGAAGAAAGGTAAGGAGGGTTCTTTATATAGCTTGCATGAAGAGGCAAGTTTAGCAAATTGATGAATTTGGGATAAAGGTAAAACAAGATTAGGAATGGATAAGATTGCTTTATAAAAGGTAACCTTGATTTAGAAGAGTTTAATTTGTCATTAGTAAGTCATGGGAGTTGGGGGATGTTTTAATTAATCAAAGGTGATTAATTAATAGGTAGATGTAAGCTTATAAAATCTAAATAGAGGAAAATTAGTATGATTTGCGGGATGTAAGAGAGGAATTTGATCTAATAAATGGTAATTTATTGATTTAGAGTTGCGAGTGTAATTAATTAATAATAATTAATTAACCCAAATAGAAGTGGATATTAATTAACGTAAGGTCATTAATTGACATATTTAATGACAGGAAGGCTAATTAATTAACGAAAGGTCGTTAATTAATGAATATGAAGAGGAATGTTAGCTAATTAGCGAAAACGCTAATTATTACAGAAATGATGAGAAAGAGGATAATTAGTGCAATCTTAGCATTAAAGGTTGCGTAAGTGGATTTTAGGTGTCTACATTTGCCCCTCTTTGGGGTGGCGTAAATGACGCCACTTTAAAGATAGTAGACAAGTACAAACAAATAATTTTTTTGAAGAAATAGAAGAAAAAATTACTAGAATGAAGGATGCCCCCTCGAGTGTTGATGGGGTGATGAAAGAGGGCGATTGACGATCGAAAAGATGAAAGAACATAATAGAAGTAGAAGAATTGATCCCTATTGCCCCAAGTTGCTTGTGAAGAAAAGTGTTGACAGAAGGAGAGTGATATGGAAGAAAAATGAAGATGAAAAGAGATGGATATAGCTATCATCTTGCCGATATAAAAACCAACTTTATTTCATCATTTTGCTTATGATCGACGTCATCGGTCCTTATTAAAAAGAATGAACAGAAGTGTAGTATGACGTGAAAAGCCATATACAAACAAATGTCTATAGCCAAAAACGCCAACTCCATGCAACATACAAAATGCAATGCAATACGAGAAAATAAAAGATGTCTAACTCCTTGCAACATACATAATGCAATGCAATACGAGAAATAAACAAGATAACCTGACAGAGAAACATAATACAATGTTTTTGTTATCAAGCTTTGATTCTTACCTGTGCGAATTAATGACAAGGGTTAAAAAATGGTGCCCTAAGCAAGGATACATGCAAGGGGAATAACTGAGGACACTTGGGTCCTCTGAAAAGAAGTGCACTATGAAACAATACCAAGCAACTCATTGTGCCCCAGAGTACAGACATAGTAAGCAAACAAACTTTGTTAATGGAGGTAGATCAAGATGATCCGCGAGTCACACACAAGAACAAGCGGGTGCCAAAGAGAGATTTTGTAGAATGACTTTTATTGTTTTTAATTTTTTAGAAACATATTTGAATGTTTTTTATTTTGAAAGTTTTCTGAAACTATGTACAAGAAACCAAGAAACATGGATGCCCCCAACGATAGATGGGATGCACAAGGGAAGAATGCCATGCGTGTGTGCAAGAAAGTGAATATGCGAAAATGCCTCAGCAATTAGGTGGGAGTATTCAAAGACAAACTCTTCACACGTGGAAGGGGGATCAAGGCTAATATAAAATAGGTTCAATCATGAGGGAGCAAGGATGCCCCCTATGTAAGCTGGCCAAGAAACACATGCTAGAAAGGAAGTGGGAGATTGATTTATAAAAGGGGGACAAAAGTGCCTACAAACATGGCAAAGAGGACAACTAATACACATGGATGTTTTAAACAATTTTCAAAAAACAGAGGATGCTATGAAAATATTTAGAAGGTGGTTGATGAAAAATTGATTAGCCCAAGGCACAAATCATGAGACAAGACATGCGCGCTAAAACAAGAATTTCAACAAGGTCCAAAAAGTAACACTTGGTAACATACTAATCCTGTTTACTCATTGAGATCCTGTGTGTGCACATGGAAATGAATTACCTCTTGAAGGAAAGAGTTGATAGACAATAAGTGAAGACACTAGCCAATGTGTAGGAACGATTTAGTTTGAAAGGTGATATGTGAATGGATTGTGGAAGGAGAGTCGTACATTGCTCCGCTGCCAGCCAGGCGTCCATAGCGCTGACGGAGATGCATTTGATTATAATCACAACATTGCTCTACTGCCAGTCAGGCGTCTATAGCCCCGGTAGAGATTATTGGAAATACCCCAAGAGAGAGTTACATATCAATTTGCTTTTTCTTTTAGCTTTTGCTTTTTGATTGATTGATTTTGATTATTTTGCTTTCTGAAAACTTATTTCAGCTCTCTTGTTCGACAAGGGGTTAAGAACCACTGATGGCTTGATGGAAGGATGTGAAAGTGATTGTGATGACGACATTGGATAGTGTCAACAAATACGTCCAAAAGTTCTTCACAACAAGTTTATTAGATGAGAATTGTGGTAGGATCTCTAAGAGGTCAGTCGTTCTTTAATTTACCAAGGTTATGAAATACCAAGGTCAAACGGATACCATAAATATAAATGTCACAAAATGTGTGCGAATAAGCTAACCACAAATAACATCGAAGGGATGAAAATGGTGGATGACTTGTAGAGGAATATGAAAGAAAGGGAGGAAAGAACATCCATGCGTATGTGATACCTGATTGCAATGTTTGATCTTTGTACCTTTGATTTTGTTTTTGTAATGTTTTAATGTTTTCTTTTTTTTTTTTGTATTTTTGAACTGTTTTATGGTGATTTTTTTATTATTTTTGAACTGTTTTTATGATTTTTGTTATTTTTGAATTGTTTTATGATTTTTGTTATTTTTTCAAAGTTGGGACCAGTAACGTCAATTTGCATGATAGGATCCAACAACGATGTGTGCGACTTCCTTGATAAGGGAGACTAAGCGCGTTTGTTTATCAAGAGTGATATTATCCCCGATCTCGATGATCATGGTGAGTTCACACTCAACAAATGAATGTGATTTGTTTTGAAACATGGGTTTCATATGTGGGAGTTTGAGTTCCCTATGCATAGGTTTCTACACTTTGCGCCATACTTGATGGGTACATTGGTGTGCATTTTGGAATCGCGTTTGATTTTGAATTTTATAATTTTTTGGGTTGTTGGGAGCTTTGGAGCTCTTCAGAGTTTTGATCTTAGCTTGATAAGGCACATGTTTGGATTTCTTATAAGCTAATGCTTGACTTGTCTGATCCCGAGAAGTGAGAAATGAACGTGGATGGTTAGAATTGATGAGAGGAATGGCACTGGGCTTGCCACAATATTTGGTAGAAGAATAATGTGATGGATAAAAAAGATACGGTCCAAGGATTGAAGAAGATGGGCTACCGGGAGGTGAGCCATAGGAAGAAGATGAAGGGCTACTAGTATGTGGCAAAAGAATAGAAGAAGGGATACTAGGACGTGACCCATAGATGTAAGATGATGGATTACTAGGATGTGGCCCCAGAATAAAAGATGGACTACTCAAAAATGTCCCACAAATAGCAGAGTGAGGGCTACTAGAAGGTGACCCACACCTAGATGAAGATGAAGGGCTACTTGGCGTTGACCCCATAAGAGATTGTGATTGAGAAAAAGAGTGATTGGGTAATGAGAAGATAGGCCATGGATCAATGCAAGACCAAGGAGTTTCATCACATAATGAATAATGTGAAGATGGAAGAATAAGAGGAGGATCCAAGTTGCATGACTTGAGGCTCTTCCTTTGTTTCTTGATAAAAGGAATCAACCTTTTCCTCACAATATGTGGATGCATTGAAGTCTAAAGAGAATCCTTGTTCGTAATCTGCTAAAGGCATATATTCATGTGCCCCTATAAATGACCTGATTGTTTCTTCATTATGAAAGAGATCAATTGGTATAAGTTGTTGATCGACCACCAGGGGTTGATAGGAAGAAAGAGATTCAATTGGTGTGGAAGACTCAGAAGATGTTTGATGATGATTGATAGAAGAATGACTTGAGGGACGAAGAAGATGTGGAGTTAAATGTCTCAGGAGTAGAAAGAGGTGGTGTGGACCTACCTATACGATGGTAAATCATTTGTAAACTAGTAGGATTAAGTCCAAAGTCTATAGATTGCGACACATGGGTCGATTCAGACGTTTGACTAGAAGGACTTTGAGTCACACGAATCTTCAAAGAAGGAAGACTTAGTGGGGGTGATTGATGAAGAAGGTCCTGCGAAGAAGGGGAGGACCGTGATTCAAGAATCGTATTGGATGAATAATAACAAGGGTCCTGCAAAGAAAGAGAGGACCGGGATTCAGGAATTGTATTAGATGTTTGATTGGAGGGATTTAGAGTCGCGTGTATCTTCAAAGGAAGAAGATGTCGTTGAGGTGACTGATAAAAGAGGTCCTGCGAAGAAAGGGAGGACCGCGATGTAGGAGTCATATTAAATGTATGATGAAGAGGGTCCTGCGAAGATAGGGAGGACCATGAGATAGGAGTTGCATTAGATGACTTAGGAGTCGAATTAGATGAATCCAAATAGTAGTTTGGATCCGACTACTAGTTTGGATCTGAATCATCAGAAGAGTTAGAGGAAATATTTGGATTGGAATCCTTAGAGGAAGAGGAAATGTTTGGATTAGAATTAGAAGAAGAGTGGGGGGAACTCGAATAATAATTTGGATCAGAAGCGTCCAAATCACACCACCCAACTATGAGATGAAGGTGGGGAAAGAGTTACCCGAATGGGTTGTCTAGCACGAAGAACCACTCGAGGTTTGGTCATGATGGGCGTATTTTGATGTGAATACCGAAACTTTGACTCCTTATTATCGTATGTATAAGGGACCTTACGATAATCAGTCATTGTTGGCGTGTGTTGGGTTTAAAGTCCTACACCTAGCTTGTATGATCAAACTTCTTCAAAGTGAAGAAGGTTTCATGTTGATATGGGCAACATAACGACAACCAACTAGACATTTTGCAAAGATGGGGATGCTTGTGTGATTTTCCAAAAAGGGAAGCTAAGAAAAACATACATTGTGATAACGTAATTTCAACAATCCAAACAAGGTTTGGACAACAAGTTGTGAGTGCAAAGAATCAAAGGCTCGAAAGGATTGTCCTTAGAAATATAAGTCTATAAGGTGAATTATCGCAAGGAACAATCATGGAAGCTTAAAACACAACACCACTCAAACTTAAGTGATAAACAATGACCAACTAATAATGAATGATAAAGGATTAATGGATCAAAGTGACTATCATAAATGGATAATTCAAAATGACGAATAATCATAAGACACAATCATGCAAGGTTTGTTTTAAACTGATCAATCATCGAATTACTTCCTAAGGCTGTTTCCAAATGATAGTATGGTGTTTCAAGATGATTAATAAAATGTCACCACTTATGTCAAGTTCAAAGAAATGAACAAGGCGTAAGTAATAACAAGAAGTTAATGCGATCCCCAAACAAAGTATACTAAAAGCGAGCTTGAATCCAAATTCAATCAAGACCTATATTCCAAAGGGTGTCAGTTACAATTGTGGGTGACACAACAATTTCACCAAAATATGTTAACCAAACTTTATGAGAAAGTAATGTATTAATATCAAGATGATATTGATATAACACGCACAAGTGGTAACGCTTAACACTCTTTCATAATCCAGGTAATAATTGAAATCAAACTAAAGCGATAGTATACCTACGAATTGTTAAAGTGTATTCAACGTAACCTTACAATATTGATATTTAGGCCAAGTTTACAAGAAACAAGACGTAAATACCAAAATTGTAGTGTCACGATATAAACAAGATAACCATTCAAAGGAGAATCAGAGTGATGAACCAAGCCTAACTACGATGATGATCTTGACTTGGGTATCAAGATCAAAAAGGCTACCAATGATAAGAAAACGTCTCCACACACTTTAGATGT
Organism: Taxus chinensis; assembly: GCA_019776745.2. NCBI lineage: Eukaryota > Viridiplantae > Streptophyta > Pinopsida > Cupressales > Taxaceae > Taxus > Taxus chinensis. Next base: position 1,035,639,148 of record CM034146.1, on the reverse strand, counting down.
TTAACAACCTAGCCGTTAACATGGATGGGCGGTAAATAGACAAAAAAGTGGCGAAACAATCAATTGATAATGCAAAGGGCAGTCACTCTTTTGATCAACAAAGTGTCCAAAAGAAAGTGAAGGAAGTAGATCAATTGGGGTTGAAAAATGCCGGCCTCACTTCGACAGAGTATCGCCTCGCCTTAGGGCAAGTGAAAAACTAAGAAAAAGTAACACTTCACACGTTTCGTGATGAACAATAGCTTTCAACTCAAAATTGGTTTTGATGTGGTCCAAGTGGGCTCTTGGTCTAAGATAGGTTCTTGGGTGGTTCACTCAACTAGGTGTTACCAAGACCGTCTTAAGTGAGCTCGATTTACCCAAAAAGTCGCACTGACTAATTTGGTAGTATCTCGGCTTTACTTTACCCCCTTCAAGCGGAGTGGGCAATAAATGCGTCCATTGTGCACTCTCATTGGAGTCGCCATAAACGGACGACTTGTGATGCTAAATCTCACAAATGGTAGTACTAGTCAAGTAGGTTTTGCGGAGCACTTCCCGTTTTGTCCACAAGGTTCCCTCTTGCGTGGACTACTTTGGGGTTCCTAGGACCACCCCCATTGTTGTAGCTTAAAGCTTAAAGCTTATGCCAAAGGGGTTGTCCTAGTTTTAAGCGGACGGGAAAATTCAGTGCCGCTGATTCACCGCTAACACCTTAGCTCTCAGTTGTGGTGACGGTGGCGCTTCAAGGCGATCCCTTCTCTGATTCTCTACAACTGCAAGTTGTAACACTCCGGCATCAAATCCAAATTGCGGACAACTATTGTGCCAGAGGCACTCAGATCCAGGCTCGAATGCATTGGCTCAAGACTGGAGATCGGGTTTCAAAAGAATTCTTTCTTTCTCTCCGACCAGAAAGCCTTCTCAACAGATCTGAGCTATCGTGGACAACGGAGCTCGAATTACTAACCCACAACTTATGTTGCAAGCCTTTGTGTGCCATTACAAGCTTGTCTTTCAAGCTCAGCCACCCTCCGCAGCTCGTCAAGCCGTTCTTGACCAATGCTTGGGTGTTGTGCCACACAAGCTTTTAGAGGCTCAGAAGGTGATCTGCAAAAGAATGCTTACCACTGAAGGCCTCCATGAAGCCACTATGCAAATGGCTAATGATAAAACGTTGGACTGCAAATGGATTCCTTGTGAATTTTATAAAGCTCTTTGGGATTCTGTCGGGCAAGACCTTCTTCAGGTCTATCTTGAAGGATTTTAGAACCAATCCCTAGGGCCACACATTAATAAGGGAAACATTAAATTTATCCCTAAGCAAGGAGATCCCAAGAAAATCACTTGTTGGCAGCCGATTACGTTGTTGAATGTATCCTACAAAATCATTGCCAAAGCGTTAGCTCTGCGATTACACAATCTTCTGCCTGTTATTATTCAACCAGAGCAAATATGCTTCATACAGGGGAGTTTCATCCTGGATAATAACGCGGTATGGGAAGGCATGGAATGGGCTCGCAGATCTCATCAGGCCGCCATGTTTATCAAGATTGACTTTGAGAAGGCTTATGATCGGATTAAATGGCCATTCATTCTCGCCATGCTTCAGGCCCTTGGCTTTGGACCCATTTTTATTCAATCCGTCAATATGCTCTTTACATATGCTTCTGCTCACATTTCTATCAATGGCCTTAGCTCGGAGCCCTTTGGACTTTTCTGGTCTGTCAGACAAGGCTGTCCTCTTGCCCCTGCACTATATATGCTGATGGCCGAAGGCTTTGGTTATCTCTTAGCTCATGCCAAAGTGCAAGGTCTTGTTCGTGGAATCTCGCTGCCTGATGAGCCTAATTCTCAGCTCCTTAATGGGCATTTTGCGGACGATTCCTTATGCTAATCGAGGATGAGAACAACATTTGCAATGCTATGCAATGCTTGGATACTTTCTGCCTAGCTTCTGGCTCATCCATCCAATGGCGAAATACCCAGTGTTACCGACAATCTTTCCTTCCTGCGCTGAATTGGCTTGCCACATTTGATTGGAAAATTCTGCAGCATGTTGACATTTTCAAATTTCTAGGTATTCCTTTTGCTTTTCAAGCCTTCCCAGTTGAACTATGGCATTATGTCATTCAACGGGTGGCGAAAAAATTGGAATATTGGCTTATTAGGCCTTTGTCTCTGGTTGGAAAATTCCAAATTTGGTCTAAAGTTCTTGCAGCTACCCATGTCTACTACTTGTCTTGCTATGTTGCTTCCAAAGCCTCCATTCAGAAGCTTGAAAAGCTGCTCAAAGCTTTCCTATGGGCTAATGCTTCTACTGGCAAAGGTTTTCATTGAGTAGCATGGGATATATGTTGTCTGCCTCACAATTCCGGAGGCCTCGGGCTTATCCACATTCAGTGCCAAGGGCAAACTCTCTGTGGTAAGTGGATTATCAGAAGCATCACTGGCTAAGAAGCTTGGAAAGTTCTCATACGACATGACATTGTGGAAGGCTCTCCTTATGGCTGCCCTGCATGGAAAGGCTTAGGGTTTGTCAATTTGCTCATCACTCTTGTGGCTATCAAAATTGTTTGCACTTTTGTGCTTAAAAGTATCTGGAAAGCATGGGAATGTGTCAAACCCCGAATTTTATGGAAAGGGGATGGATTTCGTAATGGACTATCTGTTAACCAACAATCTCTCTGGTGGTCGCCGATTTTTCAATCCCAAGATCAATGCTTAGCAAAGGTCCCGAGAATCTGCGTGCTCAAATTCTTCGAGCGCGGAATTCACACCATCGAGGACTTCTTCTGCAAAAACACACAATCCTGGGTATCTTGGCCGGATTTTAAAGCTGTTTTGGCTTTCCAACCAAGATCAGGATACTTTCATCAATACTGTGATCAATTCGGTTCCTGATCACATGCTGCATAAGATTGCTGTGCATTCCTCTCACCCTTGGTGGGTAGATTGGAAATAGTATGCTGATACTCCTTTCTGTAACTACAAAGCCAACAAAGGCTATCGATGGCTCTTGCCCCATTTGCCCATGGTGGACAAACTTAATACTCGGGGAATTCACGCCACTCTGTCTACCTAGGGTAGACGATTTGAGACTGTTTTGACTATGTGTGGGGCCCAAAATTGCTCATTTTCTTTGGTGTATTCTACACCAAGGCCTTCCTATCAGGGCTCGTCTTGTTCAAATTTTGATTTTGGCTCCCAAGTGCCCCTTCTGTGGGCATCTGGAAATGTTTTTACATGTTTACTGGTTCTGTCCCAAAGCTCAATGTAATGTCCCTATTTCTGAAGACCCTTAGCCTATACTTCTCCATGGGCTTCGGGATGTTGCAAGGGGAACATTTTTATTAAATAATTAAATATTATTGCTTGGAACAATAATTATTTAATTATGAAGATTATTTAATTTAATTCCTAAAATTTAAAAATTAAATGGGGAATTAATTAAATAAATATTTAGGTGGCTTTTATTGATAAAATCACCCTTTGAAAAGGGGACGCCACACCTAGGGAAAAACAAACTGCTTTTATTTAATATTTTCCCTCTCCTAGGGATTTTGAATTTTGTGCCTCCTTGCTTATAAAAGGATTGCTAGGGTCATTATTATTATTATGCTATGATGAACTTATTTTGATACTCCATGCTTGGAGTTGGGATGCATGCCCATTGATATTTTCCTTCTCTCTCATGCTTGGGAGATCTTTGTAGCTGATCTTTGAATATCGAATTGAAAAGGGTATTTGTTTTGGTTGAATTTACAAGTAGAAATCTGTGTGTGTTTACTGTAGCGAATCACTATAGCGATTCACTATAGCAGCTGGTTTGTGATAAAAAATAAGTGTTTTTATGAGTGCCATTGCAAGTCTACTTGGCTATATGTTTCATTCCAGCCCTAGCGACTTCTCATGGTGTTTTGTGGACTGTTTTTGGAGCTATCTTGCAAGTCATATCTAATGTAAAAATCGATTAGCTGAGTTCTAGATTATTCCTTGATGTGAATCGACTAGCATATTTTGGTGTGATTATTGTATAAAGTTCTTTCCAGATGTAGCGATTTATGTTGTGATGTTTAGGGGTAGATTTGGTATGAGATCCAGGGGTTTAGAAATCTGAATTTTATCTAGTTTGATTGCTGTTATTCCCTTGTCCAGCGATCTCTTTAGAGGTTCATATTTGTTGATTAATAGATCTATCTTCCTTCCTAACAGCAACGCCATTTAGGGCTGAATTTTGAATAGTTGAATGCATGTTTGGGGTTCTAAACACTCAGCGGACTTGTTGGTACCCATTTGCTAGCTACAGAGACCATATTTGGATGTGTATAGTCTGATTTGGAATAAAATAGACTGCTGATTGTTTTCTTTGAAATCTGCGACCTCATCTGGAGTGGACATTGGCTGTTTGGGACAAGTTCAGGATTTCAAATTGCTGTGAGCTGTTGGCATATATTTCTGAGTAAGGAATAACCAGCCTTTTTGCACATTCTCATGTCATAACTACAGCAACCAGCCTGGGCTTGCTTGGTAAATGTTTTGGTGCATGTCTAGATGCAAAATCGATTAATACTCCTTGCCTTAATTGCTGCGATTAGTGTAAGGCATGTTGGGTAGTAAAATATTTGGTTGCAATAGGAGGTTAGGTCTGATCTTTAAATTCAGCTGAAGACTATTTGTGTGATAAAGGCCATTAAACCCTTACCCTCGGGTTTACTGAGTCGTTTACTCAACTAGTATAAGTAGTTTGTTGTTTTCAGTTGAGTGATGCATTGAAGAGTTGTTAGTTTGCATATTTTCCCATTGATCCCAGGTTTGGGATATTACACTCAAATTGCCTAGAACTGGATCCATTCTTTTTTCTTTCCCTCATGGCCCCACTGTTTCACTTGGCAACATATCCTCTTGGGGGATTGTTGTCTAGATTTTCTGTATAGCTGAAAACCTAGGCAGTCATGAGATAAATCTCCCTCATTTCCCGGTGAGGCTCCCTTGTCATATTTATCAATAAAAATATGCTAGTATCTATATGGGGGTTTTACTTTAACTATTTAGCTCATGAACCATAGCTGTATAGTTTTGCAGCAAGTAAGCAGCTGTTTGAGAAATAAATATTTATAGAAGAAAGAAATAATAACACACAAGGAAGAAATAGGGAAGATGTGCAACCCAATCAATAGATAACAGAGTTGATTGCATGCACATAGAAGAAACCAATAGATATCAACACACAAAATTATAAGCAATGGCAACTCCAGATCTAGATCTAAAATAACACAAAGTTTATTAGAAGATCTAAGATAAAAAGCTAGAAACAAAATGCATCGTGACACAAAGTTCTCTGGAAACTTGCTCCTTTATATTCCTTTGCTTCAAGTGGCTATCAGGGGTTTCAGCACAAAGTCTGGAACACAAAAATGCTGCTTACAAATTCTGATCATTTAACCCGAAGGTTCTCCCTCTACTTATAGAATGTAGAGGGGCAACTACAAGTTGGAAGCTTTTAGTTGAACTGACACATGTGGAAGTGGGAAATGAAACAACTGACAATCTCCCTCCTGGAATTCCTCTTTGCATGACATGCATGATTTGCAACTGAAAATAAAACCTTTTATTTTGTATGTCTGCCATCTATCTCCAAGTAGTTGACTTCTTCAAGTAATGGCTTTTAAACCAATCACTTAAGTTGTATAATTTAATTGATCGCTCAATTACTTTGTTGGAGGAAATAAGAGAAAAAAGAAGAAAGAGGAAAGCTGCAGTCTTGTCCTTTTTCATATTTTGCATGCAGTTGATTCTTTTGCCTTTGATTCTCACCAAGCTGGATCTGGAAACGGTTGGATCTGGAATTTTGCTTATGGGTGTTGCCTTTGCCTTGTCTTCCCTCTTATCATTGAAGCTTTTGCAGTTTTTCTCCTGTACATGTATCAGTGCAATGTCTACCGTAAATAACTCATCATTTTTATTTTTAATTACATATGAGCAATTAAAAATTCTGGAAAGCATTCCGGGTGAATGGAAATTCAATGAAGGCTTCAACTGAAAGATTAGGAGAACATGCACAAGGTCCTAGAAGGAATTCTCCATGCACTAAATTCTTCACGGGCTGCACTTAGAAACAAGAGGATGAATTTTTGCTGGAAGCTTTTGCAATTATGGATCTGGATCTGAATCTGAATCTGGAAACTATGCATGATTTTGCTGTGCTCTCTTTTTCATCCCGCTTTGCCATGGATGGAGTAATCTTTGTTTGAACAATTTTTTTCCTCTTTATTCGGTAGGAATTCTTCACAACCGGTGTAGATCTGGATAATTCTTCAGATTCGGAGGATATGTTCAATGTATTGGACATTGATTTAAGCTCCCTTTCTCTTATAAAAGCACCTATGATGAATTCCTGCAATTAATTCAGACAAAGATGGCAACTGGAACATGAACAATGGATTTTAATCATAAAAACCTGCATATATCAAGCCTGTTGCCCCAAAAATTTGATGTTTTGTTTACATGCAAAGCAAACATGAATTTTATCACCTTCACCTGGGCACCTGTACCACTATGCAGACAATTATTCAGACACAAAGCAAGCTCCTTCAAACCTAGGCACCAAATTTTGAAACTTCCAGCAATAATTACACCTTTTGAGAAAAATTCCTCTTCAAATGGGGTGCACTTTTTGTCTGGGCTGCACTTCTCTACTTTTGAATTAATTAATTCATCCTTATGGCAGCCCCTATTTATATAATCCTCATAATTCTATAATTAATTATTGCCCCTCCTATTCCTGACAATTAATTAATTAATTAATAAGCTTGACTCTTCAAATGGGGCGCCTATTTTGTGCATGTTCATGGCTGCCATTAAATAAATTAAATTTATTTAATTTTAGACTTCTGCTTCCAGTTAACTCAAGCCTCACAGTATGCTTTGACCTTAGCCACTGAAAATATGAATTAATTAATTTATTTAATACTTAAAAAAATATTATTTCTCTCCCAAATGGGGCACACTTTTTGACATGAAGGGGCTGCATTAAATAAATAATATTTTTTAAATTTTAAAACTATCTATTTCCAACTTCCTTTTGTCCATTTTCCTTTGATGACTTTTCCACAAGCCTGGGCGCCAAAATTGGGTGAATAAATATTAACAAATATTTATTTAATGCATTATTATTCACCCAAGGTGGGTTGCACTTTTTGGAATAAGGAATTTTTATTTTTAAAAGTCAATTGGCAATGGGATTATTTACCCTGCAAGGCAGCTCTGAAAATCCCATGATTCACTTAAGTTGTTTGACTTTCATAATGAGATTATTTACCTTGCAAGGCAGGTAATAAAACCCCATTAATGTCTTAAGTGTTTTTTCTTTTATTTCACATTGGGAATTTTTACCCTGCAAAGCAGGTAAGAAATTCCCTCTTGCCTGCTGCCTCTAATTTTCCCATTGTGGCTTAAGTGGTGTTGCTTTTATGGGAAAAAGTACCCTGCTAAGTAGGTACAAAAATCCCACCTCCCTGTTGCTACCAAAAATCCCATTGTAGCTTTAAAGTCTTCATTTTCCAAAAATGCGGCCAGCCCAGAAGAAGCTTTTTGGTGCACGAATTTGTCTTTTCAAAGAGAACCAGACCTCCGATGGTGAATTTCTTCTGGCACAACGTGTATATGTGATCTCCAAATACTTCAGGCCAAGAATTAGGCCAAACCGGCAAAGGAATTGATCAAAAGAAATTTCACAGAAAACGAAATGGGAAAACACCAAAAACACAAAACGTTGCCAGAAGTCACAAATAAAGCCCAGGATCCATTCCTAGTTAAAACCCTACTAGTATATGGGAAAATTGACATGTACGATCACAACAGGGTTAAACCGGAGCACAATTCACCTCAAATGGGGCTCAAAATAATTAAATACAAATTTCCCGCAGGCAAACCCCAGCGGCATATTATAATGATTTCGGGCATCTGGGTATTCGGCGAAATTGGCTAATATGATTCTCTTGGATTATCCTGACATAGTACAGACACTTTCTGGCAATAAAAACACATGACCCATTATTTTAAAAGAACGAATTTTTTTAAAATGGGGTAGTCTCAGATTTCAGGGTGAAATCTGGGGACACCAGAGATAATCCCAAACTTCTGCCTATGTTCACCCAGATTTGGTATGTTTTCAGAGGGGAGATTTTATTTTGGATATGGAAAGAAAGAAATGCTTTTTTCTTTGCTAATTCTGCAGTTGATCAATCTTTTTCGATTTATAATAAATCTATGGGGATCTCCAATGTACTTCTGTAGATTCTAGTTCAAGCAAACAAGGTGGTGTTGGAGGTGGACCACCTCCAGACTCTGCTACGCCAGTGGGGGGAAGCCCCGTGCAATGTTGCTCGTGTGCCTCCGTCTCCCACCAGGCACTCCTCGCCTTCAGCCTGTGGTAGCCGACCCAACCGATCTTAGCATCGTGCTTTCAGTCACACCCACCGCTCTCTAGGGCCAATACATCGGCATAGTCATTCGCCCATGTGCCATCGTGGTCAGGGCTCCCCGCCACACTTATTGGCTCGCTAGCAGGGTTGGGGCTCACCGACTCGGCAACATGGGTGGGGTTCTCCGCCGCATTCGTCGGCTCAACAACAGGGGCGGGGCTCTCCTTCTGCCGCTGCTTCACACCAGGCCGTTTGGGACCCAGCGCCACCCCGACCATCATTTGGCAAATTCCCTCTCCTCAACCTCGTCATTCCTACGCACGGGGAAGCGAACTCGGAGGAAGAACTTGCTACTTTCTGGGAGATTCCGGACGTTGCTAAAGATTTGCCTGGTTCGGGGTGGCCGGATGATCAGGATCCGCCTGCCTCAGGCATGTTTGCAGCTGCTGCTTGATAGTGCCTTTGGTTTTTTTTGGGGTGATGCTTCTTGTTTTGTTGTATTTTCCTAGGCTCGGGCTAGTTTGACTTTTGGTGTTTTAGGCTCGACGTAGCGTGTTCGTGGTTTTGGGGCATGCTATCATACCGCCTGCTTTTTTGTTGAAAGTTATCTTGTATCTTATTGCATTAATATAATATAAGATCCTTTTCCTAAAAAGAAATTCTAACTTTATAGTCTTCTACTGCCGGAAAATACTAAAATTATGCTGCAATCTAACGATTCACAATGGAATCTCTAGGGTGGAGAGTCCTCTCAACTAGAGGAAGGGTTTTTGTCCTTCTCTAGATCTCTTGGAGGGTATTTTTCCTCAAGAGTGAAAATACAAGCAAAAATGCTCAACATACAAATCTGAATCTAGAGAATAAACAAGTGACGTCTCTCCAAACAAGCTGACTTGCTTAAATAGAAGAATAGGGCCCAAATGGCCACTCTCAAACCCAATTAAAATTTTCCCCTTATTTAATGCTTTCCCCACTTGCTTTTCTCTCCTAGGGAAGTCACTTTTCCCTTGAATAAATGACTATTGCTAAATGCTTTTTTGCCTTTTTCTATTTTTATTTTATTATTAAGTTCATAATATGTTATTATAAGTGCTTTATAATATTTCATTTTTAATTGCACTTTATAATAAATTATTATAACTGAAGTCCCCCTTGAGTTTATTCCTTAGCCACTGGGGAGACAAAATGGGCTAAGGGTCTTCGACCGAGAAGGGGATATTACAATTTCTATGGCAAAATGTAAGAACAAGGAGGTGGAATGGGAGTTGCAAATGAAAGCAAGGGAAGCAAAGTGTGAGGAAAAGTTCACAAATTAATGCAATAATAGGAAGATAGGTGTGGTAGATCTGCTAAAGCTGAAGCAACATGCTTCCTCTCCTATTAGGCATTTAGAGTGCCACGACCACTTGCCTCTCCTACTGTTGCTAATATCTCCAACAGATTCTTTATCCTTGACAAGCACATCAATCCCAAATGGGTCTCATCTTATCTTGGGAAATTGTCTAAGGTCGACATTTGGTTTAGTTGGGGAGATAACCATACAAAACATTGTAATAAATGAATAAAAAGGAGTGATATGTTATGCTTGTTCGAGAGTTGGATTAGTAGGAGCGTTCTTTAATTTTTGTTTGGGTGGGTGGTTCCAATGGGTTGGTCTACTCCAATCATTGCATCCATTCCTCTTGGACTCCTATTTATATTGTGTCACTCTTAGAGATTATATCATCAATGTAGCGTCTGATATATGTAGTATGAGCAGATCCTATAAATATACTCTTGTTCAAGCATATCTTGTGTACTGCATATGTTATATGATTTATAGATATTGCGTTTCATATATCCTATGTTGCATGTTTCCTGTACTAAAGATATTTAATGTGTGATGTTCTTGTAGGATGTAGTGTGTTTGTTTGAAGTTTCCATCCTATGTATGAGATTGAATTTGATAACTACCATTTGTAAACATTGGAAGAGTTGAGGAATGCCTTTAAAAAAGGAATTGGCAGTTGAGGTGTAATGTCCCCTTCTCGGGACATTTTTAAAATGAAAGAATTGAAGACCCTCACCCCATTTCCTCTCTTCATGGGTTCGAGGAAATGTAATGTCCTAAGGTGTCTGTTGTCTACATTGTATCCCTTGGCATGCCTAGCGCTACAAGTGGGAGTCTCTAGTTAGTTAAAAATGTGCACGTAAGTTAATTACTCTTTACTATTTAATTAGAAAATAATAAAGTGCACATAGTCTTAGCATATTAAATGTTTTAATTATGTTTTAATGTAATAGGAGGGAAACTACTACAAAAAGGGGCCACTTGGCTATCCAACTCGTAATTGCAAATTTAAAAAGTGCATTTTCCCTCCAAGTGGGTCGATCCCTTTTGGAAGTCTATTTAAGGGATGTGAGGGGGTCATTTCACCTCATGGTTTATTTGATCATTTGATATCACTCCGTGCTTGGAGAAATGAAATGTATGCCCAAGGGATGTATGCCCCAGCTCTTCATTGTGCTCTCTCTCTCTCTCTCTCATTCGATTTGGAATTGAAGTAAAATCTGATTTTGTTAAGGATCCATTTGTGTGTATTTTGCTTCTATTGTGCGGTGAATTGATTGGAAATGTGTTCCTAACCTTAAGGAATTGATTGTTGAAGGAAATCTGAGTTTGGTTACATGTTTTGATGGTTAAAGAAGTGAATTTCAGATCTGATGTGGTTTGCAATTAATTTCAGAATTTTTGGAGATGATTTGATGACTTAAATGTGCTGGGCGACCTACATTTTAGGGCAAAATTAGGGTTTCGTGTTTGCTGTGTGAAAACTAATTTTGGAATATTATTCTTCATATTTTTGTGGCCTAAAATCCAAAGTTTGAAGGTTTTTGCTTGGCTGGTTAAGAGGGAAATAATTTTAGAAGTTGCAGCAGTCTGGGGTTGAGTTATTAATTGTTTGGGACACATTTTGATGCCTAAAAATTGTGATTTTAGTTCAGATCTGTTCTTGGCATTTTTGTGCATTAAAACAAGCTTTTGGATGGTGAAAACAATTGAGGGAAGTGCTGGTTATTAATTTAATAATTTTTGCTAACCCTAGCGCCCAGATCTGGAAGTTTGGATGCTATTTTGAAGGGGTTTTAGTGCTCAGAAATTTTTTTGATCTTTAGTTCATTGGAAAGGAAAAAATCGTAAGTTTATTGTGCACTTTGTTTCATGTGAAAAAAAGTATTGATGAAGTTATAAATTTTAGAAGTTTTCAGCTGTCTGTAAGCCAGATTTATTTAATTGCTGCTGGTATAAAAAATTGAATCTGGAAAAGGTGTGAATTCCAATTCATTCTCCCATCTCACCCATCACCTTGGCTACTTCCATCCTCATTTTGGGTTGTAATTAGCCGACATTGGGTTATTTGAGGCTGAATCAAAAGGATCTAATCCTTCTTGATTTGATTTGTGTTGAAGCTTGTTAAAATTCTTATTTGCCCAAAAAGGGGGACATCACATGAGGGACAACAATGGGTTGCATATTCTGCAACATTATTCATAAAACCAAAACAAACAAAATGTACACGAGTCATATGCCTCTTGATTGTTTGTAGGATGATATGCCTTGTAGAGTTATAGGGATCGTGGGTGAAAAAAAAAATTCAGCAACCATAAAATAGGAAATGGTAGAACTGTTAGCTATGGAGAATAGCTCTATCATTATTTGAAAAGCCTTGGGGATGCAGAGTAAATATATCTTGTATCTCCAATGGGAGTGGAAGTGTTACAAAGGCGTAAAATGAGCTACTCCATACAGAGAGTCTATGATGATACGGCGAAAGCCTTTAAAAGATCTGTTATATACTTGGCTATCCTCTTATATTCCTCTAGAAAGTCTGAGATGTTTTGTTCCTTGAGAATGGTTTGGAGAACTGATTCCTCAAAGTACTTGCACATTTTATTGCCTTTGTGTATTGATTAGGATTTGACACATACCAAAGCATTGCCTTCATTTTAAGGCACTGAGTTTGAGCCCATATAAGAGCATTGGATTCATTTCAAAGGATCAATATTGGGTATCTCTTCCTTTTCCTTTTTTTATTGGTGCCCTCTTCCAGGTATAGGTGGTAGAGTTATTACACTAACAATGTATTCTAGTGAACATTATAGTATCAAGAGAGTCAAATTAACAATTTGAAGGCTCTTGAAGGTTGACATTTTTAATTTGTGTCATAGATATCTTCAGTTTATAATTTCATAGCAACATTTTGCCTTCTTTAATTTGATGATCGTGTACAGGATCAAGAGAGTTTAATTAACAATTTGAAGACAATTCAAGATTATCTATGTTCATTTGAATCACAGGTATCTTCTTTTTAATTATTTATTTCCCTAAAACTGCAGAAATATGGCATACCTTAGAAATAATTTTATAAACTGATAATTTTCTTTCTGAGTTTTCAGTTATCCTCTTCTTTATGATCTAGGTATACAAGATATTTTTTTGCATTCCTCCTAGCTAGAAGGATATTGACTAAATAGTTTAATATTATGGGAAACGGGATAATATTTGTTGTTCTTCATTTCCTATGATCTTCAAGTATTTACCATCAACAGGTGTTACATGATGGCAAACCAAACTATTACTTCTTTTCATCAACTTCACAAGGTGAACTTCATGTGAATCTTTTGGGACACAAAGCTGTTAAGTGTATCTTTGGTTCTCTAGATCTATTTTCTAGTGATCAAAGATTTATATTGGCCCAGTTTTTCAAAAAATTGGGTATGCATCCTGTGCATAGCAAGTATTCAAGGTTTACACAGGTGTACATTTTTACAATTGAGGTTTCGGAAAACCATTCCAAATTTTTGTAAATTGTATGCATAATTTCTAGATCTACGCATTTTTAAATGAGTGGTAGTTTTGCATGATACACTTGTTATAAATATGCCACATATTCACTATTAATTGATCACAGTGCATGAGAACATAAAAACATCAAAATGTCATAAATGATATAATAAAATAAAAATAAGGGCAAGGATACAACACTTGCAGAAAGTTATGCAGTCTGGCTTAATTTCTGGGGGTAGTTTATGCAAACATATGTATAACTGGAAATTGCCTCCCCATTCTTTTGGGTGCAAATGGAAGAGCAGCATGCCTGTCCCAAAAGAAACATCAAGTAGCAGAAAATATGCCCCAATCTACCAGATGCTACAATCTTTTAAGGCAAGGCACAAGTTTCTACATGTCTCCAAACCAAGTCATCAGCCCCTGATGCATGTTGTGGCCTCGAAGGAGTCGAAGCCCAGATTTTGACAGATCCCTGCTTGTGCTATTATAATGCTTTTAATTTATATATATTAAGAGCAAATGATGATGATATGCTTGGGGGATGTGTCTTGCTGTACAAGTTTATTGGTCATAAATCCCTGGTAAGTTAACAGGAGGGTACTAGGGTGATAAACATCAACATGTGTCCAATTTCCATTTAGGCCATCTTCTGATACAATCTTTAGCTTTTATAGCTAATCAACTGTCTTCTTGGCTCAATAATTTGTCCTCTCCATTGTGTGTTGATATGTAAAATCTTAAGTGCAATTGCTTACTAGGAGTCACAGAATGACAACATGCTGTCCTAGTTTGAAAATACTCCAAATTGACAGTTTTGGATGCTTTAAGAGCTTAAAACTAGCATAGTGTGCTGCTGGAAACATATACAGTACTTACAGAAATAAACCATCAATGTAAATAACCATAAACATCAAACAGAAAGTAAAAACAGCAATAGACACAACAAATTGTATCCTGGAAACCCCAGTGTAGGGAAAGCCACTGGCAAGTGGAAACAGCTCAACTCCTGGTTCTTTTTATGGCTAAAGCCAGCTTGCAAAGAGTTCTATAGAGCAACTACATCAATTTCTTTTGCTCTTTGCTCACTTAACACCTCTCTGCACCTTTATTCCTCCTCCTATCATACTTACAATTGGATTAGTGCCTCCTATTTATCATGCTCTGAAAGTGTCCTTTCATGCTCTAAAAGACTCCCAAACGTATCAGAACTGAAGGGACATTATCATTCGACTGTTTATTTTCCTGTACAACTTACTTGGGAGGATATGCTGCTTTGTGCAGATCGGCGATTTCAAAACTGCTCCTTAGTTAACTGGCTGTTATGAGGATATCCAGCTTTGTGCAGATCAGTCATTTCAAAACTGCTCCTTAGCTAACTGGCTGTTATGAAATCACCCTTGCATAGACTAACGGTTATGTAACCTCCCCTTAAGGAAACTGTGTAGTGTCCCCAAAAGGACACTTTTGACCCCCAATTGGATTTTAGGAAAATCCCTTACACCAAAGGCAGATTATAAAAGATATAGCAATTATTTTTAATGCAGATCTGATTTATAGAGGAAAATTGTGACTAGGGTAGGAGATACCTCAAAAATCTCAATTAAAATGGCTGAAACTTAGTTTAAATCATTCAACAATATTGCCAAGGTGAGAGTGTAAAAGAATACTAGAGGGCAAAAATCCTTTGGTGTGGCACACAAGGAAGACGAAACCCTTCCTTGTTCAAGGTTGGAAAACGAAAACTCTCCAATTTGGTGGTAGCAAGGGTTTCAAAGAAGACTATCTTGCTGGTTGGTAGATAGGGCATTGAAGAAGAAGAGATATCACGGCCTTCTACATCAATTTGTCAACCTCTCCTAGGGTGGCGACTTGGGTGGAGAAATGGATTTCAGCCTCTGCATACCTCTAGTATTTATCCGTGACAATCACTACCAATCCTTAGTTCTGAGAAAATTACTTTTCAAGGTAGTTTTACAAGGGGGTTTTTTTAGGCCTCCCGTCGTTGGACGACAAAGTCAAACTAGCTCATTTACGATTGGTTTCTCCGGAAAGGTAGTCGTCATTCGAACCCTATTTACCAAATTTGAGTTTCGTCAACTCCAACGGTTTCGTTGTATATAGGAGAGTGTATAAGATTTTGTCACATAGTGCGTTTGACAATTGGAAATTGGCTTTTGAACACAATTTTATAGACACTTGGGCCAATTTAGACGTTTTTCGCAAACTTGTAGCAAAATGAGAAAACAATGTCGTGGGAAACTTATCATGTCAAATAACTGACAGGAAAATTGTAGACATTAACATATGATTGTATGGATCTTCATTTGGTTGCTTGTTTTGAGAAAATTGATTGTGGGAAAAATGATGTTATTTCTCTCTCCTCTCTCTACCTCTCTCTAGTTTTGAAAATGAAATGAAATTAAAAATACATTTCTTACCTCTTGTATGTGCAAAGTGTTTAATTCATTGTAAATGGAAAATTAGTAATCGCGAATTGTGCTAGAACATAAGAGATTTCCATGCCAGCGTTTTTTGTTGACCATGTTTACAAAATTTTGATAGGCTGTAGGTAGCACAACAAATAGAAATAATGAGGGGATTTTGACTCTAAATTTTACTTATTTGTCATATGTGTAAAATGATGAGATGTAATGTAGTTTCGAATAATTGTGCTTAACTACGTTTTGGAAGGAAAATAAAGTGTTAGTTACATCAAGTATGCATTGAAATGGATATGTAGTTGTATTTGAATGTTGTATTTGTGATTTAGAGTTATTAAAACAATCATTTACCATGTTAATTGTTGAATAATTGTTGAATTTCCTTCTTAACACTCGTATGTTTGGTCGAAGCTTATCCTTAGATATCAAAATGAAACAAGTATTTAACCCCTTTGTTATACATTCACTCTTAGTCGAGTCATGTCAAATCCGAAAACCCATATCGTGTTAAGAAAAGACTTAAACCTATTACAAGTTGTCTTCTTGTTTTGTACCTAAGACGAGCCTTGCAAGACCATTTCCATAACTTAGATACTTTTGTGTGAGGAAATGGCTACACTATGTGTACCCTGTCATATTTGGTGCGAGTACGACCATCATTTCTAGGTGTCGTAGGTCTAATCATTTCATTGATAATTTGTTTCCTTATGAGTGTGTTTGTCCTTGGCACCCTAGTGAGTAACCCAGTCCTTGTGAGAATAGTACAAGGTGATTTTACCAATGATTGATCCCATTGAGAGATCTAACTTATGCGCATGGAGTCTATGTGTCGGTTTATCTACGCAATAAACTCATGTTTGAACTCTTTCACTCACAAATAAAAGTGTTACCTTGGCAAGAAGTATTGAAATACCTTGGGTTGTGCAAAGGTTTGCGATATAAGGATATTTGATTACTCTAAGTTTTGGCTTGTAGTAGGGTGTAGACCCCTTAGAGTGTTAATGAAATTAATAAATCATGGATCTCGTATGAGGATTATTGGTGAAAGACACTTTAATGTATGTTTCCCAACGAGAGAAATAGTGCCTTAAAAAGCAATAGAACACGTGAAATTGTATTGAATGTATCACTTGTAAAATATATTTTAAACACTTGAGTTGTCTAAGTGCGATAAAACTAATTGTTTTGTGTGAGATCACACACCTTGGAGTCTTGAATCCTTAAGTGGAAAAACAAGTGTTATAGGAATCGTAATTGTTCTAAAATGATGCCAACATGAGACCAAGTAGTAACGTAAAGGTAACAAGAACAAGAGTAAAAGAGTTGAATGTTGAGAACGACTGTTATAAAAATTGTATGCACCTTGAATGATGTCAAATGGCTAAATACCTAACATGATCTTAAAACGGATGAAAATAATGGAATGCACCATTGGTTATCAAACATTTTAATGAATGGGAAACTTGCAATATTCAAGGAATGAGCACATGTTTTCATTCTCATAATTGTGGTTTAATCAATGATGTTAAATGAATAAATGTAACTAAAAAGAAAGGTGAATCAAATTATCTATGTACCTTGTGGGCAAAGCCATCTCTTCTTAATTCCCTCTTTTGGTCACCTTTCGTATGGTGTTATGCTCGTTTGAGAAAATGTGGTGTTAGTTATTGTCATCTTATTCATTAGATTGTGCATTTGAATGAATATTATTGCCCTTAAACCATGTTTAATACAAAAGAATTGTGCAAACCATGATTTATGCATAGTGATGGAATTTAATCAAATATATTTCTAAATGTAGTGATCCACGAGGCAAGGAAATGGATCAAACAGTTGGCGTGCATTCGATATTAAACTCGGAGATTATTATTCCTTTGAACAGCTGAGTATGGCTGAGTTGTACAGCAATAATAACAATCTAATTTTCTGTTTGAAACTGCATTAATACCTTTGAAGCATCAGTGCCCAATAGTAGATGGATATCAAACTTAATGTATTAACAACTGAAGTTGTATCAGACTTATATCAGCAGAGATGGTACATTGTTCTGCAACCCTTTATAAACCCTAAACTCGTTCCAAAGATCGTTGTGCACTGAATAATCACCAACAACTTGTGATGTGGCTACTAACTATAGCATCAACCTTCAAGGCCCACTCTATGACAAAATAAACCTGTGATATTTTCCCAATTTGTATAACCAAACCAGAATAATCGCCAGTATACTAAAAATAAACCTTGGTACCTATAAATGCAGCTACTAGGGATTGAGGATAAATCCTCTCACCAAAACAACCCTTCCAACTAGGGTCCAAAGTCTCCTCTGCACTGAAACCAAAGATCCCAAGGAATTTCAATCCTTGAACAAGAGAAATGAACACGCAAGCTCACCAAACTTTTTCCAGAGAAAATAACAAATGAACATAACTTTCATTTTAATACTCAAGTCATCCTTATAACTCCTTTGAAACCCTAATCCTCCAATTTTTCCAACGCCACTTTATAAAATAATGATTGATATTTCACTTTAGTCATAAGTCGTGACTTAAAGCACCTCGAAGCTATGTTACCAGGGTTCGTCCCCCACCCTCCCACACCCCCTAGATTATTAGATACATACCCAGTACAGATACATCTCTAGTATGGTGTTGATATGTCTAGGTACATACCGGTTGCATCCCAAGTACATTTTGATGTACCCGGTACATACCTGGATGTACTCGGGACGTATCAGTACCGTTGGGCAGTGGGGGGCTCTAAATTTATTTTATTTTATTTTGACTCAAATAAATTTCAGTTTTATCGAGGACTAGACTAGGAGGGCATAGCAACAACAAGGAAACATGGAGATTGTTTGTTAAAATCCCTCTAGTTTATTGAAGAGAAAATATTCAAAGGATATCAAGAATGTTTGAAGTAACTATTTGGGATCGTCACAATTGGTCGAGGAAAGAAGCTATTCATAGAAATTTGGACATATATCTGAGCCTCCGTATAAGTTTTTTATGAGATCAAATCTCAGGTGATCTTCAATCCTAATATAAAAATTTGGAACTGCATAGCTTAAAGTTTCAAAGAGCATCCTTTCCCAAAAACTACCAAGGCACAACATTGATTCCTTCCCGCATCCTTAAGGAGGATTAGAAGGTGATTTTGGATAATATGAATGCAAGAAACAACTATTGCACTGACCACTTTAGTTATCGCTGACAAGTTAGAGTCAATCTCATTAAATAGGTCCTTTAGAAGCTCACTATATACATCAGTGATGGCCACCATCGTAACACAAAAATTCATCTCAAAGGAAATGGATGAAACACAAAGGAATACAATATTCCTATATCATAGAAAATGTAAAATCTTAAGTATATTGAATGTTTTGAACATTGATCGTACTATGTTTTTCAAGTTTTGTATTTCTTATGGACTAAAAAATGAGTAAAATGAGTATATATATATATTATATTGGTGTCACCCAGATTTCACCCTAAAATATGTGACTACCCTATCCGAAAAAATTTCGTACTTTTTAAAATAATGGGTTGTTTTGTGTTTTTATTGCCTGAAAGTTCTTGTATTGCGTCAAGATAATCCCAAAGAGCCATATTAGTCTTTTTCGCCAAATACCCAGGTGCCCAAAGTTGTTATATTCTGTCGTCGGGATTTGCCTGCGGGAAATTTGTATTTAATTATTTTGAGCCCCGTATGAGGCTATTTGCGCCCCGTTTTAACTCTGTTATGATCGAATATGTCATTACTCTTATGTACCAGAAGGGTTTTAACTTGGAATAAGTTTTGAGTTTTATTTGTAACTTTTGGCAATTTTTCGTGTTTTTGTGTTGTCCCGTTTTGTTTTCTGTGAAATTTCTCTAGAACAATTCCTTTGACGAGTAAGCCCGATTTTTGGACTAGAGCAGCTAGAAAACATATACGCACACTATGCCTGGAGGAAGTCGCCATCGGAGGTCTGGATCACTGGGAAAAAGCGAAGTCGTGCACGGAAAAGCCCCTACGGGGTTGGGCGCATTTTTGGAAAACAAAGGATTTACACGGCAATGAGAAAAATAGAAGCCACAGGCAGGGTGGGAATTTTGTACCTACCTAACAGGGTACTTTTTCCCGTGTTATAAAATTCACTTAAGATGCAATGGGAAAAATAGAGGCTGCAGGCAGGTGGGAATTTATTGCCTGCCTTGCAGGGTAAAAATTCCCATGATAAAATAAAAGGAAAGTGACTTAAGTGAAATCATGAGATTTTAGTGCATGCCTTGCAGGGTAAATAATCTCATTGTCAAAGTCAAATCACTTAAGTGGTTCATGGGATTTTGGTGCCTGCCTTACAGGGTAAAGAATCCCATTGTGGAAAAATTCTTAAAAATAGAATTATATGTGCAAAAAAGTGCGCCCCCTTTGGTGAGATGATGGAAGACTTAAAGTGATTATTTTAATTAATCTATCCTTTCAAAAAGTGTGCCCAAGCTTGGACGAAGTCAACAAGTCAAAAGGGGAATAAAAGAAATGATTAAAATGCATTAAATTTAATTTATTTAGTGGCTACCCCCTTCCTCTCAAAAAATGCGCCCCATTTGGGAGTTATTTAATGATTTTTAAAGCATTAAATCAATAAATTAATTTCTATTTTCAGTGGCTATGGTCAAAGCACACTGTGAAGTGATGTGTGAAGAATTAAATTGGATTAATTTAATTTATTGGATGGTTTTCCTTAAACATGCTATTTTTAAAAGAGAAGAGCATGATTTTTAATTAATTAATTGTCTTTAATTGTTAGGGCAATTATTAATTATAGAATTGTGAAGGTTATATAAGCATGGGCAGCCATATGGGTGAATTATTTGATTCACAGGTAAAGAATTGCAGCCAAGAGGAAAAGTGCGCCCCCATTTGAAGAAGGATTTTGCTCAAGCAAGGTGGCAACAAGGTTAAAAGCTTCCAGATTTGGCGCATGCTTTGAAGGAGGTGGATCTTTGTCTGCATAATTGTTTGCATAGGTGTTGCAGGTGCTCAGGTGTTGTTGAAAAGATTCATGCTCTCTTTATGTGCAAAATTAAACACCAATTTTTGGGGCAGCAAGCTTGAAAAGTGCAGATTTTTACAATTAAAATTCACTATTTATGCTCCGGTGGCCATTTTTGTCTGAATAAATTGCAGGAATTCATTACAGGTGCTTTACAAAGAAAAAGGAGCTTTTATCAATGTCCAATACATTGCACATATCCTCCAAATCTAAAGAATTGTCCAGATCTACACCAGTATTGAAGAAATCCGGCCAAGTCTGAAGAAAAAGAATTATTCAGACAAAGATAGATGGCGAAAAGAGATGAAAAAGAAAGCACGATGGAGTCATGCATTGCTTCCAAACTTGCCGACATACGAGATACAGATCTAGGCCCGGAACCTCTTTCCGATTTGATTGATAGATCCAAAGCGGGAAAGACTTCACTCATGCGTGCGGTTAAAAGCAGTGGAATTATCCGAGCTGCAGTTTTTCCATGTACAGCCCAGTTGCCAGAGTTTGTGATGAAGTGTGCTAGATCTTACCATCCTTCATCCAGATCAGTGCGTGATGCTACGGGAAAGACAATAATTCGTTTGGACGCTGAGTTCATCAATTATTGTTTGAAGATTCCAATGCGTAAGGTGGTGACTTCCATTAGCATGCAGGATGCCGGTAGCAAGTGGGAGAAGCATAGAGCTGATTGTGTGAGCATAATGAATAGCCGATACATGAAGAAGCCTAGATCTCCTTCAAAGTTCCCGACAACTCTTCCGCAGTCCAATTTGGTGCACGAGGTAGATGATGTCGTCAAGTTGCTATGCAGGATTAATGGCGAAGCGAATACTTACACTTTTCGTACATGGATGTATGCTTTCATCAGGACCATTGAAGTCAACAAGGTTGATTCCATAATCAATTGGTCAGAAATTATTAACAACATCGGTGAGCATCTTCAAAACGTGAAGCGCACTTTCAGCTTCAAGACGACTTCATACTTAGTGTATGTTGCAGCTTCACAAGGCGTCTTTTCCAAGCTGGATAGATGTGTTCTTTTTAAGGACCCCATTTTCAATGCTACCCACAGCTTACTGCACCTGCATGCGAGAAAGACTTCAAAGTGATCAACGATGACTTCTTCTACGATTTCATCTGCAGGCTAGACAAAGACTTGAAGGCCAACAGGGTAAGCAAGGAAGCATGAGAAGTTGTGTCCAAGATTGGCAATCTATTCATTCAATTTGCAGATTTCACATACCTCAGGGTTACGGGCCTTTCTGGAGAACCAATAAAGATGCTCAGGTATCCAAATGATAGATTGATCGCCATGGAGCTAAGCAGGCAACTTGTGGAGTTACACGACCTTCAGTCAAAGCGGCACAAGTCTACGGGCTTCTTCCCAATCACTGTGGGACATTACAGCTGCATTAGCATTCATAGAGCTCGAGGGATGGAGGCGCAAATGTTATCCGAGTATGAGCAAGAGTTCTTCCATGCACGGCTGAACTTCGATCCATTTGGAGTAGCCAGGAAGACGATCTCCCAGGAGTACACACATGTGCCTTCATTAGAAGATTTCTAGATGAAATGTAAAAGTGAGTACAAGGTTAGAAAGAGATATTTCAGCAGGCTATTAGCAAAGCAAGTGCTCGACTTTGGACTAGCGCGCATACCTGCGGAACTTAAAGATGATGGGTATGTGATACTTGACACTTACCATCAAATGGGAGGAGATAAAGCCATACTGCAGGATAACGTAGGAGGCTGCCATTCGATTGAAGAAAGATCTGGAGCTGTGTTGGTGAATACTTCAAACTGGCTGCTGACAAAGGGATATTGCCTTGATGAAGCATTGATGAATCAAATCACGGGCAACTTCAGCGCAGGAGATTCCCTCAAGCGAAAGCATGAAGGAGAAAGCAGCAGAAGGTCCGAGAAGTTGAAAGTACACAGAAGATCTCAAGAGAAAGAGAAGATCACTTCTACAACCATAGCTTTGACTCTGGCTTCTTCAGCACCCAGTACTTCACCAACTATTGCACCGCTAGCAGCAGGACACTTCCATGCCTCCATTGAATCCGGCGACATTCGTCTTCTCTCCGCAGCCACTTCGTTCATCACCCTGTTCCAGAGGAGATGTTGAAGCTGTAGATGGCGAAGTTCGAAAGAGCTTTGTCCTTGGATGATTCAGACGATGGCAGCCATAACACTGTGGCACTTTCTGACGGAGAGGATGCACAGCGGGAGATGGTAGTGCACTCAGCGACTTCTCACTCTCCGAGAAGTAACTTCTCGGAATGGTTAGCTTTGCAGTTGGTTTCGGAAGCAAGAGTAGAGATGAATTTAGAGGAGCATGACTTGCAGCTACTTCAGGATCTGAGCAGAAGAGACAAAAGGCCTAAAGTTGCTAAAGCAACTTCTAGGTTGATCATCAAGGATTCGGGAGAGAAGTTTGCTGAGATATCAATTCCGGCGGAAGGAAAGATAGAAGAGGAGCTCACGGCAGAAGATGTGACGGTGACCAAAATACCACTCGGTCAAGCTACCACTGAAGGATTGAAGCAGGACATGCAGACGTTGTTGGATGCTTTGTTCCTTAGGCTTGACAGTGAAAAGGCGGAGAAAGAAGAGCTGCAGAAGCAAATATCTCAATTATGTGAGATCATAGCCAAGGTTGCTAAATTCCATTCAGCCCATTTCAGAGCAGGTGAGTGATCATCTTATGCAGGAAATGGAAGATGCAAGCAATCAAGTAAAGGCTATTGATGAATGGAAGGATCTGATTATTCGTCAAGCTTCTGTGCAACTTGGGGAAGTGCCAGCCCACCTAAATGTTATGAACGATGCAGCAAATCAACTAAAGCAACTGATGGAAAGCATAGAAGGCATGAATACAGTTGCAGAGAGTAACCTGAGTATTTTGGCCGAGATCAACAAGCTGTCGGGAGATGTATTGGTCGCAGAACAAATTGTACCGGATGGATGAGTCGAGAAGGGGAAGCAGCTAGAGTTTGCAGTATCTTTCCGTTTGGAGATCTGCAGAGTTTTGCTGAAAAGGATGCAGGCGCTTGAGAGTAGAACATCAGATTTACCAGACAGTATCATTTCTTTCACTGAGGAAAGAGTGGACAGAGGTGTTACTTCATACGTGCGGATTGTTTCTAACGAGATGCCTAATTCCCTGGAAGGTTCTCTTCTGATGGTACAAAAGAGAATTGATAAAGCTACCAAGCCTTTCACGATGAATTCTATCAATAGATTGGTGGCACTGCAGTCAGACATTGCGAGGTTTGGGCTGAGTTTGGAAGAGGTGGAAGCATGCAGCAAAATGTTGAATGAAGGATTGCTGCAGTTCAGGACAGAGAAGGAAGCAGTGGCTAAAACAGATGGAAGGATTCTGAATTATATGTTCGACAAGTATATCAGATATCAGAACAAAAAGAAGATGTAAACATTACAGCTGGCATGACGTCTTCTATTCTTTCTTCTTCTATTTTCTATGTTCTCGGATGAAATTGTAAAACTTCTAAGTTATTGGTTTTGCAACCATTACTTGAAGTCATGTGGAACCATTCTATTAGTTAAGTGATACATGTGTCACTTAAGAAGAAGTTAGTTGAGGATGATTGCCAAATGTCATCTTTACTTGTTGTTCATACTTTAGTTCAGTTTGAGTCTTCTATTTGTACTTTCCCTTCTACATTCTATAAGTAGGAGAAGAACCTCCGGGTTAATGATCAATCAGAATTTGTAAGCAACAATTTTGTGTTCTAGACTTTGTGTTGAACCCCTGAGAGCAACTTGGAGCAAAGGAATACAAAGGAGCAGGTTTCCGGAGAACTTTGTGTCACGGTGTACTTTGTTTCTTGCTTTTAAATCTTAGATCTCTTAAGTAAACTTTGTGTTATTATAGATCGAGATCTAGAGCTGCCTTTGTTTTATAATTCTGTGTGTTCATATCTATTAAGTTTTTTCTATGTGCATGCAATTAGCTCTGCTATCTACTAATTGGGATGCACATCTTCCCCATTTCTTCTTTGTAATTCCTTTACTTCCTTCTTCTATAAAATACTTCCTTTCTTAAACAGCTGCTTACTTGCTGCAGAACTTCTTAGTTATGGTTCTTGAACTAAGTGGTTAAAGTAAAACCCCTGATAGATAATAACACATTTTTATTGACAAATCTGACACGGGAGCCTCATCGGTTAAATGAGGGAGATTTATCTCATGACTGCCTAGGTTTGATGCTATGCAGAAAATCTAGCCAACACTGTGATTTATCTTGAAACATGGATTTTGTATGTGGGAGAATGAGTTCCCTAGCAAGAGTTTTATGCACTTTGTGCCATACTTGATGGTTGTGTTGGTGTGCATTCTTGAATTGCGTTTGATTATGAACTTTATAATTGTTTAAATTGTTGGGAGCTTTGAAGCTCTTGGAAGTTTTGAGCTTAGTCTGATGAAGAAATCATTTGGGTTTCCACAATGGATGTTTAGAATTGATGTGAGAAATGATGGTGTGTTTGCCACAATCGTTGATAGAAGGATAATGTGATGGACGAAAAGGATACGGTCCTTGAATTGAAGAGGATGGGCTACCAGGAGGTGTCCTATAGATTGAAGATGAAGGGCTATTAGGATGTGGTCCAAGTATAGAAGAGGATGAGCTACCAAGAGGTGACCCAAAAATAGAAGATAAAGGGCTACTATGATGTGGCCCGAGAATAGAAGGTAACGGGCTACCAGGAGGTGACCCCCAAATAGATGATGAAGGGCTTCTTGGAGGCGGCCCACATAGAGAAGAAGACGATGGGCTACTAAGCGGTGACCTAAGGTGAGATTGTGATTGAGGAATCATGATAGATAAAGAATGATTGGGAAATGAGAAGATAGGCCGTGGATCAATGCCAGACCTAGGAATTTCATCACACAATGAAAAAGGTGAAGATGGAAAAATAAGAGGAGGTTCAAGCGCGACGATCCTAGGGTCTTCTTCTGTTTCGTGATAAAAGGAATCAACCTCTTCCCCACAATATGTGAACGTATCAAGGTCTAAAGAGAATTCTTTCTCGCAACCTAGAGGAATATCTTCATGTA
Organism: Taxus chinensis; assembly: GCA_019776745.2. NCBI lineage: Eukaryota > Viridiplantae > Streptophyta > Pinopsida > Cupressales > Taxaceae > Taxus > Taxus chinensis. The sequence goes on along the minus strand of CM034146.1, from coordinate 1,035,613,360 downwards.
CCCCCATAAATTCTCCAATTACTTCTTCATTCTGAAATGAATCGATCGGTATGTGGTGTTGGTCGACCAGAAGAGGTTGATTGGAAGAAATAGGTCTAACAAGTGTGGAAGATAAGATAAGATAATGTTATTAATGTCCAATGCATGACCACAAAAGTAGGTCAATGGGACTGCAGACTACAAAGCAAACAAACCAAGCAAGAGGACCCAAACGGGTTACCCGAAATACAATGAGAAAAGGAGAGGAGGAGAAGGAAACAACAGAGGCCGAGAGACCAGAAACGAAGTAGAGAGAGATGATTGTGTGGGGAGGGAGCGGAAGGAGCAACATCCCCAACAACATCACCTAACACTCAACGCTGGATGAGAGTAACTCGCAGTGCGCCGATGACAAGAAGCAGAAACTGTGGAATGCTTGGGAGCCGGCGTCCCGGAGGAAGGCGGTGCCTCAAAGTGGGCCCGGTGAATCGCTGTGTATACGGAGGGGCCTTGGGACATGCCTGAGATAGGGAGCCTCGGGTGGAAGGAACAAAGTCACGAGACCTGATGGACTTGGACTAGGGGTCCAGACATGTGACCAAATGCAGCTTAGCACCCCTCACCGGGGAGAGCAACGGGAAGAAGGAAGTGTTCAGTCTAGTAGCCATCCGTTGGGGGGAGGATGGAAGAGCCTGTGCCGAAGCCTGATGGCCTCCTGAAGGTAGAGAGCAAGACATCTCTGATCATAGTATCTGAAGAAAGTTGTGAAGGAAGGAAGCTCGTGGAATAGGCAATGGAATCGCCCACGAATCTCATAATAAACAGGACATCTGAAATGAAGTGTTCTTCAGTTTCAACCTCCTGGAGAGAGCAAAGCAGGCAAGTCCGCTCCCAGCGGTCTAAGTGATGATCAATCTCAATACAGAGTCGATGTGAGCCCACTCGAAACTGACTCAAAGAGATACGAAGGGCCTGCAACCAATGCCGGGAGATATACATGGGTCTGAAAATGACTCCATCACGGATCTTGAGAAAGTGTGTCGCATATAGTGACATCTTCGGACGCAACCCCTCGGGGGATTGGTCCATGTGTGCTGGATGAACTGTCTGTAGATATCATCTTTGATTATTCTATGAAGATCTTGTTGGTTGGGTAGCAGATGGGCAAGGGCATCCAGAGAATAGCTAAAGGGTGGGATACGGTCCATCTGGATTCCAATGGACTCGAAGAGGCGTGAAACATAGGCATACTAGTAGCGAGATCGTTTACTGTGATCCGAGGATGCAATAGCTTCAGAGGAGCTATAGGCAAGATAAGTGTACCTGTCCTTGTCAACAGAAGAACTAGAATACCCCCGAATATAGTGCAACAACAAGACAAGGCTGAAGATGGTCTCCGAACGAAAAGGGCGAGCCTCAAACTTAGCAAGGATAATGTTGTGAGGAACAGATTCTTTGTACCTAATAATACGTCTGAGCATGAGGATCTGAACATGCTCAATAGTAGCCCAATCTGAGTGCAAAAGAGAGGGACCCCAAACTTTCGAACCCTACAGAACCGTGGGCCTAACCAAGGAATCAGAGATGGACATCTTGGAAGGAATGTCTTGAAAGTGGTGGCAGAAACACTGTCTCTCAAGAATTGCCAAAGAACCATAGCCCTTATTAACCCGGGGTTGGAAAAAAGGCTGAAGGCTAAAATGAGGCCCAGAGAAAAGAATCCCCATGTAGTTGTAAGAGCAAGTGATCTCAATCTCCACACCCTTAAAGAAGAAGTGGAGGTTTGAAGTCTTCAGACAATTGAAAACCATAACTTTTTTTTTCCCAAGATTAATAGTCAGTTGTCGATGATCACAAAAAAGGGCTTAGGCATCTAGTTGCCTCTGAAGACCCTCAGCCGAAGAAGCAAGGAGATCTACGTCATCTGCAAAGAGGATGATGTAAATCGGAACCTGGTAGAGAAGGCACCCTTCACCTGCCTGTATGTGATCCCTGAGAAAGCCCTCAAGCTCATCGATATAGATGCCAAATAAGGTAGGAGAGGTGGGGAAGCCCTGTTTGACACCAATGGTACTCCTGATGAAGTCCAACAAGCCAGCAGAAGTGCAAAGGCGGCTAAGGACCTCCTCATAAAGGCGCGTGATGGATGTAAGAAAAATCTCAGAAATGCCTATATCTTTGAGTCTACGGAAAAGAGCTTCCCGTGGAACAGAATCAAAGGCCTTCCGAAAATCCATGAAACAACAGAAAACTCTGGAAGAGCGGTGGTGAGACTCTTTGATGATAGCCCGAAGAGTGAGGATGTGGTCGGTAGTTTGGTAAGTCGTTTAGAAGCCCGCCTGCCCCTTAACTCTACAATGGTACTGATCGAGGAACTCAGAAAGCTGCAAGTGAGGAACAATAGCATAGAGCTTGGAGAATGTGCGACCCACCATGATAGTCCTATAATTGTTGGGGTCGGAAGTGGGCCCTGACTTGTGTATGGGGTGGATGATGTGGTGGGACCAAGAGACTGGAAAATTTGTACAAACCACCTGATTGAAGAGGTCCACAAGATAACTGAGGAGCTTCTTTCAACCATACTTGAAGAATTTTGCATGGAACCCTTCCTCATCCCCTACTTTACTGCAACTCTTAGCAAGAATGGCATTCCTCACATTGGTGTGGGTGAAAATATGGAAAAGAGAGGGAGGGAATGAACCTGGATGTGGGGCTGTCTCGGGAAGTCATAAAGAGTGGAGGTGTGGGTGAACATGGAATTGGGATCAAGGTCTAGGGGTAGAGGCGAATGTTGGGGAAGAATGGTGCACCATATATGTTTAAGAGAGTGGATAAGTGACAAACGAAGCTCACGACGCCTATGAGAGATAAATGTGCATTTCTTATGTCAAAGGAGGCGACTATAGGCTGACTTCAGGGAGGGGAAAGAGGGAAGGGCATGCAGGAAGGCAAAGCGGAGTTTCTGATGGAAGGCTTTGCATTCCTCGTTGTACCATTCGTTCATAGGGCATGTACCATGGCGTAGGGTGGAATGGGTGATGTGGGGGAAGGAACTCGTGGCCACCTCAAGAATGGTGCCGGAGAGGGTATTAAACATCTGATTTGAGGTGAGTGAGGTGAAGTGGGGAATGGGGGGAGAAGCAGACGAAGGCATGAGGAAAAGGTGTCGGGATCCGTTGTGTCACATTTCCAAATAGTACGTGATATGCAAGGGGAGGGGATGGGTTCCTTGGGGGGATAGCCTGGAGGGAAAGGGAGAGGGTTGCATCGTCAGCAAGAGGGATGGGGGAGACACAAAAGTGGTGTATGTAAGGAATCAAGTCGAGGGTAGTCATGACGTAATCAAACACACTGGTCCCACCACAAAATGGTCTGATGGTGAAGAACTGGGATTCAAGAAAGCGAGGAATGCCATTCAGGATTAGTAGGTCATGAGATTCCCCTAATTGGAGAAAATGTCGGCCATAGGAAATCAGGGGCCTTGTCGTGTCCTTAGAATCACGCTGGAAACCAACCAACTCTTGATCCACCTCAGAGGTGTAAAGTACATCGTCAGTCCTGTTGTGCCTCGGAATCTACATGTTTTTGGTACAGGCATTGAAGTCCCCTAAGATGATGACCTCCCCAGAGCCTGAGAACTGAGATATACTAGCATAAAGGTCAAAGAAGGGGTCTCCATTTGAGCCGTTGTGGATGACAAATGAAGAGGAAGCTGGAGGGAAGTAGTAGACCGCAATAAAGATGTCTCTCAGGAGGGGAGAATTACATCTGATCCGTACCCAAAGAAAGCGGGTAGACTCATGCTCAGCGACAATAGAAATACTGCTTCGAAGAGTCTCTGACTAAACAAGCAACCCTGACGGATCCCTTGATGCCGCTAGAACTCCGAGTCTCTTGTCTATAAACAGAAAGCCAGTTGTAACCACTGATGTTCAAGAGGGCGAACCGGGCTCGCATGTGTCTCTGTAACAAAGAGGTCTGAGAGACCTAAAGCATCATGCAGGAGGTTAGGAGAAGACCAAAAGGACCCATTTCCATTCCAACATTCGATGGAGAGGCCTTGCTTCTGAGCCTTCGCTTGCCGAAACTATCATCTAGAACTAGAGCTGGATTCGGGAGCCCAACCAGGGGGGAAGGAATCCTGAACCATTGGCTTGAGGTTAGGAATCACCGCCCATTTCCCTGTTTTTCTGGCTGCCATGACAATTTTCCGAGATTTTTAGATGTTTGATGAGGGTAAGGTTTGACCTTATTGTGTCCATAAAGGAATTGGATAGTGCGTCGAAAAAATATCTTAGCACATCGTTTCTTGCAAATGGTTCAACATGGATGCAAACATTGATTTTTAGAAGATTGATGAATATGGAATAAGGTATGATCGAAATGACCCAGGGGCCGAAGAGGGATTGGATTTCGATTGATAGAAGATGATGACTCGAGAGATGAAGTAGATTTGTATTTGGATGTCTTGCAAGTAGCTTTAGGTGTAGTTTTAAGATGATGTGGCATTGGTTTGCCTAGAAGATGACATATTGTAGGTAGAGCAATAGGACCAGTCATCTAGGTAGGGTAATGCAATGTAGGAGTCGACTTGAATGATTGCGACGTATGTGTCGACATGGATGATTGAAACGTATGCGTCGACTTAGATGATTGCGACGTAGGAGTCGACTTAGATGATCGATTAAAAGAACCTTGAGTCGCACAAATCTTCAAAGGATGATTGCGACGTAGGTGTCGACTTAGATGATTGCGACGTATGTGTCGACTTAGATGATTGCGACGTAGGAGTTGACTTAGATGATTGCGACGTACGTGTCGACTTAGATGATCGATTAGAAGATCCTTGAGTTGCACAAATCTTCAAAGGATGAAATTTTTGAGGCAAGTGATAAACGGGCCATGTGAAGAAAGGGAAGACTGTGACTCAAGACTCGAATTTGATGTTTGATTGGAAGAACGTTGAGTCACACAGATCTTCATTGGAAGAAGAGGTCGTTGAGGCGACTGATAAAGAGGGTCCTGTAGAGAAAGGGAGGTCCTCGACTCAAGAGTCAAATAAGAGGAATTTGAATAATAGTTCAGATTAAAATCATCAGACAACCGAGGGGAATCAGAAGAATAGTTTGGATTGGAATCCTCAAAAGACTGTGGGGAACCCGAATAATAGTTTGGATTAAAAGCATCCAAACCTACCACCGACTATGAGATGAAGGTGGGGAACGGAGTGGCGGAATAGTTTCTCTAACGCGAAGAACCAAACGAGGCTTAGCCGTGATGGGCATCCTATGATGGGAATGCGACTATGAGATGAAGGTGGGGAACGGGGTAACGGAACATGGGTTCTCTAACGCTAAGAACCAAATGAGGCTTAGTCATGATGGGCATCCTTTAATGGGAATGTTGAGACCTAGGTTCCCTATTTTTGTAAATGTATAAGGAACCATCGTGATAATTATTCATGGTTGGCATTATTGAGATACAAATGTCCTAGACCGAGATAATGGTGATTGAAATCCTTTCAAGGTGAAGGAAGACTTGTCTATGTCAATTCGGTAGCATCATAATGATAACCAACTAGACATTTTGCATGATATAGTTCCTAGGATAAACCAAGCATAGCGTAACAACGTCAAATCATCACAAAGAATGTCAAATAATAAATTGGTAATGAATCAAAAGGATCAATATGAACTCAAGGACACAAAATAATAAAGAACAAAAAACCAACAATATTTTATATAACGAAGAAGTATCTAGGATGAGATAATTAAGTACAAGACTCAAATCCAATCACAAGAATAGGTCTATTCCCTATGTTTTTCCAAGATAGGTTTAGAATAAATAGTGTTAACACAATATCACCACTTAGGTAAAGTTCAAAACAAACAAGACCTAAGTACTAAGAAATTGTTGATGTGATCCTCCAATAAGGTATACTAAAACTAGTTTTAAACACCAAAAAATTCCCAAGTCTTTGAAAACAGAAGTTACTAAATGCGAGTAGCGTAACAACACTATTTGGACATGTTAATCAAGATTTGCAAGAAAGAAAGATTTTAGAATCAAAAAAATGTTATCACGATGTGAACAATGTAACCTCAACACTCACAAAACCTCAGGGCAATGTTAGGATTAAAAACTAATCCCAAGTATATCAAGAAGTTACTATGCGTGTGAAGCAACATAACAATACAATTTAGAGACTTAGACCAAGTTTCACAATGGAAACAAGACGTAAGTATCACAATTGTATGTCTATAATGCAGAAAACATAACAACTCAAAGGAATTCGATGATTATATAACCTAAATACACTGATAATTAGTCTCAATATGGGTTGTGAGACAAAGGGCCTACTAGAACGTAAAGAATTACCATGCACACTTTCAACACTTAACATTTTGGCATTGCAACCTATTCATGCCAGTAGACTACAAAAGTGGTGGACATGATTATTTATAGTGGTATTCGCTGTATGTTGTTCTTATTTTCTCCCAAAATGAGCAACAAGAAAACAAAGGTGTAAACCAAGTGGTGATGAAACAAATTAAGTGTAACTTCAGTAGTGTTTCTGCCTTGTCTTAGGACAATGTGAAAGACTAGGACAAAGTAACATGTCGTGGGTCTCATGATGAATAACACATAGTTTCAACTTAAATGGAATCTTTGCATTGTTCGAAAAACAAGGTTTTTACTCCAAACAAGTTGTCACTTTGTGAGAGCTCTATAGAACATGATGTTTAAGTCAAATTGGCTCCAAGCCACAAGCTTCCTAGTGGTTCTCTCTCTAGGTGTCACAAACTACCTCTGTGAGCTTAGTTTGGAAAGAGAGTCACACTGAGTAGTCTTGTAGTATCTTGGCTTTACTTTACCCCCTTTAATACAATGAGCAATAAATGTGTTTAGTTATATTTTCATTGGGGTCGTAATGGAAATAAATTTGATTCTAATCTCACCAAAGGCATACTAATCAATTAGGTAGCGGAGCACTTTCCCATTTTGTCTCACAAGGTTCCCTCTTGTGTGAAATACTTTGGGGTTCCTAAGAGAAACCCTCTTGTTATCTTAAGGCTTATGCCAAAGGGAGTTTCTCCTAGTTCAAATTGGATGAACCATAGCTCTTAACCAAAACCTGCATATACAGTGCAATGCAATGATGTGCGGTGTATTTTCTTATCTTTTGGATTAGGAAATTTGGTTTAGTATCACCATTAACAACCTACAACAGACATGTATGTTAGAGTTTTGTTTGAAGAGATTTCTCCTTTCTTTGGAAATCGTTAGGTCCTACAGCACAAATAGTTAGTAGTTATCCAAAAATATCTACAATATCATATAAAGAGGTTTAAATGTTGTTTTTTGTTTCTCAAGATTGTCCAAAGATGTGAGAGAAGAACATACACAACATGCAACCTAAATAGATAACAATGAAAAAACTTGTAAATCAAATAACCAACATAATGCTTTGTAAATGAAGGTTCATCCCCAATTACTCCAAGTGATTTTTTAGTGAAAAACTAAAATTGTTTTTGGTTCTTAAGATCACAAAAGGTGTAAGAGAAGAGCATACACAAGCTTTAGCCTTAATGTATTTATTAAATGAAAGCTCTTAAATCAAAGGATCATATAAATGCCATATAAAAATTTCATTCCCTTAAGACATAAAAATGAATAATGAAAATTTCCTACCTACTCTAATGTTAGCAAAAGAAGGTTTAAAGTTGTTTTTTATTCTCAAGATCACACAAGGTGCAAGAGAAGAGTATACAAAACCCTATCCCAAACTCATACAAAGACATGAAAAATAAATAATTTCATCAAACCCTAAGTAAATGTGTTAGAAATTCTACTAGAAATTAAAAAACCTGCAATATTAGAAGTTAAAAACCCTAGAAAAATGATAGAAGTACAAAGAAACAACAATTAAAATTTTGAAATTTTGAGCCAAATTTACCTTAGAACGCCAGCGCGCCCCTTAACATAGTAGCGCGCCCCCTTATAGCAGCAGTGTGCCTCATACAACACCAGCGCGGTCTTAAAAGCACCAGTGTGCCTCTATCAAAAACACAGTTGATTAACACGAATACAGCCATTGAGACGTCAACGTGCCCTTCGAAGCATCAACGCGGCCAACAAATAGAGGACAAAATTGCAATGGAAGACAGGTGTGTCCAATGAAGCGTGAACGTGTTCCCGAGAGCATGAGCGTGACCTTGAAGACGTGAGCGCGCCCCTTTCAACGTGAGCGCGACCCTAAAGACGTGAGCGCACACCTTCCTGTAGGTGGTCCAAATAGGGGTTTTGACAAGAAATTTTTGATAAAGCTCAAATCTTTGACTTTCTGATGTAATTTTGACAACCCTTTACCTCCTTAGATCCTGCAAAGAACATGAAAATAAATCATCTACTACTAATCTAGTTTAAACAACTATCAAAATTTGAAATTAGTCTAGGAAAACTTGAAATTTACTCTATAAAAGCTTGAAAACTAATCTAGAAAGCTTCAAAGATGAATGAATGGAATGGGGAAAGAGTCCCAACAGGCATGCCAAATGATAACTACTAAAAACTTGAGCAAAGCTAAATAACTAGACTAACACGACATAGCTATTAACATAGCTATGAATTAACAATAGTAACATCAATGATTAAAGCTTATTGGAACACTTAAAAGACTAACATGATATCAATCAATCTTAGCTAAAGCATGCCTACTTAGTATGAATTGCTAACAAACATAGACCTAAATAGATCTAAGAGCAATCAAATTATGGTTTGTTGCTACTTCACAAATGGTGAGAGGATCTCTCTAACAATGGCTACAAGGCCATATTAGATATCCCTCTACTAACGAACATGAAGATCAGATGCAAGGATTGAGCAAGCTAATCCAAGAAGGAAGTAAGGCTCATATGTATTATATGATTAATGCTATTCAAAACATGGTGTCAAGTTTAAAGGTAGGCGCTTAGTCTTTTTATAGTTTTCTCTTTGGGGAAAAATTGTGGTCTTGGTGCATGTGGGACTAAAAGCACAAAGTAGATTAAGGTTTGCTAATCATGATTAGTGAATTAACAAGTGATTAAGATGCGAAGAGCCTTAATCAACCACTTAGGGTCAATTAAGAAAGCTAGGATAAGTTTTTGAAGTCTTTTGAGATGTCTTGGAGGGAAATGGGGTGATTTTGAATGGCTGGAAGAGGGTTTTTGAGTCAATAATAGGGTTTATTGACCAAAACAAGGGAAAAATAGGATTAATTAGCTAATAATCGCTAATTGTTTGTTTGGAAGAGGATTATGACTTACGATGTGTCGTAAATTGGCATCCGGAATGTGACAGAGGTTAGTTAATCAACAAAGCGTCGTTAATTAACCAAATTAGAGGGAAACGTTAGTTAATTAGCAGAAATCACTAATTATAACGGAAATGGTAAGAATGAGAATGATTAGTGTGCTTTTAGCCATAAGATTGCAAAAGTGGATTTTAGGTGTCTACAACAGTCGATTACTTGCTCTATGTTTATGTTCGACTTAAGTTTAATAGTTGTACTTTCCATTGCAGTTCTAGAGTACAATCAATGATTGGTTTTTAGTAAATATTGAGTAAAGCAAAAAAATTAAGAAATCAAGTCTTGTTAGGAATGCTTTAGAAAGTATGTTGATGATTTAGCTATGAAGTTAAAAACATTTTCTGTTGTGGTAAGAAAATATCTACGTAGCGGATACGTTTTGGATACAAGTACGGGTATGGAGTATCCGATATGTTGATACGACAAAATGTTTTTGGGCCCCGGATATAGCATTGGATACAATAGTACAAAAAATGTATAAATTTCAGCCTACTTAATAGGAATTGAGTTATTAACCACATATTATGCATATGAAAGACAAGATAACTTATAAGTTATAAGCTAAATAACCACAAAAGACAATGATCAAATTAAATTAAATAAATAAAATTAAACACAGTGTCATGATATATTGAATTCAATTTATTACACCAACGATCAAAGTACAAACTATCTTTCAATAATCATCATATTCCTCTCTGTCAAGAGCATCAACATCATCATCATTATGTGGTTCATTAGAACCACATGGAGTCGAACCACTCCCACTAGAGCCACTACTAGTTGCACCCCCTTGTGCATGTAGGGTCTTGTGGTGCCAAAGAAGTCTCCAATCCCTCATCATCTAATGATAGGTGGGAAATAGAAAGCATCCAAATTGACTATCTCTGGATTAATATATCCCAATGTTTTGTTGACCCTTGTGCATCGGCTGCTTGTGGGATAAAAACTGCAAGTTGGAATGTATATATACCAAATCTTCAGCGTTTTTAGCCACCAACTTGTTGCGCTTTTGTGAGTTGATGAAGGTTTATGTACTCCAGTTGCGCTCAGAGGAAGATGAACTTGCAACCTATTGAGGCAAAGTCAATGCAAACTTACACACTCAAACTTAAATTTTAAAAAACTAAAAGTTACAACAAAAAAGGAAAGAGAATTAAAAAAACTTACTTGTGCTAAGACCTTGATTGCAAGAGGCTGCAAGTACACTGATGCGTGACCATCAAGTTACTGCCAATATTGCTCCATCTTGTATTTGCTCCGAAGAGCAAGAAGGCTATGATCTGTTTTCTCCATGAAATTGACAAACTTTATCATAACCATGTCCTTAGCCTCAGGATTAGGGAAGAGCCTAGACAATGCCGTCATATATCCCTCACTGACTTCGACATCCTTGTACGTTGCCATCCTCTCTAGAAAAGAAAAGGATCTCTATGTTGTAGAATCTAGGAGTCAATGCAAAAGCAAGTAGATGTAGTGGGGGTGGGTCATTTTCTTCCACCGCTCAATGAGGATTGATTGTATTTCTTTGATAAATTTCTCCTTAAGATCTTGTTCTTTTATATTTATGACGAACTTTATCTTCTCAATCATTGAGTCGATACCATCATATATCTCTCCTAGACATGGCTGATCCTTATCAGTAAAGCGGATCATGCTCATAATGGGCTCAGTAAAACTGAACAAATATTCTACTCGATTCTAGTAAGTGTCATCTAAGACCATTGCCCATAGTTTTTTGAGCCCGTATAGTGTTTGATTGCCTCCATACAACCCATAGGTTGGATGTTACCATCCTATTAAGTGCCTCTCGCACCTTCACAAGTCGTCTTAAGACGATTGTGTGTGATGGGAATCGAGTCTAAGTAACCTAATAAGAAATGAGAACCAAAAATTAATTTTTTTTTGAAAACATTTGGATCTAATATATTAAAATATTAAAAAAACGTACATTATTTATAAATAAAAAGAAAGGTAGGTTCCCTTACGTTCAGCAGCTCCAAATGGACTGAAGGATGTAAATATTCCTTGCGAGTGGTGATGGTTGATCACAAACATCTATATCTCTTCACCCTCTTCATACACTTATTGAATCCACTCCATTTTACTGGCCATCTTTTTCCGCATTAAATTGAGTGAATAGACAACGCATGGTGTCCAAAAAATATGACCATACATTTTGAGGCCCCACCATCTCAATGGCTTCAAAGAGGATGTTGGCAATGAATTGGGCATCCTTCACTTGCCCCTCACAATCAACTGCTTTAAAAAACATTGCCCCTTTAGGGCATATTGCAACCACATTGATCAAAGGGAGGTTTCTTGCACTTTCCATTCATTAGAAATGATGGACACACGTGTTTTGGCCCGTGAGTCTCTAATTGGCTGCAAGGAGGTTTCCACATATTTTATTTGCTTTTCGAATAGGGTGGTGCAAATCTTCTCATAGTCTAGCCCTTTTGTACCCTTTTGGGGCCCCATTGATTGCTTTCACCATCTCTTGCCCATATGGTGACCTCACAACATTGAATGACAAATCATTCGCATACACACATCTTGCGATATGCTCATTTGCAATATCCCTACTATCATTTTGAATGGCCTTTTCCAATGGTCCTTTTGTCCTACTTCTTTTTCGTGAAAGAGATGAATCCTCATCATCCATGGAGGTAGGCATCACAAATGGATTGTAATGTCCCTTTTTCTCCAAATTTGAAGGCAAATTGGATTTCTGAGCAATTCTTGTCCATGGTCGAATTAAAGAAGATAAAGGAGAGTAAAATATGTCTATTAATATTCTTTAATATGTTTTAGCTTAATGGACTCAATTATATGGGTCGGCCTTGTATTAAGGAAAAATAAATAAATATAAGTGGTTGGCCAAGGCATAATGAAGGGACATAATGAATGAACATGTCTTTTCATGTTTTGGCGCCAAGACCTACAAGTATAAATAGGGGTGTTAGGCAATGATTTGTGGATATTGACTTTCATTTGAAAAATTAGATTTTGAGAGTGAACTCTCATTTCTCTCCACTTGGGACAAAACCCCTTTGCAAGGTCCATTGTGAGGGACGAAAAACCACTCACTTTTGACTTAAAACAATTCATATGTAATGTCAAAAGATTGGGACATTAATTATGTTGAAATATGGGATAGAAGCACGTTACTCCACTCGTCCCATGGATTTTCTTGGTATATATAGGGAGAAGTTGGGACTACTCCTTTTATTTTAAGAATTCATTAATTAATACTCTTCTTCACGTTTTATTTTTAGCCCTATTAAAAGAGGAAATTAATGTTCTTTTTGGAGTTTGAGTTGGCAAGCAAATTCACCCATATCCAAAGTGAGTTTTCTAGATGAGAAAAATGCGCTAAATCAGATTATGAGTTATTCACTTGAAGATTTCAGAACTTCCTAAAGTTATTAAATAATGAGGTAATGGCGACCCCTTGTGGTTGTTGGGATGGAGAATTTTATCAATACCATATCTCTTATGCTTCAAGAGGGACGTATGCCCATAAGCTTTCATGAACAAAGGTGCATCTTCAGCACCATCATTCTTCAAAAGAGTTTGATCAACTAAAATCTTGTGGCCAACTTCCTTGAGTATGGAAATATGCATTTTATTGATGATCTTTGAAGAGTATTGTTGTGAATTCATCTATTATACTTGCCTTCCTACTGCTGATCGCAAATTTTTCAGCCATTTAACAAAGAAGGAACCTCTAAGCTAAATGGGTGGTTGTTTTAGGTACCAAACACCTCTTGGTTATGGTAGTCACTTTGCAGCCCTCATTCAGCTGACTTTGAATACTGCATTTCCCTCAAGAACCCAATGGTCTAAACATGGGAGAAAAATGGGAGTTGTTTTGGCAAATGCCTTGACCTAAGGGTCATATCGAAGCAATGGTTCCAATCGAAGGATGTACGTTGATCCTATTCATTTTCAAGTGTGGTAGTGATCTTCTCCAAGCCTTGGTTCTTACGGAGATATCTTACTCACTAGCTAGAAAATGTATTTCCTAGGGCATAATCGATCATGGGTTTGGTGTTTATTCCATCATATTTGGAGGTGTTTATTCTAGCTTCCTTCATGCTGCTGCAAATTATTCAAGTAGAGCGAGACAGCAGGAAAGAGATGATGGATTGATTGTTGTTTGGATGGTAACTTTAAGAGCAGGAAGCAACTGAAATATTTTGGGATCCTTAGGCACCAGTAATTGCGATTGAGGTTTCAAGAAATCTTGGGGAGGGAGGACTTGTAATGCGCTGTTCAGTGATCTCCAAATTCAAAGGTCATAGTTCATTGGATTTGCCTTGACTTATAGAATAGTCTGCGTTTTCATGGTCGAGTTGAAGAAGATATTGAGTTTGGAGAAAGCAAATATATATTTCTTTTAATATGTTTTTAGTGTGATGGACTCAACTATATGGGTCGGCCTTGGTGTTTACGGCAAAATAAATAATTATAAGGGGTCGGCCAAGGCATTATAAATGGATGATATTAGCATTCAAAGGTTAGTCTTTCCCATCTAACACTTCACTTTGGCATACTCCAACCCCATTTTGAAATTAGTATAAATAGGGGTGAGATTGGGTTCATTTGGATATATCAACTTCACTTGTAAGAAGATCTAGATCGTCCTGAGAGAACTCTGATATCTGATTCCAATTGGGACGGAAACCCCATTTGTAGGTCCATTGTGAGGGACGATAATATCCTCTCACTCTTGACTTAAAACAATTCATATTTGCAGAAGATTATTATATTGAAGACCATTTCATGTGTCAAATTCTGATTTATGTCAGTTATTTCTGTCAGTGTCGACTTGTTCTAGTGAGATTTTTGAATTGTCAAATTATTATGTAGCATCATATAAAAATTCAAATCGATTTGCTAAATCAAATCGCCATATTTTATAAAGCCCAAATCTGCATTTTCACTTATTTCGAGGCACTGTTTTATGGTCAAATCGAACCACATTATGATTGCTGCTACGGTTTCTGAGCATTATTACAATAATTTCAACAGCAGTATTAAATTGCATATATCTAATTCGACTTGGCTTTAATTCATTGCAAATTCAGTAATAATCATTTGATAATTCATTAGGCAGATAGTTTAGTTGATGAATTTGTGACTCTTATTTAGGAAAATGACCCGTTATTATTAATTTTCAATCTGCTGCAAATAATTTTTAGAATTCTGGAAATTTCATATAACCCTCAAAAAGGGTTATTACAATGGTATCAGAGCATGGATTCTCTAAGGACTGGGGTTTTGAAAATTAAGGACGTAGAAAATCTCTTTAAGGAGTATCAAGCTCTTCCAGAAGACATTCTGGAATGCCCTACCATTTTCAGAATTCATAAAATGGAAATATGATATTCCAGATTTTTGCCACGGAGGGAAAAAATAAACCAGGATAGATGCGTCCAAACCATACCACCGATTATGAGATGAAGGTTGGGAATAGGGTACCCGATGGTATTCTCTAGCGCAAGAACCAAACGAGGCTAATGCATCCTTCGATGGACAAAATGCTGACACTTAAATTATTATGTCAGACCTGAATATTAGAGGAACATAATGTGTCTGATCGCTTTGTGGGATATGAAATTTCTAGAAACAAGCAATAATGTTTATAACTCCTTCAATTGGAAGGAAGTCTTGTGTCAGAATTTATGGGTAGAACTCGACAACTAGTCTAGACATTTTGCAAATAGTGCCGTGGACAAACTCAAGCAGTTAACGGCATGCAAATTAATAAAGATATAGCAGCTAGTTTCTTTGAAGAAATCCACATAATCAACACCCAATTCGAAGGATTTTTGCAATAAACTGAATCCAGAATTTTGACAGTCCAAGAAGATAAAATAAAGAATTTTCTGGAGCACATAAACAGGCTGGAAATACGCGGTCAGAAATCTGCCAAGGACTTAATGCGACTGAAAATACACTCAAATCCAGTCTAAAAATTTTGATATTAATTTCTTTTGAGTTTCCAAAATGATAGGTTTTAAATCAAGTAGTGACAACAAAATATCTGACCACTTAGGTCAAGTTAAAAACATAGAACATCCAAAACGTGAGTTGCTCCATACTGAAAGTGCTGACAACGATCCTCCAATTTTATTCTACAATCACACTTTGGAAATACTAACAAATTTGCTGCAAGTTCTATGGAATTTACAAATGGGTGCAGCATTCCTTTCAATCGCTTGGGGTTTTCGACCACAAGAGGTATAATCTAAGGGTTTTCAAGTCCTTAGCAAGATTTTAGTATCAAAATGGAGTTCATAGCTCAAATGCAAGACAAATTCGTCATACCTGAAAATCTGGAGTGCAAAAACTTCAAGCAAATGTTCATTGATTAAATAGAAGAATTGGGCCTAATGGCCTGACCTATACTGAAGGAATCTATTTTGCTCTGTGAGCATGCGTAACAACGTACAATTTAGAGATTAAAGTGGCCAAGTACAACTATGGAAATTAAGACGTAACCATATCACAAGTTGTGCACTGGTTATAGATTAAAGGTCAACGTAACTACTCAAAGGAAATTAGTCTATAATACATATCTAAGCTTTACTAATGATAATGTGTGCATTTTATAATATTTTATTTGAACACTTGCACAAAGTAATAAAACTAATAGATGTACCAGTCACACTTTCAGACTCACTTGCATTTCGGCATTGCAACCTAGACATGCAAGTAGGCTACAAAGGTGGTGGACAAAAGTCATTTGGAGCAGTATGGGACATAACCAAGAAGAATAATTCAGCCCCTACCTGCATTTTAGCTCCAGATAGTCAACATAGTGAAGTAAGTATTGATCATTGGTTGACAAATAATGATGATGTCTGGAAGAATGAAGAGAAGCATGTTCCTGAAGGTGATGTGAATGGCCATAAAGACTTCCCTCAAAAGATAAGTGACACCAACAATAAAGATGAAAGAAAGGGTGGTGAACAAGAAGCGGTGGTGTTAAGAACGGATGAAACCCATTTCCAAGGTAAAAATGATATAAGGCAGCCCGCTAATCCGATTGTAGCAGCAGACAATCAAGAGCCCAAAAATGAAGAATCAAACTTGGGAAATGAGCCACCAAGATATTCTGAGTACTTGTGAACAAGGTATGAAGGAAGAAGAAGTGGACGGAAGTTTTGTTGAAAGTCTAAGGATCGAGTACATTTCAGGTTTGTTGCTCCCTAGCTTACCATCATGTAGAACTTATCATCATCATCAGTTTGATTCAAATATGGACAAAATTACGGTGCACATTGAGTGGTAAGGGGTACTTACATCCTTTTGGAAAACCTCAAGTCATGCATGCACAAGAGTTGAGATGAAAGTAACAAATTGATGACCTTCTCCCCAAGATCCATGGTTGGTACTCTAAGGTAACCATTCCCTCTTTCAATTTGGCTAGCCACTCCTCTTGATATTCTTATGTTGAAAAGAATAATTTGGAGTAGTGTTGATAATAGCCCTTTAAGGTCTATGGAATTGGGAGGAAAACTCTCATATAGAACAAGATGAAGGAGCTGGACTATACCTAACAGCAACAAAAAGGGGGCCAATTAAAGAAGATATCAGCCTTATGAAAGCACAAGGACATGAGGGAATTGACAAGCAAGCATCAAGCAAAGAGAGGATGAAGGTAAGCACCCGGAAAGTGGAAGATCATGAAGGTAAGATGTTTTTGAAATATTACGTGCATTGCATTCAGAAGTTCCGAGTATTGTGGGCAGCACTTGGCATGGAAGTATTTCAACTTGGGCTTATATATCAATTCAAATATTTCACCATGAGTGGATGGCTAAAAGTACTCATGTTTCATATAAGATATGTCCTCTTTGGTCAAACCTTTGTGCTCACCACACTTCATGGGATGAAGAGGTAAGGAATGTTATTTTTTGTGAATGACAACATTGTTTGGGTAACAATAAGGTTTGTTACATTATAGAATTTTCAGATTATGATAAGGGTAGCAATAAGGATGAAAGTAGGCATGATGGCATTTTAGTAGGTGCACCAAATTACAACTCTTTATTCAAAGGTGATCTACATGGGCACATGGTAAGCTCCGCATTTCCATTTCATCAGTCATTTGACATAAAGGTTGTGTGCATAAAGTTGGCGTGGAATCAGTGTTATCCCTTTAATCCGGTTATAATAACCTAGCTGAGTTTGAAAGATATGATTGAGAGCCATAAAAGGGTTGGCTTATGGTGTCTTGAGCTTGCCTTTGTGAAATTATATGCTGCTGATTTAGGACAGTAGTCACATCATACAATAATTCAGCTCCTTTCATTGGCCATCCATGATGAGAAAGTTTCCTTGCGCCATATATTGCTTCAGCAGATGATTCCCGTGAATGCTCCATGTAAATACCAATCAAAGAAAAATGATTTTGATGCTCGGTTGAGTGGAAAATGCCAAAGGAAGAGGTCTGATCTCAACTCAGAAATTCTGAGTTTTGTAGATGATGAGAGCAGCTTAATGTATGAATTTTCATATCTCGTTTCTCCTTCCATACTAAGTAATGATGGGTATGATTTTGAGGATGATAGGGAGATGAATATGGTGTGTAGTGATCACCTCTTGGTTGGTTCATCTCCTATTAACATTTGGGTGCCTAAGGAACTGTTGGTCTGAAAATCTATCGGGAGGGCAGATCTATGGATAGACGAGCCAACAGTGTGCAGGGCATAGCCCCTCTTTGAGACAGCAAAGCGAAACTGGTTTATTGCTATTCTACTAGCAGGAATCTGTGCAAGTCCTATAGTATTTTGCCTTCAGGGGTTTGGGATCTCGTCCCAATAGGGGTATTTCCGACTGTGAACAGAAAGGAATGAAGGGAGGAATGGAGATAGGATAGATATGAAGGGAGAAAAGAAATGAATTTCAAAGCAGATAGGTCAGAGGGTTTATGTTTTGGGCTGGTAGTATACAGAGCCAAACCTACTTGCATAAACGAACAAAGCAATACTGATGAGCAAATGACAAAAAGTAGAGATAGATCTAACAGAAAAACAACACAGATCTAACTTAAGAAAGATCTAATACACATAACACATCCATTGAGCACAAAGTCTTAATTTTTGTATTGATATTTTCTGTTACAAAAAGTACAAAGCCTTTTCTTCTCACTTCTATTTTTCATCTAAAAACTGTCCACCCTAAATACTACAAGTATCCAAGTATTTATAAAAGGAGAAGGAGAAAGAAGGAAAAAAGGGGCCAACAACTATTTACAAAATATCTAAAAGTCAAATGTTGACTTGAGGGCAATTTTGTGGATGACAACATCCCGTGGTGCAACATGGATGATGTCATCATTTGTGCCAACATTCTTTTAAATATTACAAAAATGGGATAACTCCCAGGAGGGAGGAGCCTATTCGTCGTCGTCCCTCGGCTAGAAAGGAGTGTCCTGCTTTTTCTCAGGGGAGGTAATGTGGAATTGAGCTCGATACTCCATGAATTTGCTTACCATCGCTTGGAGTTGATCCTGAGCAGGACCCTTGGTGTGATCGCCGATGACTTCGCAGGTCTCTCGTTCAGCTCTGAGTCTTTCCGGGAGTTTGAAGTATTCATTACCTGCCTCCATCAGGTATCCAACGAAGTCGCAGTAGGCTAGAAGGTTGTTGATAGATTCTATATCAAAAGCAGCCTCTGAAGCTAAACCCTGCGACGCGATCTCCTTGAAAAGTCGAATAGTGTCCTCTGCCTTCTTCAAGATGTATGACGGGGTGAGCAAACCTGGAGACATTCTTAAGATGATCTGCTCCATTTGATGCATTGCATCCAAGGCCTTGTCCTTGATTTTGTCTATTTTCTCCAAGACAAACTCCATTTGGTCAACCCGATAGTCTAGAGCAGCAAGGATTTTATTGGGTGCTCTCAGGTGATCGAAGACGCCGAATTTCATTAAGTCATTGATTGGGCAGTCGAGCATCTTCTGGAATGTCTCGTGTTGTAAGCTGACATGGTCCAACTCTTCAGAGATAGGTCCTGCAATTGCCTGGAGTTCCTTATTAGTCTGATCTATATTTTGATATAGCTCTGTGAATTTTATAATCACTTCCTCACTATCTTTGAGGATCTCGTCTCTCCAAGCGGGCACTGCCATACCTAGCTTGCCATTCTTGGTGTACTCATTTATCTTTTCCTGACTAAGGGCTTCAGGAGTTTCGGTGCCAGCTACAGGAGGTGCACTGCCCATTTTCTGCAGGGCTTGGAGAAGATGTTTGTTTTGCTCCTTCAATATTCTCTTCTCTTTCTTCGCTTCCTGAAGCTTCTTGCAAAGGGCATCCACTGCGGATAAGGCCTCTCCTTGTAGGCTCTCTCAGGATGTTCCCATTGTGACCTGAGTCACTGTAAAATTTGTAGGAGACAGATCTTCTTTCTTCTTGGTGGGATCAGGGTATGCGATCTCCATAACCCTTTCGCCTGAAACGCTATGAGAGAAGTGGGTTATGGCCTTTAGCTTCTTAGGCCCTTTGGCCGGAATAACAGAGAAGTCCATAGGTGCAATGGGGACCTTCCTCTTGTATTGGTTCAGGTGTCCGAAGATCCATTCTGGACTTAGGGGACTGGGACCAGAGGGAGAGGAGGAAACAGGGGTGGAAGGAGCAGCTGCAGTGAACACGGGGAAGTGTGTCGAAACACTTGGTGGCGGCATGGAAAAAGGAGCCGACACACCAACGCTTATGGAAATAGGAGTCACTACAGGAGTGGAAACCATGGGGGAGGAAGGGATCTGAGAGATGAGAGAAGAAATGCTGGGGGACAGATCCATGAGAGAAGAAAAGATGGAGGAAGAGGAAGGGGGAACAGTAGAAGACGGGGGAGAAGACACAACCAAAGGAGTGTTTGGTTGAGTGACGTGAGGAGGGGAAGGAGGTGCGGG
This sequence comes from Taxus chinensis, assembly GCA_019776745.2. NCBI lineage: Eukaryota > Viridiplantae > Streptophyta > Pinopsida > Cupressales > Taxaceae > Taxus > Taxus chinensis. The sequence goes on along the minus strand of CM034146.1, from coordinate 1,035,593,102 downwards.
AGATGGGATGGTAGGAGCCTCAACAGTTGTAGTAGTGGCAACATCCGGAGTGGATGTGCCCATCGGAGCACTTACCGCTTCTTCTTCCGGGGATACCAGGCTTACTACCTGCTCCTGGGCTGCGGAAGGAGGACTCTCAGGAGCTTCCTCTTGAGTAGTGCTCGTCTCTCCCTCTTTATCTTTCCCTTTGCCCTTTTGCAAGTGCTTTGGCTTGGCGGGTGCATTTCCCAAGGGAGACGTGGTGAAGTCTACTCCAAGGTAGATGAGACTATTTTTCTTGCACCAATACTCGATGCGCTGCAGAGTGCCCTTAACCCTTTCCTCAATAGTCTGAGGTGCCTTAGTTCTATCTATCTCAGCAAACGGCTAATTGTCCCCATCCGTATCTTGATAAACCTGATCGACTTCTTGATCAGTTGCTTGGAAACCTTTCAGGACAATGGCCACACCACACTGAATGATCTCGGCCAGGGCCAACCGGGAGTGGTCCTTTCTTTTGAGCTCGACTTCGTGATACAGATCGATGTAGATATCTTCGATCTGAGGGATGTGAATTGGATCGAGCTTTGCCCTTGGAAGGCAATTACGAGGATCAAAGGTTGGCCTCGCTGGGAAATTATGCTTTAAGTTGAGCAATTCAAGTTCTGCAAACATCTCCCGGGCTTTGCTTTGTGAAGCGTAGGTGTACCTACCCACTGTTAGGGGAAATGGAGTTCCACCCTTCTTTCTTTTCAGACACTTCTCGTGGTATGTGATAAGCTGCCTAGACAACTCCAATAGGATCAGCTTAGGTCCCGCATACCTCAGTAACTTGGTGGGCTCCCCTAAGAAGTTGGCGGCTCTGAGATAGGTGAAAGTGGGGAATTGCGTAAATAACGCTCCCCACTTCTCTGTGGTAGTGACCACGCTCTTGGTCGTCCGATCGTGAGTCATATTGGGCCTCAAGAGGCAGATGGCGCCCTAGAAGAAGGCATCATTGATTTTGCTGAATTGGGCTATATTGTTTTCCAGCCTTAACTCCATATAATACTCATATATTCTGACCTGGGGCCATACCTCGCATCGATTCAGTGCTGGGTAGTCTCTTTCAGAGGTAGCAGTGTACACTACATAGGAGTTCATGTAGAACCTCCCAGTTGAGAGCTGTTGAAGCTGCTCGGAGATTGTGCTGCTGATAATCTCCGCCCATTCAAAACGTTTATCCGGGACATTTTTGCTCATTGTTTCTAAATATCTGAGCATCCACTTGTGGAAATAATGAGCATCGGGAAGCCCAAACACCCTGCTCGGGAAAGTGACGGTGTCTCTCAGCTCTTCTGAGAAGTCACTGCGATGAATGACTTGTGGCCACCTGCTCACTACCTTCTTGTTTTTGAGGTATACCTCATTCATTAGCTGCATGCATTTGTCTTCGTTTTCATTCCATGCCTTCATTGCAGTCGTCTTGGCTTATGGCTACAAAATGCCGGTGGTGGGGGATACCCAACATGATTTCAAAGTGCCGGGCAGTGAGGTTGATTATTACCTCGCCCTTCTCATTCTCGACACATCTTGTGTCTTTATTGTAACAACGACCCACCACCATCATGAACTCGTTGTTGATTGCGCTCACGGCGAATTCCTGCAGCAAAGTGCAGACCACTACCGACCAATTTGTCCATCCACGAGCTTCCCGTGACCTTCTTGGTTCTAGCCCAGAAGTCCTCCATGTTAATGTGGCCGAGCTCTGAGTCTCTGATATCCAGGTCACACTCTGTAAGGGATTCGGGCATTCTGACCCTTTGGTATTTATACTTCATTTCTTCTTCTGTTAGTTTGGCGTTGCCCTTGGACTTAGTTGGCTTCTTACTCGATGAAGACATGTGTGGATCTGAGTTCAGCTGTTGATCTGCAAGAAGAAGTAGGGAAGTCCACCGCAGAAGAGCCATGTTAGCTGTTAAGTCATCCATCAAAGCTTACAGAATGAAAAGTTAGCAATTTATGAGCTTCTGGGCGCAAGGCGCAGCTTCTACTGCAGGTTGTAGGGTCTCAGAATAGCAAGGCGCACTTTTGGAAAGTGTTGCATGGTAGAAAACAACACCAAAAAGGGGCGCAGGGTGTGGAAAAACTACACACAACATTCAGATGTTGGTGTCAATGGATGTGCGCCTGCACCATATGAAGGGTTTTAATTGGGCGCAGATTCATTTGGTGTAACAAGGTCTTAGGGTGCACCTTTAGCGCGGATGTGGTACATGTTGCAAAGCATTATGGTGCTTCAAAGGGTCGCAGATTCAAAGGATGCATCATTAAGGTAAGGTGTGCCAAGAATTTATTTGGTCTAGCGCGGCGCAGGTATGGCTTGCACAACATTCAAATGTTGGCGTAGATGTAGTTGCACTTGCACCTGTGTTATTGCTTTAGGAATTTTTTGTAAGGCGCAAGTAAAGGCCAATGTTGCATGCGGGGACAGTGTGCCCCTTTGGCGCGACTATGTTTAGTGTAATAGTAATGAAGCTTGCGCCAAGTGAAAACGGTGGGTTTGATTGCACTCAACTTTTAGAATTTTCACTCTTTTGGTAGGTTTGTGGTTTTTTGCCTCTTTTAACTAAGATTTTTGGACAGTGAGGGGAGCAGAGGAAAAAGGGACAGGGATCCATTCTGAGGCAAGGCCTTCCAGGTTAGCAGATCTGGAAGGAGAGTAAAACCGGTTTGAAGGTGGGTTTGATTTGCAAAACGGGCAAGGTTTGTATTATCTTCTTAGGTTCATTTTTTGTTTTTAATAATACTAACCACCAAAACAAACAAAGAAAGCACAACAAAAACCATAAGAAGAGCAAGGGCCACTTACCAGGAATATATATAAGATAGAGGAAACGGTGAGGGGTCCACGAATGCGACAAAAAGTGACACACGGGGCTGATAGGAACGCTGACAGGTGCAGAAGAATAACTTTTCACATTTTTTGAATTGTGAAAATGACAGGTCGGATGTGCCTATTTATAGCAAAAGGTGCAATAAATGCACCACCAACTTTTCTATGGCGCAACCAGATAAATGTCAACATGAAAATATTTGCGCCCTAGGCGCGGCTTTGGGATTGTCAACATTGCTTTTTCAGCGCTTTGGCGCACCATCAAGGGGCGCAACATTTTGAATGTTGACAAGATGGCGCATGCGCCTTGGCGCAGCCTTGAAAGGCGCAACATTGGGAGGCGCAACATTACAAGGCGCAACATTGGGAGTGTGGACACTCCAAAGGATGCACCAAAGGAAAGGAGGGGCGCAGTTTTGGTTGATGTAACGTGAATAAAAACTGTGCCCAGCCTAAAAAAGACCAAATGACCAAGTTCAAAAAACTAGATTTTCCGGAAAGGGATTTTATGCCATTCCGAACGCTAAGGGACCTCGACGGGGAAACAAAATGGAAAATTTTGGTATTGTTACCTGCAAAATTGCCCTTGTCAATTTTACAGGATAACAGGAACATGCCGGAAAGGGGGATAGAGTGACTATCACTCTACCCTAGGAAGGAGACCATAAGCTTGCTGATCTGTACAACAGTAGCAGGCACAATGGTATACTGGGCTCGTGTACTTTGTTCTTTCTCATAAGAGAACATCATTGGCACCAAGTAAGGTAAGAGTTTCTTTGGCTTCTCTATGTTGATATGCGTTATACTTTAGCCTTCTCATTTCTTTGTGAGCATAAAAGAAGAAAGAATTTGGGGTATCATCTTGCACACGTTGCTATCATGTGCCTTGAAGGAAGGAATGGATCACATGGACTACACCTTGCATGGTTAGAAGTTCATTTTCATATTTTGAGCAACAATTGTGGTGTTTGATTGATGTGCTTGCTTGCATCCTCACAAACTTTTGTGCTTCAAGGGAAGATTCGGAAAGGAAGCCGGGATATGGTATGAATTTTCCACAAAGCATTTCATTTTCCACTATGTTTATGAGTCATTTTCAGTTTGCTGCTGGTGGGAATGAAGTTTTATGGAAGTCATTGATGTTCTTTCATATTGGAAAGAAATTTCAAGTTGTTGTCCCATCATTTCTAGGATTGACATCACCTTGGTCAACTTTCCTACTATTTCAATAGCTCAATCTTTAGCCATGCCATTGATGAATGTAATGATGGAGATTGATTTGGGTCCATGGGTGAACATGTGGGAATGGAAATCAGCCAATTTTCTGAATTTTGAAAGAAGGCTCGTTTATAGTATTGTGCATGGCAACCATCAAATATATGAAGATTATGAGGCTTCAATAAACAAGAAGATAATTGCTGGACCTAAAGGAGTGTTGTCAAACACTCATATTTTTTCTAAGGAGTTTTGCTTCTTGTGTAGGTACTAATATGAAGACTACAAGGATGACATGGGACCCAAGTGATTGCGATTTCTTAAGGACAAGCAATCTTGGGGAGGGAGGATTGTAATGTCCCTTTTTTCTCCAAATTCGAAGGCAAATTGGATTTCCAGGAAATTCTTCTCCATGGTCAAATTAAAGAAGATAAAGGAGAGCAAAATATGTCTATTAATATTTTTTAATATGTTTTTAGTGTAATGGAGTCAATTATATGGGTTGACCTTTTATTAAGGCAAAATAAATAAATATAAGTGGTTGGCCAAGGCAATAATGAATGGACATGTCTTTTTCATGTTTTGGCGCCAAGACCTACAAGTATAACTAGGGGTGTCAGGGATCATTTGTGGATATCAACTTTCATTTGAAAAAATCAGATTTTGAGAGTGAACTCTCATTTCTCTCCACTTGGGACGAATCCCCCTTGTGAGGTCCATTGTGAGGGACGAAAAACCTCTCACTTTTGACTTAAAACAATTTATAATTGTAGATTATTATTATATTGAAGATCAAATTGTGTCAAATCTGATTTATGTCATTTATACAAAAGTGCGACTTGTTTTAGTGAGATTTCTGAATTGTTGGATGATATTAGCATCATATAAAATTAATATTCTAAGTCGACTTGCATTATAAAAGGCAAATATGCATTTGCACGGATTTCCATGCATATTTAATGGTCATTGAATTATTTATAACTGCTGCAATTTCCAGATTATTAGAATATTTCCAGCAAAGTATTTTGGATTGCCTAAGTCGATTTGGCTGTAGGAAATTAATAAAATAATATATCTTTCATTGGGCAATAGTCTAGTGGAGTTTGTGAAGAATTTCTACATTTACATTTTAATCTGTTGCAAAGTAATTTTGAATATTTTGATAAAACCCTCAAAAAATGTTATTACATGGATGTGGCATGATCGCAATTGGGGAGCTAGTACTAGATGGGTCAACAATAGGCCTCACTGATCGAGATGAACTTCCTTTTTTGGACAATGGATGACCTGTTTTCAAAGTTAAAGCTGCGTCTGCATCTTCTTGTTCTTTGATATATCTCAAAACCTTTGTTGTTGGCACCCCCTATGCTATTTTTCCCCCTTGCATGAACTTATACCATAACCCTGTATTGCACACAAGTGGCTTTTCACTTGACTATACGAGTCTTTGAATATTATTTCACACTCATTGCATTTCTAAACAAAACACCCACCACCTATAAGTTGCTCAATTATTGTGACATGTGTCCATAATGGTGAATTTGGGTCAAATTCTTTGAACAAAGATTGTCTAGAAGAGGTGGAGCTTGTTGATATTGTACTTTTAGCTACAAGTTTCAAAACCAATAACATAAGCAAAGAAAACAATGGTTAAAAATAAAACTTAAACCCTATGCCCTAGGGCATATCATGTATTGAAAATTTCAAAATTTAAAATGAAAAAATGGCTTAAAATTAAAAATTTCAATTGGGAAAAATAAAACAATGAACATAAACAGAAGCATAGTTGGAAATTTTGCTGAGTTGGCGAGTACTCACTAAAAGTTTGAAGAAACGAATAAATCACCAAAAAACTCACCAAAACAAACTTGTTGAGTTGTGGCTAGTACTTATCAAGTACTCGCCACAACTCGGCGAGTTCGTGCCAAAAACTTGCCCACGCTGCTAAAATGCGTGTACACGACTTTAACGCTCAAAAAATGCTGCAAATACACGGTTTTGGATCTTTTTAAAGCCCTCCACTCCGTCATTTTCACTCTCACAACCATTTGAGCTTGCATTGCTTGTGTTGAGTGGATTTTGGAGCGAATTGGAAGAAAGAATTTGGAGAATTGCATTTGCAGGTAGGTTTTTTTTATATTAATTCTGTTAAGTGTTTTCATTTTTTGTGTATATTGTTTAGGTTTTATAGATTCATATTGTGATTCTAAATACATATAATATAAAATCGAATGCTTGTAATATTTTTATACTCATTTGTAGCCAGAGGTATCTATTTTTTTTACGCAAATTCATTGTAAACTAGTCAAATTTTATGTATGTGTATTGTAATCGATTCGTTTTGTATTCTAAATACATGTAATGTAAAATTGAATGCTTGTAATTTTTTTATACTCATTTGCAGCCAAAGGTATGTATTTTTTTTACGCAAATTTGTTATTTAGGCACGTTTTCTTTTTTTTAAATTAAATTAAGCTTACATTTTTTCGAATTTTTAAAATGTGCATTGTGTTGCAGATTAGAGCTTAACAATGGCATCAGGCTCGACATCAAGTTCGGCATTTAGGTCAACATCAGTAGCAGGGACTGTTCCTCCGAATGCCTGTTCCAAAGCATAGAAGTATGGTGTATGTGGAGCAATTGAAAAAGAAGTTATTTGCAATTTCTGTGGTAGAAAAATTAATGGAGGCATCAATCGTTTGAAATTTCACCTTTCATATATTGTTTGCCGAGATGTTACAGTTTGCCCCAACGTGTCGGAAGAGGCACAGCGAGAGATGAGAGCAGAGCTGACAGAGCTAGAGGAGAAGAAACTGGAGAAGGCAAGGGTGCAGACAACCTTAACACAAGCTATTTGACTTGGGGATGCAATGGCAGAGGATTTAAAGGATGATGCGACAGCAATTGTGGGCTCTACTCGTGCTCCATGCATACGAAGAGGAAGAGCCGGAAGAGGCGCATCTTCATCGAGTTCGAGTAAAGGCATATAAACCTTTTTTGTTGCAAGGAATACACCTGAAGCACAACGTTCATTGGAATGTACAACCTGGAACAAAGATATGCACGAGGAAGCGGATAAAGCTTGTGCAAATTTTTGGTACTACAACCTTCCGTTCAATGTGGCAAAGAGCGCATGCTTGGAGTACTTGGTGACAACATTGACAGTTGCAAGGAAAGGGTACAAGGCACCCTCTCCAAAAGATTTGAGTGGGAAATTGCTTGAGGGTGCAGTTGTAGATGCCACTACCATTTTAGAAGAGCAAAAGAAAATAATGGCACAAATTCGGATGCACTATTCTTTCAGAGGGATGGACGGATGGAAGGAACCTCACCCTCGTAATTTTTTTAGCAGCTTCAAACGGTGAGATGGTGTTTTTGAAGTCTATTGATGCCTCTAACATAAAAAAATGTAGAGAATTTGAGTGTTATGTTAGAGACAACTGTATTAGAAATTGGTGAACAAAATGTTGTGTAAGTTGTCATAGACAATGCAGCAACATATGTGGCGGTTGGGAGACCACTGTAGGAGAGACATCCATCACTTTTTTGGACTCCTTATGCAACTCATTGCCTTGACCTTCTTTTGGAGGACAGACAATTGATTGGGTGAGGTCGTTTGTAGAAGATGCAAGAACCATAATGAAGTACATATACAATCACCCTTGGGTTTTGAGCTTGATAAGAGAACACACAAAGGGGAAGGAGCTTGTTTGAGCCAGTGTCACAAGGTTTTCATCTAACTTCTTGATGTTGCATAGTATTTCTAGTTTGTTGACACCTTTGAAACAAATGTTTGTGAGTCAAGCATGGCTAGACTCACAATATTCAAAGAAAGCTGATGGAGAGAGGGTTGCAAAGATAGTTTTTGATGATATCTTTGCAAAAAGAGCTATAGAGATCATCAAGGTAATTTCAAAGTTCGATTTATATTTCATTCCTTTATTTTAATTTGTTAAATTATAAATATATTGTTTTACTTTTCACTTTTTTACTTTATTTGTAATATGTATTGTATGTTTACAACCTTACATTTTAATTTGTGTGTAGGTGTCAGAGCCGTTGGTGAGGGTTTGGTGTTTGGTTGATAGGGAGCAAAAATCTACGAGGTTTATATATGAGGCCATGGATAGGGCCAAAGAGTCTATCCAAAATTATTACAGGGGGATATCGTCAGATATGGTCCCTTTTGGCACATTATTGATCGGAGGTGGAACAATCAACTCCACCAACCTATTCATGCAACGGGGTACTACCTCAACCCCAAGTATTTCTACTCCGACAGCTTCACAGATGTGAACACAGAGGTTATGGAGGGCCTTTCAACATGTATTGAGAGGATGATGCCAAATGTTGAGATGACGGACCTCGTCATTTTAGAGTTGCAGAGTTACAAACATGCTAGGGGGAGGCTCTTTTCTTCGGTGCTAGCTATTCGAGGGAGAGCCACGCAGTCACCAGGTAATAAAAATTAGAATGTTTACCAAGTTACTTATCAGTTGCAGATTTGATTTTATTAATTACGTATAAATTTTTGATTATCTTGTTTGTAGGTTCTTGGTGGGAGGATAAGGTAGGGAATACCCCGCATCTTTAAAAGCTAGCCCCCAGAATTTTATCTCAACCTTGTAGCGCTTCTGGATGTGAACGGAATTGGGGTTTGTTTGAGGCCATTCACACGAAGAAGCGCAACAAGTTGAGTAAAAAATGACTCAATGACTTGGTTTTTGTGCAATACAATCTCCAGCTTCGCATAAGAAAAGTGAAGGCCACATCAGAGGAGCTCATTGATTTGGATGAGATAGATCCATACAGCGAGTGGACTGGGCAAGAAGAGGAAAACCCGGCGTTCACAGAGGAGAAGATTGCTTCTTTTGAGAGGGAGGCTATGGAGGGAGAAACACTAGAAGGACTCTGAGGAGATATTGGATTGGATGACATCTTTGGAGGTGATCTCCAACATGCAGCATAGGAGCCACCAACACCACCATCTAGTTCCAGGATCGAGCTAGAGTCGTAGCCTTCTAGGAGGAGCGAGGAGACGCAACCGAATGTGGGGACTAGTAGAGGCACTAGACCCTCTCCCCAATATTTCTCTAGATTGGGGAAGAGGAAAATGTAATTTTTTGCAAATTGTAACTTGCATAGATATGAAGTTTATGATGATATTTTTCAATGTCAATCATCATAAATTCATATTACTTATCAATCGACTGTTGTATTCACATGATGATGCGATTTTGTATTGTATTTGTTTTCAAATCTAATAGAAAACACTTCTTTAATATTTTATGGGCTCATTTGATACATTTTGTAGCTATGTGTTGTTGAACAGAAGCATGAAGTGTGTGAAAGATTAAAAAACGAAACATTGAAAATCAAACTTGAAAGTTAAATAATAAAATTTAAAACCTTACCTTCACTGAATAATCCACAAATCCTCCTCCTTTGAAGCTCCTTAATGACCTTGGCAGCGAATAGACACTTGTACTGGCTTAGGAAAATGATTGTAATGCTTGGTGATGAAGTATCAAACCCTAGATAAACAAAATGAAAGCTTAGAGAGGCAAGTATGTAACGAGGGAATGAGAGGTAAGTTTCTTTGCGTTTATGTTTTTTTTTTTATGTTTTACTGGTGTTTTATTCATTTTATTTAACTTTTAGGGTTACAAATAATAAAAGGTTATTTTTAAAAATAATTTTAAATGCATAGAAATGAGTGAAAAAACTCGGTTTTGGGCCCGGATATGTATCAAAGAGAGGCCAGGGTACGTTCGGGACCCCTTGGGTATGTTTACAAATGTACCCGAACATACCTGAGGGGTCCCGGCCGTGCCCTGATAGTTCCCGAGTATGTATATGGGATGTATTTGTACCAGATATGTATCGTACCGGTACCAAGGCTTGCAGGCTTATCGTACCAGCTACTTAGGAAAATATCCCTCATAGGTCATTATGCCATTATTTTGTAATGTCCCCCTTTTTCGAATAAATATATTTGAAGACCTCTTTTCTATTCCACTTTTCGTGTGCAAGAAGTAGGTGAACAAAGGAGGTCCTTCGTTGATATTTTAGCCTTTCTTTAATTAATAATCATATCTTCCTTTTGTATTTTCCCTATGAGGTAGGTCGGCTGGGTTGGAGAGCTTTTAAGGCAAATTAAAAGATAAAGTAAGCTTCTTATTGAGTTTGGTCTTGGGGAATTCTTCCCATGGGACTTTTAGCACCACCATATGGATATAAAAGGGGTCGCTTAGGCTCATTTTGACGTGTTTTTATCTCTTATAATTTTATCTACTTGGTTTTAGGGCTAGTTGCTCTATTCCATTCCACTAAGGGGGGACAATCCTTTACTGTGGCAAACAAGGAAAACGAAACCCTTCCTTGTTAAAGGTTAGAGAATGAAAACTCTCCAATTTGGTGGTTCCAAGGACTTCAAAGAACACTATCTTGCTGGTTGGGCAGTTAGGGCATTAAAAGAAGAAGAGATATCAAGGTTTATTTATCAATTTGGCATCTTGAAGGGAATGAATCAAATTGTTACAAATTAATCAGGAATGATATTCAATAATTTCAATTCTTCATATTACATACAAGTGTTTATATAGGAAATATCTTTCCTAAAATATAGGAAGCCTATTACGGCTCTTATAACCACTCACCTAAACTATACGAGTTGTTTTAACAACTTGTAACAACTCCAAAACCAATACAATACAAATAACGTGAGTTTTTATAATAACTCATATAAACAATATACAACACACAAATATAATTTTCCCACTAAATAATGTTTACACTAGTAATATTCCTAACATTCACCCTCTTAGTGTGAACATTATTAATTCCAAATATTCAAACCCCTTAATGTGAACACGGGGAAAAACTATATTTTGAAGAAGTTGAACCACCTCCTAAAAACACACTGCTTCAACGAGTTATAAACTCCATAGATTATCTCTTTACCCTCATAAAGGCGTAGTGTCAAGCCGAATTACGTAGGAATGCTCCCTTCCTCTTTGGGTTCCTGTGAGACTTACCCTTCCTCCTTGGGCGCCCAAATTATGAATCTCCAAGATCCACAAGCTTGACACTAACTGGATAACCATTCCTTGAGTCTATCTCAAAATCTTCTCTTGCTCCCCAAAAGCGAGTCTTCTGAAAACACGAATCTTTCCCAAAATTTTGGAAAGGGGTTTATTTAGCAAACCATCACACTGTAAACAAAAACACTGAAATGCAATGAAAATAAAAACCACACTGCACACATGTCACCAGATTAATGTGCGGCCCTGTCGTTTGTGACTGACGAGGGGTCGTTGATTGGCCACCAACCTCTTGTTTCCTCCATCCTCCAGTTTCATGCTGTTAGCTCAGTAAATTTGGCTTTGAGGATCAATGGTTGCTAGGATGTCGGATTCCAACTGAAAATGCGTTTGTAAGGCAATTTTTATTTTATTTTCTGGACTTTTTACAAACTTTTGACTTTGACTTGCAAACTAACAAAAGACTATAAACAATATTTGACTATTGATGACACTTTGCAAGACTTGACGATAATGATGATTAACGAAAAAATGACATACAATTGACTTTACTGACATTATATTTTATTACTCAATGACTAACAAGACTTTATTTTTTTAACACTTTTGGCTAAAGTGACCTTGATGAAAAATTACAATTGACTCTTATGTACAAAACTATATTGAGTATGGTAACAATATATGTGAAAATTGTAATATTGAATTTTCATAAATAACCACTTTATAACTTTTTATGAAAACAAACTAAACACTAACAAAGAGACACTAATAAAGACGTGACCTTTAACACGTATAAAACTATAAGGACATGACTTGCTTTTAGAGATTTACAATTGAGAATGTAATTGACATGCAAGAAGAAAATGACAATTACGACATATATGGACTTTTACAATGATTAGTAAACTTAAGAAACAAGGTTTTACCTCTTTCCACAGACAATACACTAAACTACTTATATAAATGACTCGACTCAAAACTAAAACACCTTCAGACTTTAAAATGCATACAACTACTTCTATTTTGAAGACAAGCGTTAGAAATTTGATATATCTAAACTCTGCGAGCAACATAGGTGAAGACATACGTGGAGCTATGACATGTCCAACAGAAAGGACTACAGAAAGGCGATTTGAATGCACAAAGGTCGTGTGAGATTCAGACTGCGGATCCTTCTTTGTAGTGTTAAACCACACTGCCGAACCGATATCCACTGAGCTCGAGTCCAATGCATGATTTAAAACAGCAATTTAGAATAATTTCCTTAGCGGACGCCAGCAACATTGAATGAATATTGTCTATACTCCCAGGATAGACATTTCTTCAAGTGGATCTCAAAAACTATTCACTAGTCTGTGAATTCCTTGTATGCAGCTATTAAACCGTGTGGGAAAGTAAATAAAAGAAGAAAGGTGTTGACAGGTTGGAAACTTCCGAGGAGCTCTTGCGAAAAAAGTATGGAATAGTTGCGGGATTGCTTTCGAATATATAGGTAGTGCACGAAGTGACAGCCGGTGCACAAATGATTAGGCGCGAGAACTGCACATCTACTACAACAGATGATGCTGAGCACAATATACTGTCTCACCTCAAACAAAAATACCAGACATTGATATGGGTTACTCAGATTTTGAAGTCCACGATGCACAGATCAACACTACAACACAATAGAATAAAGACTTCTTATTTGACATGTTCCTCTAAACTCTTATTTGAAATTCTATTAGCTCTCGTAGGTTACCCATAACAGATGCTCTGATACCAGATGGAGGGAATGAATCAAATTATTACAAATTATCAAGAATGATATTCAATAAGTTCAATTCTTCATATTAAATACAATTGTTTATATAGGAAATATCTTTCCTAAAATATAGGAAACCTATTATGGCTCTTATAACCACTCACCTAAACTATACAAGTTGTTTTAACAACTCATAACAACTCCAAAACCAATACAATACAAATAACGTGAGTTGTTATAACAACTCATATAAACAATATACAACACATAATTTTGCCCACTAAATAATGTTTACACTAGTGATATTCCTATCAATCCTTTCCTAGGGTGGCAACTTGGGTGGAGAGATGTTTTAGTGCCTTCTAGGGCACATTTTGGTGTCTCAAGTTGATATTCAGAAATCCTGATGTATAAGGCTTATCTATCACTTCTTTGGTATTTATTTGGGTTTGGAGACCTCATTTTTATCTAATTTTGTGGACTGTTTTTTGCTGATTATTTTAATCATTCCATATGTGTGTTGACACTTATTTCTCCTTAATTTGTGAAGTATATTGACTGGAATAATTTCTACATGATTGGTTAAAATATTTGGAACCATTCTCTATCATTTTTAGCTTCATATTGCATGAGAATTGCTACCCCTTAAGTGTTGTTACAGTTTTCTGCCCTAGAGGGTTTGTTTACTAATTTCTAGCTTGTTTTTAATGCCTGTAAGGCATAGTTACCATGTTCGTACGAACACAGGCCAAATTCAGTTCGGAACGAATTTTCAGGAAAAACCGAACTTGTTCGGTAGATTCGTTTAGGGTTCTGGGTCTAAAAAAATTTCTTTCCTTTTTTGGCATTTCTTTCCTTTTTTGGATTTTTGGTGAAGAAAACACAAGAACAGAATTTTTTTTGCCATTTTAGGAAAGGGTCTAGGAAGATGTAGCAACAAAAACTTGTATGTGCCATAACTTTCATTCTGTGGCTCCGTTTCAGGTGCCGTTTTCTCTAAAAGTGTATATTTTCTCGAGCTCTACGCATTGATGCCAATGTTTTTCTTATTTTCATAAAATCCATTTTTGGACCTTTTTGGACCAAGCAACTTCTTATTATTTAGAGACATTAATAATTTAATAGCAATATGTAGAGATTAATACTTAATAATAGTAATACTTGAATTTATTACCGAATGTTTAAAATACTTTAGTAACTAGTTACATAAATTTAATTATTTTAGGTTTAACTTTTAGTATATTATTAATAAGTATTTTAATTTTTATAATTTTTTTGGTAATTATTCATATTTTATATTTTTTAAAATATATAATTTTGTGGGCCAAACTGAACCGAACCGAATTTTTACAAAATTCCGAGCGTCCGAACTTTTTTTCCCTATCCGAACAACCCGAACTTTTCGAACATGTTAACTATGCCGTAAGATGTGATTTCAGTTGGCGGCTAGGGTTTGATCACTGCTGTTCCAAATATCACAATTCTTGCATTTGGGCTTGAAGCCAAACCCTTATTTTCAGATTTAGCAGTAGAAAGGGACATTACATATCCAACCATCTAAGCAGCGGAAGCACTATATGCTAGGAAAAAAAGCAAACATTCACATCAAGTATAGTCATTTGCAGTTCTTGGAGAGGCAAGACAAGTTGCAGTAGGGGTTTCATCAGAAATTGGTGTTATTGTTGAACATCAAGAATAAGAAAGTTGAAATCCAATAACAAATTGCTTTACGGACTTCAGTCAAATGCCTTCTCTCTAGACTCGATAAATATGGACATTAGATCAACACATGACCAAAATCGTATCTCATATCTTCAAAATTCGCAAAATTATATCCAAGATGGAAGTTGTAATGTCCCTTTCCGGATCAAAACTGAAATAAACGGATATTGCACAAACCCCAACAGATAATGAACAAAAAATGTATGATAACAAACTAATTTATTTATAATAACAATCAGATTTTTGCAATTTCATCCCAAAATACTCAAATACAAATATACCCAAATGTTTCCAAAGCTTTAGAAATATTTTTAGAACACTTAGGATCAAGGAAATGATCATCCAAGCCACCAACTGATTTTATTTAATTAAATTTATGACAACAGAAAGTACACTCACAAATATGGTTGGAAATAATGATTCTAAGGCTCAAATACAAATCCTAAAAGTACAATCAGCCTCCAAAATATGAAGAATCCAAAAAAGGGAGGAAAGTGAGTTGTCGTGCCCCAGAAATTGTAATGTCCCTTTTTGGGCACTTTTTGGTAACTATGCAAGTAAATTATTCCTCTATGCTGGTAACCCCACTTGGAACAACCAATTTACATGCCGAAATGTACCACAAAGCAGGTTGCTCCATTTTAGAAAGGCTAAATATGCATTAACAACATGTAGTGCAAAGTTCTTCAATTATTGGCTGAATGGTACCTAGTTGAAAATGACTGAAAATAGATAGTGCGCCAAAGAAATCTGAATGTAGGCTAATGTTATCCCTAAATGAGACTAACTTATACAGATTTAAAGGGTTCCCATCCCCATATCTGAATGCTATCGAGGGGCTTCGATCTAAATAGATCTCCATGGAGTGTTTTCATCCTCAAGAAAAAGAGAGCAATTTCATGCTCCAACTCAAAGAAAAATGAATTCCAAAGTAAGTGTCCCCTTTTCCAAGCCAAGCGACCCCTTTATATAGCTAAAGGTGGCACCAAGAGCAAAAGGATGATCCCCTCAAAGAGGATTGACCTCCATGTAGAAATATAAGTTTTTTTTTTTTTTTTCAAGTTGGTAATTGCACTTTTTCAAACCAACTTTACTTTTCTAAGTCATAATAAGAAAGTTGCTTGAAAATATGTAATTGCCCCTCTTAGGAAAATTTAGAAAATGGAGAAGTACTTAGCAAGATCAAGCAAAGAATGGATGAACCCTTTTGCTTCAACCTAAAATATCCCAATGTCAGTTATTTCGAACCCAAATGGAACTAGCCAAGGTGGTGGGTTAGATTGGAAGAAAGCAATTGGAATTTAAACACATTCAAATCAGATTTTTAACAGCTGAAAACTAATTAACAATCACACCCCAACTGCTGCAATCTTGCGAAATTATTTTCTGCTTAGCCGTCCAAACAAAAACCTTCAAACTTTGGATTTTGGGCCACAAAAATATGAAGAATAATATGCAAAAATTAGATTTTGTACATCCAACATGAAACCCTAATTGCTCCCTAAAAATTAGGTTGCCCAACACATTTAGGGGATCAAATCAACTCAACTCCAAAAATTATAAAATTACTTTCTCCTTATTCCTCCTAATTTCCACAACCAAATCCAAATATTAAATTGATCCCAAACTGCAGACCTGAAACAAATATTAATTAATATCAACTAGATTGCTTGCAGACAACTGAGATCTTCTAAAATTTATAACTCATTCAATACTCAGTGTTTTTCCATGAAACAAGAAGCAAAATAAACTAGACATTTAGGGCTTTCCATTGCATTAAGAATATGAATTTTCTGATAAAAACCCACTCAAAAACAGCCCCAGAAAACTGATTTCAAGTCGCTAGGGTTAGATAAAATTATATAAATTATAATCATCCCTTCTTTAGCCTCAAAACACTCCCAATAACTGCCCCAAACTTAGATAATAATGCTAACACAAATCAGATTGCAAATCTGGCACATAGGACACTAAAACATGATAAAATAAACCCCAATCCTAGTCGCTATGGCTAAATAAATTGCAGCAGCAATAACAGTCACAAAAGTACTTCAAACCCTTCACATACAATGCATATTTACTATCAAATAAATACACCAATACTCTAAACCAAGTCGTCAATACTTAGGAAGGAGTAACAATGCATAGATTCACTTAACAATGATTGCATGAAGGCTTCAAAGCTAGCATACATCCCATTTCTCCAAGCATGTAGTAATTTCAAAAGTTCCATCAACATAACCCACTAAAGGAAATGCGACCTCCTTTTATAGAGTTGAGGGGTGTAATATTCAAAAAGACCGAACTTTCCCTTTTGGAGGGAAAACATAAACTCTTATTATAATATCTTTAATAAAATAAGACTATGTGCACTTTATTATTTTTAATTAAACAATAAAAGCAACTATCCTATGTGCACATTTAAGTAACTTAGAGAGCCCTCCTTGTAGCGCAAAGCATGCTAAGGGGTTACAAAATAGACTAGAGATATCTTAGAATCATCTTCAAGCTCAATCCTCAAACCCATGAGAAGAGAGAATGGGTTGAGGGTCTTCACGTCTTCAATTTCAACAATGTCCCAAGAAGGGGACATTACAGTTCTCCCTTCCCAAGATTGCTTTCCCTCAAACAATAGCAAACTCATGCATCTGGGTACAAAGGTGTAGCACTCCCAAAGGTGGAATCCCATGCCAACCAAGTGGTGAACCATTTGCAATAATTTGTGATGTTTCTTTCTCCTGAAAGTTAGGAGTGTCTTAGCTGCAATTTCTTTTTAAATCTGCACATGAAACCAACTAATCAGAAAAAGTGTTGAGAAACACTTTTCCTGTTTCTTCTTTGTGTCTCCAAGACATGGATGACTCCCAAATCTTCCTCATGCATGAGTTGCCCCCAAACTTTGTTATGTGGCTCCAAACACTGATGTAATCATACCTTCTCCCTTCAAAAATCAGAATTAGAATGACTGGTTTCCATCCCCAAGTATTCACCTATGAGCCAAAATAAGACTCCAATAATAAATTCATTAATTGCCTAGCTAAAAACTGAATTATAGAAGTGATAGGGGAGCTCGTCACAGTGATGTTAATCATAAAAATGATGAGACAACAGCTAGCACATTTCAATATTTTTTTTCCAACATGAAAGAACATCAATCTAGTGAATAAATATGGCTCCCATGTGACTGAAATTTCATCCTCAATAATAGCAAACTGAAAATGACTCATATACACATCTGAAAATGAAATGTCTTGTGAAGAATTCATACCATGTCCCTTCCTCTTTTCCAAACATTTCATTGAAGCCCAAAAGTTTTTCGTCATGCAAGCATGGTGTCACTAAGATTTCACTCTGAAATATGCGACTACCCTATCCGAAAATTTTTCGTACTTTTAAAATAATGGGTCATTTGTTGTTTTTATTGCCTGAAAGTTCTTGGATTGCGTCAAGATAATCCCAAAGAGCCATACTAGCCCTTTTCGCCAAATACCCAGATGCCCAAAATTGTTTTATTCTGTCATCGGGATTTGTCTGCGGGAAATTTGTATTTAATTATTTTGAGCCCCGTACGAGGCTATTTGCGCTCTGTTTTGACTCCATTATGAGCGAATATGTTATTATTCCTATGTACCAGAAGGATTTTAACTTATTTTAAGTTTTGGGCTTTATTTGTAACTTTTGGCAATTTTTCGTGTTTTTGTGGTGTCCTGTTCTGTTTTATGTAAAATTTCTCTGGAACAACTCCTCCGGGTAAGCCCGATTTTTGGCCTGGAGCAGCTGGAAAACATACACGCACATTTTGTCCGGAGGAAGTCGTCATCGGAGGTCTGGATCACTGGGAAAAAGCGAAGTCGTGCACAGAAAAGCCCCTGCGGGGATGGGCGCATTTTTGGAAAACAAAGGATTTAAGCTGCGATGGGAAAAATATAAGCCGCAGGCAGGGTGGGAATTTTATACCTGCCTAGCAGGGTACTTTTTCCTGTGTTATAAAATTCACTTAAGCTGCAATGGGAAAATTAGAGGCTGCAGGCAGGCGGGAATTTATTGCCTGCCTTGTAGGGTAAAAATTCCCATGGTGAAATAAAAGAAAAGTGACTTAAGTGAAATCATTAAGTGGATCACGGGATTTTGGTGCCTGCCTAGCAGGGTAAAGAATCCCATTGTCAAAGTCAAATCACTTAAGTGGATCACGGGATTTTGGTGCCTGCCTGGCAGGGTAAAGAATCCCATTATGGAAAAATTCTTAAAAATAGAATTACATGTGCAAAAAAGTGCGCCCCCTTTGGTGATAGATTAAAAAGATTAAATTGATTATTTTTAATAATCTTTCTTCTTAAAAAAGTGCGCCCAAGCTTGAGGAGGTCAAAAAGTCAAAGAAGGAATAAAAGAAAGGAATTAAATTGATTAAATTTAATTTATTTAGTGGCTGCCCCCTTCCTCTCAAAAAGTGCGCCCCATTTGGGCATTATTTAATGTTTTTTGAAGCATTAAAACATTAAATTAATTTCTATTTTCAGTGGCTATGGTGAAAGCACACTATGGGGCTTGAGTGAAGTGCTGTGTGAAGGATTAAATTGGATTAATTTAATTTATTGGATGGCTGTCCTTAAACATGCTATTTTTAAAAGAGAAAAACATGATTTTTAATTAATTAATTGCCTTTAATTGTTAGGGCAATTATTAATTATAGAATTGTGAAGGTTATATAAGCATGGGCAGCCATATGGGTGAATAATTTAATTCACAGGTAAAGAATTGCAGCAAGGAGGAAAAGTGCGCCCCCTTTAGAGAAAGGATTTTGCTCAGACAAAGTGCTAACAAAGGCTAAAAGCTTCCAGATTTGGCGCATGCTTTGGAGAAGGTTGATCTTCGTCTGCATAATTGTTTTCACAGGTGTTACAGGAGCTCAGGTGTTGATTGAAAGGGTTCATGCTCTCGTTATGTGCAAATTAAACACCAATTTTTGGGGCAGCAGGCTTGAAAAGTGCAGATTTTTATAATTTAAATTCACTATTCATGCTCCGGTGGCCATTTTTGTCTAAATAAATTGCAGGAACTCATTACAGGTGCTTTATAAAAGAAAAAGAGTTTTTATCAATGTCCAATACATTGCAAATATCCTCCGAATCTGAAGAATTGTCCAGATCTGCACCAGTATTGAAGAAATCCGGCCAAGTTAGAAGAGAACAAATTATTCAGACAAAGATTGATAAAGCCATGGCGAAAGGAGATGAAAAAAGAGCACGATGGATTCATGCATTGCTTCCAAACTTTCAGACATAGGAGACGCGGATCTAGGCCCAGAACCTCTTTCTGATTTGATTGATAGATCCAGAGCTGGAAAGACTTCACTCATGCGTGCGGTCAAAAGTAGTGGAATCATTCGAGCTGCAGCTTTCCCGTGTACAGCCCAATTGCCAGAGTTTGTGATGGAGTGTGCTAGATCTTGTCATCCTTCATCCAAATCAGCACGTGATGTTGCGGGAAAGACAATAATTCGTTTGGATGCAGAATTCTTCAATTATTGTCTGAAGATTCCAGTGCGAAAGGTGGTGACTTCTATTAGCATTCAGGATGCTGACAGTAGGTGGGAAAAGCATAGAGCTGACTATGTGAGCATCATGAATAGCCGGTTCATGAAGAAGCCTAGATCCCCTTCCAAGTTCCCGAGAACTCTTCCACGATCCAATTTGGTGCAGGAGGCGGATGATATCGTCAAATTGCTATGCAGGTTGCCTACACTTTCCGGACATGGATGTATGCTTTCATCAGGACCATTGAAATCAACAAGGTTGATTCTATAATCAATTGGTCAGAAATTATTAGCAGCAACATCGGTGAGCAACTGCGGATCGTGAAGCGTACCTTCAGCTTCAAGATGACTTCATACTTAGTGTATGCTGCAGCTTCACAGGGTGTCTTTTCCAAGCTGGATAGATGTGGTATTCTTTCCAAGGATCCCATTTTCGAGTGCTACCCACAGCTTACTGTACCTGCGTGCGAGAAGGACTTCAGAGTGATCAACGATGACTTCTTCTATGATTTCATCTGCAGGTTAGACAAAGACTTGAAGACTCACAGGGTAAGCAAGGAAGCATGAGAAGCAGTGTCCAAGATTGGCAGTGTATTCATCCAGTTTGCAGATTTCACATACCTCAGGGTTACGAGCTTTTCAGGTGAACCAATAAAGATGCCAAGGTACCCGAGTGACAGATTGATCGCCATGGAGCTGAGCAGGCAACTTGTGGAGTTACACGACCTTCAGTCGAAGCGGCACAAGTCTACGGGGCTTCTTCCCACTCACTGTGGGATATTATAGTTGGATCAGCATTCACAGAGCTCGAGGGATGGAAGCACAAATGTTGTCCGAGTATGAGCAAGAGTTCTTCCCTGCGCGGCTTAATTTCGATCCATTTGGAATAGCCAGGAAGACAATCTCTCAGGAGTACGCACATGTGCCTTCGTTAGAAGATTTCTGGATGAAGTGTAGAAGTGAGTACGAGGTTAGAAAGAAAGATTTCAGCAGGCTATCAGCAAAGCAAGTATTTGACTTTGGACTAGCGCGGATACCTGCGGATCTTAAAGATGATGGGAACGTGGTACTTGACACTTACCATCAAATAGGAGGAGATAAAGCTATACTGCAGGATAGCAATGGCGGCTGCAGCACAATAGAAGAAAGATCTGGAGCTGTGTTGGTGAGTACTTCGAGCTGGTTGCTAACGAAGGGATACTGCCGTGATGAAGTATTGATGAATCAAATCACGGGACAACTTCGGCGCAGGAGATTCCCTCAAATGAAAGCATGAAGGAGAAAGCAGCAGAAGGTCCGAAAAGTTGAAAGTACACAGAAGATCTCAAGAGAAAGAGAAGACCACTTCTACGACCATAGCTTTGACTCCGACTTCTCCAGTACCTAGAGGATCACCAACTATTGCACCACAGCAGCAGGATGCTTCCATGCCTTCATTGAAACCAGCGACGTTCGTCTTCTCTCCGCAGCCACTTCGTTCAGCACCCGTTCCAGAGGAGATGTTGAAGCTGCAGATGACGGAGTTCGAAAGAGCTTTGTCCTTGGATGTTTCAGAAGATGGCAGCCATGATACTGTGGCACTTTCTGATGGAGAGGATGCAGAGCGGGAGATGGTAGTGCACTCAGCGACTTCTCACTCTTCGAGAAGTAATTTCTGGGAATGGTTAGCTTTGCAGTTGGTTCCGGAAGCAAGAGTAGAAATGAACTTAGAGGAACATGACTTGCAGCTACTTCAGGATCTGAGCAGAAGAGACAGAAGGCCTAAAGTTGCTAAAGCAACTTCTAGGTTGATCTTCAAGGATTCGGGAGAGAAGTTTGTTGAGATATCAATTCCGGCGGAAGGAAAGGTAGAAGAGGAGCTCACGGCAGAAGATGTGACGGTGACCAAAATACCACTCGGTCAAGCTACCACTGAAGGATTGAAGCAGGACACGCAGACGTTGCTGGATGCTTTGTTCCTTAGGCTTGACAGTGAAAAGGCGGAGAAAGAAGAGCTGCAGAAGCAAATATCTCAATTATGTGAGATCATAGCCAAGGTTGCTAAACCTTCCGTTCAGCCCATTTCAGCGCAGGTGAGTGATCATCTTATGCAGGAAATGGAAGATGCAAGCAATCAAGTAAAGGCTATTGACGAATGGAAGGATCTGATTATTCGTCAAGCTTCTGTGCAACTTGGGGAAGTGCCAGCCCGCCTAAAGGTTATGAACGATGCAGCAAATCAACTAAAGCAACTAATAGAAAGCATAGAAGGAATGAATACAGTTGCAGAGAGTAACCTGAGTATTTTGGCTGAGATCAACAAGCTGCCGGGAGATGCATTGGTTGCAGAACAAATTGTGCCGGATGGATCAGTCGAGAAGTGGAAGCAGCTAGAGTTTGCAGTATCTTTCCGTTTGGAGATCTGCAGAATTTTGCTGAAAAGGATGCAGGCGCTTGAGAGTAGAACATCATATTTGCCGGACAGTATCATTTCTTTCACTGAGGAAAGAGTGGATGGAGGTGTTACTTCATACGCGCGGATTGTTTCTAACGAGGTGCATGATTCCCTGGAAAGTTCTCTTCTGATGGTACAAAAGAGAATTGATAAAGCTACCAAGCCTTTCACGATGAACTCTAGCAGTGGGCTGGTGACACTGCAGGCAGACATTGCGAGATTTGGGCCAAGTTTGGAAGAAGTGGAAGCATGCAGCAAAGTGTTGAATGAAGGGTTGCTGCAATTCAGGACAGAAAAGGAAGCAGTAGCTAAAACAGATGGAAAGATGCTGAATTATATGTTCGACAAGTATATCAGATATCAGAACAAGAAGAAGATGTAGATGTTACAGCTGGCATGACTTCTTCTATTTCTTTCTTCTTCTATTTTCTATGTTCCCGGATGAAATTGTAAACTTCAAAGTTATTGGTTTTGCAGCCATTACTTGAAGTCATGTGGAACCTTTCTATTAGTTAAGTGATACATGTGTCATTTAAGAAGAAGTTAGTTGAGGATGATTGCTAAATGTCATCTTTACTTGTTCATACTTTAGTTCAGTTTGAGTCTTCTATTTGTACCTTCCCTCCTACATTCTATAAGTAGGAGAAGAACCTCCGGGTTAATGATCGATCAGAATTTGTAAGAAGCAATCTTGTGTTCTAGACTTTGTGCTGAACCCCTGAGAGCCACTTGTTGCAGAGGAATACAAAGAAGCAGGTTTACGGAGAACTTTGTGTCACGGGGTACTGTGTTTCTTGCTTTTAAAATCTTAGATCTTTTGAGTAAACTTTGTGTATTTTAGATCTGGATCTAGAGCTGCCTTTTCTTTATAATTATGTGTGTTCAAATCTATTAAGTTTCTTCTATGTGCATGCAATTAGCTCTGCTATCTACTAATTGGGATGCACATCTTCCTTACTTCTTCTCTGTAATACCTTTACTTTCTTCTTCTATAATTTTCCTTTCTTAAACAACTGCTTACTTGCTGCAGAACTTCTTAGTTATGGTTCATGAACTAAGTGGTTAAAGTAAAACCCCTGATAGATAAAAACACATTTATATTGACAAATCTGACACGGGAGCCTCACCGGTTAAATGAGGGAGATTTATCTCATGACTGCCTAGGTTTGATGTTATGCAGAAAATCTAGCCAACAGTTTTTTGGCTACTCCGCTGGGGAACAACTATCTTTGCAGATCAAAGCTTTTCTATTGAAGATCAGAGTGTTTTCCATACAAATCTCAACCTTGCTAAACGTCCATTCACCCGATCCGTGAAGGCGCAAGGAAGAACTGATCATTTCTTCCGACTGCAGGAGCAATTCAATTTCAATCATCTTCCTCAAGTTAGAAGCCGCAGATCTAGTCTTTCACCAGGAAGGAGTGTACGCACCCATCCAGATCCGGATCGTATTCAGCATAATCCGGCGGCTGGAATTATCCATCAAGTCTATCAAGTCTACACAAGGAGGAGACGTGCTCAAGCTAACATGGCGCACCAAATTGTACCTGTTCCATGGGGAGCGGCTTTTGGACCTCTCAACTTGGCTCCACCAATGCACGAGCTGCCAAAGGGATCCAGAAAGAATTTTCCAAAATTCTTTGGAGATGGAAAGCAGAACCCGGATGATCATTTGGCAGCCTTCTTCATATCTTGTGGTGTGCTTGCAGTGGAACATGAAGATGTCTCAGTTAGGCTATTTATTGAGACTCTACACGACTTGGCTGGAGAATGGTTCTATCGGCTGGCTCCTGGCACCATAACCAACTGGACGACTATGCGCGAGCAATTTCTGAAAAGATTCAAACCTGCAGAGGACGCTAGCACATTGATCACCCAACTGACGCAGTTGAAGAAAGAGCCAAACGAGAACATGCGGGACTTTATTGCAAGGTTCCAAAGGATTTTGTATAAAATCCCCACTTCTGCCGCATTGAGAGACGAAAATCAAAAGACGTTTTTTATAAACGCTCTATTGCCTGAAGTTGGATATCAGCTAAGAAGGGCAAGACCTGTAAATTTGCTGGAAGCACAAAATGCTGCTGTGGAGGTTGAGGACGACTTGATCATGGCTGGAAAACTCAAACAACCATCTCACAAAGGTGATGGTGCTTCTTCTAGTACTTCTGATCCTTTGTTGCAGAGATTGGCTAATGACATGCTGCAGATCAAGAAGCAAATCTCTCAAGCAGGGAATGCACCCCCCTCAAGAATAGCTCCTACCCGGACCTTCAATGGTCAAAATCAAAATCAAAATCGAAACAAACTTGCTGCTGCACCACAGCGTTTGGCAATAGAAGCTGCTCCAAGGAATAACTTGGAAACTAATGAAGAAGATCTCGGCATTGATGAATCATTTGATGATGAAGACTTTATAGATCCCGCTGGCGACTCCAATATTGGTTACCTGGACTATGAATCTGATGAGGGCTATTATGAATCTTTTGAAGATTCTGATGGTCACACTTTTGCGGTGTTTACAAGGTCTCAGACGCGCCAAAATGCCGAAGCATCCACATGCGGCCGTAAAGAGAGAGAAGATCCTGGCCCGGATGTTACTATCTTGAAAAGAGGTAGCATTCTTCCTTCTTCATTAGCGCCCAAGGATAAATATTCAAATTCTTTCAATTCGCAGCAAAGAACCAATGCACATCCTGCTGAAGCAAGTCAAGCTTTTGACATAATTGATCATATCAAGAGAAACAAGGTCCAAATGTCAGAAGCTGAGTATTTGAGGGCATTTCCTGATCAGCTGAGTAGATTGGTCAAATATGTGCAAAGTAATGGTCCCAGTCCAACTAATAATAATTCACGGGGTATCTTATCAAATCCAAAGATTACTCCACCTTCAAATAATGCTGCTGCAAGTTCTTCTCCTTCCACCCCTTCTCCTGCTATATCAGAAAGGATTGAGCCATTCTATGTGTCTTTGCTCATCAACGGACATAAGCTAAGCAATTGCATCTTGGATTCTGGAGCTTCCGACAACGTCATGCCTGCCAAAGTTGCTGATGCCTTGGGTCTTACATTGACAAAAACCATTGGAAGATGTTATTCCATGGAAAGGCAAGTCCCTCTTGTGGGGCAAATCAAAGATGCGCAGGCAGTACTTGCTTCCTTTCCAGATAAAAGACTGAAAATGACTATCCTTGTTGCAGACATTCCAGTCTCTTATGGCATGCTATTGAGTAGAAATTTTTGCAAGGAGCTGGGTGGAGAAGTGAAGATGGATTGGTCTTGTGCGCACATACCAATCAAAGGAGTAAATCAGAAGCTGAAACCTGAGAAGAAATCCAAGTACACAGTATCAAAATCTGAAGATCCTAGATCTCAGATCTTGTTTCAGGAATCGGATCACGGAGTCTATTATCTAGAAATGGATAAAGAAGAAATTCAACCGGTGATTCGAGAATCACATCAAATTGATAACAAGATTTGGACTCTGGAATTTGATGGTAGCTGCTGTTCATTTGGATCCGGCGCAGGCGTTGTTCTTATCTCTCCTGAAGGGAAGGTGCATGCGCACTCCTTCAAATTGATGTTCGAAAATACTAACAATACGGCTGAGTATGAAGCATTGTTGTTAGGCATGGAGCAGGCGAGAACAATAGCAATCAAATTATTACACGCAAGAGGAGATGCTGAGCTGATTGTGACGCAGATAAGGGGCCTCTACCAAGTCAAAAAAGACAAACTGCGGCACTACAGAGATCGGGTCTACTCTGCTATCCTGGATTTTTCAGCTTTCTCGGTATCTTACATTCCGAGAGAACAAAATTCAAGAACTGATTCGCTTGCAGTTACTGCAGCCTTGTTGAATCCGGATCAGCTCCCTGCATTCTTTAGACAGGGAGACTACAAGGGGGAAATGGTTTTTCGCCCAAAGGTTCCTGACAACGTCCAGCAATGGCAGGTTTTCAACGATGATACACAGATTGATGCATTTCTCCAACAGAAAGACAACTTTGAAGAAATCTACTATGAGGGAAGCAATTCACCTCCTAGGCAGACCACTGTCGGAGAAATGGATGCTGACGTCTCAGGAGGTCAGGAGATTATCCAACTAAAGGGAAATAAAATTCCCAAAGGCTTGGTATCTCTTGAGGAAATGTTTGATAAGCATGATCAGATGCTTAAGAAAAATGAAGAAAATGAGGAAGGCTCTTCCTCCGACACACAATTACTAAATTTGGGAGCCAGCAATGATCCCAAATTAGTAAATCTAGGTAAGTGTTGTTCAGAAGCTGAAAAGGAAGCTTTCACTAAGCTTCTTAAGAAATACATGGATATTTTTGCTTGGTCCTATCAGGATCTAAAAACATATCAGCCTGCGGAAGTTCAACACTACATCCCACTTAAACCAGAACAGAAGCCTTTCAAGTAGAAGCTGCGGCGGCACAATCCTACCATTTCAGGAACCATCTTTGCAGAAATCCAAAAGTTGTTAGATGCAAAGATTATCTATCCCATACACCATTCGGAGTGGTTGGCCAACATAGTCCCTGTAAGAAAGAAAAGTGGTGAAATTAGGTTGTGCGTGGATTTCCGCAACCTTAATCAAGCTTCATTGAAGGATAACTACCCTATCCCCATCATGGATCACACTCTGCAGGTGGTCACTGGATCTGAGATGCTTTCCATGCTTGACGGCTTCTCAGGCTACAATCAAGTCAAGGTGGCTGAGGAAGATCAATACAAAACGGCGTTCATCACACCTTGGGGAACCTTCGCATACCAGAAGATGCCGTTCGGCCTGATTAATGCTGGTGCTACATTTCAAAGAGCTATGGATCTAGCCTTTGCTCATCTCAAAGATATAAGCATAGTTGTGTACCTGGATGATTTGACAGTCTTTTCCAAAGATAGAAGCACACATATTTCAAACTTGGAAGAGGTCTTCATACAATGCCGCAAGCATGGTATTTCTTTGAATCCTAAGAAATCCATCTTTGCTGTAACCGAAGGAAAGCTGCTTGGGCACATTGTTTCCAAAGAAGGAACAAAGATAGATCCAGAGCGTGTCAAATCCATTCAGACATTACCTTTGCCCACATCTAAAAAAAGGAGTTCACTCTTTCATTGGAAAAGTGAATTTTCTCAGAAGATTCATTCCCCGACTTTGCTGAGCTAACCCGTCATATTTCGAATATGATGAAGAAGACACAAGATTTTAAATGGAGCAGCGAAGGGAAGGAAGCTTTCGAGAAAATCAAAGAGGCCCTGTCGAAAGCTCCAGTCTTGGTTTCACCCCGACTTCAGTAAAGGAATTTATTCTTTATTATTATTCTTCCGAACACACTATGTCAGCAATTCTAATGCAGAAAAATCAAGAAGACGCAGAAGCTCCTATTGCTTTCATGAGCACGCCCCTTAAAGCCTATGAGTTGAAATACACTCCAATGGAAAAGCACGCATATGCAGTGGTGAAGGCGTGCAAAGCATTCAGGTATTATATTCTTTCCTCACACACTGTGGTTTTGGTTCCAGATACTGCAGTTAAATCTATCCTTACTCAGCAAGAGTTAGGATTATTGAGAGGCACATGGGTGACGAAGGTTCAAGAATATGACCTAGATATTAAACCAACAAAGCTGGTTTGAGGAAGAGGTCTGTGTGAACTAATGACAGAGATGAAAGCATCAGTACCTGAAGCAGATCAAGATGGGATAGATGAAGATTTACTTGCAGTACTGTTTATAGATCTGGTAGAGGAGTGGTACAGTAGCCTTGCTTACTTTCTGACGTATGGAGAATGCCCAGATCAACTTTCCAGAAAAGAGAAACGAACAATCAAACTTAAATCCAAAGATTTTGTTCTTTGGGATAATGGTTTGTACAAAAAGGGAATTGATGGTGTATTTCTTAGATGCGTGGATAAAGCTCAACAGGATCAGCTACTACAACAGTTTCATGACATGGCTTGCGGTGGTCATTTTTCAGCCCGAGTCACTGCTCACAAGATCCTTAGATCAAGGTATTACTGGCCCACCCTTTTTCAAGATACTGCAGAATGGGTAGCTAAGTGTCAAGCATGCCAACATTTTGTTGGGCGTGTGAAATTGCCTGCATTACCTCTAAAACCCATTGTGATTGAAGAACCTTTCCAACAGTGGGGTATGGATTTTATTGGAATGCTTAACCCGGCTTCCAGCGCCGGTCATCATTACATTCTAACAGCTACTGATTATTTCAGTAAGTGGGTAGAAGCTATTCCTGTGAAGAATGCCACTTCCGCCGAGGTGTGCAGTTTTGTAAAAGAAAACATCATTGTCAGGTTTGGCGTGCCCAGCAAAATTGTAGCAGACAACGCTCCGAATCTTTCTTCTGAGGAGTTGGTGGAATTCTGCTACACTTATGGGATTCAACTTGTTCATTCCTCAAACTGCTATCCACAAGGGAATGGTCAAGCTGAATCTAGTAATAAGAACTTGGTAACTATCTTGCGCAAGCTTGTAACAAAAAATCAAAAGACTTGGCATAAAAAGTTGTTTGATGCATTATGGGCCGATAGGATCACACCAAAGAGGGCGATAGGCATGTCCCCATTTCAGCTGCTATATGGTAGAGACACAGAGCTGCCTCTCACCTTGGAATTGCCTGCCCTACGACTTTCTAAAGCCCTGGAGGATTCCACATTCACGGATGCTATAGATAAAAGAATCATGTACCTGACTGAACTGAGAGAAGTACAAACTCAAGTTACAGATAGGTTGACAGAGCATCAAAGGAAGGTGAAAGTCATCTTCGACAAAAGAGCCAGGGAAAGAAAGTTTGAAGTTAACGACTGGGTCCTCTTATGGGACAAAAGAGAGGAAAAAAAGGCATGCATGGAAAAAGTTCGATTCACTATGGAAAGGCCTTTTGTGATCAAAAAGATTGCCGGAGCAGATAGCTTCATTCTTGCTCATCAGGATGGAGTTGCATTGCTGTTGCCTTTCAATGGGCAACACTTGAAGCTGTTCCGAACATGATAAGCAGGGTAAACCCTGTATGTACATAAATAAAACTTTGTTTGTTTTCCTTGTTTTGTCTTGTTTTGGTGTTGTGTTGTGTTTGTCTGCTTGACCCCGTGCCCAAAGGACAAGATACGAAAGCAGAGATGTTGGGATCTCATCTTTTCCCTTTTTCATTCCGACAAGAGAAAAAGATGTCCACAGACGGAGCCAACTGGTGTCACTCAGATTTCACCCTGAAATCTGCGACTACCCTATCCGAAAAAATTTCATACTTTTAAAATAATGGGTCATTTGTTGTTTTTTATTGCCTGAAAGTTCTTGTATTGCGTCAAGATAATCCCAAAGAGCCATATTAGCCCTTTTCGCCAAATACCCAGATGCCCAAAATTGTTTTATTCTGTCGTCGGGATTTGTCTGCGGCAAATTTGTATTTAATTATTTTGAGCCCCGTATGAGGCTATTTGCGCTCCGTTTTAACTCTATTATGAGCGGATATGTTATTATTCCTATGTGCCAGAAGGGTTTTAACTTATTTTAAGTTTTGGGCTTTATTTGTAACTTTTGGCAATTTTTCGTGTTTTTGTGGTGTCCCGTTTTGTTTTCTGTAAAATTTCTCTGGAACAACTCCTTCGCCGGGTAAGCCCGATTTTTGGCCTAGAGCAGCTACAAAACATACACGCACATTTTGTGCCTGGAGGAAGTCGTCATCGGAGGTCTGGATCACTGGGAAAAAGCGAAGTCGTGCACAGAAAAGCCCCTACGGGGATGGGCACATTTTTGGAAAACAAAGGATTTAAGCTGCGATGGGAAAAATATAAGCCGCAGGCAGGGTGGGAATTGTATACCTGGCCTGGCAGGGTACTTTTTCCCTTGTTATAAAAGTCACTTAAGCTGTAGTGGGAAAAATAGAGGCTGCAGGCAGGTGGGAATTTATTGTCTGCCTTGCAGGGTAAAAATTCCCATGATATAATAAAAGGAAAGTGACTTAAGTGAAATCATGGGATTTTAGTGCCTGCCTTGCAGGGTAAAGAATCCCATTGTCAAAGTCAAATCACTTAAGTGGATCACGGGATTTTGGTGCCTGCCTGGCAGGGTAAAGAATCCCATTATGGAAAAATTCTTAAAAATAGAATTACATGTGCAAAAAAGTGTGCCCCCTTTGGTGATAGATTAAAAAGATTAAATTGATTATTTTTAATAATCTTTCTTCTTAAAAAAGTGCGCCCAAGCTTGAGGAGGTCAAAAAATTCAAAGAAGGAATAAAAGAAAGGAATTAAATTAATTAAATTTAATTTATTTAGTGGCTGCCCCCTTCCTCTCAAAAAGTGCGCCCCATTTGGGCATTATTTAATGTTTTTTGAAGCATTAAAACATTAAATTAATTTCTATTTTCAGTGGCTATGGTCAAAGCACTCTGTGGGGCTTGAGTGGAAGTGCTGTGTGAAGGATTAAATTGGATTAATTTAATTTATTGGATGGCTGTCCTTAAACATGTTATTTTTAAAAGAGAAAAGCATGATTTTTTTTTAATTAATTAATTGCCTTTAATTGTTAGGGCAATTATTAATTATAGAATTGTGAAGGTTATATAAGCATGGGCAGCCATATGGATGAATTATTTAATTCACAGGTTAAGAATTGCAGCAAGGAGGAAAAGGTGCGCCCCATTTAGAGGAAGGATTTTGCTCAGACAAAGTGCTAACCAAGGCTAAAAGCTTCTAGATTTGGCGCATGCTTTGGAGAAGGTTGATCTTCGTCTGCATAGTTTTTTTCACAGGTGTTACAGGAGCTCAGGTGTTGATTGAAAGGATTCATGCTCTCTTTATGTGTAAATTAAACACCAATTTTTGGGGGCAGCAGGCTTGAAAAGTGCAGATTTTTATAATTTAAATTCACTATTCATGCTCCGGTGGCCATTTTTGTCTGAATAAATTGCAGGAACTCATTACAGGTGCTTTATAAAAGAAAAGGAGTTTTTATCAATGTCCAATACATTGCAAATATCCTCTGTATCTGAAGAATTGTCCAGATCTGCACCAGTATTGAAGAAATCCGGCCAAGTTAGAAGAGGAAAAGAATTATTCAGACAAAGATTGATAAAGCCATGGCGAAAGGAGATGAAAAAGAGAGCACGATGGATTCATGCATTGCTTCCAAACTTTTAGACATAGGAGACACAGATCTAGGCCCAGAACCTCTTTCTGATTTGATTGATAGATCCAAAGCTGGAAAGACTTCACTCATGCATGCGGTCAAAAGTAGTGGAATTATTCGAGCTGCAGCTTTCCCGTGTACAGCCCAATTGCCAGAATTTGAGATGGAGTGTGCTAGATCTTATCATCCTTCATCCAGATCAGCATGCGTGATGTTGCGGGAAAGACAATAATTCGTTTGGATGCAGAATTCTTCAATTATTGTCTGAAGATTCCAGTGCGAAAGGTGGTGACTTCTATTAGCATTCAGGATGCTGACAGTAGGTGGGAAAAGCATAGAGCTGACTGTGTGAGCATCATGAATAGCCGGTTCATGAAGAAGCCTAGATCCCCTTCCAAGTTCCCGAGAACTCTTCCACGATCCAATTTGGTGCAGGAGGCGGATGATATTGTTAAGTTGCTATGCAGGTTGAATGGTGAAGCGAATGCCTACACTTTCCGGACATGGATGTATGCTTTCATCAGGACCATTGAAATCAACAAGGTTGATTCTATAATCAATTGGTCAGAAATTATTAACAGCAACATCGGTGAGCAACTGCGGAACGTGAAGCGTACCTTCAGCTTCAAGATGACTTCATACTTGGTGTATGTTGCAGCTTCACAGGGTGTCTTTTCCAAGGTGGATAGATGTGGTATTCTTTCCAAGGATCCCATTTTCGAGTGCTACCCACAGCTTACTATACCTCCATGCGAGAATAACTTCAAAGTGATCAACGATAACTTCTTCTATGATTTAATCTGCAGGATAGACAAAGACTTGAATACTCATAGGGTAAGAAAGGAAGCATGGGAAGTAGTGTCCAAGATTGGCAGTGTATTCATCCAGTTTGCAGATTTCACATACCTTAGGGTTACTAGATTTTCAGGTGAACCAATAAAGATGCCAAGGTACCCGAGTGACAGATTGATTGCCATGTAGCTGAGCAGGCAACTTGTGGAGTTACACGACCTTCAGTTGAAGCGGCACAAGTCTACGGGCTTCTTCCCACTCACTGTGGGATATTACAGTTGCATCAGCATTCACAGAGCTCGAGGGATGGAAGCACAAATGTTATCCGAGTATGAGCAAGAGTTCTTCCCTGTGCGGCTTAATTTCGATCCATTTGGAATAGCCAGGAAGACAATCTCCCAGGAGTACGCACATGTGCCTTCGTTAGAAGATTTCTGGATGAAGTGCAGAAGTGAGTACGAGGTTAGAAAGAAAGATTTCAGCAGGCTATCAGCAAAGCAAGTATTTGACTTTGGACTAGCGCGGATACCTGCGGATCTTAAAGATGATGGGAACGTGGTACTTGACACTTACCATCAAATGGGAGGAGATAAAGCTATACTGCAGGATAGCAATGGCGGCTGCAGCACAATAGAAGAAAGATCTGGAGCTGTGTTGGTGAGTACTTCGAGCTGGTTGCTAACGAAGGGATACTGCCTTGATGAAGTATTGATGAATCAAATCACGGGCAACTTCGGCACAGGAGATTCCCTCAAACGAAAGCATGAAGGAGAAAGCAGTAGAAGGTCCGAGAAGTTGAAAGTACACAGAAGATCTCAAGAGAAAGAGAAGACCACTTCTACGACCATAGCTTTGACTCCGACTTCTCCAGTACCTAGAGGATCACCAACTATTGCACCACAGCAGCAGGATGCTTCCATGCCTTCATTGAAACCAGCGACGTTCGTCTTCTCTCCGCAGCCACTTCGTTCAGCACCCGTTCCAGAGGAGATGTTGAAGCTGCAGATGACGGAGTTCGAAAGAGCTTTGTCCTTGGATGTTTCAGAAGATGGCAGCCATGATACTGTGGCACTTTCTGATGGAGAGGATGCAGAGCGGGAGATGGTAGTGCACTCAGCGACTTCTCACTCTCCGAGAAGTAATTTCTCGGGAATGGTTAGCTTTGCAGTTGGTTCCGGAAGCAAGAGTAGAGATGAACTTAGAGGAACATGACTTGCAGCTACTTCAGGATCTGAGCAGAAGAGACAGAAGGCCTAAAGTTGCTAAAGCAACTTCTAGGTTGATCATCAAGGATTCGGGAGAGAAGTTTGCTGAGATATCAATTCCGGCGGAAGGAAAGGTAGAAGAGGAGCTCACGGCAGAAGATGTGACGGTGACCAAAATACCACTCGGTCAAGCTACCACTGAAGGATTGAAGCAGGACACGCAGACGTTGTTGGATGCTTTGTTCCTTAGGCTTGACAGTGAAAAGGCGGAGAAAGAAGAGCTGCAGAAGCAAATAT
Organism: Taxus chinensis; assembly: GCA_019776745.2. Lineage (NCBI taxonomy): Eukaryota > Viridiplantae > Streptophyta > Pinopsida > Cupressales > Taxaceae > Taxus > Taxus chinensis. The sequence goes on along the minus strand of CM034146.1, from coordinate 1,035,559,114 downwards.
CTCAATTATGTGAGATCATAGCCAAGGTTGCTAAACCTTCCGTTCAGCCCATTTCAGCGCAGGTGAGTGATCATCTTATGCAGGAAATGGAAGATGCAAGCAATCAAGTAAAGGCTATTGATGAATGGAAGGATCTGATTATTCGTCAAGCTTCTGTGCAACTTGGGGAAGTGCCAGCCCGCCTAAAGGTTATGAACGATGCAGCAAATCAACTAAAGCAACTGATAGAAAGCATAGAAGGAATGAATACAGTTGCAGAGAGTAACCTGAGGTATTTTGGCCGAGATCAACAAGCTGCCGGGAGATGTATTGGTTGCAGAACAAATTGTGCCGGATGGATCAGTCGAGAAGGGGAAGCAGCTAGAGTTTGCAGTATCTTTCCGTTTGGAGATCTGCAGAGTTTTGCTGAAAAGGATGCAGGCGCTTGAGAGTAGAACATCATATTTTCCGGACAGTATCATTTCTTTCACTGAGGAAAGAGTGGATGGAGGTGTTACTTCATACGTGCGGATTGTTTCTAACGAGGTGCATGATTCCCTGGAAAGTTCTCTTCTGATGGTACAAAAGAGAATTGATAAAGCTACCAAGCCTTTCACGATGAACTCTATCAGTAGGCTGGTGACACTGCAGGCAGACATTGCGAGATTTGGGCCAAGTTTGGAAGAAGTGGAAGCATGCAGCAAAGTGTTGAATGAAGGGTTGCTGCAATTCAGGACAGAAAAGGAAGCAGTAGCTAAAACAGATGGAAAGATGCTGAATTATATGTTCGACAAGTATATCAGATATCAGAACAAGAAGAAGATGTAGATGTTACAGCTGGCATGACTTCTTCTATTTCTTTCTTCTTCTACTTTCTATGTTCCCGGATGAAATTGTAAAACTTCTAAGTTATTGGTTTTGCAACCATTACTTGAAGTCATGTGGAACCTTTCTATTAGTTAAGTGATACATGTGTCACTTAAGAAGAAGTTAGTTGAGGATGATTGCCAAATGTCATCTTTACTTGTTGTTCATACTTTAGTTCAGTTTGAGTCTTCTATTTGTACCTTTCCCTCCTACATTCTATAAGTAGGAGAAGAACCTCCGGGTTAATGATTGATCAGAATTTGTAAGAAGCAATCTTGTGTTCTAGACTTTGTGCTGAACCCCTGAGAGCCACTTGTTGCAGAGGAATACAAAGAAGCAGGTTTCCGGAGAACTTTGTGTCACGGCGTACTGTGTTTCTTGCTTTTAAATCTTAGATCTTTAAAGTAAACTTTGTGTTATTTTAGATCTGGATCTAGAACTGCCTTTGCTTTATAATTCTGTGTGTTCAAATCTATTAAGTTTCTTCTATGTGCATGCAATTAGCTCTGCTATCTACTAATTGGGATGCACATCTTCCTTACTTCTTCTCTGTAATTCCTTGTACTTTCTTCTTCTATAATTTTCCTTTCTTAAACAGCTGCTTACTTGCTGCAGAACTTCTTAGTTATGGTTCATGAACTAAGTGGTTAAAGTAAAACCCCTGATAGATAAAAACACATTTATATTGACAAATCTGACACGGGAGCCTCACCGGTTAAATGAGGGAGATTTATCTCATGACTGCCTAGGTTTGATGCTATGTAGAAAATCTAGCCAACAAAGTAGGATGCATATACAGAAACTAATGCGTCAACACATATCTTTCACAAATTTTAGCTTTGGAAGCACATGCAGATCAAACATCTCATGATGGAAGGGATAACTGTTGCTAAAACTGAAAATGAAAGTCTTAGAATGCAAGGTGTAGTCCAAGAAAGAATCTATTCAAAACTATCCTGCAAGGCTTCCAAGGAGCTAAGTGGTTAGCACTAGTTGATTATGTATAGTGGTAGCACTAATAACCTTGTTTCCCCAAATGAGATGGTTGTAAAAGCTCAAATCCTGATGATCCGATTGAGCATCCATGAATCTATATAAAGTGTCATGGTTAATGATAGGACATCCCAAATGTTCCTGTGAACAAATAATGCTCACATGTGAAAGCATAAAGATTGACACATATGAAAATGAATGTCATCTATGATGTTATCATCCATGGACACATGTTATGTGTTGTTTGGTTGACCTTGGCAGTTTGTACCAATGACTTTCACAACTTATGAGAGGCCAGCACCAATACTTACACCCTTAAGCCACCACACCTTTGATGCGATTGTAATGATGAAATTCCTCAAAATGATAAAATGCCTCAAGCTTATTTGTTATGGCTTCATAAATTAATTTGGGGGAATGAAATGGCAAATTAAAACAGCAAAAACATTTTAAATCATGCGTCCTTAAATGCGTCTAAAAGTTTGTTTTTGGGATTTGGAAAAGTACTAGACAAGAATGATAAATACCATCGTGACTTATCCCATGTTAGCACTTCAGTAGTGAGCTCCCTATCTTGCTGCAAAATCGTACCCATCAAAGCTGTAATATGGAAGGAGAAATCGTGACTTACAAGTAGCATGACTGGAAATCATGAAGGCGTGGAATGGTGGAAGAACAAATCACGAACATATACAGTAGAGTGACTCAAAATTGTTGAAAGCGTAGGAACAATGAAAAGATACCTTGAGGCATCCATTGACCTTTTTACTTCTATTAACTCTTGATGATGCTAGAGATTTTTAATGTAACAAGTTTTTAAGTAATCCATAGCCCATAAGAAAATTCAAGAATGCTGACCTATCTTGTTCTTGAAATGGCTCATTTTAAAGGTGATTGTTATCCCTCAAATCTGATATTTTTCAATCACGGGTATATGATAGCTATCATATGTATGGAATGTTGTTTTGACAATGTCCTACTTATATGCCCAATCTATCAACCAAATTACAAGAAAATTTCTCCTTAGTTACCCATTTAAAGAAAATTTCAATCATTAGTTGCCAAAAATTTATCATCAATCTTTGTCTTTTTAGCGAACAAATTTCTTGGATGAATGTCTTACCCTCCCTGAATTCGAACAGAAATTGAGCACGGCGACGAAGTCTTATACCTTGACAAAAGACAGACGAAAAGTATGGCTCCTTTTTGTCCCAATCCTTCCATAAGGATGCATAGTGGATAATTGTGGAGAAAAGTTCCTGCAAGTTCTGATTTCATAAATTAGGGACATTACTGAGTGGAGCAGAAAGGGGATCCATTGACTATGTTGTGCATGATCATCGTGTAGAATGCTTGCACAGGAGGGGGGAGGCGCAAACATATGTAAAAAGAACTCATCACGTGAAGTGAAGGAGATGTTAGGTGAGTTTGCAAGACCTTAGCCATGTTCTCCACAGATATTAACCAGATGATCAAAGTGAAGGTTATATGGTGTCAGCATAAGCCATTAAATAGATTTCTAATTCCGGGGCTCATAGATCTTGTCAATGGTAGTGTCATCATATAGGCTAAGCTTGTGGCTGTTATCCTATGTGACCTCACTAATGGAAGTGATGACCAAGAGCCTCACATGCACCTCATCATGCTTGAGAAGACCCGGATCTGGTCAAATGCTGGCCACCAAGGTGAGTGGAGGATGTGCTACTGATTTAAGAGCCATCAACAAGACTACTCTATCAAAGATAAACAGATTTGCCATAGCTTCTTCACACAGTGGATAATTTGATAGACTCTGCTGGAGTGACGATTGTAAATTCGAGCCACTTCACAAAGAATGATTTGAAGAGCTGGGCTATCACCAAATCAGAATCACTTGTAGGTCCCATGATCCAGGAAGACTCTACTTTCAACACCCACATGAGTAGAGGAAAGTTGCTATGAGTACCACAGTCATGTCCAATCTTAGGACAATTTAGACCAACACGTTGAGCAATACTTATCATGATGCAAACAATGTACGAATGTACTAAATCCTTTTGCTTCAGGCTAATTTTATCCCAATGTCAACTATCTGGATGACATCCTGATGGGGTTAGAACTAGCAAATGCGGTGGGCTAACACTTGGTCCATGGTTGCGGAAACTGTGAGTAGCAATTTATTAAGCTCTTCCAATTCTTTCATCATGACATTTAACTGCTTCCTGGAAATAGCTATTTTGATCAACTGTAAACCAAATCAAACTGACTTGTGCATAGCTGATTTCACATCTAACTAAATGCCACCATTCAAACTAACCGTCCAGGTGGGAGGAACATTGCTCTGGTACCACTGAAAGATCCCCTATAGACATTTTGCCCAAATCCAATTTTTTATGATTTGCGAATAATAAAATATGAATTTTGGAAACCACGGCAAGCAAACTAGGGCAAATCTGAATTTATTCTAGGAAGTGTGACTAGGGTTTGGAAATGAAACTCATGCAAATGACACTCAAAAATTCATTCCTTTATCACAATTGATTGCCACAATTTTTAGAAGCCGGAATATATAAAAATCAGAATTTATTGCAGCCAAAATAATTCAGAAATCAGATCTAAAATCTTATTAATAAATTGCTTGGAAACCCTCTAAAAACCACTCAGAAAATTATGAAACTACAACACTTTGATTCATAAAATTTGGGAGATATTTGACAATGATTTTTAGATGAATTTACCTCCAAAATAATGCCCAAACAGCACTCCAAGGCAAGTTGACCCAATAGAATAAAAATTGCTGCAATTTTATTCTCCAAAATACTTTGAAAACACTGCTGCAAATGCTTAAAAATCTGATTACAATCAATGGGAATTTTTGACTGAAAAACCCTCTTAACTCTTGGGGATTTCGTCCACAAGAGATTAAATCCACAAGGTGTTTCGTCCTTGGAATTTTTAATGCAAAAGTTGAAGCTTCATGCAAGAGAAAATGTCAAAATATTTCTGGATGATAGAAAATGCAAGTCGACTTCCGTTTTAAAGGAAAAGGGCCAACAACCAACCTCAAAACCAACCAATGAGTTCACATGATTTTCCCTATGCGAAGCATTTAATATTTTCCATATTAAATGCTTTTCCCAACCACTTTTTCCTCCACTTTTTCCCTCTAATGCAAGTCGCATTTTCCTAGGGGAAATACATTAATTAATTATATTTTTATCCTTCCTAAATGTCATTATTCACCTTTGGCTCAAGTCGCCATTATCCCCTCTAGGAAGAATAAAATACAATAAATCCTCTTACAATGATATTTGCCCCCTTAAGGCAAATCATATTTACCATAGGATTATAATTTATTTCTATTAAGCAAATAAATTAGTATAAGTGCTTTAATAATTTTATTTTATTTTTTTATAGCACTTTATAATAATTTAGTGTGACTTAAGTCACCCTATATTTTTCCTTTGGTCGTCGGGTTGACAAAATGGGCCAAAGGTCTTCAAATGGGAAAGGGGACATTACAGATTAGTACTTTTATGATGAACTTTTAGATCACCAGGGACACTTGTGTGGTACAATATAAATTAGATAAGATAGTTTTATTAATGTCCAACAAATGACCACAAAAGTAGGTCAATGGGATTGCAGAGTACAAAGCTAATGAACTCAAACGGGTCACCCGAAACACAAAGAGAGAAAAGAGAAGAAGAGAGGGAAGTAGCAAGTGCCGAGAAACCAGAGAAGAAGAAGAAGAGGATGATAGCGTGTGGGGGAGCGGAAGAAGGAACAACGCCCCCAACAACATCACCTAACATTCAAGGTTGATTGGAAGTATCTCACGGTGCACCGATGGTCCAGTAACTAAAATTGTGGAATGTCTGGAAAGCTAATGTTCGGGAGAGAGACGGTGCCTCTGTGTAGGCCTGGTGGATCTCTGTCTATGGTGGGGGGCCCCTGGGATGTGCCTGAGACAGGGAACTTCTGGTGATGGAAATGGAGTTCCGAGTCCTGACAGATCTGACCTGGGAGTCCATATTTGTGTCAAGATGCCGCTTGGTGCCCTTCACCGTGGAGAGCATCGAGAAGAATGAGGTGATTTGTTTGGTTTCCATCCGTCTGGGAGGAAGGTGAAGGAGCCTGTCCCGAAGCCAGAGGGTCTCCAGTAGATAAAGAGCAAGACATCTCTAATCATAGTAACTGAAGAAAGCTGTGAAAGGACGCTTACAGAACAGGCAATGGAATCTCCCCCTAATCTCGTACTAAATAGGACACCGGAAAATCAATTGTTCTTCAGTTTCAATCTCTTGGAGAGAGCAAAGCAGGCAAGTGTGCTCTGAGCGGTCTAGTTGATTATCAGTCTCCACATGAAGTCGATGTGAGCCCACCCTTGAAGTGACCAAGAGAGATACGAAGGGACCTATAACTAGTGTCGGGAGATGTACATGGGTCTGATGATGAGCCCGTTGCGGATCTCAAGAAAGTGTTGTAGCGTAGAAGGAAATCTTCGGGGCGCAACCCCCTGGGAGGGTTGGTCCAAGTGTGCTAAATGAACTGTCTGTAGATCTAGACTGCACGGAAACGTTGGTAGGAGGAGAAGGTTCCTCCTACCAGCTTGGAAACGTACCAGGTACTGGTATGAGGATGAGTACGCTGTGGGTACGTTTCCAGACATACCCACACAGAAAAAAATGTCATTTCAAAACCGAAACTCATAAAAACTTTTAAAAATGCATTTTTTTTTTAAATTTTTAAAAGTTTCTATATTTAACCTAACCCTAAACGACACCCCAAACACTTATATAAACACCCAAAACCCTCTACTATTTCCTCACACTCAATATTTGTTATTTTGCTTGAGTTTGAAGGACAGAAAGAGAAAGAGAGGTTTGAAGGAGAAAGAAAGAGCTTGGAGGAGAGAGAAAGAGCTTAGAGGAGAGAGTGATTGAGCTTGAAGGAGAAAGAGAGGAAAAACAAGTCTACAAACATCAAAGGAGGATTTTTCCAGGTATTTTACATGCATTCAGGCATTTCAAAAAAAATAAATCTTTTGAGCAATGTTTAGTATTTGAATATGATCAATGATCAATATCATGAATGAATTGGCTACTTTCTAAAGTATTAATTAATGGAATTAATTCCTATTTTTGGTGCATAAGGTCAAAGCACACTGTGAAGTCAATGTGGATTGGAAGTAGTAGCATGCTAAAATTAAATAAATTTAATTTATTTAATGGCAGCCATGAACATGCACAAAATATGCGCCTAAATTGAAGAGAAAAACATGATTTTTAATTAATTAATTGCTGGAAATAGGAAACGACAATTATTAATTATAGAATGATGAAGGTTATATAAGCATGGGCTGCCATATTAATGGAGTTATTAATTCTTTAGCAAGGAAGTGTAGCCTAGACAATCTTGGCATCCAATTAGGAGGATGAATTTTGCACAGAAGGTGTTTTTACTGCTGGAAAGGCTTCAAAGTTTGGTGCCTAGGTTTGAAGAAACTTGAATTAAGTCTGATTAATTGTCTGCATAGTGGTACAGGTGCTCAGCTGAAGTTGACAAAATTCATGCTTGCTTTGCATGCAAACAAAACATCAAATTTTGGGGCAGCAGACTTGATATATGCAGATTTTTATAGTTAAAATCAAGTGTTCATGTTCCGGTTGCCATCTTTGTCTGAATTAATTGCAGGAATTCATTACAGGGGCTTTTATAAGAGAAAGGGAGCTTAAATCAATGTCCAATACATTGAACATATCCTCCGAATCTGAAGAAATCTCCAGATCTGCACCGGTTGTAAAGAATTCCGACTGAATAAAAAGAAAAAATAATTGCTCAGACAAAGATCGCTCCCGGCCATGGGAAAGCGGGATGAACGAGAAAGATCACTTCTAGCAGAATCATGCATAGATCCAGATCCAGATCCATAATTGCAAAGGCTTCATCCTCTTGTTTCGAATGCAGCCCGTGAACAAAGCCAGTGCATGGAGAATTCCGGCTGAATAAAAAGAAAAATAATTGCTCAGACAAAGATCGCTCCAGCCATGGGAAAGCGGGGATGAACAAGAAAGATCAGTAGAATCATGCATAGATCCAGATCCAGATCCATAATTGCAAAGGCTTCATCCTCTTGTTTCGAATGCAGCCCGTGAAGAAGTCAGTGCATGGAGAATTCCTTCCAGGACCTTGTGCATGTTCTCCTAATCTTCCAGTTGAAGCCTTCATTGAATTTGCATTCACTCAGAGTGCTTTCCAGAATTTTTAATTGCTCATATGCAATTAAAAATAAAAATGATGAGTTATTTACGGCAAACATTGCACTGATGCATGTACTGGAGAAGAACTACAAAAGCTTCAAGGATAAGAGGGAAGACATGTCAAAGGCAATACCCACAAGCAAAATCACCTTCCAGATCCAGCTGCTTCTAGATCTAGTTTGGTGAGAATCAAAGGCAAAAGAATCAGCTACATGCAGAATATGAAAAAGAACAAGACTGGAAGTTTCCTCTTTCTTCTTCTTTCTCTTATTTCCTTCGACAAAGTAATTGAGCGATCAATTAAATTATAAAACTTAAGTGATTGGTTTAAAAGCCATTACTTGAAGAAGTCAACTACTTGGAGATAGGTGGCAGACATGCAAAATAGAAGGTTCTATCTTCAGTTGCAAATCATGCATGTCATGCAAAGAGGAATTTCAGGAGGGAGATTGCCAGTTGTTTCCTTTCCAACTTCCACATGTGTGAGTTCACTAAAGCTTCCTATTTGTAATTCCCCTCTACATGCTATAAGTAGAGGAAGAACCTTCGGGTTAAAGGATCAAAATTTGTAAGCAGCATTCTTGTGTTCCAAACTTTGTGTTGAAACCCCTGATAGCTATTTGAAGCAAAGGAATAGAAAGGAGCAATTTCCGGAGAACTTTGTGTCACGGTGCATTTTGTTTCTAACTTTTTTGTCTTAGATCTACTTATAAACTTTGTGTTATTTTAGATCTATATCTGAAAGTTGCCTTTGCTTATAATTCTGTGTGTTAATATCTATTGGTTCTATCTATGTGCATGCAATCAACTCTGTGATCTATTGATTGGGTTGCACATCTTCCCTCTTTCTTTCTACGTTTTTATTATTTCCTCTTCTTTAGATATTTCATTTCTTTAACAGTTGCTTACTTGCTGCAAAACTATATAGCTATGGTTCATGAACTGTGTGGTTAAAGTAAAACCCCTAAATAGATACTAGCATATTTTATTGACAAATCTTACACGGGAGCCTCACCGGTAAATGAGGGAGATTTATCTCATGACTGCCTAGGTTTTCAGCTATGCAAAAAATCTAGCCAACAGTTTTTGGCGACTCCGCTGGGGAACAACTATCTTTGCAAATCAAGGCTTATCTCTTGCAGATCAGAGTGTTTCCCATTCAACTCTCAACCTGGCTGAACGTCCATTCACCCGATTTGTGAAGGCACAAGGAAGGACTGATCATTTCTACAGATTGCAGGAGCAATTCAATTTCAATCATCCTCCTCAGTTAGAAGCCGCAGATCTAGTCTCTCACCAGGAAGGAGAGTGCAAACTCATCCCAATCCGGATCATTTTCAGCATAATCCGGCAACTAGAATTATTCATCAAGTCTACACAAGGAGGAGACGTGCTCCATTCATCATGCAGAATCAGAATCAGAACCAGATAGTACCTGTTCCATGGGGTGCAGCCTTTGGACCTCTGAATCTGACTCCTCCTGCATGATCTACCTAAAGGGACGAGAAAGAATTTTCCGAAATTCTTTGGAGATGGAAAGCAGAATCTAGATGACCACTTGGCTGCATTTTTCATATCACGTGGAGTGCTTGCAGTCGAACATAAAGATGTATCTGTCTGGACTCTTCATAGAGACTCGGCATGACTTGGCTGGAGAATGGTTCTACCGGCTAGCTCCTGGCACCATAACCAACTGGGCTACTATGCGAGATGCATTCCTGAAAAGATTCAAACTAGCTGAAGATTCCAACACCTTGATAACCCAACTGACTCAGCTGAAGAAGGAACCACATGAGCACATGCGGGATTTTATTGCAAAATTTCAAAGATTACTGTACAAAATTTTGGCTTCTGCTTCTCTGAATGATTAGAATCAAAAGGTATTCTTCATCAATACTTTACTTCCTGAAGTAAGCTATACAACTGCGAAGAGCACGTCCCGTTGACTTGTTAGCAGCTTAAAACATGGCGGTTGAAATTGAAGACGACCTCATCATGGTTGGAAAGATAAAGAGAAACACTTCTAAAGCTGAAAGTTCATCCTCTACTACTACTTTTGATTCATTATTGCAAAAATTGGCAAATGAGATGTTGCAGATGAAGAAACAAATGGCTCAAATGGCTCAAGGCAACAACACTGCCCCTACTTGAAATTTCAACAACAACCAGAACCGCATTATTGGTTCCCAAAGATTAGCAATTGAAGTTTCTCCCAGAAACAATGTGGAGATGAATGAAGAAGACCAGGGAAGCTGATTTTGATCAGTTTGAGAATGATGATTTTGTAGGTCCTGCTGGCGACTCCAACATTAATTACCTAAACTACAAATTTGAACATGACGGTGAGAAACTTCATGAAGATGATCATGGTCATACATATGCAGTATTTACAAGATCACAAACTCGCCAAGCTGAAGCATTAGCCGATGAACAAAGAAGGGGCAGCCCTTTACCTTCTTCCTTAGCTCCTAGAGATAAGAATGCGAGTTCTTCATCTCAACCACAGAAAGCAGCTCAGGTATCTGAATCTATTCCTTCTTTTGACATTATTGATCATGTTAAGAAAACCAGAGTTCAAATGTCAGAAGCTGAATACTTGAGAGCCTTTCTTGAGCAGTTAAATAGGCTAGTTAAATATGTGCAATCACTAGGACAATCCAATACATCAAAAGGCCTTTTGCCTAAGCCCAAGGATACTCCTCCCCAAACAACACTGCAGTTGTTAAACCCTCATTATCTTCTGAAAGAGTAGAACCTTTCTATGTTTCCCTATTGCTTAATGGTCTCAAGTTAAGCAACTGCATTTTAGATTCAGGTGCTTTTGACAATGTCATGCCAGCTAAAGTAGCAGATGCTCTTGGGCTTACCCTGACAAAGACCATAAAAAGGTGCTACTCCATGGAGAGACAAGTCCCTTTAATCGGACAAATCAAAGATGCACAAGCTGTTCTGGCAGCTTTTCCTGACAAAAGATTAAAGATGACAATCTTAGTTGCAGATATTCCTGTCTCCTACGGGATGTTGCTGAGCAGAAACTTCTGCAAAGAGCTGGGAGGAGAAGTAAAGATGGATTGGTCCTATGCTCATATTCCTATCAAAGGAATTAAATCAAAAGTTGGAGCCGGAAAAGAAGTCCAAGTACACGGTTACAAAATCTGAGGATCCTAGATCTTAGATTCTTTTTCAGGAATCTGACCACGGTGTATACTTCTTGGAAATGGATAAAGGCGTTCCAGAGCCAGAACTTCAACCAGAGCCAGAGCCAAGCCAAAAAGAAGAAGAAAAAGTTTGGACTCTGGAGTTTAAAGGCACATGTGTTCTTTTGGATCAGGAGCCGACGTTCTACTAATATCTCCAGATCATGAGATATTCCCATACTCCCACAAGCTGATGTTCGAGAACACCAATCATACGGCGGAGTATGAAGCATTGCTTCTAGGAATGGAGCAAGCTAAAAAGAAAGGAGTAAAACTCCTCAAAGCCCAAGGAGATGTTGAACTTTTAGTAAAGCAAGTTCAAGGGCAAAGATCAAATCAAAGGAGACAAGTTGAAGCATTACAGAGATAGAGTGCTTTCTGCCACACTCAGATTTTGCAGCCTTCTCTATCGACTTCATTCCAACAAATCAAAATTCCAAGGCAGACTCTTTGGCAGTCACAACTGCACTATTGAATCCAGATAGACCACTGTCCATATTCAGACAAGGAAACTATAAAGTGGAGATGGTATACCGCCCTAAAGTCTCTGATAGTGTTGAACATTGATAGACTTTCAATGATGAAAAACAAACATTTGCATTTCTAGAACAAGGCAACTTTGACAAGTTGTATGTTGAAGGGAGTAAATCACCACCATGACAAACAGTCACAGGAAAAACTGATCCAGGTTATGATGACAGTAGTGGAATAATCCAACCAAAAGGTAACAAAATCCCCAAGGGTTTAGTTTCCTTAGTGGAGACTTTCAACAAGCATGATCAGTACCTGAATAAGAACAAAGAATGATGGTGATAGTTCTTCCTCAGAAATGCAACAGTAAATCTGGGAACAGAGCAAGTTGATGCAGACTTACCCACCACAGAGAGAAGAAAGGATGAGCCACCACCAGATGAAGTTGATAAGGACTTGCCCAAGATATTTGACAAGAAGGCCAGAGAAAGGAAGTTCGAGATCAGAGACTGGGTACTCTGGTGGAACAAGAGACATGAACCGAAGGGTATGCACGACAAATCTGATTCACTCTGGAAAGGGCCCTTCATGATCAAAAGAGCTGCCGGAATGGACACTTTCTTCCTTGCCTACCAGGATGGAATTGAGTTACCATTGCCTTTCAATGGGCAACACTTGAAGCTATGTTCCGGACGTAAAAAGCAGGGTAAAACTTGTATGTATATAAATAAAACTTTGTTTTTTTCCTTTTCTTTTTGTTTTGGTGTTGTTTTTGTTTGCCTGACCCCGAAACCAATGGACAAGACACGAAACCAGAGATGCTGGGATCTCACCTTCACCCTTCTTCATTTTGACAGAGGTAAAGATGTCCACAGACGGAGCCAACTGGTGTCCCCAGATTTCACCTTGAAATCTGAGACTACCCCATATCGAAAATTTTCGTTCTTTTAAAATAACGGGTCGTTTTGTGTTTTTATTGCCAGAAAGATGTCTGTATTGTGTCAAGATATTCCCAGAGAGTCATATTAGCCAATTTCGCAAATACCCAGATGCCCTAAATCATTTTATTCCGTCGCTGGTTTTGTCTGCGGGAAATTTTTATTTAATTATTTATGAGCCCCGTTTGAGGTAAATTGTGCTCCAGTTTAACCCTGTTGTGGTCTTACATGTCAATATTCCCATATACTAATAGGGTTTAAACCAGGAATGAATTATGGGCTTTATCTGTGACTTCTGGCAACGTTTTTCGTTTTTGGTGTTTTCCCGTTTTGGTTTTTGTGAAATTTCTCTAGGTCAATTCCTTTATCGGTTTAGTCTGATATTTTGCCTGGAGTATCTGGAGATCATCTATGGACATTATTCCAGAAGGAATTCACAATAGGAGGTTTGGTTCTCTCTGAAAAGGCAAAGTCATGCACAAAAAAGCCTCTTCTGGGCAGGTCACATTTTTGGGAAAAGAAGATTTTAAGCTACAATGGGATTTTTGGTAGCAGCAGGCAGGTGGGAATTTTGTACCTGCCTAGTAGGGTATTTTTTCCCATGAAACAAAGTCACTTAAGTCACAATGGGAAAATTAAAGGCAGCAGGCAGGCGGGAATTTCTTACCTGCCTTGCAGGGTAAATAATCCCATTATGAAAGTCAAACAGCTTAAGTGGATCATGGGATTTTTGGAGCTGCGGTGCAGGGTGAATAATTCCATTAGAAATTGATTTTTAAAAATAGAAATTCACCCTGTGCCAAAAAGTGCGACCCACCTTGGGTGAATAATAATGCACTTAATAATATTTATTAATGTTTATTCACCCAATTTTGGTGCCTAAGCATGAGGAAAAATCAACGCATTATGAGAGGATAAAGAAGATTGGAAATAAAATCCTAAAATTAAATAAATTTAATTTATTTAATGCAGCCCTACTCTCATGCAAAAAAGTGTGACCCATATTAAGGAGAAATAATACTTTTTAAAGTATTTATTAATGGAATTAATTCCTATTTTTGGTGCATAAGGTCAAAGCACACTGTGAAGTCAATGTGGACTAGAAGTAGCATGCTAAAATTAAATAAATGTAATTTATTTAATGGCAGCCATGAGCATGCACAAAATAGGCGCCCAAATTGAAGAGAAAAACATGATTTTTAATTAATTAATTGTCGGAAATAGGAGGGCAATTATTAATTATAGAATGATGAAGGTTATATAAGCATGGGCTGCCATATTAATGGAGTTATTAATTCTTTAGCAATGAAGTGCAGCCCAGACAATTTTGGCGCCCAATTAAGGAGGAATTTTGCACAGAAGGTGTTTTTACTGCTGGAAGGCTTCAAAATTTCGCGCCTAGGTTTGAAGAAACTTGAATTAAATTTGATTAATTGTCTGCATAATGGTACAGGTGCTCAGGTGAAGTCGACAAAATTCATGCTTGCTTTGCATGCAAACAAAACATCAAATTTTGAGGCAACAGGCTTGAGATATGCAGATTTTTATAATTAAAATCAAGTGTTCATGTTCCGGTTGCCATCTTTGTCTGAATTAATTGCAGGAATTCATTACAGGTGCTTTTATAAGAGAAAGGAGAGCTTAAATCAATGTCCAATACATTGAACATATCCTCCGAATCTGAAGAAATCTCCAGATTTGCACCGGTTGTAAAGAATTCCGGCAGAATAAAAAGAAAAATAATTGCTTAGACAAAGATCGCTCTAGCCATGGGAAAGCGGGATGAATGAGAAAGATCAGCAGAATTATGCATAGATCCAGATCCATAATTGCAAAGGCTTCATCCTCTTGTTTCGAATGCAGCCCGTGAAGAAGCCAGTGCATAAAGAATTCCTTCCAGGACCTTGTGCATGTTCTCCCAATCTTCCAGTTGAAGCCTTCATTGAATTTGCATTCACTCAGAGTGCTTTCCAGAATTTTTAATTGCTCATATGCAATTAAAAATAAAAATGATGAGTTATTTATTCTGGCAAACATTACACTGATGCATGTACTGGAGAAGAACTACAAAAGCTTCAAGGATAAGAGGGAAGACATGTCAAAGGCAATGCCTACAAGAAAATCACAGTCACTTGCTTCCAGATCCAGCGGCTTGATCAGATCCAGTTTGGTGAGAATCAAAGACAAAAGAATCAGCTACATGCAGAATATGAAAAATGACAAGACTGTAGCTTTCCTCTTTCTTCTTCTTTCTCTTATTTCCTTCGACAAAGTAATTGAGCGATCAATTAAATTATAAAACTTAACTGATTGGTTTAAAAGCCATTACTTGAAGAAGTCAACTACTTGGAGATAGCTGGCAGACATGCAAAATAGAAAGTTCTATCTCCAGTTACAAATCATGCATGTCATGCAAAGAGGAATTCCAGGAGGGAGATTGTCAGTTTTTTCCTTTACAACTTCCACATGTGTGAGTTCACTAAAGGCTTCCTATTTGTAATTTCCCCTCTACATGCTATAAGTAGAGGAAGAACTTTCGGGTTAAATGATCAGAATTTGTAAGTAGCATTCTTGTGTTCCAGACTTTGTGTTGAAACCCCTGAGAGAGATTTGAAGGAAAGGAATAGAAATGAGTAGATTTCCGAAGAACTTTGTGTCACGGTGCATTTTGTTTCTAATTTTTTGTCTTAGATCTACTTATAAACTTTGTGTTATTCTAGATCTAAATCTGAAAGCTGCCTTTCCTTATAATTCTGTGTGGTAATATCTATTGGTTCTGTCTATGTGCATGCAATCAACTCTGTAATCTATTGATTGGGTTGCACATGCCCCCCTCTTTCTTCTCTACGTTTTTATTATTTTCCTCTTCATTAGATATTTCATTTCTTTAAACAGCTGCTTACCTGCTGCAAAACTATACAGCTATGGTTCATGAGCTGCATAGTTAAAGTAAAACCCCTAAATAGATACTAGCATATTTTATTGACAATCTTACACGGGAGCCTTATCGGTAAATGAGGGAGATTTATCTCATGACTGCCTAGGTTTTCAGCTATGCAGAAAATTTAGCCAACAAGTCCATTGGTTTTCTCAATGATTGTTCAACATGACCCTCCTTTGGTAAACACTGTTGATTTAAATATGGTTATGTGCAAGGAAGATTCAAGGATTCTTTGCTCTAATTGTGTCTTCTTTGGTGAGTTCGTTCTCCATGAGCATATGAGTATATATCAAAGAGCCAGGTTTCTGAGGTTCACGATACTACAGCTAATCCTAGGATTGGTGGAAAACAAATGAGCTTAGGAAAAACATTACTTGTGCATGAAATTATTATGTTGTGTTTTGAGTCGTACACAACAAATTGGCCAAATCTCTAGAAGACAATTACAGCAGTGAATTCTTCTGAAAGTCATGTAGATTACTGAAAAATGATAAAAATAATAAAATCCACTGGCTTTCTGACTTAAGAGAATTAGAGGCTTTTATCACTATAATACCTCAATGGCGACCTAGAACCTTGACAATCAAAAAAATTTCTCACATCTAGACAACCATTGGCCAATTGGGCAATGTGAGATTCCTGATCTGTAGTTTTTCTATTGAATCTCTTGAAAATTCCTCTTCAATCATCGGCATCAAAGATATGAATAATATATTTTTGTCCTTTGCGATTCAAGTAATTGATCCACAAGCACTCAGGCCTTGAAGTCCATCAGAATGTCAACTTATAGTGCATCGGTCTGTAATTTCCAGAATATCACTCAAAAGTATATCATAATCATACAATATTATGAAAGAACACTCTTAAACATCCTTTTCCAATTGCACTGGATTTTCTTTGTATGAGAGCTCTCTTTGAAGATTCATGGCCTTCTGAAGCTAGAGTACTTTTTCTGCCAAGATCTTTGCTCCGCCATATTCTCAGTCCAACATCTGCAGTTTGTTTGGCATACACTGTTCTTGGCAGGCGATTCATTTTATGTATAAGTAACAATAGTAATCCTAAAATGTCACCATCTCTAAGGATAACAACAGACAGACAAAAGGAACCAGGGCATATACTTCCAGATTAATGCAAAATCAATAGACACCGTAGATGCTCATAGTTACAACTACAAGCATCCTTTTTGTGGAAACTCCTGCAAGAAAAATGCAAATATGTATGGCACTAGGCATTTGAGCTCGTTTGACCTCAAAAACAAAGCATCCTTCTTCAATCAATCTGCAACTTTTCTTACAGCTACCACGAACCAACAGGACTAACTTTTCTTCTTGGTCTAGTGCAGTTACAGCAGAAATGTTCAATAACTTGAATAATTTGTGGCAGTTACAGCTTTATAAAGAATGTTTCGAGATTCCTATATCATAGATTAGTGTTAGAATGTACAAGATGAGTTGTTGTTGTTGCCCTTGTCACAGTAATTCAAAAATTATGAACTCACAGGAACATCAAAAACACTTGAGACTCTGGTGTCACCCAGATTTCATCCTGAAATCTGCGACTACCCTATCCGAAATTTTTTCATACTTTTAAAATAATGGGTCATTTTTTGTTTTTATTGCCTGAAAGTTCTTGTATTGCATCAAGATATTTCCAAAGAGCCATATTAGCCTTTTTCGCCAAATACTCAGATGCCCAAAATTGTTATATTCTGTTGTCGGGATTTGTCTACAGGAAATTTGTATTTAATTATTTTGAGCCCTGTTTGAGGCTATTTGCGCTCCGTTTTAACTCTATTATGAGCGAATATGTCATTATTCCTATGTGCTAGAAGGGTTTTAACTTGGAATAAGTTTTGGGCTTTATTTGTAACTTTTGGCAATTTTTCGTGTTTTTGTGTTGTCCCGTTTCGTTTTCTATGAAATTTCTCTAGAACAATTCCTTTGCCGGGTAAGCCCGATTTTTGGCCTGGAGCAGCTGAAAAACATATACGCACATTATGCCCGGAGGAAGTCGCCATCAGAGGTCTGGATCACTGGGAAAAATTGAAGTCGTGCACGGAAAAGCCCCTGCGGGGATGGGCGCATTTTTGGAAAACAAAGGATTTAAGCTGCAATGGGAAAAATAGAAGCCGCAGGCAGGGTGGGAATTTTATACCTGCCTAGCAGGGTACTTTTTCCCGTGTTATAAAATTCACTTAAGCTGCAATGGGAAAATTAGAGGCTGCAGGCAGGCGGGAATTTATTGCTTGCCTTGCAGGGTAAAAATTCCCATGGTGAAATAAAAGAAAAGTGACTTAAGTGAAATCATGGGATTTTATTGCCTGCCATGCAGGGTAAATAATCCCATTGTCAAAGTCAAATCACTTAAGCGAATCATGGGATTTCCGGGGCTGCCTTGCAGGGTAAAGAATCCCATTGTCATAAATTCTTAAAAATAGAATTCTATTATGCAAAAAAAAGTGCGACCCACCTTGGGTGAATAATAATGCATTAAATAAATATTTGTTAATATTTATTCACCCAATTTTGGCACCCAGGCTTGTGGAAAAGTCAACAAAAGCAAAGGGGAATAAATCAATTGGAAATAGAATTCCAAAATTAAATAAATTTAATTTATTTAATGCAGCCCCTTTTGAGAAGGAATTAATACTTTTTAAAGTATTAAATGATTATATTAATTTCTATTTTCAGTGGCTATGGTCAAAGCACACTGTGAAACTTAAGTGAAGTGAAGTGTGGATGATTAAATTGAATTAATTTAATTGATTGGATGGTTGTCTTTAAACATGCTATATTTAAAATAGAAGAGCTTGATTTTTAATTAATTAATTGCCTTTAATTGTTAGGGCAATTATTAATTATAGAATTGTGAGGGTTATATAAGTATGGGCAGCCATATGGGTGAATTATTTAATTCACAGGTAAAGAATTGCAGCCAAGAGGAAAAGTGCGGCCCCATTTGAAGAAGGATTTTGCTCAGACAAGGTGGAAACAAGGCTAAAAGCTTATAGATTTGGCGCATGCTTTGAAGGAGGTTGATCTTTGTCTGCATAATTGTTTGCACAGGTGTTACAGGAGCTCAGGTGTTGTTGAAAGGATTCATGCTCTCTTTATGTGCAAATTAAACACCATTTTTTGGGGCAGCAGGCTTGAAAAGTGCAGATTTTTACAATTAAAATTCACTATTCATGCTCCGATGGCCATTTTTGTCTGAATAAATTGCAGGAATTCATTACAAGTGCTTTGCAAAAGAAAATGAGCTTTTATCAATGTCCAATATATTGCATATATCCTCCGAATCTGAAGAATTGTTCAGATCTGCACCAGTTTTGAAGAATTCCAGTTAAATAAGAAGAAAAAGAATTGTTCAGATAGACAAAGCTATGGCGAAGAAAGATGAAAAAGAAAGCGCAACAGAGTCATGCATTGCTTCTAAATTTGTAGATATTGGAGACACGGATCTAGGCTCAGAACCTCTTGCTGAATTGATAGAAAGACTCCACTCATGCGTGCAGGAAAGACTTCACTCATGCGTGCAGATAAAAAGTAGTGGAATTATTCGAGCTACAGCTTTTCCATCCACAACCCAGTTGCCAGAATTTGTTATGCAGGTGCAGATCCATATCCAGATGCAGATGTAGATGCGGATGCAAATCCATATACAGATCCAGATCTAGATCTCATAGTTGCAAAAGCTTCTGGCACAAAGGCTTCATCCTCTTGTTTCAAATGCAGCCCATGAAGAAGATAGTGCGTGGAAAATTCCTTCCAAGATCTTGTGCATGTGCTCCCATCTTCCAGTTGAAGCCTTCATTGAATTTTCATTCATCCGGAGTGCTTTCCAGAATTTTTAATTGCTCATATGCAATTAAAAATAAGGATGATGAGTTATCTACGACAAACATTGCATTGATGCATGTACAGAAGAAGAACTGCAAAAGCTTCAAGGATAAAAGAGAAGACAAGGTGAAGGCAAAATTCCAGCTTGCTTCCAATTCCAACTGCTTGCAATTCCAGCTTGTTTCCAGATCCAGCTGCTTCCAGATCCAGTTTGAATCAGCTGCATGCAGACATGAAAAAGGACAAAGTCAGCTTTCCTCTTCCTTCTTCTTTCCTTCGACAAAGTCAGCTTTCCTCTTCCTTCTCCTTTCCTCCGACAAAGTAATTGAGCGATCAATTAAATTATACAACTTAAGTGATTGGTTTAAAAGCCATTACTTGAAGAAGTCAACTACTTGGAGATAGGTGGCGGACGTGCATAATAGAAGGTTCTATTTTCAGTTGCAAATCATACATGTCACGCAAAAAGGAATTCCAGGAGGAAGATTGCCAGTTGTTTCTTTTCGACTTCCACATGTGCCAGTTCAACTAAAAGCTTTCAACTTGTAATTGCCCCTCTACATTCTATAAGTAGAGGAAGAACCTTCGGGTGATAATCGATCAGAATTTGTAAGCAGCAATCTTGTGTTCTAGACTTTGTGCTGAACCCCTGAGAGCAACTTGAAGCAAAGGAATACAAAGGAGTAGGTTTTCGGAGAACTTTGTATCACGGTGTACTGTGTTTCTTGCTTTTAAATCTTAGATCTCTTAAGTAAACTTTGTGTTATTATAGATCTGGATCTAGAGCTGCCTTTGTTTTAAAATTCTGTGTGTTCATATCTATTAAATTTCTTCTATGTGCATGCAATTAGCTCTGCTATCTACTAATTGGGATGCACATCTTCCCCATTTCTTCTCTATATTTCCTTTACTTCCTCCCTCTATAATTTTCCTTTCTTAAACAGCTGCTTACTTGCTGCAGAACTTCTTAGTTATGGTTCATGAACTAAGTGGTTAAAGTAAAACCCCTGATAGATAATAACACATTTTTATTGACAAATCTGACACGGGAGCCTCACCGCTGAAATGAGGGAGATTTATCTCATGACTGCCTAGGTTTTGTGCTATGCAGAAAATCTAGCCAACAGACTCCAAAAAACTATTTAGTTGAACCATCATGACATCTTTTAGGCAGTAGCTTTTCAGTTTGACATAAATGAACTGGGGTTCAAGGGGTTGAGATTGGCTTTGGATTTTGGTGTGGCATTCAAAAAATGTCTCGGTACATTTGAGTGTGTGGTAGTATATGCTAATGCTAAATTTTAAAGATTGGAATGCATTATTAAGTTTTTTGAAATATATTTAGTAGCAGCACACTTGATTTCATGATTATTTTTGAACTATCCTGACACTTAGTGACTTATTTAAGAATATTTGTCTCACACTTTGATACCTTGCACTGTTACAGTCTCATTTTGTTGAGAATTATGTACCCACGGG
Organism: Taxus chinensis; assembly: GCA_019776745.2. NCBI lineage: Eukaryota > Viridiplantae > Streptophyta > Pinopsida > Cupressales > Taxaceae > Taxus > Taxus chinensis. Next base: position 1,035,538,165 of record CM034146.1, on the reverse strand, counting down.
CCACTATAATGAAACATCTAAAAAAATATTAAAGCTGTGTTATTTAATATTGTTCCTGGACCTTTCTGCTGGATAGTGTTGATTATCCACCAAATAAATCCAGCCTAGCTATGTGAGGTATATTTATTTTCAGCACTTGTATATGTTATGGTTTAGGATGAACTTGAAAATTGGTAAATGTCCCTTTTCACATTTGTCATTGTGTAAATGCCAACATTATATATCTGCTACTCAATAAGGAAATCCTCAGGGAGTACCAGAAGATTTACTATTGTTCCCAGATTTTTCTGCTGGCTATTGAGCATTATCCACAACTAAATCCAGCTTAGTTATGTGAGGCATATTTATTTTCAGCGCCTGTGTATGTTATGGTGTAGGATGAACTTGAAAATTGGTGAATCTTCCTTTCACTTTTGTCATTGTGTGAGTGACACCCTTATATATCTACTACACAAGGAAAATCATTACAGACTGCCAGAAGATGATTGTAGATTAATAACTATTCATCCAGCGCAGCTGAAAATATTTCTCATAAAGTCCTTGCGAGAAAATGTCCAAATTACCCTGTATGCACATAAGAAGTCATCTGATTCTCTACAATATTGAGCATTTTCTGAAATAAATATAACAAGTCCTTTCTGGGACTGGAAAAATTACAAGGTTCTCTCGGAAACTTGAAAGTATCTTACACTTGATCTGGTTTCTTAATTTTACACATGTTATAACTTTCGAGAATTATAACTTCTGGGACTACGCCACTTCTTGAGCATATATTAATTTCAGAGTAAATGTATTAAGGATGTATCCATTCGTTTCTGTAGCATATTCAATGCTTCTAATTGTGCGTTAAAATTCAAAACAGGGAATGACAGTGGTTAATATCTCTGCGACAACTTTTCCTCAAACTTTGGACTGGTTACACAATTATCTTTTACAGGTATGTTATATTATTAATTTTTGTCTCTAACCAGGAAATTTATTCCAAAATTTATTAAGAGAAGCATGTTAAGACCAGAATATTAGTTCCATCGGTATATAAACATTTATTGAATTAACATGGCAAGTGTATGCATGTAAATGTTTGTTCGTAGATGTTGAAGTCCGGCATTCCCACCCCTGTAAGTACGAGATTAAAGTGCTAAACACCTTTAACACCAGTATATTTTATGCTATACTCCAGCTTTAAGAAAGTAAGACAATATCATTCATTCATTCAACATTATCAAACATGAAGCAATGCCTCTAGTGCCATGCTATATGGTCTGCAGAATCCTTTTGTAGGGCCCTTTCTCCAATAGTAATCACTATGTGGACTCATTGCTTGTGTCCTATCTAGATATGACAATTGTATTAAAAAAGCTGTCAAGAGAATCATGTTAATTTGTTTTTGAGTTAACCTGGCAAGAGAATGCACATTAATGTTTTTTAATAGGCGTGGATGAAATATCCCTTATGGGATACCACTAAGAAAAGCACAAAATACTGACAATTTGCAGCCAAACAAAATTCTGATTTTTGTAGAAAATAAAACTAGGGCAGCGAATAGAAATAAATCTATAACTCACAAAATACTTGCCCGAATCACTTGAAAATTTTTAGAGAGCTTGATAACAATTAAACTAACACTAGGGAAAATATTTTTGGAAATTTTCAGATAATAGAATACTGCCAGAAAATTACAGCGTGCCTAAACAGTTGGAAAACTTCTAAAATTTATATCTCCTTGAATACAAGTGCAAAAATTATGAAACTTTGGAAATAATATTTATAAATATATAAGATGTTATTCCAACCTTCAGATCTGAAAATGGACAACTGGAAACCCTCCAAACAAAGGCTGCAATCTCCAAAACAAGTTGTCTTTTTTGGTGGTTGAAACCCTTGCAAAATCCTCTGAAATTGATGCCAAACCTTTCCTTTATTGCTGCCGTAAATCTGATCTGAAAATTCACTGATTATCTTCACTGAACCTCTCAAAAACCCTATCTTTGAAACCCCTACAAATATCTCTGTAAAACAGCCCTGAAAATAGCTCCAAAATGAAAAGCTAGGGTAGATCACTCACTACCAAAGAATGCTCTACTAGCTAGGGATGGATCTCTCACCACCGAAGCTAGGGTTCCTATGGGATCTCACTCCACAAGCTGAAGATTTGCAAGCAGCAGTTGCACATAAAAAGAAATAGTTGAGTATGCATAAAGTATCATTTCCTTTCTCCCCTCAACTCCTTATATAACTTTTTCCAATGCAAAAGAAACCCTAAAAGGTCCTAGTCGCATTTTTCCTTAGGATGGGCCAATAACATAAAGTAACTTAAGTTACTTTTCACCTTTTAAGTCGTCATGGTCCAAAAGTGACCCCCAATGCAAAATTAGAACATAAGTACCATGTGGTCCCTAATGACAAAACATAACATCTAGCCCCTCCAAAACCACTTATGCACATGTCAATGAAGAATAATAATAAAATGGGCTAGATATTCATACCCAATAGCTCCCAGCGTCCATAACCCCTTGGGTATGACCAAGGCCTGGACTCGAGTTGGCCCTTGGGCCTATGGCGTAGGAAAGGGGACGTTATAGTCCTCCCTTCCCAAATTTTGCTTGTCCTTAAAAAAATGCAAGTTGGGATGCTACAGAATCTGCTCTCCCTCCCAAGTCGCATCCTCAAGTGGCAATCCCTTCCACCTCACCAAATACTCTGTGATCACTCTGCTCCTAAGGCCTCTCTGTCTCTCCTTAATAATGGATTCTGGTTCTAGCACCAGCGTCCCCTCCTCATCCAGTGGCGGCAACTCTGTAGATGGTACAATATGTTGTCTAAGTACCTTCTTAAGGCACGACACATGGAAGACATTATGTATTTTACTGTGCTCCGGTAGCTCTAGCTCATATGCAACTGTCCCAATTCGTCGAACTATCTAGTATGGACCATAAAACCGTGGTTTCAATTTCTCTGCACCCTTTTGCTTCAGTAAAGATTGCTTATATGGCTGCAAACGTAGGAATACTAGATCCCCAACCTCAAAAGACCTCTCTATCCTGTGCCGATCTGCATATATCTTCTGTTGATTCTGTGCTTTCTGAAGATTCTCCCTGAGAGCCTTCAGAATATCCTGGTTCTCCTGTAACCAATCTCGAGCTTTGGGAGCTCGGCTATCCGGTAATACCAAATCCACGAATGTCATGGCATCATATCCGTACAAGGCCCGGAAAGGAGTCATACCTATGCTCATCTAATAGGTGGTATTGTAGCAATACTCACCCATGTGCAACCATCTAATCCATGCCTGTTGATGCCGTGACACATAACTCCGCAAGTAGCCCTCTATCCACTTATTGACTATCTCCGTTTGCCCATCTGTCTGTGGGTGATAGCTAGTGCTAGGGGTTAACTCTGTATTTGGTAGTCTGATGATCTCCTGCCAAAAGTTGTTCATGAAGATTTTCTCCCTATTACTGATAATATTTTTAGGTAACCCATGTAGCCTAAAAATACTTGTATAGAAGATCCGGTCCACATCCACTACCTCATGCCCCTTGGGTAGGGAAAAGAAGTGAGCGTACTTAGTTAATCGATCAACTACAACATAAATGCAGCTATGCCCATGCACCAAGGGAAGTCTTGTGATAAAGTCCATAGATTTGCTTTCCCATTTCTGTTCGGGAATGGGAAGAGGCTGGAGTAATCTTGCTGGAAAAGAATGCTTAGATTTGGTTTGCTAGCAAACCATACACTCTCTGACATGGTTAAGGACATCGTCCTTCATCCCCTTCCATGCAAATCTTTCCCTGATAAACCCGTATGTTTTGAAATACCCAGGATGCCCAGCTAGTGGTGTATCATATACTACTCAAAGGATCTTCTCCTTCATCCTGGACCCTGGTACAAGGAAAATCCTATCCTTGTAGAAAATGAGATCATCCACTACTTTGTATCGGTCATCCTGTATAATACTATCCACGAACTCACATGCAAACTGATTTTTGGAATACTCAACAAGTATATGAGCCTTTCAATCGGCTGAAATCTCAGACATAGAACTAAGTATACAAGTGAGGTAAGGCCTTCTAGAAAAAGCATCAACAACAATATTATTCTTACCTCTAGTGTACTCTATGTCGAAGTCATAGGTTTGTAACTTGTTCACCCATCTCTGCTGGCGATCGTTGAGCTCCTTCTGCCCCAAGAAGAACCTCAAGCTGTTGTGATCCATACAAACCACGAATTTTCTAGCCACAAGGTATTGACTGAATTTGGCCAAAGCATGCATAATGGCCAACATATCGTTATCGTAAATTGAATACCCTCTCTCCACGGGTTTCAATTTCTGACTCTCATAGGCAATGGGATGCCTATCCTACATGAGAACTACCCCAACACCCTCTCCTGATGCATCACACTCTAGAATGAATGGGTGAGAGAAATCTAGTAATGCGAGAATGGGACACGAACTCATCACCTCCTTGAGGTGATCAAAAACCTGTTGTGCTACCTCTGACCAAGCAAATGCCCCCTTCTTGGTCAAATTGGTCAATGGAGCAGCCAATCGAGAGAAATTCTTCACAAACCTCCTATAGTATGTGCACAACCGCACAAATCCTCTCAAATGTGCCAATGTCCTAGGTGGCGGCCAATTCAGAATTGCTCGTATCTTCTCTCTATCCACCTTCACCACACCCCCACCAATCACATATCCCAGATATAGAAGTTCGGTCATGCCAAACTCACACTTAGAAGCTTTCGCATATAGCGAATTGGCTTCTAATATCCCCAATACCTCACCAAGGTGCCTGATATGGTCCTCCCAAGTCCTGCTGTAGACCAAAATATCATCAAAGAAAACCAATACAAACTTCCGCAGGTGGCGGTTGAACACATGGTTCATGCAAGACTGGAAAGTAGCTGGAGCATTAGACAGTCCGAAGGGCATCACCAAGAACTCAAAGTGATTGTAATGGCATATGAAAGTTGTCTTATGCACATCCTGCTCCATGACCTTGATTTGATGATATCCATATCGCAAATCTATTTTTGAAAAATAGATAGCACCATGTAGCTCTTCAAGCAACTCATCAATACGTGGTACTGGATACTTGTTCTTTATTGTCTTCTTATTCAAGGCATGGTAGTCTATACACATCCGCATGATCCCATCCTTCTTCACCAATACCAACGAAGAAGCAAAAGGACTGGAACTCGGTCTAATATGCCCCATATCAATGAGCTCATGGATAGTCTTCTCGATCTCATCCTTAAACCGTTTGGGGTGACGGTAAGGAGAAGTAACCACTGGTTTAGCATACTCGAGCTCAATCACATGCTCATATCCCCTGTCTGGAGGTATGCCTGTCCAATAGGCCCTGTATGTCCACATGATATTCATGCTGCCCATCCTCTGACTTCTTGGTCGAAACCAAGCACTGTACTGCCCAATCCACCCCATTGTACCTGTAAATCATCTCGATTTTCTTAGCTGTAACAACCCGAGGTGCCTCTGATGATAAGCCCCTCAAAATCACATTCCTCCCTTCAGACTTGAACTTCAACTCCATAGTCTGAAAGTTAGTCTGAAACTCGCCAAGGGAATGGAGCCACTGTACTCCTAGCACTATGTTGGTCTCTCCAATACCAACAATATAGAAGTCATCGGTAACTGTATAGTTACCCATTGTGATGCTCAATTGGGGTACTCGCCGTGTACACCTCATAGACTCTCCATTAGCTACAACCACGTTGAAGCCCTCGAAGTCCTTTGTCTGTAATCCTCGCCTCTCAACCAATGAGGCATCAATAAAGTTGTGGGTGGCCCCACTATCAATGAGTACCACTACTCACTGCCCCTGTAAAACTTCCCTAACCTTGAATGCCTTGTACCTCGAGGTACTAGACAAAGTGACGATAGTCTCCTAAGGAAAGTTCTCACTATCCTGTTCGACACCTGCACTATCCAATGCCTCGTCATCATCCTCCTCCAATCCTTGTGTGTCCAACTCCTCATTACCATCACTCTCCTCGAAGATCTCTATGAGCTGGGCCTGCCCTCTGCCCCTGCAATCATGCCTTGGAGTCCAAGGTGTGCGGCAATCGAAACATAGTTTCTTTCGCCTCAACTCATCTCTATCCTCCCTAGATATAAATGGTTTCCTAGCTGTATCTTGCCTAGGTGGAGGTACCTTTGGCTGTGAACCATCGGATCTAGAAGGAAAAACCTTAGATTGTACTTGAGGGGGAAATCTCGACTTAGGAGTAGATAACTCCAAATCATGAGCTCAATATTGACTCCCAACGCAAAATTAGAACATAAGTACCATGTGGCCCTTCCCTAACGACAAAACATAACATCTAGCCCATCCAAAACCACTTATGCACATGTCAATGAAGAATAATAATAAAATGGGCTAGATATTCATACCCAATAGCTCCCAGCGTCCATAACCCCTTGGGTATGACCAAGGCCTAGACTCGAGTTGGCCCCTAGGCCTATGGCGTAGGAAAGGAAACATTATAGTGGAAGTCTGGCCATGCCAGCAATCAGGAGACTTAAAAAATATATATTTAGAATATCAGTTTACCAGTTCTATGAAAATATGTCACGAGACTAAAGCAAAGTAACTATTTACAAGATCAGCTAACCAGTTGTACAAAAGTATTGGAATAACATTCATTCATTTAGCATTGTTAAAGAGAAGGCATTGTGATGGAGGAGCATCCGTGGATCTCAGGGTATCCTATATTGAATAGTGGAGGAGTTCCACAAGGTTTGGAAAACTCCACAAAGCTCACTCTTGTCACTTGTGGTAGATACAGTATCAATCAGTGCTTTATACTTCACAATATTTCGAGGATCAGCAATCCATCATTAGTTAGTTACATAACCATCTATGATGGTGCAATATCTTCTAGGAAATTAGAGCATAGTGCCATCTATGAGTGGACCAATCCTTACATGGTATTCATATATGGCTTCCTCCGAGTCCCAAATAATTGAAGGCCAAGCCACGAAGGTCAACTCATCTTGTGGTCGACAACCTTCCTGCTTCCATCAAGGGGTGAGGAGTTCAACAAAAATCCAAGTGTCTGCCAAGTAGACCCTTTCAGGGAGGCATTCCTACATCTTGGGAACTGAAGTAACAACATCTACCACTTCTTGGATATGTTCCCTACAAGAAAAGGAGATCAATGGTTTGTTAGAACCATTGGACCTCTTGCCACATATCATTTTAGAATTGTCAGAAATGGTATGACTCCAATGCCATGCAACAAGGTTCATCGCTGTGGATCAAGTACTTTTGAACTATTGCCTTAATGTGCGCAACCACATATTCTGTTAGGCCTGGGAAATTTTCAAGGCAATTTTGACAAATAAAAGTGTAAACATTGAATGCATATTTTTTATTACCCTTGAGCATCATCTTTTGGATTACCATTGAGCTTCCTTTATGAGTGTAATTAAAATAATACCACTAATAATAATAAGTGGTGAAAGTAGACTGAGGATTAGGAGAGCTTATGCTAACACTTACCTGTAATCCTAAGTCGAATGAGCTGTCAGTCTCTACAATTTTCAATGATGCAGATGGTGTGCTCAAAATGAACCATGTGCCAAAGAGAATGAACATTGGATGACTTCAGCTGATGACGCTTGTGACTAAACCAAAAGTGTGCTGAAGCTGCATTGAAAGGCCCAACTATCTGTCAAACTGAAAATGTGAGCTAATTATGTCCACCAAATGAAAACTAGATGACTTGGGCTGATGATGCCGTGAGTAACCCAAAAATGTGATACTGCACTGTATAGCCTGAGTTTTGTTAAGTGAAAATGTGAATTAATTATTGTCCACAAATCTCTCAAAATGAAGACACGTGTTGACACAAATAAAACTTCTCGTGGTAGAATCATAGTTAGAAGACTCGGCGAGTACTCACCAAAGAAAACTACAAACCAGTACTCGCTGAAAAAACTCACCAAAAAGGACTAGCCGAGTTTTGCCAATATTTTTCCGAGTTTTGGCGAGTTTTTGCTGACTTTTGGCTTTTTTTGGCGAGTAAATTCATATTAATTGGAAGTGATAGTTTACAAGTAATAAAATTGCCCCTATTACAATACAATTGGTGAGATCCATTGAGTTATGTTCAAATTTCCTATATGCAATAGTAAAAGCAAGTCTGTTGGAGTCCTCAAAATCGTTCATGCATAAAACAAAAGCTCGTAATTTAGAAACTACCTCCCTGATACTATTTCTTGCTTGATTTTGTTGAAGCTTTCTCTTCCTTCTGCTGTCCATCTGAAGGCTTTGTCCTTCTTGAGCATCAAGGTGATGGGCTGAGCCAGTCCTACAAAGTTAGTGACAAAACGCCTAACAAAATTGATCTTGCCAAGGAAGGACTGCAAGGCCTTTTTGTGCACCGGCAGGGAAAGAGCTAGGATGGCTGAGACGCGCACAGGATCAATTACGATGCCATCCTTTGAAACCACATGGCCCAAAAGCTTGCACTACGCCACTGCAAAATTGCACTTCTTGGGGTTAAGAGACACCCCAAACTTTCTGCATCTCTCAAAGACTTTCTCCAAGGGTGCCATATGATCCGCGCTCTACTTTGAGAAGATTGTTATGTCATCAAGGTAAACTAGGATGAGCTCATTGATGTAACCTTTGAAGGCAATATCCATGGCGCATTAAAATGTTGCGCTCGCGTTTGACAAACCAAAGGGCATTTTCTGATATGCATAGGTTCCCCACTTAGTTGTAAACGTTGTTTTGAATTGATCCTCTTCCCTGACCAGGATCTAATTGAAACTTGAATATCCATCTAGCATGGAGAATCTCTACGCGCTCGCCACAGTCTGCAGAATTTGCTCCATTGAAGGCAATGGATAATGATCCTTTAGAGATGCCTTGTTCAAATCTCTGAAATCAACACAGAGTCTGATTTCACCATTCGTCTTGCACACTAGAACTAAATTTGCGACCCATGTAGAGTATTTAATGGCAAAAATAATTTTTGCCTCAATGAGTTTGGATAATTCCTTTCTCGTGAGGGGCTCTATCTCTGGATTAACTAGCCGCTGCTTCTGTCTGATGGGCTTGATACCAGGATTAAGGTCAGTGGAGTGTTGAGCAACACTTGGATCAAAACCTTTGAGATCTTCATACTCCCATGAGAAGATATCACTGTATTTTTGACAAAGAGATATAAAGGCCTGCTTTTCATTATGTGCGCAAAATTTACTGAGTAACAGCTCTTTCCCGTGTGCAATAGTGATTGGGGAGCAGTCTTCTTGCGTGGCGCGCATGTACCTTTCTTCACCCTTGAACTCATCATCAGGGCTAAACATTTGCTCTAAGGTGACCAGCCCTTTAGGCAACTTGTTTGTCTTTAGCTGTATCACTTGGTCACCATAGCTGTCATGTAATTCAACTTGCATACTTGATGAAAATTCAGCTTCATTCTGGATAAATTAGACGATCTGTGCGTCACTGTCAAACACTTGCCAGCTGGTATTGTTGTCAGGAATGGATGGTCTAATCAACATCTTAATGTGTTGAGTGTTTCCTTTGACAAAGTCCTCAGCACGAGAGAACTGTGAACCAAGCGCGACCATCTGGTCAGCTTCTTTGTTCATTTTGCGCGGCACCACCTGCAAATTTAGAGCATCAAAGCTCTCAAGAAGGACCCAAACTCTATGTTTATAAGCTTTGAGAAACTTATTCTTTGTCTAGCATTTGTTTGTAACCTAGTGGATAACCAATTCTGTGTCCCCAAAGATTTACAGTGCCTTAATTTTCTTCTTCGCAGCAATGAGCAAGCCATGGACCAACGCCTCATACTCTGCCACATTGTTAGAACATGTGAACTGCAACATGTGCACGAAGAAGAATTTCTCATCCTTAGGGGAAATGAGAACCACTCTTACTCCCGCACCAGTTCTGCTTTTGGATCCATCAAAGTACAACTTCCATAGACCCAGTTCAACTTTGTCTTTCTTGAGCGCGCATGGTAGCATAGCTTCTCCTTCAATAATGCAGTAAGTGCCAAGCCTAGTTTCATAGGATTCCAATTCTTCAGCATATGGAACAAATTTATGGTGCCTCTCCGCCCATTCATCACGTACTAGGTCAAGAACAGAGGGCTGAAGAGACTGCTCTTTAGGAACTGAATCTTGTTCTTCTTGGATTAAACAGTTGGCTTGGAGAGGGGATGGAACATATGACTCTACACCACATCTTGATTTCTATTCTCCTATTTGCCGACGATATTGTTTTACTTGCCTCTTCCCCTGAGGGGCTTCAGAGACAGCTTGATCCACTTGCTTTAATTTGTGATCTTCAGCATTTGACGGTCAATCTGGGTAAGACCAAGGTCATGGTCTTCAACGGGTTGCGGACATCAGACCTCCATTTCTTCTTCAAGGGGCAGGAGGTTGAAATTACTAATACATACACCTACCTGGGAGTCCAGTTTTCAGGGCCTAGATTCAATATGAGGCATGCTCTTCAGTCGAGAGTGAACAAAGGTTATGGATCTCTTGCCATTCTCGAGAGAGTGTTTCCGGCACCACTTCCAGAACGTCTCCTCCAAGATGTTTCTTATAACCTCCCTCATCCACCCCACTGTTCTCTATGGGTCTGTTGTCTGGGGCCCCTCCCTTTTGGACATAGATTGGGCTTCCGCTAAGAGGATTCAGACTCTCCTCCTTCGCCGTTTCATCAAATGCAAATAGTCGGTCCCTCAACATATTATTTTGGTAGAGTTCGGAGGCCGACCTTTCCGTTTGGAGACTATATTTGACATATCATCCTTTCTTCACCGTATAAGGAAGTTTAGTGATTTCCTCGGTGAGCAGGACAGATATCCATATCTTGCCTATTGTTCCTCTGTGAGTATTGCCCAGGTTGTGGGCCGCTGTTGGTTTGTCGAGACTTCTGCCTTGTTGGACTCGGTATCCAGATTGATTGCCTCCCACCCTTCCAGTATTCTCTAAATGCTCCCAGTCATCTCTTGCCCACCAAGCAAGTGTTGAACAGGTCCATCTGGGAGGATATCTACAGGAGCTTCATTCAGACTACTTGGGTGAAACCCCCAGGGGGGTTTGCGCCCTAAGATGTCTTTTTATGCAAAGCACTTTCTTGAAATCAGAGATGGACTCATCATCCGACCTCAGTACACCTCTCGCCCCTCAGTACACCTCTCGCCACTGGATGCATGCCCTTCATATACCTCTGGGTCAGTGTCAAGTCGGCTCCCACAGACTTCGGTGCGAGACTGATCACCACATTGATCGGGATGATAGACTTTGTAGGCTCTGTAGCCTTCATGAGGTGGAGACAGAGACTCATTTCATCTTCCGCTGCCCCATATACTATGAGATCACAAGACGATTTCACTTTCTCTTTAGAGGGATTCAGACTCTCCCCGGTCTTCTTCAGATATATCGACCAACGGTGTCTTGCCCTCTACATCCGTGAGTCTTTGTTGCTCCGAGACCAGATTCTTCACCCCCCGTCCGAGAGTCATCCCCATGAGACGAATTACAGCCTTCTTTCCGGTTCTACCCACTGGTGGAGGAACTAAGCGATGGAGCTTTTCTGAACCAGATACAGTGCATAGATCAGTTCGTCCTTGGTTAGACCTTCACACTTCCCTTGATCACCGCCAGCAGAATCGGATGCACACATGTACCAGAGGGCAGTCCGGCTCCATTCGTCCCCTTGGTCGTCGCGTCATTCTTAGATCTCAGTAGGGAAGGAGGTCTTTGCCCCTCTCTTCGGGTTGTCAGTCCATCAGGAGCTTCTTTTCGTCAGCCTCTAATGTTAGGAGGGGTGTAGCTACCGTTCCTGATTAGACCTTGGTCCTCATTTGCTTGCCCCATTGCCCCCGCCTATGGGGGTATTGGCTTCGGGTTTCATTTCTGTTGTCTTCTCTTCTTTTCTATTTTTGGGAACTCGTTTTGAGTTGTCCCCGCTCGCACTTTGTATACTGTTTGAGCTACAGTCCCATTGACCTACTTTTTGTGGTCATTCGTTGGACATTAATATATGTATCTTATCTTATTTATCTACATGATAGGAAAATATAGGCTCATCTTGTATGGTAAACTGGGTACCATACCTTGTCTTGAGTAACATATGAGACCAATCAAAAGACAAGTAACCACCCACTTTAGCAGTAAAATCTCTTGATAGACATAGGGAAAACAAAGGAAGTAGGTCAATAATTGACACATCTTGAGTTATTGTCAGGTTTGGACATGCATGGAGGGTCAACTCAAGATCCTTGATGACTCCTAAGGTGGTGACAGTTGAGCCATCAAGTTGTAGGACTCCTTTGGACAAGGGGCTATATTTCAGACCTAAGACATTAGCAATTTTCTTAGGCATGACAAAAGTACTAGCGCCTGAGTCAATCATGCAATTATGCACTAGGTGTTTGCCTATGATCAAGGACATGTAGAAGGGTGGGGTCTTAACAACTTTGTTTACTTGCTTCTCTTCTCCTTCTTGGTAGATATTGATAGCAGCATGTGGCTTCTGCACAACTGGATCAACGCGCGGGAGTTGCGCCAGAGCTTCATGCAACAGATCCCGCTGAGAGGGGATGGTCAGGGCATCCCACATTGTGACATTTATGTTTGTTCTCTTCATCTGGTCCACAATGCTAAATGGAAGGCCCATGTCTTGTGCATTTGTGAAACAACATCCCTTCTTGATTGTTTAGGCATGAAAGCCTGGACTTTAGCTAGAGCAGAGGCTTGACCTACCAAAAGAGGGGCGCGCGCTGCTTTAGAAGAAGTTTTGCGCGAGATCTCCTGGGTAGGGACTTGAGTGCTTTTGCTACTGGATGTCTTGGTTGCATCTTTCTGCTTCTGAGGATCTGCTTGTGTTGCTGGGAGTGGGACCTGCATGCCTGACTCTAACATTCTCTTTTTTTAATCTTGTGTTGTCCACAACTTGGGCGTAGCGGTCTTTTTGCATCATCTGCAGCTTGGTTGATTGCACAGAAGTCCTCCGCACCAAAGAACATCAAATTTGTCTCTGGAGGAGCTCCTGGTCTCTCTTGGTTATTTGCTTCAAGGGCACTTGTTGAAGGCTCACAGGTGGAAGCATTCTGGATCATGAAGGCCTTGACGAGTGCAACATTAACACAATGATATTGATTATGAGGCATGTTGCAAGGGAAGCACCATTCTGATTCTTGCGCCAAATTGTTCTGAACTGGAACGAGCGCCTAACTTGTACTGGGTGCTAGAAGAGAAGGCACAGGAGGAACAACTTGCAAGGGAAAATGTGCATTGGGATGCCATCTATCATTCTGTTGGTTGGGCACATATCTTTCATTTCCATACTAATTCCGCCAATGCTGATTGTTTTGGCCATGCGCCTGATTAGAATTGCCTCTATAGGCTTGCGTCTGTTGCTTTTCTAATGATATTATCTTGTTTGATAAATTTCTAATCAGGGCCTTCAACTCTTCATCTTCCTTCTGCTGCACTAGAGAGTAGGATGTTGAGGCAACTGGTTGCGCGCTTTGCTCATGAATAGGAATAGGGGCCACAAAAGGCTGGGGCGCTTGTGATATTTCTGGGAACAAGTGCATAGGTGGTCTGGGAGCTATCTCTCCCACTTGAATAGGACTATTTTTTGCCCTTACTGCAATACTATAAGCAGCTGGTAAATTCCTACCTCCAATGGATTGAATCCTGACTGAGATATCGCTATTGAGCGGCCTTTAGATAATACAGGAAAGCATGTTGGGCTACAGGTCTTACCACAAGAGGGATTTTGTCCCAAGTCTTCTGAAATTTGATGTTGAAATCAGTCATCTACTCATTGGGCGCCCTCCTTGTTAGTTGCTCCACCAGAGATAGGTGATCTGACTTATCTTCAAAGTAATTGCAAAGAGTTGTTCCCAGCTCATCCCAGGTGGTTATAGATCCAAGTCTCAGGCCTCGGTACCATTGGAGTGCTTTACCTTTGAAAGAGGCTGTAAGCATCCTGACTGCTACATCATCATGTGTGATCAAATAGAGTGAACACATGTTTGCTATATCCTGGATATGCTCCTGAGGGGTGACTTGATTTTTAGCAGTAACGTATGGAATACTCTTGAGCGCCGCCATTTGACATATCATGTTGCACAACCAACATCAAGGGACTTCCTCCAACAAAGTTTGCAAAGTTTTCGAGTGGAGGGGGTTGTTGATGTGCCATTGCAGGGTGCGCAGGTTATCTATTTTGAGGAGGAGTTGAATGGGCACGGTGCGCAGGAGATGAAGATACGCGCGCGGACTTTTTGGAATGAACTCTTCTCGGGGATAGCTAGAGGTATTCAAAAGAATTTTCAGTTGCTGCTCTTCTTCTTGTATGCACTCTTCTCATGAAAGACACTCAGGGCTGCTAAAACAGAGATTTTAAAATGTTGGGAGTCACCAAATGTGTTGAAATGAGCCTTCAAAGAGCTGAAATACTGAGTCCACACACCAGAACTTAAGGATATAAAATTTGAGCTTTTAATGTTGGTCCCACCGGGTGTGCCAGAAACTGTTGGTTGCTCAAACTTGCACCCGCGTCTCGGATTTTGGAAGGGCCGAGGTGTTTGAGACCACAATGGAACCGTCCCCAAGTTATGGGAACTTGCGCGCTTGGGATGGATCTCCGGAGAAGGTCGGTTCCTCTATCTATTTCTACTGCTACTCCTAGTGCTAGAAGGGAAAACTAAGCTAATAGTGCCAAGGGACCAGGAATAGAAGGATATCATGAAAGGAAACCTATGTTAGAAGGCGATAGCACCAGAAAAGAGAGGGATCAACACTATCTCATCTGAGCGGGAATGAAAGGAAATGCGTGAAAGGAGGCTAGGCACGAGTAGCACAACTAAACACGTATTCACCAGATCGTTCTCATGGAACACAACTAAATAAGGAACTACAAGGGATGTGAAATGGCACAACTAGCACGCCAGCGCAAAAGAATAGGCAAGAAGATGGAATGCAAACATGTTAGGACAGAGAATAGTCACAAAATGACGTTTCTGTTACTTCTAGAAATGCACAGTGCTGTTACAATGATGAAGGAGGCCGATATCCACATCCAAGAGCCGGATATAGAGGTCTGTAACTCAAAATACATAAGATACGAAGTCCGTAGCAGGAAACGCGTAAGGATCCAGAGTGCCCAACATAACAAATGAGCCTAGCTCTTACATTTATAATGAATCTGGAGAAGGAGAAGAGGGAAAACTCGAATTTGAAATGCCAACCACCAACAAGAAGCATTTAATGCCTACAAATCTGCCTGAAGATATGTGAAATATGCTTCCCCAAGGCTAATTGGCATGTTGAAGAAAGAAAGGTGGATCATATCAAATCGGGTGGTTGGAGCAATCAAATCTGGTCATCTATGCTCAGAGAGACATTTTCCCATTTCTCACCTTCCAGATCTGCCAAAATTTGAATTTGAATATGTAGCATTGTAGCTGATGCCAATAGCTTTTTTGACAAGTCGAGGCACGTGCTGATCTGAGCTCTGTAGCAAAAAACACGGCTGTCAGAGGATGTCAGAGTCGTCAGTGCACGCGAAACACATGGCGCACACGGATTGGCTGAAATGATGGCCAATTGTGCAAATATTTGTCATTTTTTGCCACATGTCATTCGCTGATCCGTTGCAAAGAATTCGGTGCCCTGTTGGCGTGCTTTGACTGGTTGTGCGCGGCGCACTCGAGCATGTCAGAAAACCTGACACAGAAGGGCACAAATGAGGACACGCAGGGATGTGCGCGGAAGAATGAGGCAAAATTGGTGAGCGGAGAATGCATGGTCAAGGCGCGACTATTACATGGTGATGGGCACGGCGCACGAGAGGGACATGGACTTAGCTGATTGAAGCAAGTGTGATACGCACCAGGGTGAAGAAGTTGCTCAGGAAGAAAGCGAAAGCGCAGAAGGTGGGTGCAAGGGAAGGGTGAAACAGACGAAAAGGATAATGGAAGGAGAGAACAAAAAGCGCGCAAGGGCGCTTGAGGAAAAGAAGGGGCAAGTTGTTGAAGGCGATTTGTTGAATGCACCGATCCATTTGAAGAGCTCCCCCCTCCCTCCTGTGAAGGCCGAGCTAGTCGACCTACAGATCCAACCAATATAGTGCCAAAACCAATTCAGAGGCCGAGTTGGGAGACACATCGGGCGAGGTGAACCAGTGGCGAGCCGATCACATCAAAATGGCCGGGCACCATTCACACGATCCGCAGAAGCAATAAGCCGCCAAGGCATAAAAAACCTACACACATACACACCGAATAAAATACAAACGTCAGAGTCATTCCTAGGCGAAGCATAATATTAAACGATGGTTCAAAATAACACCGAGGAGGAAATCAAACAAAGCGTCGACAGAATCTTCATAGCTACAGGATCCGGTTTCCAAGGGAAACCTAATTGACTCCCCTATCTGCAAAGGCCGTGTAGTTCAAAACAAAGCTATCGCATCGTCGTTTTTAAAAGGTTATCCTTTTTCTATTAAGTTTTAATAAATGTTGCTTCATTTCATATGCAAAGCAATTTGAGCGCTTAGTTGGTCAAGTGAAACGCCTTGGGAGTGGAAGGTTAATGGTTCGACCCCGTCTGAAAAACCACTGTTTTTTAAATACTATTGACATTTGGCGGCCTTTTTAGCAGGAACCGCCAGAGTTAGAGGTCAAAACTATCACTAAACTGCTTAACTGCAACTAAACCGCATACTAAAATTAGAGAAAACCCTACATTTAGGGGAAAAAAATATCCCATTTTGACTTTTTTTTCCAAAGGAAGGGTAGCTAAAATTGCACTTTTTTAGCATTTTTGTAGTTTTAAGCTCTAAGAGCCATATTGAGCTTAGGAGGCCACCAAGGCCTCACAAAACAATTTTTTTTTGCCTATTGTGCATTTTTCCGCACATTGGATGTAATTGTATATTTGCAGTGTATATTTCAATGGGTTGTACTAATTTATAGGTTTCCATATTCATCCGCAAACTTGTAACTGATAAAACTAGCAAAGATTTGTAAGCAAAATCAGTGAAAATTTGGTTTTGTACAACACTCACGAGATCTTCGGATCTCTTTCGCAGCGTTCGATATATACAGTGCCTTTGGGAAGCACTTACGGGTAAAGCTGTCACGACCACTACTGCACTTAATGCCCAATATAGCCACAACAATCTCGTTTGGGCATGCTCCCTATAAATAGACGGGGAGTAATAAGGACACAGTGCACACACTTTGAGCCATCCCATCCGTTTGTGAACGATTGCAAGACATAAATCCAGACACTGAATTATCCGAGTATATAGCGAAGTTACGCGTGTATGAGATATTTCTTTGAGCCGGTGTCAATAATCGCACAGACCCCTTTTTGATGTCTTGGTACCACGTATCAAATTCTTTCACGTACATTAACACCTCTTTCATGTACCGCCGGGTATATCGAAAGGGCGCTTCCACGTACCGACGGGTATATCGGAAGGGTGCATATATAGAAAGGTTCGGTATATCAGACTGACGGTATATAGATTGGGAGACTGTATACCTGGAGTGATAATACCCTTACCCTTTGTCAGTGAATTCAGAAAATTGGGCTTGGGACTCTTCCCCAATGGGACACATTGAGACACATTAAGAGGAGCCTTGCTCTCATGAGTATGGGTCATGTGGGAGAGTTCGCACGCTTTGTGCTTATACGGGTTGTTCTCACAGGTTGATCCAGAGGATGCCATAGGATTCAGAGAGGACTTTCGTACCCATGGTTTGATTGGAGAGGCAGTGAGTGATCACATGATGATAGCTTCACATTGGGAGGGACTAGACAAATTTGCAGTTTCAGTGTGGGTATCAGTGGAGAGTTCGTGTGGGCATCATACCACTTCAAGGGCAACATTGTTCTCTACACGGCATGGAGAGCATGATGACTACATGAGGTGTCTTAGTTACTTCGGATCACACCGATTTTTGGTTGACTGCAAGGTGAGGTGGAGAAACTTACTTTGTGGTATTCAGCTTCTGCAGAATGACAAGATAATGCTTGGGGTCAAGCATTTCTCGGGAGGGGAGGATTGTAATGTCCCCATTTCCGAGCAGGTGGCCTAGGAGGCCTTTCATCTGTCTTAGCCTTGGTCATGCCCAAGTGGTTAGTGACGTTGATGGTTATTGGGTATGGTTTGCCCTTCATTTCACTTATAGGCTATGTTTCGACGTTGGACACGTACTTTGAGGTGACTTAAGTGAAATAAGGTTGTGAGATACTTCCCTAAGGTACTTTATGTTATACTTTGTGTCGATGACTTAAGTAACGGGTGAATATATGGTACTTTAGGTTCTAATTCTTCATTGGGGTGACTTAAGTGCACTTTTTGGCATGTGGGGAGTAAAGTGACTTAAGTTATTTTAATTAATTAAAGAAAAGACCCAAGGGGGTGATTAGGGTTCTTTTGGGCCTTTTGTTGCAATGAGAAGTTATAAAAGGAAGCGCTTGGGGGAGAATAGGCATTCATTCATACTCACCTATTTTGATATTGAAGCAACTGTTGTTTATGCTTTCCTTGCTTGTGGAGGTGAAATTCCGCAGGAACCCTAGATTCAGTAGTGAAAGATCTACCCCTAGCTAGTAGAGCACTCTTCGGTGGTGAAAGATCCAGCCCTAGTTTGCTATTGTGGAGTCTATTCAGATCGGGTTGTCAGATTCAGAGTTTTAGAGGCTTGCTGATCCAGTTTCAAGTCCAGAAAGAGAAGACAACCATATTCAGTAAGAGAGATCATCTATTTTATCAGTGGAAACTTCTTATTATTACATGTTGATGCATGTTACTTGCATGTTAGTTTAATTGCAATAAAAGTGAAGATATTGGTTATTTTCTGATTTTATACCTTGCTGCCATAACTGTACTTTGTTGTCATGTTTTTCTATATACTGTTGTCATAAAAATCAGATTGTTATTTGTGAAAATTTGGTTGGAAATCTTGAATATAAATTAAATCCGGAAAAGGGATATTTCACGGTGTCAATAATCGCACAGACCCCTTTTAGTAATGTATTGGTACCACGTATCGTTCTTTCATGTACGTTAACGCCTCTTTCATGTATCGTCGGGTATATCGAAAGGGCAAGCTTCTTCCACTTACCGATGGGTGTATCGGAAGGGCGCATATAGAAAGGCTCGGTATATCGGACTGGCGGTATATAGATTGGGAGACCGTATACCTGGAGTGATAAGACCTTTACCCTTTGTCAGTGAATTCAAAAAGTGGGCACCAACGCCACTAAGTTCTTTCTTCTAAACTCACAGCTCCTAAGAGGAGATAATTATGTTGCATGGAAGACTAAGATCAGAACACAACTGAGTTTGAAGAGATATGCCCTGTTGTAAATGGTTCTGCAACAAGATCACAAGATGACGCAGCTCAACAAAGACAATTTGATAGGGCTAACCAAAAGGCCAAGCTAATAATCTTGTTTGTAGTGTCTGACGACATGCAACCCCACATTCAAGATGCTAAAACAGCCAAAGAAACGTGGGATAAGCTGAGCACCGTTTATGAGGCCAAAAACAAGAACACAATTCTGAATTTGCGAAGTCAGTTACATTGAAATTCAAACAGAATGAGAAAGTGGAAGCTTTCTTGAGAAGCGTTGAAGAATTGAGGGCTTCAGTTCTAGCCCTGCGAGAGGAGGTCACTGATGAAGCTCTCGTTCCCATTGTTCTGAGAGCACTCCCTCCTTCATAACGCATTTTTGTGACAACACTCAACTTGTCAGATCAGACAGTTAGTTTTGACAAGTTAGTGAACCTACTGCAACAAGAAGAAGCTATGTACTATAAAGATGATGAAGAGGAGTAGGCACTATCTGCTCATCAGAAAGAAAAAGAAAAATTTCATTCTTCTCAAAAGTCCCAAAAATAGCATCAACATTAGCATGGGGACATAATGTGAAAGATTGTTGGTACAATACCTACAAGAAAGGTTCATCAAGTAATTTTGGACTTCAAAATCAGCAATCTCATAAGGAACAGTCACACTACAATCAAGGGCAGAAGAAGTGGAATTGGCGAAGAAAACCCCATCAGCAAGGAAATATAGCTAAGCAAGAAGAGCATTCAGAAAATGAGGACTTATTGTACACTGCTCGTTCCAGTGAACCATCCACGTCATCTAGTGTTGTTTGGTATGTTGATTCGGGAGCTACTCAACACATGACTGGGCACAGAGACTGGTTTACTATAATGAGGGACACACCTTCGAAAAATCATGTGTTGTTAGGTGATGATTCTTCGTACATAGTACAGGGGATTGGGAACATTTCTCTATCTCTGGGTTCACGAAATTGTAGACTATCAGATGTATTATGTCCCTGGGTTAACAAAGAGTCTGCTATCAGTAAGTCAACTTCTCGATCATAATCTAAAGATTGATTTTGATAATCATTCCAGTAAGAAAGTGTGTTTAATTCAAGACAAATCACGAGGCTCGAAAATTGTTGCAAAAACCTCCAACGTGGGACGTATGTTCCAGCTTGACTTTGTCCACAGGAATGATCAAGCACTTGTGGCTAAGAAATCTTCATCAACTTGTGGCATCGGAGACTTGGTCACATCAGTTTCAAGTATCTCAAAACACTTTGCTGGTATAACATGGTGAGAGGCTTGCCATCTCTCCAAAAGGATACAAAGAAGTGTCCTCACTGCCTTGTAGGTAAACAACACAGAGCTTCATTCCAGAAGAGTACTTATCGCGCTCATGGTAAGCTTGATCTGGTTCATAGCAATCTTTGTGGTCTGATGCAACCTAGTCATTCTAGATTTCAGTACTTCATGCTGTGTTGATGACTATTCAAGAAAAATGTGGATATTCTATCTTCGTAAGAAAAGTGAAGCTTTTGAGAACTTCAAAAAGTTCAAAGTGGCTGTAGAGAACGAGACTGGTTGTCATATCAAATCTCTCCGCTCAGATCGAGGGGGGGGATTCACCAATAATGAGTTCAAAGCCTACTTACAAGCTCACAGGATTCATTGACAAATGCCTCCTCCACACACACCGCAGTAGAATGGTGTTTTTGAGAGAAGAAACCGTAATATCATGGAAATGGTGCATTGCATGATCGATGATTCTGGACTGGCGAGGACATTTTGGGGAAAAGCAACAAAGACAACAATTTATTTGTTGAATAGAAAACCCATAGTTGCTCTTGTTAGAGTGACACCACATGAAGCATGGTTAAAGAGGAAGCCATTTGTTGCACACCTTAGAGTATTCGGGTGCAAAGCTAGCATGCACATACCCAAGCAAAATAGAAAGAAGTTGGATATGAAGTCACAGAAACTCATCTTCATTGGCTACAGTGAAGAGACTCTTGGGTACAGCTTGATGGATCCGAAGACCAAAAAAGTCTACACTAGCAAAGATGTTGAGTTCTTTGAGAAGAAGGAAGCTGAGACTCCTCCAGACTCCCCTGATGTAGATATTCCACTTGTAAAAACAAAAGTTGATGTTCCAGTTGATGATGAGAGTGATGTTGGGGATGATGGTGATGATCAGACAGGACCACGACCCACAAGAACAATACAACGTATGCCCAAGCGGTATACTAACATGATACAAGATGCAAAATTGGATGCTCCACTAGATTCATCCACCACTGGACCAAGGACTCGCAATAAAGCAGAAGTAAAATTTGCTTTGATGAGTAGATTTGTTAAATCTATTAAGCCGTCTACTCTCGAGGAAGCCCTACAGTCGAAAGCTTGTAAAGATGCCATGGATGCTGAGTATCAGTCAATGATGGAAAACAACACTTGACATCTTGTCAATCTTCCACTAGGGAAGAAACCCATTGGGTGTAGATGGATATTCAAAACAAAGTACAACGCAGATGGGACCATAGACAAGTATAAAGCTAGACTGGTCGCAAAGGGGTACGCACAAAAAGAAGGCATTGACTATGAGGAGACATTTGCTCCCATAGCTAAGATCAGAACAATCAGGATGATCTTTTCTCTAGCTGCACAGTTTGGTTGGAAAGTCCATTAGATGGACGTGAAAAGTGCCTTTCTGAATGGAGATCTACAGGAAGAAGTCTACATGACTCAACCTAATTGTACCTGGAAAAGAAACAAAGTTATGTAGACTCAAAAAATCTCTGTATGGCCTTAAACAGGCACCCTGGGCTTGGTACATCAACATTGATGAGCATCTCGTTCAACATGGATTCGTCAAAAATCCATATGATCCAAATCTCTACCTCAAAAATCAAGGGGAGGAGATTGTGATTGCTGTTGTCTATGTCGACGATCTAGTCATCACTGGTAGTTCAGTGAAGATGATTGATGCAACGAAGAAAAATCTTAATCGATCGTTCGACATGACAGATCTCGGGCTCATGCACTACTGTCTTGGATTGGAAGTATGGCAGAAATAGAATCACATATTTGTTTCTCAATTGAAGTATACCAAGACAACGCTCGAGAAATTTAGGATGATGGATTGCGCACCTATTGCTACACCTATGGAGATGAGACTACAGTTATCTCGTTCAGATCCATTTCCTATGGTAGATGCAACTCTCTATCTACTATTGATTGGGAGTCTCATTTACCTAACTTATACTACACCGGATATTAGCTTTGCAGTGAGTCATCTATCATGGTTTATGTAGGAACCCAGAGTTTTTCATTGAAAGGAAGCAAGGTAGATCGTGAGATATCTCAAGGGTACAGTAGATCTTGGTCTAGAGTACAAGAAGAATGATAATTTCTTCTTGACTAGTTATTCAGATTCAAATCATGCAGGTAACATTGATGACAGGAAATCCACTTCTAGATTTGTATTCTTTTTCAGATCTGGACCGATATCATGGGGAAGCAAGAAACAACACTTTGTTTCTCGCTCTTCTACAAAAGCTGAATATCGTGTTGCAAGTGAAGTTGTCTACGAAGTGATATGGCTACATCGCATACTGGAAGGACTTGGAATACCATAGGACAAACCTGCCACCATATATGTAGACAATGAAGGTGTTCTTAAACTTATTTGCAATCCAGTGTTTCACGAGAGAACAAAGCACGTCGAGGTACAAGTTCATTTCATACGCGAGCATGTCTTGAAACACAACATACAACTTCAGTTTTGCCCAACAGCTGAACAACGAACAAATATCTTCACAAAGTCACTTGCATGTGACAAGTTTGAGTTGTACAGATAATTCCTCTCCTCATCCCTTGAGGCAATGCAAAATTAAGGGGGGGAATGTTCAGTGAACGTAGTTTACTGTAGTTAATTTAGCATTTACTATGGTAGTTTGATATTATTATATGGTTATGAGTGCATAACCATTTGTATTGTTTTATTATTCACGTAGGATAATTTTTTACATAGTTGTAACAACTATATTTGTTTGTATTTTTATATAGTTATGTTTCCTAGATGTATTTTGGAAGCTATTGTATCTGTGCTTATTGTTGCACCTGTGCAACATCTTGTTTGTCTGTATCCGACTGTCCAATATATATAAATATTGCAGCCCTTCTATTGTAACCAGGGTTTTTTGCTTATCAATAAACTTGTGAGGCTTCCGTCCCTCTTCCTTATTGTAAACATTGAATGCATTTCTTTGATTGCACTTGAGCATGTATTTAATTACATTGGAAGTCTCTTCGATTAATCTTCTAAATGACCGTTGATCAGAAGTTTACTTTCTGAGGCTGATTCCTTCTAGTGCAGTGGCCGTAAATGATCTCCAAAAGTTCCAGGCAATTAAACAGACTATACAGGACAAAGAACAGACATAAGGGAAATAAACAAAAAGACAACAAGGAAAACCAGAGAAAAATGCAAAAGAAATAAATAAAAATGAAAAACGTTGTCAGAAGTCACAGAAAAAGCTCTGAATTCATTCCTAGTGAAAACCCTATTGAGATGTGCGAATACTGGCATGAAAAACTTCAATAGGATTCAACCAAAGCACAATTTACTTCAAACGAGGCATTATTTATTTAATAAATAATTAAATAAAAAGTTCCCGCAAAGAAAACCTGGCGGAGGGATAAAATGAGTTTCGACATTTGGGTATTTGTCGAAATTGGCTCATATGATTCATTGGGAATATCTTAACGTCATACAAACATCTTCTGGCAATAAAAACACGATAAGACCCGTTATTTTAAAAGAACAAATTTTTTTAAACATGGGGTAGTCCCAAATTTCAAGTTAAAATCTAAAGACATCAAATATATTAGTATTTATATCATAATTTATTTTTCAAAATGACGATTACATCCAAATTTCAAACACATTTGGCCTATGGCCCAATGCCTCTAATCATAAATCATCCCCGAAACTTGTGCCAAACTCCTAATCACTTGAACTGGTGGACTCCTCGAGGTAAAGCTAATTCTAATGGTAATGCTCTTTGCCTCTCACTCTTGCAGACTTGCTTACTCTTACTCTTGCACTTGCAGCCTTGCTTAATGTTTTCAAGATTTGATAGTGATTTGTTGTGAGGGAGTAAGGTTCATCTATAGTTTTTTCAAGTGCTTAAAGTGTAGGTGGAGCCCCATAAACTATTAGGGTTAAGCTTGGGGTACAAACATCCAAAAATGTCAAAATTCTAATTTAAAAAATCACCCTTTTGGTATTTTTAGTGTAGGGATGGTCGCAAGTTTCTAGGACTATCAAGGGATTTGGGAAAGTTTCCTTGAAGTTTCGAGGATGTCTCAAAGGCCCCTAAAGGACCCATTTGTGAGAAAAATGCCCCCTCTAAAGAAACATCCCGAAGACATCTCTGGACTCGTGGTTGTGGTGGTACGACGGGAGACGTGTCCCTGTGGAACACTGTTTTTTTCATTGTTACGTGGGGACATGCCCCCCCCCCCCCCAAAAAATGATAAGTCCGGTACATCTTGGACGTTTTGGGGACGCCAGGATGTGGGGGAAACGTTTCAAACACGTTTCCGAAGAGACAAGGGGTAGAGGAAATGTCCCCGGGATGTTTGGCAAGCAAGGAGGATGTCTCAGGGACATAGGGGATGATTTGGGGAAGTTTGGACGTCCCCAGCACATCTAGACGTCCCTACCGTCCCTTGTGACTTCAGCGCCAATTTTTAATAAAAAACACATTTTTGACACTTCAAATTATTATTTTTTTGATTTAAAGGTAATTATAACTTTACCTAAACTAACCCTAACCCTAAAAGTGTCATTCTATGTTATAAAATGACATTATGGGCTCATTCCATATTCACACCAAGCAAGAGCAAAAGACGAAGAGCAAGAGTGAGAGCAAGAGCAAGAGGAAGAGCAAAATTGAGAGCAAGAGCAAGCAAGAGGTATTTTCAATTTTATTTGCTTACGATACTTGTTAAAGTCTCTATTTTTTAAAAATTTAGATTCTATTTGCATTTTTTAGGGGTTGTTTTTTAGCTTTTGTATCTACATTCACAATATAATCATGTTTATAGTTTGTAGGATTTTAAAAAATGCATATTGCATAGGGTTTGGTTGTAACTGGTTACATTTTTTTTTAATTACATTTTAAAATTTAGATTATAGTTGCATTTTTTAGGGGCTGTTTTTTAGTTTTTGTATCTACATTCATAATGTAACCATGTTTATAGTTTGTAGGATTTTACAAAAGGCATACTAGTTAGGTTTTTCTTTTTTCAATTACATTTTTACCATTTTCAAATTTAGATTATATTTGCTTTTATTAGTGGTTGTTTTTTAGTCTTTGTATCTACATTCACAATGTAATCATGTTTGTAGTTTGTAGGATTTTACAAAATGCATACTGGTTAGTTTTTTTTTTTAATTATATTTTAAAAGTTAAAAATAAAACATATTGCAGAGGGTTTGGTTATAACTTATGGTTTTCATTGTTTATGAATTAAAATTATGATTATTGCATATACTTTTTTTATAAAAATTAGTTCATTACATAATCAATCAATCATATAGTTATGGTTGTTTTTTTATTCATTGTAGCATTCATCACCATGAGTTCTTCTGAGTATAAGTATGAATCAGAGCAGGAGAGGATTGAATAGGAACTTAAGATAGTGGAAGTGTTGGTGATGTCACAATGAGGGAAGTGGAGAAGGGAGACAAAATGTAGTGGCAACGGCAACTGGTAGTTCAGCTTGTAGTGCTACCAATTGCCCCTCTCAAATATTGTCCAGATTTTCCATTGGATCATTTGATAAGAAGAAGCCATTGCAACAATTTGCTAAGATAGTTGAGAACCCCAAGTCAGGAGGGGGAGCAAACTATGGAACTGCAACATATGTGCACTGACTTGGCATGAAAGCATCACCAGGAGCAATACACACTTGTTGCACCTTACAGGAAGGGGGTTGGCATTTGTAAGGGCCTTTCACTAGAGCAGAGAGCTGAGATGGTGAGAATTTTCAATGGAAATACCACAGACAATGTTCCAAAGGTTCGTGGTACTACGGTTAATACTCCTTTGAGCTCTCATAGGACTAACAAGCATAGTAATACTTTGGTTGGTTCTAGTTTTGGAATGTCAGAAGTGGAAATGTATTTCCCGAATGAAAGTACGCAAAATCAGCAACAACACTATCAAGCATGCATCCCAATAAATCTTCAAGCATCAAGATACAAAATATAATTTCTAAGCATGCCTTGATTGGAAACCCTAATGTTGTTTTTATATCTCCCCTAAGTTGGGCGATCCACCTATGGGGGGGAACTTTATTTAAAAATCACTTAAACACTTTTTTGATCATTTTTCCCTCTTGCTAACTTTATTTGTTGTTCACTTTATTATTAAATTAATTGCCAAATTTTAGTTTTAGTAATTACAATTACTCTAAGGAAAATAATCTAATAATTTAATTATTTCCCTCTTTATTATAATAACTAATATAATTACCTTCTAATTTCAAATAATGTCAATCACTATCAAGGTAATTAATATTAGCTATTATTTTTATTTGAAATGGGGACATTACAGTCCTCCCTTCCCAAATTTGCTTAGCCTCAAGCAAATGTAAGCTCATATGCCCAAATACCATGTCCGAGAGATAAGACATGATGCAATGTTTTTAAAGCCTTGACCCAGTGCCGGTCAAATGGGATATCTCTTGCCAACATAAGCTCATGCTTCTGATATATTTTGGCCAAAAAAATTTCTACAACTTCATTCTTTCTTGTTCTTGACCCTACACATGAAGCAAACATATTAGAGAAAACATGAGTGTTTAGCAACACTTTTAGCAATCCTTCATCATGCCTTGGAAGCATAATCATCTCATAAAATCTCCTCAAATGGTGAGACCTCCACGGTTCACTCATGTTGCCCCATCTATTGCAATGATTTTGTTTCTTTTTCCCCGCAATCCTCATTAAAGTGGTTGGAAACTCGTTAGTACTTTCACCAAGCACTCCCAAGATGATAAGGGTCGGACAAAACATCTCCCAAGTGTCAAACTACCACCACATAATTATAAAAAGGAGAAGGATCAAACTGAAAATGCATAAAACAACAGTCCATAACATTATGCTAGCACCTTCCATGAACCATGGGCTGCCCTCCTTAACACTTGTATTCACTTCCATCTTGCCATGAGGATATATAACATCTTGGACAGCAAGATGTTGTTCACTTGGCTGTCCCTTAATAGCGGAATTCCTGAATTTAGTGCTTCTAGACATGTTCCTTACTCCATCACTATGCTGCCCACAAAACTGAAATGACCTAGTAGGAAACAATAAGTCATCAACACTTACATACCCTTGGTTGTAGCATGTTATTTTTGTACTTATCCTTGAGTATATGATGGCTAGAAATTCATTAGTATTTGCCCAAAATGTTTCCACAACATCAAGTGATAAAAAAAGCAACTCCCAACAACCATGTTGTCCCTTTGTGGACCCAAAGAAAGAAAAGAACAAGCTGGAAATACAAAATACACCATCCTTATGCTTAATAACAACTTGTTTTAGAGCCCATAAAATATTGTTTGGAATCTCCCAAATGTGATTTCTTGGTTGCGAGTGAACAACTGCAACTATTTTTATCCAACGACCCAACTCATGACCAAATATGTATTCCAAACTTACTCTTGAAGTGTCAGCAGTAAAACCCAAAGCATAATGACTGAAATTGTCTTACAATACCAAAAATCATTACCTTCAAGGGCTGGCTTCTTGATCATGACAGAAAATGTGTTGAATGGAGGACTGAATTTTGTGACAGCAGTCCTATAACCCTTCATAACAACAAGCTTATCATTCCAGCTCTTAATATTTATACCAAGAGCAATTAGTTTAACATCAAAATACCTTCTATTATGCCCTTCATTCATCATGGAGTGATTCAAGAAGCCATCTTTCATTGGTGAGTTATCTCTAGGCATGTGTAAGTAATTGAAGGGCCAAATAAATAATATTCCATGGGCTGTAAATGAAATGATTGGCTTACCATGAGAGGACCAGCTCACAAGACCCCATAAGTTCCGATTTCCATGAAGCGTCCCTCTTACCAAATGCATGCTTGAAAGTGTGACAATCAAACAGCTAGTCGGTGGTCCATCATGTAGACATTTTGTAAAAACAACCCCTATTTGTTGGGCAGCAAACAAAGTACATAGCAAACTGAAAATGACTACTACAACAGTCCTATATTGCATGGCAGCTAGTACCAAACCCAAACAGCCATGATTAATTGGGAAATGTTTCACATCAACGATGCCATTGCTTCTAATGTTTCCTAAAGCCGAATCATGAATGCTGATACTCATGCCCACCAAAAATAATTTTGAACTTTCATTTATTCGTAGGGAATCAGTCATAAAGATCACAAAATCAGAATCGACAACCTTTGGAGGACGTGGAAAATTACCCGGATCCCTTGCCTTAGAGTGCCCATATAAATGACTTTAAACGAAGGAATCTTCTTGCCTTATGTTCTAGCCCATGATCTTCATTTTTTCTCCGTCTCTTACATGTTTCTCCTGAGAAAAACAAATATGATATGGCAAGGTATGCAGTAACAAATCAACCTCGCTTGTAAGCTTCTTATGATGATAACAAACCTCCATGTTTGAATGATGTATGTATGGTACATCCTTATAACTCCCTTCAAGGCCATGAATGTCATTTGCTTGCTTCATATTGACGATTGTTTGGGAATGGATAGAAAGTTGAATATCAACATCCACATTAGGGATTGGGGTTCAATCACCAAATTTTCTTTTCTCTCTTGTAGATCTGACTTTTCCTCCTTGGGTTCAAATTCCGTGATCTCCTCTTTTGTCACTTTGTGAAGATGCATACAATTCTTAGAAGGCAAAGAAACATTTTCAACTAATGAGGGATATTCACCTTGCCCATCCTTGCAATCTTGCAATCTTGGGTTCAAATTCCATGATCTCCTCTTCTGTCACTTTGTGAACATGCATGCAATCCTTAGAAGGAAAAAAAATATTTTCAACTAATGAGGGATTTTCACCTTGCCCATCCTTGCAATCTTGCATATCAAACATTTCTAGGAACCTTTGGGTGAAATCTTCAAGGGAGGGAACGAATTCGACCCCTCGGGTTTCCAACAAATGATGCCACCACTTATGTGCCTTTCCATTCAAGTATATAGATATGAGCATTAGGGCATCATCCTGACACAGGATTTCGTCGCAAATGTCTTAAATTATTTCAACCAAGATCTAGCAGAATTTTATTAGTACCATCAAAATAGGAACTTGGGTCCACTTCATCTGTTCCATTGAATATTTCTAACCTCTAACTTCCAGATTTGCAACACAAACCTTATAGGTGCACCAGATCGGTGCTCTGATACCACTGTGATGTCCCCAAATAGGACATTTCAAGATTCAACAATTATTTATCAAAACGCTTGAAATCTGAATGTAGAAAATGAACGACATCAAGTTGGAAATTAATGTTTTTATGACAGCAAAGTAAACAGGCCAAAATTCCTTGCCAAAACCCTAAGAGATTTGCCTATGGGTGTGAAAAAAGCGTAAAAATACCTTCAAAAATTATGAAATTAAATGTGTAGCTAGCCCTTGAATTATCAAATTTGAAAATACTTATATTTTTGCAAAATATTGAAAATATGAGTTTTAATTGTGGAAAAACTACTGATACTTGATAAATTCGTAACTCGGAAAATACCCAACAATTTTTGACAAATGATAGCTCACATTGAATATAAAATTACAAATTTTCCAATGATATCAAAATTAGAATTTTCCGATGGGTGGAAGGCACTCAAAATAGAGTCGGAAATATGGAAATGTGTAGATGAAACCCTAATTCCTGAAATCAACAACCATTTGCCCCTCTTGAAAAACTCTCAAACAAGCCTCAGAATTGATCACAACACCTTATATTTGATTCTCCTTCAGTTTGACCTTCAAGAAAGACCTCACATGTAGAAAGACCCTTTGAACAACAACACAACAAAATTCAAAATTTAGCAATGTATTTCTCGGAAGGAAGTACCCGAAATCAACAACAACACTATTGGGCATGCATCCTAATAAATTTTCAAGCATGAAGATACAAAATATAATTTCCAAGCATGCCTTAATTGGAAACCCTTATGTTGTTTTTATATCTCCCCTAATTGAGGAAATCCACCTTTGGGGGGAAAACTTTATTTAAAAATCACATAAACACTTTTTTGGTCTCTTTTCTCTTTTCCCTCTTGCTAACCGTATTTGTTGTTCACTTTATTACTAAATTAATTGCCAAAGTTTAGCTTTAGTAATAATAATTATTCTGAGGCAAATTATCTAATAATTTAATTATTTCCCTCTTTATTATAATAACTAATATAATTACCCTCTAATTTCAAATGATGAAAATCACTCTCAAGGTAATTAACATTAGCAATTATTTTTATTTGAAATGGGGACATTACAAACTTACTATCTCTGTCACTCACAATATTTTTAGCCAATCCATATAGCCTAAATACCTCTCCGAAAAATAAATCAGCAACTCGTGGAGCCTTAACTTTGCTAGGAATAGCAAAGAAGTGAGCATATTTAGTGAGTCTATCAACTGTTGCAAAAATACAATTTTTACTCCGAACATTGGGAAGACCTCTGATGAAATCCATTGGAAGACCTAGGAATAGCAAAGAAGTGAGCATATTTAGTGAGTCTATCAACTGTTGCAAAAATACAATTTTTACTCCGAACATTGGGAAGACCTCTGATGAAATCCATTGGAAGACCTAGGAATAGCAAAGAAGTGAGCATATTTAGTGAGTCTATCAACTGTTGCAAAAAAGTGAGCATATATATGTTCAAGTTTGGTACATGATGAGGGTCATCAATCCTCAACATTAAAGAATGTCACTCCAGGGCTGGTGGCCATGGAAGTGTGCAAAAGGAGAAAGAGATATTTGGCATCGGTCCTCACTACCCAAAATCCACACTTGCAAGAATTGAAAAGAACAGTTGCAAAATTTGAAACACACTTGGAGGAAATTAAATGTCACACTTGTATGCAATTAAAACACACTTGCTTCAAAGGAAATCACACTTACATGAAAGGAAATTGCTGAATTGAAAAGAAAGGATAAACACAAATACACCTACAAGTTTACAACAAAGGAATAATTACATTGTACAAAGAAAAAGACAACAAAAATATAATTACTGAATGGAAAAAACAAACATAGATCCATCTTCCTTGGAATGAGTGGCCAGCTCATTCCTCGGAAGATGATTTTGATCAACACTTATTTACAAAAGGATGGAACGAAATCTCAAAATGCTTGGCTTGCCAACTAAACAAGGTGGAACTCAAATTTCCAGTTGGGATATTGTAACCACTTCCTATTCCCACCCAAAAATGGGAAAGTTTTTCCATGGACTTCATCACAAGGCTGCCCATGGTTCAAGGTAAGAATTTTTTGTATGTTCTGGTTGATAGACTCACAAAATATACTCATTTTTATCCACTTCCAACCAAGTATAATGCACTATATGTAATGTCCCTTTTTCCACACTAGTCACTTTTAAGGCTTTTGGTCCACTCCAACTTTGGCGGGCCTCGAGGAAGGAAGCAAGGGAGGTGCACATTTCCATTATTGCAAGTAATTTCCTTATTCATTTAATTTCTAATTACGGCTTGGAGTGATTCGATTAGTTGAATAACAGCGAAAAAGGAACTTTTATCTTCACCTTCATTAAGGTCGGTTTTCTTGTGAGCTACAAGGGAGATAATGTAATGTCCCTTTTTCCCACGTGACAGCTCAAAAGAGGACTCCCAGCCATTCCTTCTTCATGGCCTAGGAGAAGAAATTAATAAAAGAAGAAGGCAACAAACTAAGTAATATCTTAATTAAATAATTATTAAATAATAAAGGGGCGGCTGAAGTAAAAATAAATAAATAACACATGGTCGGCCAAACATAAACAAGCTCTTAAAAGGGGCGATCATGTTTAGGAAGAGACGCCACCCTCGGGAAGAATAAATAGGGGTGTGAGCCACTCATTTGATCATCGACTTGACTTGTAATCATCTGATTTTGGAGAGAGTACTCTCACGGCCAGCCTATTGGGACAAAAACCCCATTAGAGGTCTCTTGCAAGGGACAAAAACCTCTTTCTTTTGACTTTAAACAATTGAGCTTCCTTGAATATATATATATATATATATATATATATATATATATATATAATCTCTGCAAATCTGATTTAGATTGAGCATTTTCAGATTCATATCAATTTATTCTATTCTGATT
This sequence comes from Taxus chinensis, assembly GCA_019776745.2. Lineage (NCBI taxonomy): Eukaryota > Viridiplantae > Streptophyta > Pinopsida > Cupressales > Taxaceae > Taxus > Taxus chinensis. The sequence continues at coordinate 1,035,505,401 of CM034146.1, read as the reverse complement.
TTAATTTCCAGCAGTGTTCATTTACCTTTCCTTGTTCGATTTGGTTTCTAAAATTTAGTAATATAGAAATCATTGATACATATGTAGAGAAGTTTAGTGATGATTTTTGGGCTATTTGGTGAAGATTAAAAATTGCTGCAATATAAATTTCAGCCTGCTGCAATTTCATTTCCAAAATAGTAATTTTAATTAAAATCCCCAAAAGGGTCATTTCAGTGGTATCGGAGCTTTATCCTCTAAGGCCTAGAAGAAAATAGGAGATGATATCATGGCAGGACAGACAAATCTCAAGGAAGCCTTGGATCTAGTTATTCGAAATCTAGATAATCTGAAGCAATCCTTTAGAACAACGCGAGAAAGAAATTGGAATTTCACCTCCGTATCCAAAAATGAAGCCATTCCAGAAGAAGATCTCTAAGCTAGCTATAAGGAATACATGGTTTTTTTCCAAGGAAATTGGTGAAGCCATATCATTTACCGAATTTGTAAAATTGAATAGTGGAAGAGCTAGGCCTAAGCCTAGACACACTCAGACACGAAGGAAGCCAGAGGAGGAGAACTTCCAAATTAGATTGGAAGATAGAGAAGAACAATTCGAAGAAGAACGAGCCAAGAAGAATGAGTCAGTCCCTATTTCTAAAGTAATTATTAAGCATTACTAGATTAATAATGATATGGTAGCATTTGATAAAATTGAAGAAAGCATGGGATGTGAACAAGCAGCAATAACAATGGGTAAGGATGAGACCCATTTCCAAGATGAACATGATAAAAGACAGCCCGCTGGTCCGTTTATCACAATGGACAATGATGCAGCCAAAGACAAAGAATTGAATTTGGAGAAGAGACACCACAATGTTCCAAAAGTGTGTGAACAAGGAGTGAACAAAGAGGATAATAAAGGAGGAGACGAAAAATTTGTTGAAGGTCCGAGGATTAGATACATCTCAGATCTCTTGCTTCCAAGAGTTGAGGTAGAAGATAATCTTCTCTCCAAAAACCGTGAATTGTATGTTAAGGTAACCGACTCCTCTCCTAATTTGGTTGGCTATTCTTTTGATATGCTTTGGAGTTACGATAAAAATGGTTCTTTTAAGGCGCGGAAAAAGGAGAAAATTTCTCATAAAAATCAAAATAAAGAAGCTGGACTATACCAATCATGCGAGCTATTCTTGGGAATGCACATAAGAAATGAACAATATTCATTTGATCCGGGCATAAGGAATCATTTACGATATCCTAAGCTTGCCATTACAAACTTTAATGCTGCTGGTTTGGAACATCAGTATCACACATATCACATAATTCAGATTTCTTTTTGGATAACTCAAGGTGTGAAAGTTTCCTTGCATCATAAATTACGACAGCAGTTGCTTCCGAAGCCATGTCAAAGAAGAGTCCCTCTTTCATCATGGACAATGAAGATCTCAATGCAAGGAATAAGTTCTATGATATTTGTTAATGATTTGCTGACATCTAATGGTGGCATCCACAATGATGAAGGGGAAACATTGGCGAAGGAGTCAAAAAGAGTAAGGATGGATCTCCAGCAGTATGAGGTAATGGTGGGTCATTGTCTGGATAACACTAACTTCCTTTTGGCATGTAATAAATTCAGACTTGAGCAAGACAAAACAAGGGACGAATATCTTCTTGGAAGCCCAAAGAACAAGAGTATTTCAGGCTTATTGCCCTTTGGTTCACTACCGTATGGAAGTAATCATCAAATTCAGTTGAAAGTAACAAGAGATACCCTCTTTTTCGAGGCTCACCATATGCATCATAAGCGATGAAAAGAAACTTCCCATAAAGAAAAAAATGAGGAGGCTGGACTGTTCCTCACAACAGACAAAGGGAATTTGTTCGATGGACATCTCAGCCCAAGCAAGAACCCAAAAGCCACCCAAGACAAACACCAACAACTTGGGAATAAATGTAATGAAGGAAGTATTCCATCCAGCAAGGGAATCATGTCAACAAGGAATGCAGATTTAAAATCATAATTTCTAAGTATTTGGGGCAGCCTATGTTTTATGAAAATAAATGGGAATACTAAGGTGTTTATAAGCACAAGTATGGGCAAACATAACTTAGCTTTCGGAGACCTAGAAGCCAGAAAGAAAGATATTCATCTAAATACCAATGATGATTTGCAGTTGAAGAGACTTATTAGAGCAGCCACCAAGGGTAAGCACCTTGACAGCAAAAACTTGTTATGTTATCACAGTTGTTTAATTCATCATGGGTGTTTAGCTATTAATAAAGACAAAGTGAAGAATGCTTCCAAGGCAGCCCCAGATCATTGACGAAGAAGCCAACACCCCCCAAATTTTCAGTCCAAGATATGTAGCAAGGTAGAAGGCTACACAATGTATATGGTAAGGCAGCCATAAAGAATGAAAATTTTCAGTTTTCCAAGATTGTTTTAATCGAATACGATGCATATTCAGTTATTGCATTTCCGTGGAAATATGGGAAATACAATTTCGGTCAAGAATTGGGAAAAACATGGGGATCATGAACAGCAAAGGGTTCGCAGCCCAGAAGATTCTTCTCCATGTTCCAAGCTTTTACATATAGGCAAGAAAATGTTCTTCTACAGAAAGTGGATGGAAGACAAAGGAAGGACCCTACAAATGTTCTGAATTTCACTATTTATATGAAGAATTCATGGCGGATGGTTGTATGTTGCATGATTAAATTGAGGATGACAGCCACTACCTCATGGAGAAAAATGTACATCAATGAATGGAGCACCATAGCGACATTTTGGGGGTAGCCCATACATAAAGAAGACTCGATTGAAGACTTATGAATACATCTTTGAATGGGCAGCCATGAAGCTTAGCAAAACCCATTCCTTAGATAACTCTCAGTTCCATGATGAAAATGTCGTCTTTGGAAATGTGTTACAAAACTAGTTTTTGGGGTGATGATTTCACTAAGGAGCAGCTGAAAATTATTTGGGATCCAAGCATTGGTACTGTGAGAGCATACTTAAGGAGCTTATGATTGCTTGAGGACAAACAATCTTGGGGAGGGAGGACTGTAATGTCCCTTTTTCCCACGTGACAGCTCAAAAGAGGACTCCCGACCTTTCCTTCTTCATGGCCTAGAAGAAGAAATTAATAAAAGAAGAAGGCAGTGAACTAAGTAATATTTTAATTAAATAATAAAGGGGCGGCTGAAGTAAAAATGAATAAATAACACATGGTTGGCCAAACATAAACAAGCTCTTAAAAGGGGTGATCATGTTTAGGAAGAGACACCACCCTTGGGAAGAATAAATAGGGGTGTGAGCCACTCATTTGATCAATGACTTGACTTGTAATCATCTGATTTTGGAGAGAGTACTCTCACGGCTAGCCTATTGGGATGAAAACCCCATTAGAGGTCTCTTGCAAGGGACGAAAACCTCTTGCTTGTGATTTTAAACAATTTAACTTCCTTGAATATATATATATATATATATATATATATATAATCTCTGCAAATCTGATTTAAATTGTGCATTTTCAGATTCATATCAATTTATTCTATTCTGATTTTAATTTCCAGTAGTGTTCATTTACCTTTCCTTGTTCGATTTGGTCTCTAAAATTTAGAGAAGTAATATAGAAATCTTTGATACATATTTAGAGAAGTTTGGTGATGATTTTTGGGCTATTTGGTGAAGATTAAAAATCGCTGCAATATAAATTTTAGTCTGCTGCAATTTCATTTCCAGAATAGTCATTTTAATTAAAATCCCTAGAAGGGTCATTTCAGATAAAGAAATATAATTTTATGAGGTTGGTTTTCTTAATTGAAGTGAAGATCAAAAAGTGCATTCCCCCCTTCATTAAGAGGTTGGCCATGCAGTGTGATCCTTGGCGCTAAGAAGGGGTACTTAAGGAGGTTCGAATGGAGGACGACATCATCATCTACCATTTATTTGGACATTTACTTGGAGTGGAGCTAGTGTAACTTTTTTTCTGGCCATTGAAGGACAAAAACCCTTCCTTAGTCACCTATTGAGGACGAAACCCATTGAAGGATGAAACCCTTCCTTAGCAATTGTCATGCTCACAATTGAGGATCCTCCCTCTCCATTATGGGAAGGGACCTTCTCAACGCACCACATCCCCGATAGTCTATAGTCTTTCCCCGTCCCCCTTCCCTTGTCCATCACCCCTCCCCTCCCTTCTATAAATTCTATTGGGCACTCGTATTGGGGGGTCTCATTAGAGATCGTTAGTGGGGGCTCTTCTCTTTGTTGGGAAGCTCCCCTAACTCAAGCTCTGATGAGGCCCCCCTTTTCGATGGCCCTAGAATCCATAATTTTGCAAGGAGGTTTCAGTTTTGCAGTTCCATTTTGAAGTTGCTGATTTTGATAAAATCGGATTATGAGTTGTGTTGTTTTCAGACTTGAACAGCTGCAAGAGTGATCATTTTGAGGTTATTAAATCATGGAAAATAGTGGTAGATGGTTCCAACTGAAGAAGACAACTACTTCAGCCAACATAACTCCAAATTGGGGGAAAAATCAGGTGCTTTATGATTGTTGTACTTTGTTTCTAGCCACCTACATTCTGATTTTTGAGAAAAAAATGCACGGTTACAGCTGTTTTTTGGACAACAACACTGAAAAATTGGGAATCCACCATTAGATGGAAATTATGAGATGGTGGCAAGCAAAGGAAGGGAACTAGCTATCATGTTCGTAGGGCATGATGAAGAGATTGTAAAAGTGTTGTTAAACACTCTTGTTTTCCATGATACGTTTACTTCGTGTGCATGAACATCAAAGAAGGAGCAGCTGAGATTCATTTGGGATCTAGGTACGTGAATTTTCTTGAGGACAAGCAAATTTGGCAAGGGAAGACTATAATGTCCCCTTTTCCACGCTAGTCACTTTTAAGGCCTTAGGCCCATTACACCCTCTGTGGGCCTTGAGGAAGGAAGCAAGGAAGGTGTACATTGCCATTATTACAAGTAATTTCCTTATTCATTTAATTACTAATTATGGCTTGGAGTGATTTGATTAGGTGAATGGCAAAGTGAAAAAGAAACTTCTATCTTCACCTTCATTAAGGTCAGTCTTCTTGTGAGCTACAAGGGAGATGAAGAAATATTCTTTTATGTGGTTGGTTTTCTCAAGTGAAGTAAAGATTAAAAAATGCATTTCCCCCTTCATTAAGAGGTCGGCCATGAAGATTGGGCTCCTAATTCATCCTTGGTGCCAAGAAGGGGTACTTAAGGAGGTTGGAATGGAGGAGGGCGTCATCATCTATCATCTATTTGGACATTTACTTGGAGTGGAGCTAGTGTAGCTTTTCTTCTTGCCATTGAAGGACGAAAACCCTTACTTGGTCACCTATTGAGGACGAAACCCTTCAATAGGATCACACTTGGGGATGAAAACCCTCATTTGTGTATTGGTGGCTTCATACGGAGGTCATAAGTGACCTTTAAGGAGGATTTCATATTTATTTCTTCCGTTCTAACCTTAGGCAACTTGTTTGGGTGAAGGGCTTGATATCATCTAGGGCACTTTTGGACAATTTGAGTTGATATTATTGTTTTTCATATTTTATAAGGTTGGAATCTACAATTTGCTGATTTTTGGAGAGGTTTATGATCTATTTTTAGCCCTTGTTTGTGGCTGTCCTGCTGCTGTCATAAAATTAATTGCAGTGGGGTGTAAACTCCTATTTCCTCTATTATTTTGATGTAATTTGGATGGATAAATGTTGTGTTTGAAATAATTATTTAGAAGCATTTTCAATTGTTATTGCGTGGTTGTATGATGATTTGAAGTGCCTATACAACTCGCTTTCCTAAAGGATTGATTATGGATTGCTCAAATAGGGTTAAAGTGCGTTTCCAATCATTTTCAGATTGATGCTTGTTGGTTGATGGTGTATTTTCAGATTTGATTCATTTGGGGTTGTGGCCAAACTCTTATTTTCAGTTATAGCCCTAGAAAGGGACATTACACTATAGTGGTTGATATTTTTTAAGGAGGTGTTTAGACTTCATGGGCTGCCAAGGAATATCATTAGTGATAGGGACAACAAATTTCGAAGCATGTTTTGGCAAGAACTTTTCCGTCTAACAGGTACCAAGCTCACTCCTAGCACTAGCTATCAACCCCAAACTGATGGGCAAATAGAAATAGTGAACAAATGGGTAAAGGGATACTTACGGAATTATATTGATGGGCAGAAATCAGCTTGGGTAAAATGGTTATACATGATCCATAGGGATCCAGAAAAACACAGCACGTCATCAATTACATCAGCACCAAGAAGAAGAAACAGGAAAAGTGAAAGAAATGAGGTAAATGGAGGTTCTGGACAGAACCGTCAGTCTACACAGGGCGGCGGTCCGAACACTTTCGAATAGAAAAGAAGAACAGAGCACAAATGGACGCGAATTTGAAGCGCCCAACCGTGTCTCTTCACTTCCATGCCCCTTCACATCCTCCAGTGCACGGGAGGACATGGGAAGGCCTATAAATACATGGAAGGAGCAAGAGAATAGACATTCGACAGCAAATCAAAATTTAATGAGAGCAGTGAGCAAGATCTTCAGTGCTGGAATGGAATTGTAGGAGCAAGGTGTAGAAACAGAGCAAGCAAGTAATTGGAGAGAAGGTTTACACTGTTGCTTCTTTTCATACTTATTGTAATCTGTAATTGTCTATGTTAGACCAATAAAAGTGGGAAGAAAGAGCAGTTGCCCTTCCCAACTGGTTTTCCTCCTTGGAGGTTTCTAGGATAAAAATTGTTGGTGAAGTTTGAATTATTTTCCTTCTTTGCAATTTCCTTTCTATAGCACTAGATAATCGTCACGAAGCTCTAATATTTAAGCAAATCTGTCATTTTCCAGAGTTGAAAGTAGAACAACATACTTGTGTGATTCGTAGAGTTCCAAAGTAGAAGTTTACGGATCATTTTGGTATCAGAGCTGATTATATAGCCAAGACTGTGGTATTCGAATCTTTCTTGTGATTTTGTATGACAGTGACAAGGTCCAAAGGCGAAGAAGTTTTACCTTGCGAGCCAGATATTTCTACTAAGAAGTGGAAACAGAGAATTCGAGCTCAAATGGAGGAAGAGAACGTGGTCTGTAGAGTCGAGATGCTGGAGACCATGATGGATAGATTACATAGGAAACAAGAAGAGCTTTTAGATCTGCAAAAGATGGCTTCGGTTAAGCAAGATTCCATGGACTCGGTGGTTCGAGCACTAGCCGAAAAATTCGGTATCGGAAAGAGCCACAAAGAGGAAGAATGGGAAGAGCGTGAAGAGACGCCAATTGTAAGCGAGAAGGTAAAATCTGCACATACACCTTTTAAAGTTGAAACAAAAGTGGAAATAAAGAATTTTGAAGGACAAGTAGATGTAGAATTACTGGATAAATGGCTGAAACAATTGGAAGTCTATTTTAGTGTGCATAATGTCACTGAGGCACAAAGGGTCACCTGTGCACATCTCAAAATGGAAGGTCATGCTCTGGTTTGGTGGGAAACCCATCTAGCCACTTGTGAGAAGAAGAAACATCTTATTATCAGTAATTGGAAAGGTTTTAAAGAATTGATAAGAGCTAACTTCTATCCTATTGACCATAAGACTGACATGATGATTAAGTGGCAGTACTTTAGACAGGGCAGCGCTCAAAGCGTGCAAGACTATACTACAGAATTTCGGAGACAAGCCATGTTACTTAATATGGACTCGGAGGATGAGGACATTCTTACCAAATATTTGGGAGGACTTCACACTCACCTTCGGAGGAAGGTAATCTCCACGAAGCCCAAGGATCTCAATGAAGCTTGTGTACAAACATACTACATTGATGACGAGAAGAAGCAAGGAGAAATAGAGCCAAACTCTTGGCCTTGCATTTGTCTCCTTGTTTCCATCTCAAGGAGAGTGATCCACTTTCTCTTTTGGTGTAATCACCACCCCTTTCAATTCAATTCATGTTTCTCTTTCATCCCTTTTCTCCTATAATTAGTAGCTTAGTCAAGAGTAGTTTTATCATTAGAGCGGTTAGTGAAGGAAGCTAGCCTTCTCCGGAGGTCTAACCCATGGAGCCAAGGTCCTATACCTTGGGGATCGTCCCATGTTTCATTGAGGTGTTGATTTCGGCCTCGGCAAGGGGTGCAATCTCAGGTGACAACAATACCACTTTAGGAAAGTTTTACTGTCCTTTCTAATGCCTCCTCTAAAGTTGAAATATACTTTCTTGTAGGATTTTAAATGTGGAGTTTTCCCCATCCTACTTCATTAGTGTACTCATCTTCTTGTGGCGCACTTCTCATCATTATTCCTTGTAAAATAATGTGAATTAATAAAGTTTCATTGATTTTAGCAGTGGTCAAAACTTGTTAACCATTGTTAAATCTCAAGAATTAATCCTTCTTGTCATAGCTTGCAATTCAATGGCATTTGATGCACCTTGAGGCCTTTAGTTTTCATAGATGATTTCTTAATGTCCAAAATACCTTTTTAGAAGATTTTGCCATGGTTTGATCCCTTCAACTAGGATCCATCCCACCTATGTTGAAGGGCAATGTAGAAATATATGTTATTACACCATAGTGTATAGGTTTGGTGTATTATAGATTGGTTATTCACAGGTTTTAAATTTAATAATATGTTATTGTTTATGAGTAGTTGTAACAACTATGCAGAGATTAGAAGGGGGTGGAGGAATGAATGGGATATGATAAGGAGATGTTCTATATAAAAGGACGTAAAAATGTATAATTACTTTCCAGTATGAATAAAATGGAGTCGTGTATTTTAATGTGTGAATCCTGTGTGATGCATTTGTCTTATACCAAATTTCATCATTTGGTATCAAAGTGTGATGGATTCGTGAGAGCCAGAAAGTGTCTGTAGGGTTGCAAAGCATTTGAGTTGTAGCTATTTGTGTATTTATTTTTGTGGAGGAGAGTGAAACTGCTCAAAAAAATCTCAGCAATATGCATGTTAACATCTTACACCAAATATCGACAATATGTATGATTGCGCACTTTGATGTACAGAACTATACATCTAAGGCCTGAACATTTATTCTTGCAAGAAATATTACTTTGGAAGAATGAAGGTGTAAAGCCTGTCATAAGAGTATTTATTAAAAAAAGAGGCATTCAAATTAGTGTGGATTTGTACAATATAGATGAGATGAAATGTGAATACAAGAGGCATGAGAACTAGAATAAAATAAAATAGTATGAGTGACACCATCTCTGAGAACAAAACCAAAGGCATCAAAGGCTGTTGAAGGCATCCGAGATATTGGTAAATTTGATGTGTATTAGGGTTTAAAAAGTTTTTTTTTTCTTTTTTGATCTGAGGATGAGTAGTGGAACACAACAAGAATAAAGAAACAAATAGAGAAGTGCTTGGGAAGGAAGTATGCAAAAAAAAGAAAGTGTTGAGATCAGAATTGAAAGCAAAGTGTGAGTTGCACATTTCAAAGCTTCAGCCAGGGCAAGAAGTATATTGTGATACAGATCAACAAACGACGTGGTTGCAACATGAAGGTGAGCAACAAACACCAAGAATCTATGGAGTTGGAAGAGTGACATTATCAATCTGATTGCAGCATGTAAAGAGCAAGAAAATAATTTTAAAACATATGTGAGACCATAGCTGTTTGTAGCAGTGAAGTGCATTTAAAAAAGAAAGAGGAGCAGCTGTGGATGCACAAGTTTGGTGCAACAAAAAGTGATGCTTCATCGCATAATCAAAGTGCATCATAAGGATTATTATAAGGCATTTTCATTTATTAAGATTTAGGGTTTGACTATTGTATAGACTCGTAGAGTTTTCTTGAAACTTATAAAAATTTAGGGCTATAAAATAAATCATTAAGATTTAGTGTTGCACTGTTGTATTGAGTTTTCTTAGATCTTAGGGGCCAGGGATACGGATAGTTTTTTTCATAAGTTATATAGTTAATAATATGTGATTGTTTGTAAGTGGTTGTAACAACCACGTAGATGTCCTAAATAATAGGACAATCAATTGTATACATACCCTTCAAGCATAAATAAAATGATGCAATCATGTATTTCAGTGTGCAAATCTATGTACTACATTAGTCCTCTACAAAATTTCATCATATTTCACGTGTTACTTTGCACATTGTTTTATCTTATTTATGTGATTGCTTACTTTTTTGTGCCTGAGAACTTTGTAACAGAGCAGCTTCAAAATGGATACAATACTATAGACCATAAGGAAGCTATTTGTTTCATTTTCATATTATATATAGTTATGGCTTCTAGGAATCATTTATGCAGATTAATATAATTGAACTTTTTCTACTATTTATAATATCATGTTTTGCAGTGTATTGAACGAGGTTGTTCTACTACAAATGCAGAAGCTGGTTCTTGATAAATTATGTACTTGGATTGCAACATACTTCTAGCACCGGCGAATAGTCACAGAAATTATCCTCACTTATTGTAGAATGGAGAATTGAATTCGCTTCTTTGTGATGCTTGATTCTTGAGCTGTATCTGCTCGTCATTCTTAATAAATTGGTTCAATAGTTGTGTGTGCAACTGGATCTGTTGATGTTGTAACATCAAAGACAAGATAAATAACAACCTTTTGGAATGGCGATTCCAATGCTTTTAGGTGGGTTACCACTCAATTTGATAATAGCTACTTGAAAATACTCAGGCCAACAGTAATTGAGATTACACTTACTAAATCTTTGTATGTCTTTGGTTAAAATGTTGTTTGGAAAAAAACATGGTGTTTATTGTTGTTTGCAAGATTTATGCTAAAATTTGTTCTTAGGATATGAGCTCTATTTCACTCAAAATCATTCTTAAAATATGATATGAATAAACAGGCAATGTTGGGATGATGGATTAGTCCTTTAATCAATTTAAATGATATTTGAAATTCTTTTTAAAATTTTCCTCTCCAATTTCTTCAAACATGCCCACCAATTTCTGTACAAATAATGGCTCTGTTTGTTTGCTAATGAGTATTCTTTTCCAAAATTCATTTGATAAGGACAATTGTATATAGTTGTTGAGTAGAGTTTAGTTATTTTAGGTGATTCATGGAACTTAAAAGATTTTGGTTAAGCTTATTTGACCTAAGATGGGTTAAGGAATGCAATTCAATTTCATGGTTGATAGACTCTAAATAGTACATGATATGGATTGTTCTTCTAATTCTTTTACATTAATGATTATAGCTATCATGCATGTATTGATGCGGACATGAGTGGTCATTGAGCAACCTTTTTGAGTCGTTAAGAGCACTACTTAAATTTGAATGTAGAATCCCCCTAGCAGTCTCTCAAACAGTTCTTATGCTGATAACAATGATGTATTGGGTTAATTTAATATAACTATAATGAACACAATTTAACATCTACTTCATTTTCCTAGTTGAAACTCAAATATTTCTTTTTTATGTATTATCAATTTCTTTTGCACTACCTTTGATATCATTATTGCCTTTTGCATAGTGTTGACATTTAGAATTTTAAGATATATTGGTGTTTGGCATTTTCAAATCAAAATAGAAGTTAGTTATGATGGTCTAAACATCCATTGGCATGACCTACAATATAGAAGAATTTGAATGTCATTAAAGACGATTACTATCATAAGCAAACCTATTTGAGTGAGAGCTGTTGATCAACAATAAGTAATAATAAAGCTCCGCCAATGTTAGCTAGTTATTGAGCAACAAAAAATTATCACCAACCATACAATGTAAATTTTGGCACAAATACTTGCGCCTAGTAATGAAATACAAGGCCACGAGTTAAGCACTTGCGCACTCCAACATGTCAGCAAGTAAAACATTATTGCTTTGGTATGAGTGGAAAATAGTGGTTAACTATTCCTTGTAGACAAACATCCCTCTAGGTTTATTTGCGTTAAGGGCATTCAAGATTCTTTCTTATTTGGTTTTCCTTTTAAGGTAGACTAAACTCTTTGGCTTCTCATTAACTTGATATTTTTCTTTGGTTTGTGTGATTTTGTAGCTTTATTTCAAGTTCAATTCATATTTTTGTTTGAGCATCTCTAGTTGAAATTTATGGCAATTTGTACCTCAAATTTTGTATTTTCTTTTTAGCTGTCTAGTTTTCTTGTATTAAATCAAATTTGGGTTTGTTTTAGTAATCATCTTTCTTATACTAATCATTTTTTGTAGATTGGTTATAATGTTGTTTTCAGTTGTTACTTGTTTGTGCTGAGAGCTAGAGTACCAAGTCAACAATATGGTGAGTCCCTACGATTTATGATTAATTGTGATCTAACTTAAGTATGCAATTGGATGGACAACACACTATGGAGCTTAATGTGTTGTAGAAGTAAAATTAAAATTATTAATAGAAAGAAATCGCAAATGAGAGTATATACGAAAGGGGGCAATCTTTGTACCATATATGTATATACATTGAAGTCCATGTTCTTCATTCAATATTGTCTACTTTATAGCTATATAATGCATAAATTGAAAAGTTATTAAAAATAGTAAATGAAGGGATTCAAATGCAAGTTGAATGGCCACACCACATGGAGATAACATGTATCCATCTTAGAAGTAGAAAAGAAGCGACTTAACTGGAGAAATCGCTAAATTTTGATTGATGTTGTTACTATTTTAGTCATACCACTTATCGAGGTCATATCTCCCAACTTGTTCATCAAAATTTAAAACCATAATATGTGTTGGAAAGTTCATCAAGCAAGCTAGTTTAAGTGTGTTACAAACATGCTCCTAACAATTTTGTAGAGAACCCGACTAAAGTTTAGGGTCCAAATTCTACACTGAATGGCTATAAAAATGTATAAAAACCAAACATATTTTTCGAAATTATTAGAAATCTCATTTGAATTAATATCTGGATATATCATTCCTCCTTGAGAAGCAATGGGTCCCATTGCTTCTACCATTTTGAATTGTATGAGTTTTTTTGTTGAAAGTGGTTCATTGTGAACAACTTTCCTTGGTGTGCTACATGCCTTCCCTTCACAATCTAATAAAGTAGGATTTGGTGATGCTTAATGTCTTTGATTGCTACATCAATAATTTGATCAACGATTCCCACATTTGAGATTTAATTATGTCCTCTATAACTTCTCCCTAACATCTGATGTGTCTAAGAGTGATGGAAATTACTAGTGGAACAATGTCTACATATAACACTAAATACAAATCGAGGTAGGTTGGTAAGTTGAGCTAAGTGCATTTTTACCGTTTTTTGATGATGGTTTATCATCCATATCACAAAGGTCTAAGCTTTCTATTTGGACCCTTAAGCTCTTTCTTTTTGAAGGTGTAACCAAACTCTCTCTAACTTGGAACTAATGGGAAACATGATGTTGATCGTGACATTGTGAAAGATCCCCAAATGGATCCTTGGAGCAAATATAAATTTTCCCCGCTCAACACAATAACAAAATACAATGGCAAAATATAAACTTCGAAAGTTGGGGCAAACCGGATTGATTGCAACTAAATCAACTAGGGTTTTATATGCAAACACACCCAAAATCAGCATACAATAAATTTTTTTACTCCCAAACCCTTGGAACAGCCCAGGAGAATTTACGGCAAAAATCAGATTCTATAACAACTGGAAAATAATTTAATTTTGAAATTCTAACTGCTGCAATCTTCAAGATAGCATAACTTTCTCTACACAACTCCGATCTAGGCAAATGACATATGCCCGAACTTGGAAAAATACAAGGAACAAGATGATGTAAACCAAATTATAACATCAACTACCAAACATGCAGATTTGACCCTCCTACTATTTTGGCCCACACATTTAAGACATCAAATGAGCTCCAAAAATTATTTTCTCTATCCCAAATGCTTGCCTATATTTTTAGGAACTCGTTCATATAAGAATCAGAAAATTTAGAAGTCACAAATGATTAGAAATCAAATCTAAAATATGATTATAAAACTGCTTGAAAACCACTGGGAGAACCCTCTAAAAATTACAAATTTGCTTTGCGTCACTTCACAAAAATCTAAAGATGATTTGACAATAGAAATCGGATTTAAATACCTCAAAGAACATGCCAAATCAATCCCAAACTGGGTCAATCCAATAGAAGAAGAATTGATGCAATTTATTTTCCAAAATACCCTCACAATACACTGCTAGAAATGACTGAAAATAACTCTAAAAATATAATTACAATCAATGAGAATTTCTGAGTGAAAAACTCTTTCAAACTCTTGGGGTTTTAGTCCACAAGGGGTTTTGTCCTTAGAATTTTTTTTGCAAAAGCTTAGAGCTCAAATGCAAGAGAAATATCATATAAAAATCAAGATTATGGAAGAGGCAAGTCGACTTCCCTTTTAAAGGAAAAGGGCCAATAACCAACCTCCAAACCAACCAATGAGCTCACATGATTTTTCCTATGCAAACATTTAATATTTTTCCATATTAAATGTTTTTCCCAAATACATTTCCCTCCTAGTGCAAGTCACATTTCTCTAAGGGAAATATATAAATTAATTATGTTTTTATCTTTCCTAGGCTTCATTACTCCCCTTTGGCCCAAGTCGTCATTATCCTTTCTAGGAGGAATAAAATATAATAAATCCCTTTACAATGAGTTTTGCCCCTCAAGGCAAATCGTATTTTCTATAGGGATTACAATTTATTTTTATTAAGCTAAATAAATTAAGATAAGTGCTTTAATAGTTTTATTTTATTTTTTATAGCACTTTATAATAATTTATTATAACTTAAGTCACCCTTATATTTTCTTTTGGCCGTCGGGTTGACAAAATGGGCCAAAGGTCTTCGATTAGAAAAGGGGACAATACGCATTACTTGTACTTCTTATTGGTCTTTCGCAGAATTTCATGAATCTTATGTTGAATGTGTTGAATTTGTTTGACAAACTTGGTTATCTTAACTATTTCTTTCTGATCATGGGGTGATTCTTCACCACGATGACAATGCTACATTATTGGGACCTAGTGATTCAAATCCAAGACATCTAAAATGGGTTGTCATGTGGAGCCATCAAAAACTTGATTGTAGCTATGTTGGACATATGGAAGACTCATAACACATGCATGGATGTTTTAAATGATACATTCAAAGAAGATGCACAATTGTGTGGTTTACCACCTTTGTTTGTCCATCTGTTTGACTATTGAATGCAACAAACTTGTTTTATTTTTTGTCCATCATGGGCCACATAGTAAACAAGAAGATCCCAATAATTGTTTTTGTCCCTATTTGACACCATACATCTTAGTAGGCCAAAAATGAACCCACAAATGAGATTGGTAGTCTCCTTTATTGAGAACCCACAAATGAGGTTGGCCTCTATTGCTACAACTACAATTTATGAGACCTTGTCGATTACCACATAAACGTAATTATTACTCTTCCTCGCAGGAATATCTGACATGAAATTCATTAAGGAAAAGTTCTAATGCTTTTATTGAATTAAAAAAGATGTCGATAGACCTTGCTTTTGATTACCTAGTTTCACAATTGTACAGGATGTGCAATTTAGTGACATCATGTTGAAGCTTTTCTCAATAGAAATGCTTTTCCCAAACTGTCATTTTTTCCACCCAAAGATGACATGCCACTTGGTTGTAATGAGCCTCCTAAATCATTTTCTAATCCTCCCCTATATGAACATAGAGGTGTCCCATTTTGCATAGAATCCCCTTGTGCAAATGATAGTCAGGAACATGTCTTCCAATTGTCAATCTTTGGTATATTTCTTATTTTTTCATGCAATTGAGGCCACTTTTATGTCTCATGCTCGCACGAGTCAAGAATTGTTAGGGTTACAATTGGATGTCAACACAAACAATCAACAACCCAATTGGCACTTACCTTTTTATGCCAAATTTTGATGTGGAATTGTTGTAAATAGGTGGACCATCTCTTATGATACTAATTTTACAACTTGGATTTTGTCAACATGAAAAAAAGAGGCTTATGGTTTGTATGTATGATGGTCTCATCACCCAAAATATCGCGTTTCCACTATTTTCACGCATGTATAATGACGTACAACTCCTTATCCTATATTGGATGCTTGCACACTGTGTTAGAGATGGTCTTGTCATGGTATGCAATTAGGTGGCCACATTTAGCGAGGAATGAACTAAGAGTATACTTTGAGGCATTTTTCTGGATCTCAAATGACTATTGTAGATCTATCAAGGCAAGGACCAACGTTGACCATGGTCTTTGCTTCAAGTGCGTAGATGTTTGGTGTTGTTCCTTTGTCCATATGAAATTTGATTTAGCTCATTTTTTTTCTAAGAGTAGACTTATGGTTTTCTTAGCACATCACAGAAATATAAGGGAGCCACACAATCATCTCTTCCTTGAATAGCTCAATGGAATAAAACATAACATGGTTGACCGATATGGATGTCCATTTCCTAAATGAGCCATCTGACAGAGTATAATTATAGGTAAGGTGTTCTTAGATTTAGCCTCTTGAATGCTTTAGTAGAAATTAAAAAAAATCCCTCGTCTATAATGAAGTGCAAATTCTTTCATTTCATGAACATTTTGTGATTGGAACAAGTGCTCTACATCCTCATGTGATGGATGTGCATGTAGTCTCAATAATGAAGTACAAATATGCCCCCCACATCTTGATCCCCTTGTCTATACACACATGGAGTTTCCATAGTGGATGTTGAGGCTTCTATTTTTTCTTGGTCGCATGACTCTGCCAAAAGGGTTTTGTTATTGCCTCGACACTCTTTCGTGTTGTGGTACTTGTTCTTGTGGGTTTCGCACCACATCCTAATGTCATTTTATGTATGGATCCCAATACTTCGCCAAAACAGTTTGGTTATTGGCTCAACACTCTATAGTGTTGTGATATTTTCTCTTGTGGTTCTTGCAACACATTTCAATGTCTTTCTATGGATTTTCCCTCTATGTAGGCTTTGTGTCCTACCTCTAGAATCGTGCATCTTTTTTTGTGTGCTTGTTGTCACTCTTCCCTCTTTTTGGATGTAACTTATTGTTAGGAGAATCTTCGTTTGTTCCTCTACACCAATTGTTTCCTCATTCTTGATTGCATATAGTTGTAGATGCCTAATTTTGGTACAAAACACTTGGCAACATACATTTGAAATCTTGTACGAAACTTGGACCATTACTACACTTTAGGCTTCTTTTGGTATCATTTCCCCCTTTTCAACTGATTTCGCATGACTTCCATTGATATTGATTTCTCTAAGACACACTCATCATCATTTCAAATTTGCATTCAGATTGTCATCATACCTTTGTACGCTCACATGTCTCTGTTATGGATATTTCCTATCATTATAGGCAAGGGAATAAAGTTAACACTTTATTTTATATTCCTTTATCAAATGGTTATTTTTCCATTTGGGCACTTTCTGTGGCTAGCTTATGATTGAATCTTATGATGGAATTTAATGGGAAATTCATCTAGAGACACCTATATAAAGAAAACCCTAGAGGTCATTTATAACTAAGATCGTTGGGAGAACACCTTGGAGATCATTACTACTTGAGCTTTACACATCTTTACACTCTCCAAAGAATACAACAATAGTCTAGACTCTACAATCCAAATGTGAAGTCTATTCCATAGTGAAGTTTCAATTACCAAGTGGCTTGTGACAAGAGAAGGATCATATTATTGTATTAATTGAGCATATAGGAAGAGTAAAGGACATGATTCTCACTCACATAGGGAATAGATCTTCATAAGACTACAAAATTCGAGCTTGATTCACACTAGATATGTAGTACAACACTTCCTTTGGAACTCATTGGAAGGCAGTTCGAGCCTAGTCTGGGTTGATTTCGTTCTTGTTTTGTTGAGGGTTATTTATGGTTTTAGAAAAAGAAGTAATATCAAGAGTTTCACATATCTTTATACGATCAGAGATAGGTTTATATAGAGAAGATTCAAAACAAGCTATATGTTAAATGTTGTGTGTGCATGGTCAACACAAGATAGAGTCGTTAGCATAGCTATATAAGTAATGAATGAAACTGTCCCCTTGATGAAGCTATCCTAGGCACATTTCTAGGTCATCAAATTTCGAAGAAGGGTTCTTAGAAGTTTTGATTCTATTATGAGCATCCAAAGGCTTTTATAGGTCAATTTTGGCACACTTTTGTTGGAAGAGTCTCAATCACGCTTCATATGCCTTCCCTTTCTCAATTTCACTCAATTATTTGTAGATATTACTTGCACATTTCAAATCTTATTTTCCATCTATTAGTATATTCTAAGTTGCACTTAATCTTAATAATTTTATTCCATTACATTTAAAATAATCAAAACATTTAGGTGAACTGACTTCTCGGGGTTTCACATTGGTGAACCTCCACTCTTTAAACACCCACATAGGGTTTCACTTCATCCCTAGGTTTCATATATTATCCAATAAGGATCTTATTTTTAATCAATTTTATTGTTAGGGTTCCCATTTACCATTTATACATCAATATTCATAGCTTCACGAACACTTAACATTTCCATCATATTCCAATTTTAAAAGCTCTATAAACTACACCTACTAGACAAAGTGCTATATTTAGTGATTTCAAATTAATTTTGTTCAATAATGTGCTTGTTCAAAAATAAAAATGTTGATGGTTAATGATATGAGCGCTCCTTATATTGATGCAAATGTTGAATACAATTGTGATGTCAATATTTCCAAAGAGCATGTGAATGATAATTCTTGTGATGATTATACTTAAAACATTGATACTTTTTATGATGATAATGTGATACCCCATAGTGAATTTGATTATGTATATCCTAAAATGTAGACATATGGTCTATATTCTATCCAAACATTAAAGATTCTTATGAAGAAATCAATAATATATCGTGTATACTAATCAAAACACAAAAGGAAATGTTGGTTGTGGAATACACTCCTGAGGAAGCACATAATGAACCTTTACCTTCTCCTATCTTTCCTTCTAAATGATCACATTCCACACTAGATAACAAATCTACTACTACTACTACTACTACTACTACTACTACTACTACTACTATTGTTGCTGCTACTGCTTCTACTACTATTACTATTACTACTACTGCTACTATTGTTGCTACTGACTACTACTACTATTGCAGCTATTGTTGTTGATACTACTCCTGCTACTACGTACTACTACTACTACTACTACTACTACTACTGCACCATAAGAACCGCCACCACTGACTCCCAGTACCAGGTACCACTACCACTACCACTAGCACTACCACTACCACGTTACCACCACCAACACCAACACCTACTACTGCCACCACCACCACTACTACTACCACCACCACTACCACTACTACGGCCACCACCACCACTACTACCACCACTACGGCCACCACCACCACCACCACTACCACCACCACCACCACCACTACTACCACTACTACCACCACCACCACCACCACCACCACCACTACTTCTACTACCGCTACCACTACCCCCACCACTACCGCTACCACCACCACCACCGCTACCACTACCACCACTGCCACCGCCACCACTACCACTACCACTACCACCACCACCACCACCACCACCACTCACCACAATCACCACCACCACCACTACCATTCCTACCACTACCACTACCACTACCACGACCACTACCACTACCACGACCACTACCTCTATACTTAGAACATTGATACTTTTTATGATGACAATGTGATACCCCATAGTGAATTTGATGATGTATATCCTAAAATGTAGACATACGGTCTATATTCTATCAAAACATTAAAGATTCTTATGAAGAAATCAATAATATATCATGTATACTAATCAAAACACAAAAGGAAATGGTGGCTAAGGAATCCATTCGTAAGGAAGCACATAATGAACCTTTACCTCTCCTATCTTTCCTTCTTAATGATCACATTCCACATTGGATGACAAGTCTGCTACTGCTACCGCTACCACTACCACTACCACTACCACTACCACCACCACCACCACCACCACCACTACCACTACTCTTGTTGCTACTACTACTACTCCTACTGCTACTATTGCTACTGCTAGTAGTAGTAGTAGTAGTGCTGCTACAGCTGCTACTCATGCTACTACTGCTACTATTTTTACTACTACTACTACTACTCTCGATTCTACTCATACTCATCAAATTACTATGAACATTTATTCATAGCCAAGAATTACTTATATGCATCCTAAACCTACTCCTCATGCTACATATTTGGTACAATTTCTCTTACAAAACAATATAGTGCATACCACTATGCATGTTGTTACACATTCATCTCAAGATGCACTTTTACTACTTACGAACACACAAGCTCAACTCTTGCAATTAGAGAAAGGATCCCAAAAATAGTCATGCCATGAACTCTAATGAGATATTATATTGTAGACATCCCAAAATTACACACATGTTTCCACCTGTTCCCAGTTTTATCCTAATACACCCTAGTATTCACCCATTTTGTGATTAATTGATTAAATTGATTAATTTATACACATTGCACCCTTTAGATTAATTAAATTAATCCCATGTATCCTTAGTATCCCTTTAGCTAATTTAATTACTATTTATTAATTAAATAATTAATTAAGTGTGTGCACATCCTAGTCAACTTCCACTTGATCAACATCCACTTAGAATCCACTTAGACTCCACTTGGACTCCATATCCTCAGCTTAGTTAACTACACTTCTAGAATCCTAAAAAGGTGGGGGCAATTGAATTACATGTACAACCACCTTTCTAGATGCAACTTCTGTAATTTATTTATTTACTGCCCCTAAATGCTCCGACACTATTGTAACCTCCTCCAATGCTATTTTTAGCATGTGCATTCAACTGTGTGTAACTAATTTCCAACTACTTCCACCTCTATAAATTGCAGGCTTACTCTCTTATAAATCCTCTTGGATTTAAGTACAATCATTCTACTAAATTTCCAAGCCAAAGTATATGTGTCTGTAGCAATTTGCACTCACATTTGAAGAACATTCAAGAGCACCCACATCCATTTGCAATGTTCCACAGGCAAAGTATCCATAGCCTTATTGAGGTCTCCACAACCTTACTGGGAGGTTTGCATTGTATTTTGTTTGTCTTCCATTCTCAAGTATTTTTTTTATTGTTTACATTTTGGCACACCTGGTGGGACTCGCACCCCTCCTCTTTCATATTTGTTTCATTTTGTTTGTCTCATTTTGTTCATTGGAGTGCTTCTGCTATTTTTTGTGTTGTTTGTAAGTTTGGAAGAAGATTTTTTTTTGCTAAAGGTTGCAATAATTTTGTAGATCACAAACAAACAACAAAATATTATTTTTCTATTGTTTTGTTGATTTATTCTGAGTGCAAAAAATTGGTTTGCAGGTTTTTTACATTTGTTTGTTGTTCTGGTTTTTTCCCTGCTAACCTTGGTCCATTTTCCTACAAAAAAATAGAAAAGCAAGAGTTAGATTTTCAAAAACACTAACAAAAAACATAGATTTAGGTTTTTTTGTAACAAAAGAACTCAATACAAAAATTAAAAAATAAAACAAAAATAAAATATAACCCTACACTACTTATTTCCCCTACCCCCTAACTACCCTAGCTCATCTAGCTCGGCCGAGCCGCATCCTCTCGCCACACACTCTACCCACAAGACCTCCTAACTACCCACCCTGACTAGCCACCTAACTACCTTGTTTCCCACCTGCTCCCCATCCCCACCCAACCGAGCCCTATCCTAACTACCCTCAGATTCCCCATCCCCACCCGACTGAGCCCCATCCTAACTACCCTATTTCCCCATCCCCACCCGATCGAGCCCCTACGCGACTCGACCCCCACCTCATCTCCTGTTGCCTCACCTCTCCAAACAAACCAAACCTCATTGCCTCGACCCAAAAAATCTATGTCTACATGCTGTAGCCCTAACCCCACGAGATCCCTACGCTGCCCCTACCCCTAGCCGAATCGCCTCGCCCCCAACCATCCCCACCCGAGCCATCCCTAGCTCACCTCTTCCAAGCCTGAGATGCTCCCTAGTCTCCTCCTCTGCTCGAACCCACCAAGTTGCACACACATGCAAAACAAACTTAGGAATACCTAGTACATTAGGTTTTTAGGTTTATTTTATATACTTTTATCATTTTAGGTTTGGTTACCTTTTAATTCATTTCTTTATTTTATATTTAATTTATCTTTTATTTTGTGTTATTTTTTATTTTTATTTTAGCTTTTAGTCATAGTCTTACTTTAGGTTTAAATACTTACAACTCTATTATTTCACCCATTAAGTTAGGATTTAATTTCTTTCAATCTAATTACACTCTCATTTCATTTATTTACTTAGTTTCTTTAAATCAAGTCTTTTCAATTAACCTTCGACCCTTTTTCTTAATCATTTTCCTCCTTTTATTACCTTGGGCTAATCTTGCCACTTGGTTTTGCATGTTTATCAGACGCTTCAACTCTACTATCTTTTCGATCATTCGTGAAAGTTGTTCATTTAGCATTATTGAACTTTTTTGGTTCAAGTTTTGTCACATTTTTAGCCACTTTTTCACATGCTTAATCATTTTGTCTATTCACTAACATTTTCTAATGTGTTGTTTTTGCTTTCTTTTTCTTGTCATTTTCTTTTGTTTTGTGAGACTAATCACAACCTAACCACACGTATGCTCTTCCCTTGCACTTTCTAAGTGATCTTGGGAATCATAACCATGTTTGTTTCTTTTTGTTTTTTTGGGTGGAATTAACATTTTACTTAATCAAAGCTTGTTAACACGTATGCTCTTTCCTTGTGCTTTCTAAGTAATCTGGGAAATCATAAACGCAAACTTGTTTTTGTTGTTTTGTCTTTTACCTCCTTCTGACAAAATTTCTAATATTTTCTTACATGACCCACTCTAAAAAAGGTGGATAAAACACTCAAAAACTAGTAACTACAGGTTGTCAAATGGTGTACAGCTAAACCACATTAAGATCAAAAGATAAAAAATACACCACATCCAAAACATTTTATTTACAGGTTCGCTTAAGAGTTGCGGCTTGACCGTTTAACTAGAAAATAACCCCCTTGGCATAAGCCTTAAGCTACAACAAAGGGGGTGGTTCTAGGAACCCCAAAGTAGTCCACACCTTGAGGGAACTGGTGGATGAAATGGTAACCTTTTTATCCTATCGGACTAGTAAATCGTTTTGAGTTAGAGTCATGGATATCCTTAGTGGTGACCCCAATGTGATTCATTCTGAGCAAGATCTTTGCTCAGGGTTTCAAAGGGGGTAAAGTAAAGTCATCGGCTAGCAATCGTGTTGCGCTCGCTCTAATATACTGCTGAAACCTAGTTGAGAGAGCCACCTAGGAAGCCAAACATTGTCCAAGCCAAGTTAAGGTAGAGGCCACAAATAAACATTTAAACAAAAACCTCTTTTTCTATTTTCTTCTTTTGTTTTCTTTCTTTTTGTAGTAGTGTTCCACACTCGCTTTTTCCCAAACACTCCTTGTTTGGGATCCATCTTTCACTTTCTTTATCTTTTTGTCATTTTCCAAACACTCCTTGTTTGGATTCTGCTTTCAATTCTCATCATCTTTCCTCTTCATCGTCATTAATTCACTAAATTTCATTTTACTCTTGATTTTTTCCCCTTTTTGAAACTTTTGTCTCTTTTTCATTATTTCAATCTTTTTCATCCTCATTACATTCTCCATTTGATCTTCTTTCATTCATTGGGAGTTCTCATTCACTTATTTGAGTCTTCCTCTTTTGCGGTCATCAAATTCTTCTATCTTTCGTACTCACCTCATTTTGAGTTTATCTCCCATTTCATTCTTGACTTAAACATTTGGATTACATTCCCCAAAGTTTAAGTTTCCATCTTCTTTTCAACATCAAGTCTTGAGTTGCGGATATCCACATCCTCACTCAAGCACTTTCATCTTACAACTCGCACTTTGACAGTGTTAGGTTCCACTTTGTCACAACTCTATTTCATCACATCTTATTTTCATTATCTTCTTGCATCCTTTAGTTTGAAAACATCATCATTAAACTATACATGTTTGCTTCACGAAACTTTATTTATTTTGTTTTAGACACTTCATCATATCTTCTTTTCCCAATGTTACATTGTCTATATTTGAGTCTTATCCCTTCATTAGCCTCTTCCTTCTTAACTAATTCTTGTTAAGGGTTGAGCACATCGTATACAATTTCACTCCTTTTTTATACCCTTTTCCCATCTAGCATTCACTTTGCTAGAGTGGTAGAGTGCATTTGCAATTAATCTATCCTCTCTCCTCCACTCTAGCATTCACATTGTTAGAGGTTGAGCACATTTGGAATTTTTTCACTATAACTCTCCTCCATTCTAGCATTCACTTTGTTAGAGGATGAGAACCTTCACCACATCGAACCACTCTTCCATCTTGGCATTCACTTTGTCAAGGGTTGTGTTTATCAAACACTTTTGCACACTTCCATCTTGACATTCACTTTGTTAAGGGTTGTGTCATTCATATCTTCCAAAGTTCTTTTCCATCTTAGCATTCACTTTGTTAAGGGACAAGTTATTACCAAACTTAATCATACACCTCTCTTCCATTGTCACATTCACTTTGTTACGGGTTGAGTTATCTTTTGCATCTCTCATTTTTCCCTCCCTCTTTTTAAAAATGGTGGGAACACGACACAAATATTATAGTCCTTTTCGAAGGAATGAATGACATCAAAATCCTTTTAGAAATTTTGATAGTGAAAATGACCAAAACTTTGAGGATGATCAAAATGACATCTCACTCGAAGAACAATCCTGTGTCGAAAATATCTTACGTATGAATAAGGACCAATTTTTGCTTTGTCTCCTTGATATGGGAGAAAAATTACCCTCTGATTTTGATGAGGATATTCTACAAAAATTACTTGGCAAACCACCACCTAACAAGGGTGAAACTTTCATTTGAAAAATAATGATGATGAGGTAAGCCCTAGTCACACGAACAATGATGATTGAAACAAGTCCACCTCGAACAAAACTAAGGTCGATGAACCAAACAAAGACAAATTTGAGGAAGGGAACAAAGGAAAATCAACTGATTTGGCCACCAATCCCACTCAAGCCCTCATGAATCAAATTAATGACATGGCTAAGAAACTTGCTATCTTAAATTCCAAAGTCACCAATGAATCCCATAGCAATGAGGCACCAAAGAAAACTAGTGATGCTTCATTTAAAAGTCATACCACACACACCAAAGATAACAAAAAATCTACAAGTGATGGTTCCTTATCTTTCTTATAGAACAACTCATTGTTTTCCCAAGAATGGAAAATGATGAAGGACACCATCTCAGGTATGCAACATCAATGCAAACAATTTGACTTTGAAGAATTGTGTCCTTACCCCTTCGATAAGGACATTTTACATGTCCCCTTTCCCAAATATTTCGAGATGCCCAAATTTGAAAAATATAAGGGAAAGAATGATCCTAGAGATCATATCAAGGAGTTTTATATGGATTTTGCCAAGAGGTGGCCTATAGTGATGTCTTCTTAATGTGTCTCTTTCCACGAAGTCTAGGTGGACAAGCCTTGGACTTGTTTCTACACCTCCCCAGGGGCTCTATACAAAATTTTGCGGACCTCTCAGAGAAGTTTCTTAAACATTTCTCATTCAACCTAGACTCTGAAATTACAATGATGGATTTGTGTAATGCCAAACAACAAAAAAATGAAACCTTTGCACAATTCCTACAAAGATGGCATGGGATTGCTAGTCATTTCCCATGCTCCATGCCTGAGAAACAACTTGTGAGCATATTTTGTACCTAACCTCAACAGTGAGATATCCTTTCACATGTAAATGCATTGCCTTAATAATTTTGAAGAAGTTATTGAGAAAGGATCGTAGATTGAAAAATCCCTTGTCGCAAAAGGTTTGATTAAACCTCATTCAAAAGATAATGGGAAACATAGTAACCATCCTAATAGCTCTCACCAAGACAAATCTAAACATGTTAACCACAATCGTAATATGGTCAATGATGGTGTTACAGAAAACCACAATGTCCACAATGTCCAAAACACTCAGACTAGACCAAACAAAGGTAAACAACCTCTTGTTGTTTCTAGCAAAGAGGTTTCCTCCTCTCCTGATTCTAAGCGACGTCATTTCACTCCTTTGGGAGAACCTCTATCAAGTGTCCTCCAACAACTCGTTAATGCAAACATGGTTACCTATCCCATCACCAGACCTTGGGTTGAGGGAGAACCCAAGCCTACTTGGTATAAAGTTGATACTTATTGTGATTTTCATCGCATTGACGGTCACCCAACTGATCGATGCTTTCTCTTATGTCACTTTGTCCAAGACCTCATTGATAGTGGATATATCATTGTTGAAGAACCATCACCAAATAAAACACCCAATGAAAATCTTAAGGTGTTCTCAAACCCATTTCCCAAACATGGCGTGAAAATAAAAATGCTGACAAAGGTCCCTCTATAAATAACACTGATTTCAGTTCAATTATCTCATTTATTGAGGAAGTACCATCTACAATGGCGACCATTAAATTCAAACCTTCGAGTAATGTTGTGACCACACGCCAAAGGAAGATATGGGTTCCCATGGAAAACCAACCTTCTACATCTTCTACAGAACCTCAAACGTCCAAACCAACAACTCCTTCAAATCAAAAGTCAAACTCTAATGCCAAATCTCCCACTCCGGGTCAGTATGACTTCATCAAACAATTAACAACCATGCCAGCACATATCTCTCTAATGGAACTGCTAAAAGAGTCACCTAGCTTTCAAGATATTCTCACTTGTGCTCTAAATGAATCATGTGTTCCTCATACTCTAAATGTTCAACAGTTTCAGGATATGATCGCAAACCTTACGCCTGAAACTCCTATCCTATCTTTTGGCCCTCAAGATATGTTGAACCCAAATCTAATTAACAATAACTCCTTGTACATCAAAGCCTACATTACAGACCATAAGGTCAAGAGAGTTCTTATCGACAATGGATTGGCTCTTAACATCTTCTCTATAAAAATGCTTCGCTGCCTTGGTCATACAATAGATGACTTAGATGCTAATATCATTACCATTCATGGTTATGATAATACCGAGTGCCAGTCTTATGGTACCATCACTCTTCCCATACAAGTAGGCCTGCAGCTCCACGACATTGTATGTCATGTAGTTGACGTAGAAACGTCGTATAACCTTCTTCTGGGTAGACCTTGGATACATGTGATGCACGCAACCTTCCACCTTCCATCAATGCATAAAGTTTCCACATAACGGCAGAGAGTTCACCTTGCGTGGTGATACTGAACCCTTTGAATACTATAAGTTTTTTCAAAGCAAGGTACAAAAAAGTAAATTATTGTCCATCTACTGATAGCACAACTAGATCTAGCACAACTCCTATTGTTACCAACCGTATTGATCCTGACATAATATTGTGCCCTCATGCTTCTGCGTCTTCTTCTGAAGAATCTACATCTAAAGCATCACCTGAGGATATTCCTCACACCTCTGCACCTTCCTCTGAAGCATCTACATCTAAGGTGTCACCTGAAGTTACATTCTCCCATAAAGGCTTAGGTGAGTACACACTTGACAATGCATTTCTTGTTGGAAAACTCCCATTATCACCTCACAGCTATGGTCGTCCTAACACTCCTCATCTATGAGAACCTCCAGCTTACTATCTCAAAAACACTCTTTGGAGATGATATGGATATCTAGAAGATGAACATATTCCAATCTTTGACGAATCTTGGCTATACGAAGACAGGATGACATAATGCTATGAATCCACTGATTACACCAAGGGCCATAGAATGATGAAAAACATGAACTGGAAAGGAAGAGGCCTTGGCCCACAAGAGCATGGTGTTCTTGAACCTATGAATATCAAGTCTAATCTTTACACATATGGTCTAGGATATGAGACATATGAGAAGAGGCCTATAGTCTTTGATGTATTACCTAGTGATGAGGACTCAGATTCCGAAGCTGAGACTGGTTCCACACATAGCCTCTTCGAAGACCTAGCTGAAACTACAATTTTCCTTGAATACTTATCCATTCAAACCCTTGATGTTGTTTATCCTTCCCTCATTGATCAGGACCAACAAGTTCATATTTCCATGGACCTCTTTCAAAACGATGAGGCCATCCAGGAGTTCCTCGGGGCTCGAGACCCTTTTCCCTTGTCAGACCACAAGAAGGGTTTCAATATAAACCTTGATGCTACTGCCTACTTCAGTGAAAAACTTACAATCTCCAGTCCTAAAGAAAAATAAATTAAACACAGAAAAAATAAAAATTATATCTCGTATAGTGAAAACCTTTCTGAGGCGTTATACGAGAAGCAAAAAATGAAAAAGAAAAAGAAGAAAAGGACGCATCTCCTAGTGAAAACCTTTCAGAGGCACTAGAGAGAGGAGATTTGGATCTAGAAATATTAGACAATCTACACAAGCCTACAACATCATTTCAAGATAATGACACTTCTAATTTGTTGGTAGAAGAGACGACAACCATTAACATTAGAACTGAAGACCAACCAAAATTGTTACAACTAGGTGCCAGTTTATCATAAACTGAAATCAAATCCTTCACAACACTTCTAACCAAGTTTCAAGATGTATTCACTTGGTCTTACAAAGATATTCCCTAGGCCTTGATCCTTCTCTTGTGGTTCATCACCTTGTGGTGCACCCAGATGTTAAACCTGTAAAGAAAAAACTACGTAAAATGCATCCCAAGGTCGCATTGCTTGTTAAGGCCCAACTACAAAAATTATTGGATGCAGGTTCATACGGTGCATTGACTACTCAGAGTGGATATCTAATATGGTACCAGTTGTGAAGAAGACCCCCAGAATCCGTATTTGTACAGATTTCCATGACATTAACAAGGCATGTCCCAAGGATGACTTCCCTTTGCCTAATATTGACATGATTGTCGATTCTACTGCGGGCCATGAGATGTTATCCCTTATGGATGGATTTTTCTGGGTATAACCAAATTCAAATTTATGAAGAAGACCAGCATAAAACAAATTTTACAACCCCATGGGGGACATTTTGTTACAAGGTCATGCCTTTTGGCCTTAAAAATGTTGGTGCAACTTATCAATGTGCCATGACTATTATTTTCCACGACCTTCTTCATGACATAATGGAGGATTATGTCAATGATATTCTTGCTAAATCAAAGACTAGAGTGGATCATCCAATAGTTCTTAGGTGTATATTTGAGCGGTTAAGGGAATACAAGGTTCACCTTAATCCAAAAAAATGTGTCTTTGGTGTCACTTCAGGAAAACTTCTGGGATTCATTGTCTCACGAAGAGGAATTGAAGTGGACCCTACCAAGGTCAAAGCTATAATAGATATGTCCACCTCCTCAGAACCTTCGACAACTAAGGGGCCTACAAGGAAAAATACAGTCTATTCGTCACTTCATCTCTCAATTGGCAGATAAGTGCCATCACTTCAACCAACTTCTTAAGAAGGATGTCCAATTCAAATGGACACAAGACTGTCAAGACACCTTTGCAAAATTGAAAGAATACCTAGACATCTCATTGGTACTCATGCTGCCTATACATGATAAACCTATGTTGTTGTATACATCTACAATAGAACATGCCATTGGGGCATTATTGTGCAACACAATGATAAGGGTCAGGAACAAGTTGTGTATTACTTGAGCAGAACTCTTCTTGAACATGAGACCAAGTATTCACAGGTTGAAAAGGCTTGTTTAGCGGTTTCTTATACTTTTGGCAAGTTGTGACACTATCTCCTAAATCATACCACCAAGAAAATTTCAAGGGTTGATCCTCTTAAGTACCTACTTTTGAGACCAGTCATAACAGGACGAATGTCTAGCTGGATTGCACTACTCAACAAATTTGACATTGAAATTGTCAATCAAAAAGCTATCAAAGGTCAAGCACTGGAAGATCAACTGGCCACAACACCACTGCCAGGTTCACAACCATTAAATTTTGAATTTCCAGATGAAGACCTTTTGTACATAGAAGCAACACCCTTATGGACATTATTCTTTGATGGATCTTGCAACATCCATGGTTCTGGAGTAGGAATCATCTTGCGTACACCAGATGGAGACCTCATACCTAAATCTTATCGTATCATCTTCCCTTACACAAATAACATAACAGAGTATGAAGCATTGATAGCAGGTTTAGGGTTTGTTATCTCATGGCACCTGTAAGAATTGACAGTTCTTGGTGATTCTCTTCTATTCATTAATCAAGTTAACAGAGAGTATCAAGTAAAATATGAAAATCTCTTACCCTATAAAATAATGGTTGATAGCCTTAGAGGGTATTTCTGGATTATCAATTTTGAACAAGTTCCTCGCGTACAAAACAAAGCAGCGGATGCCATGGCAACTATCACCCTCCTTCTTTCATTCGACACTAATCAAACTCACAATGAGTTCCTTCGTTGAACATATTTTGGTGCCCGCATACGAATTTCCAAAGTCCACCATGGTTTGTGAGATTGTTGGTCTTGATCATCCCTGGTACCAGGATATATATACCTTCATTCAAACTAAAACCTACCCTCCTAGTTTTAATATAGCTAATAAAAGAGCCTTATCACAATGTGCTTTGCGCTACACCCTTCTTGCTGACACCTTGTATCGAAGAGGCTATGATGGGACTCTCTTAAGATGTCTCAATCAGGATGAAGCTAATCAGACGCTAGTTGAAGTACATTTAGGTATTTTTGGTGCCCATACCAGTAGAATGGTCCTTGCAAAGAAGATCTTGTGCATTGGATACTACTGG
The DNA here is from genome assembly GCA_019776745.2 of Taxus chinensis. Lineage (NCBI taxonomy): Eukaryota > Viridiplantae > Streptophyta > Pinopsida > Cupressales > Taxaceae > Taxus > Taxus chinensis. The sequence continues at coordinate 1,035,474,543 of CM034146.1, read as the reverse complement.
CCCACAATGGAGGAAGATGCATGAAGCTTTGTGAAGAAATGTCAGCTTTCCAAAAACATGGTAATCTCATTCATGCACCATCCCAAGCCTTGCAATCCATTACTTCACCTTGGCCTTTTTCAAAATGGGGACTTGATTTAATTGGAAAAATAAAGCCCACATCTTCTGATGGCCACACATTTATTATAACTACCACTGAGTATTTCACCAAGTGGGTTGAGGCTATGCCTCTTACCAATATTATTGGGTGTAATATTTCTAAATTCATTTTCAACCATATTATCTGTCATTTTGGCATCCCTACTGCTATTGTCACTGACAATGGTGGTTCTTTCAAAAACAAGGATCTCAAGGCCCTAGCTAAAAAATATAATATCCACCTAAAATGGGCTACACCCTACTATCCACAATGTAACGGCCAATCCAAAGCATCAAACAAGACTATCAAATCCATTCTAGAAAAGAAAGTCAATAAACATGGACATAATTGGCATACGTGGTTGTATCCCGCCCTCTGGGCCTACCACACTTCCTTCTGTACTCCTACATGAGCTACTCCATTCTCCCTAGTATATGGCTCTGAAGCCATATTACCTATTGAAGTTGAACTGCCTTCACTTCGTGTCTCCCTTCAGCACCTCATTCATGAAGAGGATTACTGTGTTGCATGCCTTATAGAGCTGGAATTACTGGACGAGAGATGGCTTCATGCCTTAGACCATATGCATGTATATCAGAATAGACTGTGTCATAATTATAATCACAAGATCAAACCTCAACAATTTTAAATCAATGATTTGGTCCTAAAGGAAAATTAGAAGAACACAACTAAACCATGAGAAAAACAGGGAAAATTTGAGCCTAATTGGTTGGGTCCTTATGTTATAACTACTAAATTTGGATCTGGCTCATACAAAATATCTACTGAGGATGGAAAAGAGTTGAAGGAGCCTATGAATGCCATTCATCTGAAGAATTTCTACTCCCGAGTCTCCGAAGAGTAGCCCTTGTGCTGGGGGCATATCAATGCATCCACCTGTTTCATCATTTCACTTTGTTTCCCACTTGTAACTTTTTGCCTCAATGTGTGTCACATGTTCTCCTTGTTAGGTTGTCATGTCCATTGTCTACCACTATTTTTCACCTTCCATTATGCTTTCATTCACTTCCTTCATGCATAGCATGTTGGTTTTGACTTGGGAATTTCCTTTTCCCTCTTCTTTGGCGTGTGGTTCAAAATTCCAAAAAGACCAAAAACATTCAAAAATGTTTCACAAAACTTCAAAAACAATATAAAATTGTTCAAAATCCCAAATATAAAATTGTTCAGAAAATACAAAAAAACATACAAAATGTTTTGAAAATGCTTTCCTAAAAAATAACACTCTCAAGACTATGTAATTTCGTTCATCATTTTCTTCATCTAATTGTTCCCAATCATCTTTTCCAATCAATCAAACCACTCTTTGCAATGTAACTTTGCTTAGGGACATCACTTGGATTTGGCTTTCTCTTGGGGGCAACTTGACATCTGTTCATTTCTTCATTGTATAAAACACTTAGAAAGTCTTTGGACATTTTATTGTTGTGAGCTGTGTTATATTATAGATTGCTTGTTAGTATTTAACATTGGTGTGCTTTTGTTCACTAGCTTGTTTGTTGTATTTGTTTGTTTAAAGTTTGTACATATGGAATGTTGTCTTGTATATTCTTAGCTTAGTCTCTTATGTTTGTTAGTTACAATAACCAGTACTCTGTGTATCTGGAATGTGCTTATGGACCAATTACAGTAAATTTATTTACATCTTAGTTCACATATAACATTGGTGTTATTCCTTCTTGTTCATATTGGGTTTGTTTTCAATGCTTGTTTTGTATTTTTTGCTTTGCATGTGTTGTGTTTTTATTCTGGTTTATTTACGCCATGGAGAATTTTCCTTTTTGTTGTGTATTCATGTTTTCTTGCATTTTCTTTGCATTTGTCTTTTCAATTCCTTCCAAAACTCATAAAATTCAAAAAAAATCAAATATTTCAAAATTAAAAAAAATCAGATATTTCAAAAAACCAAAAATATAAAAAAAATTATACAAAATTCGAACAAACATTCACTTATCATAGAAATCCTACAATTGGAAAACCCTTAAAGTGAATCATTCAAAATCTCAATACAATCTTGATAAATGTCATACTTTTATCTATTACCCTAGTGATCGTGCCAATCTTACAACTATCACTTTCTTCCCTTTGCATGATATGCTAACTCTACTTGGGGCAAGCCACAAAATTGTTTTTCCTTCACGTTATATAACTTTGCCTGGGGAAATTTCAAATTTGATCATTTGCACAACATATTCAACAAGAGTGTCATAAGGAGTTGCTTTAACTCTGCTCTTCCAGTTTGATCCTATTCCCACTTGGGAGCATTTGTATCTACTTAATCATCATTGTGGCACACATTAGGGGCATAGCTGATTGTCTTCTTTTTTGACTTTGTGTTGCATTGTTGATGTTTAATTTTTGGACCACTTATAAGTAGTGTGATTACATCTTGGTTTCTTTATAACCCTGATGTTGGCACCTACTTTGTATATTGGGTTTGTTTTCCTTTTTATCTTTTCTTTGCTGCATGTGTTTGTTTACGCACATTTGGGTTAACCATCTTGATTCTTGTATAATCATGGTGAAAACTCTATTGTGTAGCAACAAAAATAAGGTTTTTCTAAAATTATTCTCCAAATGAACGTTCATGCTACGAGCACAGTCCTTTCCCATCCTTGTTCCAATCCCTTGCTTTCTTCCTATCAAGTGGTTTTCCACCACCTTGCTGCATCATCCACCCACTTGAGGGGGCATTCCTCTACCATTCTATTTGTGGGCATCCTAATGCTTCATTGATTGTTGGGGCATCCAAATGCTTCACTTATTTCTACTTATTGGGGCATCCCAATGCTTCACAATTTTTTGCTCGATGGTCTGCATGCGTCTACTATCTTTAAAAGCACTATTACTTCGCAATAGAACTTTAAAGAGGGGGAAAATGTAGACACCCCAAAATTACACACCTGTTTCCACCTGTTCCCAGTTTATCCTAATACACCATGTTATTCACCCATTTGTGATTAATTGATTAAATTGATTAATTCATACACATTGCACCCTTTGGATTAATTAAATTAATCCCATGTATCCTTAGTACCCCTTTAGCTAAGTTAATTACCATTTATTAATTAAATAATTAATTAATTAAGTGTGTGCACATCCTAGTCAACTTCCACTTGGTCAACATCCACTTAAACTCCACTTGGACTCCATATCCTCATCCTAGTTAACTGCACTTCTAGAATCCTAGAAAGGTGGGGGCAATTGAATTACACGTACAACCACCTTCCCTGATGCAACTTCTCCAATTAATTTATTTACTGCCCCTAAATGCCTCGACACTACTGTAACTTCCTCCAATGCTATTTTTAGCATGTGCATTCAACTGTGTGTAACTAATTTCCAACTACTTCTGCCTCTATAAATTACAGGCTTACTCTCTTACAAATTCTCTTGATTTAAGTACAATCACTCTACTAAATTTCCAAGCCAAAGTATCTGTGTCTGTAGCATTTGCACTCACATTTGAAGAACATTCAAGAGCACCCACATCCATTTGCAAGGTTCCACAGACAAAGTCTCTACAACCTTAATAAGGTTTGAACTGAAGGATTACAAGGAGGTTTGCATTGTATTTTGTTTGTCTTCCATTCTCAGGTAGTTTTCATTGTTTACATATACAACCCTTTGGATCTTGAAATCCTTATTTACACTTTTCTTACAATATTTGTTGCTTCTAAATTTAACTTATTCAATAGAAAAGGTGACACCTCACAATACGTAAAGGCTTTCTACACCTCTTGTCTAGACTTTGTGGATAACATTGATTTTTTTTTACCAAGGTTGTTTTTAGATGTCTCAAGAATTATGCCTTAGAGTGGTGCTACAACCGACCAATGGGATCCATAGGTTGTTTCAATCCATTGGATGATAGATTCTTAACCCACTTTTCAATCAATATTAGAAAAATGGTAATGATCTCTCAAGGTACACAACTTAAATAGGGATATAAAGAGCCTATAAGTAACCATGTGTTTGAATACAAAACTATGCTTGCAAAGATGGCATATCACATATATGAAAGTTAACTACAAGAAATGTTTACTCATATTTTACTCCAACAATTGAAAAAAACTCCGTGCTTCAAACTTATCAATCTTTCAATGAACTTTTTCATTCCATTAAGAAATATGAGACCAAGCTCTTGTTGCAAATATGCTCAAGTATGGGACTAACACCCCCATATCTAGTGGAGACAAATTTCATAGTAAGACGACATTCAACATTAAGGATAGTGATAAACCTACCTTTAGATGACATAAGAGGTCAAAAATAACATTAATATTGTATTGCAACCAAGTCTCAAGATTTTCCTTCCTACTATTAAGTGAAGGCAATTTACACAATTATTTGAACCTCTTCAATAAGTGCTTAAATGGTTTCTTGAATGCAATATTATTTTTTTAACTCCAGAATGTGAACTTAACCCATTCAAACAACCAAAATAGAACTTTTATTTAAATGCATATTATGAGTATCTCAAATCTTTATGACATATTATGAATAAATGCTTTGGCTTAAGCCATAAGTAAGATACATGACATTGTTGATAATTTGAATCATATTCAAGTGAAAGATCAAAACACTATATTGAATGAATTCATAGCAAAAAAAATAAGAACTTGAAATTTTTTACATAACACCCACAACTTCCACTAGTTTCATATGTTCCAATAGTGTCCAATGATCACCCAATAGATCATTTCATACATGTGGTTATGATTGAGAAAGAATGGTGACTTACTATTACATTATATGACATAAGATAGAAAAGAGGATTCTATCAATAGACCCTTATTTATGCATGATTTGACATATTACATTTGACAAAGAGCATCATGATGGACAATGTTTTAAGTGAAAACATTTGCACAATGAAATTCCTTGCTACCTTAAGTAATGTGAAGTTGAAAATTGAAAATTTCCCTGCTTTTGAGAAGTTCAAAATTGAAAATTTTTAAGTTAAAAGCCTTCTCTGTTGTCCTGGTAATGTGAAAAGTCAAGAAATTGGAAAAATCTGTGTTTTTGGGTCTTTTTGTGTGATTTTCGGGCCTGTCGGACATTTTTGTCCCAAGTTTCCCAAGTTCATTTGGGCTCTTTGTTCCCCGATCGGCTGCTTTACCCGAAGTCTGTTCCTTTCGGGCCCGTCGGAACTTTTGTCCCAAGTGTCCCAAGTTCACCCAGACCCATTGTTCCCTTTCCGTCTGATTCGGCCGAATCACGTACTCTGCGTACTTTCATCCCTCATGTCCCAGAAGCATTTGTGCACACTTTTCCCGCATCGCCCGTATCATCCGAATCCCACTTTCGCGTCCCGCGTGTCCCAAATGAACCAAAGGCCATTCAAGTTATTTTTTCCCACTCTTCACAAATATCTTGCTTTCCAAGTTGGTAGGTGTGTATTTAATACGCATTAATTGTCTTTCTCTCTCCCAAACGGCTATATAATGAATTTCCCCCTATTCATTTTACACACTGCTTTCTTGCTATCCATTGCTCATACCTTTGTGATCAAGATTTTTGTGCGCATACTCATTTCCCCTGCAATTTCATCCTGAGTCCAGATTGTAACTTTGGCTCCTCAAATTGCTAACAACATGAAGATTAAATTCCAAGGCCAGGAGCAAGTCTCACCGCTCGAGTCTACCGTTCCCGATATCGGGGACAGTGAGGTTTGCCACCTCGACTTTGGAGATTTTTGGGCAAGAATGACTGATGCAAACCCTTCACCTATGGCACAGATGATTCATGACAGTGGTTTGGCATTCGCTGGTGGTTTCCCTATCTCGGTGCAATGCGCAGATACAGTACTCTCCTGCGGTGCTCATTTCAACCCTGATTCAAGTGAGCTGAAAAATGTGCATGGGGAACTCATCGCCAAACTTGACGCTGCCGCCATTGGCACTGCCCTAAGAATTCCAGAGATGGATAATGCTATAGTAATTTCTCAAAACCAGGCGTAAGCCCTATTTGATCAGGACAGTGAGAAATATAAGGCGCGGGTGGCGAAGTCCTGACTTTAAAAACCTAAAAAGGGGGCGTCTCGCCTATCCAAGGTTCTTTTCCATGTAAATTTCAATGAGGAATTTTCAGATTTTATAATCCTACTGGATCGGGTCATGGGCTTACCCTCTACAAATGAGTTCCATTTTTGGATGTGCCCGCTTATCAATATGGTGTGCGAAGGGACTTAGAATATCAATTGGGAAGAGATCATTAGTATGAACCTAGCAGAGCAGCTATCCAATGTGCAACAAACTAATAAGTTCTATATGACTTCATACTTTATGTATACTCTGGCAGCATCGAGGCAATGGTTTGGCTTCTCATACATTGATGCTCACAAGGGTGAACCCGTATATTCCTACTACCCTCAGTTCACCCTGGAAACTAGAAATCACAACTTCATAAGGGTGAATGATGCCTTCACCATGTACATTGTAAGGATTCTAGAGAGCGATACAACAAGGAGATCTTTTGATGAAGCTATGAATTTGATATCACACTACGGTGCCTACTTCATCCAATTTAGAAAATTTTCCTATATAAGGCTTGCTGGCTATGAGAGCACTCCTCTCAAGCTCCCCATGTTCTGCAATGATAAAATGGCTTTAATAGAAGTATGCAGGCAATTGGACAAGTTGCATAGAACCTGCGGGGATAAGAAAATTATTGGTTTGCACTTTCCCATCTCTTTGGGAAACTACACCTGTAAAATGGCTTTAGATGCACAAAACATAGAAAGAGCCCTAGCTCCCATTACTGTCCATTTCTTCAGGCCAAGAACATGTTTTGAATTGAAGAAGTTTATTGAGCAGAACATCAAGATCACTTATCATCATAGGGCAGACAGAGAAGATTATTGGGCTGACTATGTTGATGATTTTGAAGCAAGGACGAGGCATTATGGCAGATTTTCTCTTCAACTAATTCAAGAGCTTAACCTGTAACAAGTTCCTGAACGGCTCCAGGATGATAATTCTGACATGTACTCATATGAGTATGAAAATGTGGTCAAACACACTCCCTTGGAGGATTTGGATTGGTTCAAAAAGGAGAAGGACGATCTGGCGGAAATCCTAGCTCCCGTCTTGGTAAGAACCAAAATCTGGTTTGACAGGAGAGTTCGCGAACTCAGAAGGAATTCAGGTGAATCCTCCAAAGACACCTCAACACCAAGAAAAGAGGCATTGTCACCTGATTCGAGAGCAACTGTGCAGACCCCTCCTGCTTTGTTAACTCAAGGTCCCACAGTCTCCACTCCTTCCTCAACCACCCAGGTATACCAAAAGAAAGTCAGAGAAGTCAAGAAGGATCCTATGGAGGAAGATCCCCTAAGGAAGCATACAGAGTTGCCCTCAGGCCCAGAGAACATCATTGTTCTCAGTGAAAGTGAGGATAGTGAAGTGCCAGTCTCTTCAAGCGCTCCAGAAGCCCCCATGGATAAAGAAAAGGAGGTCCAAAGCACTGAGGTTCTTGGTACTAGTGACTCCTCTGTACTAGAAGCCCCAAGTGCTCCACTCATATCCCAACCAGAGGCAGCAGCAGTGCAAACCTTCGGTGCCATTAGTTCTTTGTCTCTTGGTCCTCTTTCCCCACCTACTTCTTCCTCCTCCTCTTTTGCATGGGTGCAGCGTCTTGTTGACAATAGGAAGAGAAAGTCTTCCTCCTGAATCTCAGGACCCAATTTTGATGTTGTGGTGGCCTTATTAATCACCACCCCTCCTACTCCTACCAAAAAGACTAGAACTACCTCCAGAATAGTATCTGATGCTCAGGGCCAACAATTCCTGGAGATAGCCAAGCCTAAGGTAGACAAGCCAGAGCAATATTTGCAAGCATCCGACCTTAAGCTCTCAAGAATTCCTATGGGAGAGTCTACCCCTGAAGGTGAGATCCACAATCTTCAGGAAATATTCACTAGAGTCATTGGGAGGGTAGAGAAAGGACAACAAACCATAGAGCAATTGGAGGAGCAAGCCCAGATTCTTACAATTTTCATCAAGTCACTGCTGTCCAAGGACAAAGTTTTAGATCCTACCCCACTGACTACTCTTCCACCACCTGTGATTCTCAGCCAAGATGAGGTGCAGAGTATCAAAGATATACACAAGTATTCCATCTATGGAAGGGCTATGGAGGCCATGGTGGATGACATGCTCATTGCAGGACTGAATTTCATTAGAGAAGCCTTCAAACTCAATGAGAAGGTAAATAATTTGCAACAGAAGCTCTCCTCCACTATTGGGAATATAGATAAAGAACTCAAACTCTAGAGCAGTTGCATAGTAGACCTTCACCTTATGGGACATGCTGATGAAAATATTTTGATGGCAAGCAAGGTCTTCGATGATGCAAAAGATAACTTGTCAAAGTCATGGGTATACAGCGTGGAATGGAAAATTAAGGTGTTGGAGGAGGCTTTGGGAGAGTTAAGAAATAAGGCACCTTCAAGACTAGTTGTATCTACCTTCAAGGATATACATTGCCATCTCCATGATGAGACTTCTGGTGTGCCTCTCTCTTTACAAGAAATTAAAGCTCAATTCAGAGCTTTTGTCAAAGAGAATTTGTTCAGGGAGGAGTCTATTTCTAAAGAAAAGGTAAAGGAGATCTGCTCTCTCCAGTCTGCTATTGAGGAGGTGAATAAATATTATCATACTCATGTCGAATTTGACAAAGAAATGGAGAAGTGCCTCAGATTTTGGACTCAGTCCACTGCCAACACATCAGTCCCACGAGGCAAAGACATAGCAGAGGCATTGAAAAGATTCAGATAGCGGATCTTAAAGTCAGTGGGCCCCTCTCATTCGTGATCTCCTGTCTTCTTCTCCTAATTCTTCTCTTTTCTTCCTTTCTTCTCATATTTAATGTAATTAGTTGCGGTATTGCGATTAGCAGCCCTCTAACTAAACATTAGTTAAAATAAGTAGTTACCAAGGATAACTAATTTGTAAACTATATAATGGCCTCTCCTCGCCATTTTTAGAGGGGAACTTGGCTTATCTTTGAAAGTGTAAAGAAATCATAAAGAAATCAATACAGAAGGATTTTCATTCTTTGTCTATCTGGGTCTTTTTATTCGCAAGCTATTCATTAAATCTTGTTAGATCATTTGTCTGCATTATGCTGAGAAGCTTTGTATTCTTATAGATGTTATCCATAGAACTTTGTGTCTCTTCATGTTTCATCTTATTAATGTGGGTACAAATGATCTTATTTCAATTCACTATATTCTTGCACGCATAAGGAATTATTCTGTCATCTATAATTCTGGGTGGTGCCTTTCTACTTATTTTCACATTTTCATTCCTCTGTCCTTTTGTAATTGGTGATCTATTTAGGAAACACTTTTATGATATCCAAGTTCCATAGTGAAACCACACTTTGTACATGTGTAAATAGGTTCTTTTTTGAATAAGGGAACCTCTCCCATTAAAGAGGAGGGACTTCTTGTCCCCTGACTGTTGCTCTTCTTAAAGTTCCTTTTCGAACGAATAACAGTTTTTGGCAACTCCGTTGGGGAATCGTATTCCAGTTCCATAATCATTTATCGATCATCTTTTGATCTGGTGACTCCACGTTTTACTCGAGGGAGAAAGGCCCTTGGTATTGAAGATTCTCAGTTTCAGCTTTTGGAACAGCAGGGTTTTCCTTTCCCTTTCGCAAGGAGAAATAGAGAGGCTCATTCAACAAGCACTCCTCCTATCAAAGATAGAATCCCTACGTGTGGTATTCCTTCAAAGCAAATCAGTCCTAATCTCTGAGCTCTGATCCTTGCTGGTGTTTCAGTTCATCTTCAAGCCATTTTTCCAAGAATGGCGGTACCATTGCCTTGGGGCCATTGTGTTGGGCCTCTTGCCCTTCCTCAACCTTTGCATGAGTTACCCAGAGGTAATCGGAAGAACTTTCCTAAATTCAAGGGTGATGGCAAGGTACATCCTAATGAACACATCGTGGCCTTCATAGTTACATGTGGAGTTCTGGGAGTTGAACATGGAGACATCTCCGTAAGGATTTTTGTTGAGACTTTGCAAGATAATGCTGCTAATTGGTTCCATCACCTTCCGGCTGGAGCTATCACTAGTTGGAACATGATGAGAACTAGGTTTGAAAACCGTTTCAAACCGGCGGAAGACGTGCATGCTTTGCTAGCTCAAATTTCTCAAATAAAGAAGGAATCACAAGAGCCCATGAGAGAATTTGTGGCTCGATTCAATAGGTTAATTAACAAAATTACACAAGACACTTAACCTGTAGAACAAATCCAAAAGTGCTTCTTCCTAAACACCCAATTACCTGAAGTTAGTTATGCATTGAGAAGGGCTAATCTTACAACATTGGCCGAGGATCAAACTCTTGCTGTTAGTGTTGAAGATGATTTAATCATGTCAGGAAAGTTGAGGAGAGACCCTTCTAGATCTAAGTCTTCTCCTTCCTCCTCTTCCACTCCTGGACCTAATACTGATCCATTGGTACAAAAACTTGCAAATGATCTCATCGCCATTAAGAAACAATTGGCTCAGCATGCTCCATATGCAGACATTCCAAGGAGGAATTTTCAGCCCAGAAATCATTTTCCTGCTTCTCAAACAAGGCTAGCGCTTGAAGGACCTCCTATTAAAGTCCCTGTCAATGCAACCTGTGAAGTTGAAGAACCAGAGGATGAGGAGGTTAATGAAGATTGTGAAGAATTTGTTGAAGAAGTTGATGATGGAACGGAAGAACTTGAGGGATCTCGAGTTAATTTCTTCACCACTGAAGGCGTTGATGAAGGAGATGATTATGATGAAGTAGTAGCAGACATGAATAGCGAATCATACGCTGTCATGACTTGAGAGCAGACAAATCAGAGGGAGAAAGTGATGCAGCCCACCAAAAAATCTAAGGAGTAGCCGGCAACTATCCCTGTAATTGCAAAAAGAGGATCTCCTATCCCCATTTCATCCACGCCAAAGGTGAGTCCTGTCAATTCTGCTACTAAAGTTACTTCTTTTTCTCCTAAAACTGATAAGCCTAGGATCCCAAGCAATGATAGCCCGTTCACTTCTGGGTCTTTCGATATTATTGATCACCTGAAAAAGACTAAGGTTCAAATCTCAGAGGCTGAATATTATCAAACCCATCCCAAGGCTTTTGCTAAAATGATTCACTTTGTCAATTCTCATTCTAAAACTACCTCTAAAGGCCTTTTACCCACTCCATCTTCTGCACCACAACCCAATCTGGTAGCCGCTGTCACCTCACCCAATGACAAAATCAAACCATTCTATGTGACACTCCTTATAGCCGGCCATAGGCTCAGTAATTACGTCATAGACTCAGGGGCATCAGACAATGTAATTCCTGCCAAAGTAGTTCATGCCTTAGGCCTAACTCTCACACGCACTTACGGATCTTGTTATTCCATGGAGAGTAAGGAAGTGCCCCTGGTCGGAAGAATTAAGGATGCACAAGTGGATTTTGCTACTTTTCCTGAGAAGAAAGTTTTGGCTACTATCCTAGTAGCAGACATTCCTCCTTCATATGGGATGCTGCTAAGTAGAAACTTCTGTAAGGATGTGGGTGGAGAAATTCAAATGGATTGGTCACATGCCCTCATACCTGTTAATGGGCCAATGAAGAAGTTGCTTCCTGAGAAGCAGTCTGAGTATATTGTACAAAAAATAGATGATCCCAAAGCACAAATACTCTATGAGGATATGGGGCATGGCAACTACATGATTATGTCTCCAGAAGAAATCCAACTCCCCAAAGTGTCACCTAAGGATCCTAATGGTGTTTGGATATTAGAGTTTGATGGAAGTTGTTCTTCAGCTGGTTCTAGAGCTGGTGTCATATTGGTGTCGCCTGAAGGAAGCATTCATCCTTTCTCATTCAAGTTGCAATTTGAAAATACCAATAATATAGCAGAATACGAAGCTCTCATTCTCGGGCTTCATGTGGCAAAAGAACAGGGTGTGAAGAATCTCCTAGCTCATGGAGATGAGGAACTGATTGTCAAGCAAGTTAGAAACCTCTTCCAGGTAAAGAATAGAAGATTGAAACATTACAGGAATCAGGTTTGGGACTCCATTGAATTTCTTGACGCCTTCTCCATCGAAGCAGTGCCTAGGGAGGAGAATACCAGGGCTGATTCACTAGCAGTCTCAGGGTCATTGCTTATACCTCATCCTGATTTCTCTCAAGATAAGTTTACCATTGAGATGATCCATAGACCCAGTGTACCTGATAATACAAGTAACTGGCAAGTTTTCAATGATGATCAACACCTGCTTTCTTTCTTAGAACTCAAGGATAATTTTGAACAGTTGTACTTTGAAGGAAGCGTTAATTTTCCTCGTGAAAGTGTGCCCTTTAATGAAGAAGCCGTCAAAGAAGAAGAGGCGGATCAAGATGGATGTATCAAACTCAAAGGAAACAAGATTCCAAAAGGATTGGTGAGTTTAGAAGAACTGTTTGACAAACATGACAAGTATGTAAAGTTTAAAGCTTCTACTGGACCTCAACAATCAGCTGAATATGACAAAGTTAATATTGGGAGTTCTACTGACCCTAAACTCGTGAACATTGGAAAATGTTGTACACCAGATGAGAGGAAGAAGGTAATTAATCTTTTAAAGAAGTATAAAGATGTTCTTGCTTATTCCTATGAAGACTTAAAAGCCTTTCAACCAAAGGAGATGCAGCATTTTATCCCTCTCAAACCTGGAATTAAGCCTTTCAAACAGAAGCAGAGGCAATACAATCCTAAGATAGCTGAACACCATTTTTCAGGAAATACAGAAGTTATTAAAAGCCAAAATCATTTTTCCTATTCACCATTCAACATGGATTGCCAATATTGTGCCTGTTAGAAAGAAAAATGGTGAGATCCGCATCTGTGTCGATTTTAGGAATATGAATCAAGCTTCTTTAAAGGACAACTATCCTTTACCCATGATGGATCAGGTCTTGCAAGCAGTAACAAGATCCAAAATGTTGTCTATGCTTGATGGCTTCTCAGGATATAACCAGGTAGAAGTTAATACCGCAGATCAACACAAAATGGACTTTCACTACCCCTTGGGGTACCTTTGCTTACAAAAGGATGCCTTTTGGGCTCATTAATGCCGGTGCCACTTTTCAAAGGGCTATGGACTTGGCCTTTGGAAGTTTTAAAGGGAAGTGTATTTTCGTATACCTTGATGACTTGACTGTATTTTCTAAAACAAGGACAGATCATTTTCAGCACTTGGAAACAGTTCTTCTGAAATGTAGAGAACATGGGATCTCTTTAAATCCTAAGAAATATATTTTTTGTGTCATGGAGGGGAAATTATTGGGGCACGTTGTCTCCAAAGATGGTATAAAAATTGATCCTGAGCGAGTTCAAGCTATTCAGCAAATTCCTCTTCCAACTAGCAAGAAGGGAGTGCACTCTTTCTTTGGTAAGATTAACTTTCTGAGGAGATTCATCCCTGATTTTGCAGAGATAACTTTGAATATCTCTCAAATGATGAAAGGAAAATAGAATGTTTGGTTGGTCTCCCGAAGGGAAAGGGGCTTTTGAAGGTATTAAAAAGGCTATTGCTAAGACTCCTATTTTAGCGTGTCCAAATTTCAACAAAGATTTTATTATCTATTGTTATGCCACAGATAACACCCTGGCTGCTGTTTTGACTCAAAAAGATTCTAATGATCATGAACTCCCAATTGCATTCATGAGCTACATTCTAAAAAATCATGAGCTAAGATACACCATAATGGAGAAACATGCTTTTGCAGTGGTTAAAGCTGTCAAGCAGTTTTGTTTTTACATTCTTAATTCTCACTCCACAGTATTTGTACCAGATACAACCATCAAGTCCATTCTCACACAACAGGAGTTCGGATCCAAGAGAGGGAACTGGGTGGCCAAGGTCCAAGAATATGACATTGACATCAGACCAACTAAGCTCATTCGTGGAAAAGGCCTATGTGAGCTCATTGCTGAGGGAGCTGGGCATGGGTTACTAGAGGATGAGGCTGATCTTCCTACCATTTTGTTTCTTGGCTCAATCGATGAATGGTATGCTGATATCACACATTTTCTCACCTATGGTGAGTGCTCCTCTCATTTGACTACCAAAGAAAAGAGAGCTATTAAAATAAGGTCAGCCCAATATGTTTTGTGGGAAAATGCCTTGTTTAAGCGTGGATTGGATGGGAGATTTTTAAAATGTGTGGAAAAGGAACAACAGAAGAAGCTACTTTCTACTTTTCATAATCAGGCATGTGGAGGGCACTACTCATCAACTATTACTGCTCATAATATTCTTCATGGAGGATATTACTAGCCTACCTTGTTCAGGGATGCATCAAAGTGGGTTGATAAATGTGAAGCATGTCAGACTTTCATGGGTAGACCCAAGTTGGCCTCTTTGCCCCTTAAACCAGTTGTGATTGAAGAGCCTTTTCAACAATGGGGTTTAGATTTCATTGGGACACTTAATCCTTCTTCTAGTGCTGGTCATACCCATGTATTAACCACCACAGATTATTTCACCAAGTGGGTAGAAGCCATTCCAGTAAAGAGTACTACTTCAGAAGTAGTATGCAGTTTTATCAAAGAAAACATCTTGGTAAGGTATGGTGTGCCAAACAAGATTGTGACAGATAATGCTTCAAATTTTTCTTCAACCGAGATGATGGATTTTTGTTATGGATATGGCATCTCCCTGGCTCACTCCTCAGATTATTATCCTCAGGGGAATGGACAAGCAGAATCAACAAATAAAAATATGGTAGCTATAATAAGGAAGTTAGTTAATGAGTCCCAACGGAACTGGCACAAGAAACTCTATGATGCTCTTTGGGCAGATAGGATCACGCCTAAGAGAGCCATTGGGATGTCTCCTTTTCAAGTAGTATATGGAGTGGAAGCTCAATTGCCAGTCACAAGTGGAGCTACCAGCCTTGCATCTAATGAAGGCCATTGAAGACACCAGTTTCAATGATTCTTTGGATAAGAGGATCATGTACCTCTACAAATTGAATGAGGACATATTGAAAGTTGCTAATAGGATATCTGCCCACCAACAAAAAGTTAAGGTCTTATTTGATAAAAAGGCCAGGTTCAGAGATTTCAAAGTTGGAGACATTGTTTTATTGCGGGATAAAAGACATGAACCTCGTGGTAGCCATGGCAAGTTTGATTCCCTTTGGCTCGGACCTTTCAAGATCAGGCCCTTTGCTAGTAAGAATTCTTTTTACCTTGATTACATGGACGGTTCTTCTCTCCCACTTCCTTATAGTGGGTAGTACCTGAAATTGTTTAAGTCATAGGTGATTAGGAAGTCCTTTTGTATATTCTGTATAGCGTTTTGCTTTTCCTTCCTTCTCTTTGTTTTTGTGTGTTGTCTTCTGTATTGTTTTGATTTGGTGACTCCATGACCCAATGGATAAGGTACTGGTCTACTTCCGCTAGTTTGTCTAAATTCTTGCCTTGTCTCATTCTTTGAACTTATGCCAAGTCATCCCCAAAAGGAGCTAGTTGTTGTCCACTCAAAATTTCCCTGATTTTGAGGAGTTGAAAATTGAAAATTTTTAAGTTAAAATCCTTCTCTGTTGTCCTAGTAATGTGAAAAGTCAAGAAATTGGAAAAATCTGTGTTTTTGGGTCTTTTTGTGTGATTTTCGGGCCTGTCGGAAATTTTTGTCCCAAGTGTCCCAAGTTCATTCGGGCTCTCTGTTCCCTGATTGGCCACTTTACCCAAAGTCCGTTCCTTTCGGGCCCGTCGGAACTTTTTGTCCCAAGTGTCCCAAGTTCACCCGGGCCCATTGTTCCCTTTCCGTCTGATTCGGCCGAATCGCGTACTCCGCGTACTTTCGTCCCTAATGTCCCATAAGCATTTGTGCACACTTTTCCCACATCGCCCGTATTGGCCGAATCGTGCTTTCGCGTCCCGCGTGTCTCAAATGAACCAAAGGCCATTCAAGTTAATTTTTCCCGCTCTTCACAAATATCTTACTTTACAAGTTGGTAGGTGTGTATTTAATACGCATTAATTGTCTTTCTCTCTCCTAAATGGCTATATAATGAATTGCCCCCTATGCGTTTTGCACACTGCTTTCTTGTTATCCATTGCTCATACCTTTGCGATCAAGATTTCTGCGCGCATACTCATTTCCCCTGCAATTTCATCCCAAGTCCAGATTGCAACTTTGGCTCCTCAAATTGCTAACAACATTAAGATTAAATTCCAAGGCCAGGAGCAAGTTTCACCGCTCGAGTCTGTCACTCCCGATTTCGGGGACAGTGAGGTTCGCCACCTCGACTTTGGAGATTTTTGGGCAAGAATGACAGACGCGAACCCTTCACCTATGGCACAGATGATTCATGATAGTGGTTTGGCATTTGTCGGTGGTTTCCCTATCTCGGTGCAATGCGCAGATACAATACTCTCCTGCGGTGCACATTTCAACCCTGATTCGAGTGAGCTGAAGAATGTGCATGGGGAACTCATTGCCAAACTTGACGCTACTGCCATTGGCACTGCCCTAAGAATTCCAGAGATGGATAATGCTATAGTAATTTCTCAAAACCAGGTGCAAGCCCTATTTGATCAGGACAGTGAGAAATATAAGGCGTGGGTGGCGAAGTCCTGACTTAAAAAACCTAAAAAGGGGGCGTCTCGCCTATCCAAGGTTCTTTTCCATGCAAATTTCAATGAGGAATTTTCAGATTTTATAATCCTACTGGATCGGGTCATGGGCTTACCCTCTACAAATGAGTTCCATTTTTGGATGTGCCCGCTTATCAATATGGTGTGCGAAGGGACTTAGAATATCAATTGGGAAGAGATCATTAGTATGAACCTAGCAGAGCAGCTATCCAATGTGCAACAAACTAAGAAGTTCTATATGACTTCATACTTGATGTATACTCTGGCAGCATCGAGGCAATGGTTTGGCTTCTCATACATTGATGCTCACAAGGGTGAACCCGTATATTCCTACTGCCCTCAGTTCACCCTGGAAACTAGAAATCACAACTTCAGAAGGGTGAATGATGCCTTCACCATGTACATTGTAAGGATTCTAGAGAGCGATACAGCAAGGAGATCTTCTGATGAAGCTATGAATTTGATATCGCACTACGGTGCCTACTTCATCCAATTTAGAAAATTTTCCTATATAAGGCTTGTTGGCTATGAGAGCACCCCTCTCAAGCTCCCCATGTTCTGCAATGATAAAATGGCCTTAATAGAAGTATGCAGGCAATTGGACAAGTTGCATAGAACTTGCAGGGATAAGAAAATTACTGGTTTGCACTTTCCCATCTCTTTGGGAAACTACACCTGCAAAACGGCTCTAGATGCACAAAACATAGAAAGAGCCCTAGCTCCCATTACTGTCCATTTCTTCACGCCAAGAACCTATTTTGACTTGAAGAAGTTTATTGAGCAGAACATCAAGATCACTTATCATCATAGGGCAGACACAAAAGATTATTGGGCTGACTGTGTTGATGATTTTGAAGCAAGGAGGAGGCATTATGGTAGACTTTCTCTTCAACTAATTCAAGAGCTTAACCTGTACCAAGTTCCTGAAGGGCTCCAGGATGATAATTCTGACCTGTACTCATATGAGTATGACAATGTGGTCAAACACACTCCCTTGGAGGATTTGGATTGGTTCAAAAAGGAGAAGGACGATCTGGCGGAAATCCTAGCTCCCGTCTTGGTAAGAACCAAAATCTGGTTTGACAGGAGTGTTCGTGAACTCAGAAGGCACTCAGGTGAATCCTCCAAAGACACCTCAACACCAAGAAAAGAGGCATTGTCACCTGATTCGAGAGCACCTGTGCATATCCCTCCTGCTTCGTCAACTCAAGGTCACTCAGTCTCCACTCCTTCCTCATCCACCTAGGTATACCAAAAGAAATTCAGAGAAGTCAAGAAGGATCCTGTGGAGGAAGATCCCCTAAGGAAGCATACGGAGTTGCCCTCAGGCCTAGAGAACATCATTGTTCTCAGTGAAAGTGAGGATAGTGAAGTACCAGTCTCTTCAAGTGCTCTAGAAGCCCCCATGGATAAAGAAAAGGAGGTCCAAAGCACTGAGCTTCTGGGTGCTAGTGACTCCTTTGTACCAGAAGCCCCAAGCGCTCCACTCATATCCCAACTAGAGGCAACAACAGTGCAAACCTTGGGTGCCATGAGTTCTTTGTCTCTTGGTCCTCTTGCCCCACCTGCTTCTTCCTCCTCTTCTTTTACATGGGTGCAGCCTCTTGTTGACAATAGGAAGAGAAAGTCTTCCTCTTGAATCTCAGGACCCAATTTTGATGTTGTGGTGGCCTTATTAGTCACCACCCCTCCTACTCCTGCCAAAAAGGCCAGAACTACCTCCAGAATAGTATCTGATGCTCAGGGCCAACAATTCCTGGAGATAGCCAAGCCTAAGGTAGATAAGCCAGAGCAATATTTGCAAGCATCCGACCTTGAGCTCTCAAGAATTCCCATGGGAGAGTCTACCCCTGAAGGTGAGATCCACAATCTTCAGGAAACAGTCACTAGAGTCATTGGGAGGGTAGAGAAAGGAAAACAAACCATAGAGCAATTGGAGGAGCAAGCCCAGATTCTTACAAGTTTCATCAAGTCGCTGTTATCCAAGGACAAAGTTTTAGATCCTACCCCACTGACTACTCTTCCACCACCTGTGATTCTCGGCCAAGATGAGGTGCAGAGTATCAAAGATATACACAAGTATTCCATCTATGGAAGGGCTATGGAGGCCATGGTGGATGACATGCTCATTGCAGGATTGAATTTCATTGGAGAAGCCTTCAAACTCAATGAGAAGGTAAATAATTTGCAATAGAAGCTCTCCTCCACTATTGGGAATATAGATAAAGAACTAAAACTCTGGAGCAGTTGCATAGTAGACCTTCACCTTATGGGACAGGTTGATGAAAATATTTTGATGGCAAGCAAGGTCTTCGATGATGCAAAAGATAACTTGTCAAAGTCATCGGTAACAGTGTGGAATGGAAAATTAAGGTTTGGAGGAGGCTTTGGGAGAGTTAAGAAATAGCTGGTAGAAGGGTGAGGCCTTCTAGACTCTAGTTGTATCTGCCTTCAAGGATATACATTGCCATCTCCATGATGAGACTTCTGGTGTGCCTCTCTCTTTACAAGAAATTAAAGCTCAATTCAGAGCTTTTGTCAAAGAGAATTTGTTCAGGGAGGAGTCTATTTCTAAAGAAAAGGTAAAGGAGATCTGCTCTCTCCAGTCTACTATTGAGGAGGTGAATAAAGATTATCATACTCATGTCGAATTCGACAAAGAAATGGAGAAGTGCCTCAGATTTTGGACTCATTCCACTGCCAACACATAAGTCCCACGAGGCAGAGACATAGCAGAGGCATTGTAAATATTCAGATAGCGGATCTTAAAGTCAGTGGGCCCCTCTCATTCGTGATCGCCTGTCTTCTTCTCCTAATTCTTCTCTTTTCTTCCTTTCTTCTCGGATTTAATGTAATTAGTTGGGGTATTACAATTAGCAACCCTCTAACTAAACATTAGTTAAAAGAAGTAGTTACCAAGGATAACTAATTTGTAAACTATATAATGGCTTCTCCTCACCATTTTTAGAGGGGGACTTGGCTTATCTTTGAAAGTGTAAAGAAATAATAAAGAAATCAATACAGAAGGATTTTCATTCTTTGTCTATCTGGTTCTTTTTATTCGCAAGCTATTCGTTAAATCTTGTTAGATCATTTGTCTGCATTATGCTGAGAAGCTTTGTATTCTTATAGATGTTATCCATAGAACTTTGTGTCTCTTCATGTTTCATCTTATTAATGTGGGTACAAATGATCTTATTTCAATTCACTATATTCTTGCACACATAAGGAATTATTCTGTCATCTATAATTCTGGGTGGTGCCTTTCTACTTATTTTCACATTTTCATTCCTCTGTCCTTTTGTAATTGGTGATCTATTTAGGAAACACTTTTATGATATCCAAGTTCCATAGTGAAACCACACTTTGTACATGTGTAAATAGGTTCTTTTTTGAATAAGGGAACCTCTCCCACTAAAGGGGAGGGACATCTTGTCCCCTGACTGTTGCTCTTCTTAAAGTTCCTTTTCGAAGACCAACATGTCTACAAACCCATATAATATTTTAAAAAAATACATAAAGATGACTCATAGTTTGTGCATATGAATGTGGAAAGATATCTTGAACTATCTAAAAGCCATGGTGGCTGGTCTAGTGCAAGTTTAAATCTGAGGATCGGATCCCCAAGACAAAATAAAATGTTGTTTGGGAGGGAAAAACGTTAATTTTTTAAAAATAAAGAGTTTATGTCCTTTGAAAAGGGTGCGCATCCTTTGAAAGGGGTGCATGCACTTTATAAAGGGCATACGCCCTTTACAAAACATTAAAGAATTAAAAAGATAATTTTACAAAGGGTATGCGCTCTTTATAAAATCATTTTTTTTATGTTTTACAAAGAGTGTGCACCCTTTGTTTTATGTAGGGCATACACCCATTTGGCTTTGATATTCCAAACCTATTTTTATGATTTTTTTACAAAGGGCGTATGCCCTTTGTGGAAAATCACAAAAATGGCCACAAAATCCTGGTTAACCAACACTAGACTGAGTCTTCTTCTTAATCCACACTTGGGGAAGGAATGTCATATATATATATATATATATATATATATATATATATATATCTTGGCTTACCCCACAATCCAAATCCTGAGTATGTGCGACCACCACTAGATATCTATATAGGCCTAAATACACCACCTTATCCTAGCTAGATCTATATTCAACCCTTTGGTCGACCCGGTAGTTTTCTATGACAATCAAGTGCCTTAGATATCTATATAGGGGGAATTGGCCCCTCAATATTTGTGCCATCACCATTTTTTCCTATAGTTTAGATTAGATAGGTGATGAGATGAAGATCCAATTTCTCAACCATACTTTAGCTATCTTAGGTGGAGCCGAATCAGGTTTTTTTTGGTGTTCTCATCAAAACGCACAGGCTTACTCCTCCCTAGAAACCAAGCAATTATAAATTATATAGGCTTCATCCTTTCCTTTGTTTGTACCTATATATATATACATTTGTCAGCCCAAAAAATCTAGTTTGGATTTGGCCAATACATACCACAATTGGCTCCTTTGGGAAGATGAAGATTCCATATAGTTGGGATGGCCCATCTATCTTTCTATATGGGGAATCCCAGAGACCAGAGATGGAGTTGCACCAGGTTCACCCCTCATGTGTGTGTATGTGTATTATATATATACCATAGTTGGCCCCTCGGGGAAGATGAAGATTCCATAGAGTTTGTATGGCTCCTCTATCTTTCTATATGGGGAAGCCCAAAGACCAGAGATGGGGTTGCACCAAGTTCACCCCCATCTCTGGTCTTTGGGATTCCCCATATAGAAAGACAGAGGGGCCATCCCAACCATATGGAATCTTCATATTCTTGAGGGGACAACTATGGTATGTATTGGCCAACTCCTAACTAGAACTGTTGGGTCGACAGAGGTATATATATATATATATGTTACGGGTTGAATATTTAGATAGGGGAAATCAATCCCCTACATGCTCTGCTCTATTTGGACCCCCTATCTCTCCTCTACCCCAACTTTATGCATCCACCCTAGAATAAAAGTAATGTGATCTAATCTAATCTAATCATGAATATTCACATTGATGTTATTCAAAATTGCAAATCGTTTAAAAGAAACAAAAATGAGAGAAAGATTATGGAGAAAATAAAGATTTAGATTTCAAACCTAGATATTTTAATTCAAGAGATCCAAATTTTCCAAGATTCACAGTAGATTTATCCAATATACACCAACCCTAGCTATAAGAACCGCTTTAGGAAACATACAAAAATTCTTAATATGTTTTTCTATAAATTATTATTTTTCTTCTAAAGGTTTCGTAACTATTCCAAATTACTCCATGCTTAATGATGACTAATATAACTGATAAGAAGTGCAAATAATGTTGCTAATTCTAAATTTGACCAAAATTATTAATTAAGTACACATTCACTTAATTATTTTCACAGTATTACATGTACCAAATCAGTAATCAATAATCCATTCATGAAATCCGTTTCAAAGTTAACCATTTCGTTTAGTTTTCATTTATGAAAATTCTAATACACATTTTTGTATCAAAATTAGATTATGCATCTAGTACTAGGATCATAGTATGTGTCCAAACTAAAGCAATTAAGTAGAACACATTTTAATATTAATTTATTTAACATTAGACGTACATATGTATTGTATCAACGATCCCTTTATATTATAAATTTACATTTATTTTTAAATTTTGAAGAAATCATTCACAATAATTGCAACTCCCCCAAACTACAGATAGGGAGATAAGGATTTGAGCTTCTATCGATGTGATTTGAATTGAATTGATGTGCATGGATAGCTCAGAAATATAATAACTAAATTAATGTATCTTTTTTTCATTTACAGCTATTAATGTAGCCATGTCTACATATGTACTTAGTAAGAAATATTTAATTGCATCCTTAATTAGTGTACTAGTTCAATTCCATCTTTTATTAGGGTACTAGTTTAATTCCACAATAATATACACCCCAAAATCAATACCATAGTTTTAACTGATTTTTCAACTATAATGTTTATAACATAATTACTAATACATGATTTCTTTTTTCTAAGTAAGAATAAAATATTTGAAAAATATAATCTTCTATATGATTTGGTCATATACGAGTAAGTCTTCATAAGGAAATCCACAAGAGAAATGAAGAATCATTGTTGTTGGAAGACCATATACGAAAAGAAGATGGAGAACATCATTGAATGGATTTCCATCGAACAAAAAAACCTTTCAGAGCCCCAACACATCTCTCATCCACTAAGAGTGGCCATACCCTTCCTTGAAGGTACTAGATGTAGAAAACCAATAGAGAAAGAGAGAATCCATATGGCTAAACAAGTCGTTGTAGCAACATTTAGCTCCATGCAATAATGTAGTATGTAATAATGAAATGGAACCTTAATGTTATAACATTCCCAGTATATACTATGATATATACATATGACTAAGGGAAAAACAATAGATGACCCTTAAATTAATTCTAACTCTAGTATCAAGGCATATATGGTAACTACAATTGGTGGGTAATATTTGATGATCCGTATCATACCCTTATCATTACATACAAATTTTCCAATGTTCTTTAACCATTTCTAAAATTATCCAATCATCTCACATGTTCTTGATATCACAAATCTATTTTTCATGTATGATATGATATTACTTTTGAGTACCTGCAAGTCCAATTAAGATACAAATGCCAATTGTAAAGGAATTATTCTAGATATACCATACATAAACCACTTCACCATTCAAGATGTAACCAAGGATTTACAGTAAATTTCATACCATGTTTTACCATAAGGAGTAAATTTTTCTAATGTTTTAGGATCTTCAAAGGGTTCAATAAATAAAAATGAGTTTAGCATTTAGAAATGAAGTTTCATTCTCAAAAAATGTTCATTTGTTGAACATTGGTTTACATTCATTATGTAGGGTTTCATAGGTTGGAAACAACATACAAATGTGTGATTATTATTCCAAGAATGAATTCCTTTGAATACTTATTCGTAAGAAATAAAAAAATTAACTTCCAAATTTATTATGTAATTGATATTAAAGATATAAACACATAGTTTCAAGGTTTTATGTTGTAAGACAAGATCTCATTCAACTACGCAAGATAAATCCTACACAGATTCAAGCCTTAATTCTCAATCTAGGGTTCATAATTCAATATAAATGTAACAATGAAAAAGTGTCTTATCGTCTAGAATTAGAAATATCCCATATACTTAATTATAATTATAATTCAAATCCACCTTTCACAATTACATTTATATTTTCATAAGAAGCACATGGTGATGTAGGTTTCCTGGTTAAGTTCATTCAGGTGTTTATTTATAGTACTAACCAAATGATATGTCCTAGTATTACTTTTAAAATAAAGTTATAACATCTTTGATTATCCATGGATCATACTGTAGGTCTTGCAAGTATCACAAGGTAATATTCACATATCTAAGAAAATGAAGATTTCAAAAGCATTATAGTCATAACCTTGCAATGATAGCATTCCTCCTGAAGGTCTCATAAGCGTTACAAGATAGTATCCAAGGGAGAAAAGGTATTCTAGGTACTTCCACGAAACTCCACTCTACATCATATGTTAAGTGGTAAATTACCCACTAAGGGAAGGTAAGGGTACACTTTACCATATTAATTAAAATATTATCTCCCTAAATGGTAGGGCCAAATGATCATATTGAACATACAAAATAAAATGATGGGTTTGGATTAGATTGCACACAATAAACTTTTTTGTTTTATTCTACACAATGATTATATATAGACGAGAAATCTCCTATAAACTAGGAGTATAATCTTATCAACTACAATCCCTAAAATATCTCTAACAATCATATCTTGAATCAACTACACTCTATTCTAGTGAGTTGTTATAAATCATGTACATCTCACACTCAAATAATACTATATACATTTACACACTCACACTAATACATTATCCTCACACACTTAACTAATGTATTATTTCACACACATGTGGCTACAAGACTAAATGAAGGTAGAGAGAACTCGTTGACCTCCCTTCAACCACTCCATGGATGGGGACACCTCAAACTATTCCATGGATGGGAACACAGAAAATGAACAAAGAATCACACGTTTGTTTACTCTCCAATCCATGTAGGTATTGGTTTCTCAAACGTGCACCCGCATCTCAGATATCAGAAGGGTTGAGGTTTTTAAGACCACAATGGAACCCTCCCAAAGTTGTGGGACCTTGCGCGCTTGGGATGGATCTCCAGAGAAGGCTGGTTCCTCTATCTATTTGTACTGCTACTGCTACTCCTAGTGCTGAAAGGGGAAACTAAGCTAATAATGCCAAGGGACCAGGGATAGAAGGATGACATGAAAGGAAACTACACTAAAAGATGATAACACCATAAAAGAGGGATGAACACTATCTGTTCTGAGTGATAATGAAAGGAAAATGTGTGAAAGGAAGCTAGGCACGAGTAGCATAGTTGAACACGTATTCATCATATCGTTCTCATGGAACACAACTAAAATATGGAACTGCAAGGGACATGAAATAACACAACCAGTGCACAACACAAAATAAAAGGCAAGAAGAAGGAATGCAAACATGTTAGGACAGAGAATAGTCACAAAACAATGCTTTTATTACTTCTAGAAATGCATAGAAATGTTACAATGATGAAGGAGGTCGATATCCACATGCAAGAGTTAGATCTAGAGGTCTGAAACTCAAAATACAAAAAGTATGGAGTCCTTAGAAAAACACGTAAGGATCCAGAGTGTCCAACATAACAAATGAGTCTATCTCTTACATTTATAGAATGAATCCATGGAGGAAGAAGGGAAGGAGGAGGGAAAACCCAAATTTGAAACACAACCACCAACAAGAAGCATTCAATGCCTGTAAATCTGCCTGGAGATCTATGAAATATGCTTCCCCAATCCTATTTTGGCATGTTGAAGAAGAAAGGAGGGCGGATCATATCAAATCTAGTGGTTGGAGCAATCAGATTTGCTCATTAATGCTCAGAAAGACATTTTCCCATTTCTCACCTACCAGATCCGCCAAGAATTTGAATTTGAATCTCTAGCACATAGCTAATGTCAACAGCTTTCTGAAAAGTCTAGGTGCACATGCCAATCTGAGCTTTGTAGAAAATATATGGCTTGTCAAAATATTTTAGAGTCGTAGGCACACGTAAAACACGTGGCGTAGCATTGGATGAAATGATGGCCAACTATGTGCAAATTTGTCATTTTTACCATGTGTCACTTGTTGATTTGTAGCAAGGATTCAGTTCCCTGTTGGCGCGGTTTGACTAGTTGCGCGCGACACACTCAAGCATGTCAGAAGATGACTTGAAACATAAGGACGCAAAGGAGGGTGTGGGGATGCACAGTGGAAGAATGAGGTGTGAAAGAAGACAGAAGGGAAGGCATTCTAAGGCATGCAAGGGGGGAAAATGAGGAAAATTGGTGAGCAGAGAATGTATGGTGAAGGTGCAACTATTACAAAGTAATGGGTGCGGCGCGCGAGAGGGCCAGGGACTTAGATGATTGAAGCAATTTTGAGATGCACGCATGGTGAAGAAGCTTCTTAGGAAGAAGGTGAATGCACAGAAGGTGGGTGCAAGGGGAAAAAAGAAGGAGAGGAAGGAAAGGGGTGCACAGGGAAACTTGCGACCAAGGGAATGTGTCCAAGTGATCTTGAGCACACAAACCTTGCAATGAATAACTTAGAGCCAAAATATTTATACCAGTTATCCCAAATAACTAGGAGAGTTATTTGGATAATATTTTGGAACTTTCAGGGCCATCTGCCTACTAGATGAAGGAGATCAGTAGCCTGGAGCATCGATTGGGCATGGAATCTACTATGTAATCATGAAACTGCTTGTACAGTCACTTGAAGATCATTTCTTGACTCTATTCTGAATCTTGCAACTGCTGAAAGAACATTTTGTATTCTAGGAAGCAACAAAAGAATGCATGAATGAAGCACGCGAGAAGAAATAACTATGTACAAACAAACAATGTGCATGCAGTGCACTTAGAGGAATTGAAACTACTCTAATATATACAAAATGATGCACCAAAACTTAATGGAAGGGTTTGAGATAGATCCCATTTAATGGGATTTGTAGCATGCCTCCATCAAGATGAGTTAACTCAAAAGAGTTAGCCTCCTTACAGGAATTGATGATGTATGAGCCACTCCAAAGTGCATCAAACTTTGAATGGCACCCTGGTTTAGCTCTGTTGGAATCCCATTTTAAAACCAAGTCCCCAACTTTGAAAGCTTGAGGCCTAGCCTTTCTGTCAAACCATTTCTTTGTTATTTGTTGATGTTGTTCTAGCTTTATCATGGCAGAGTTCCTTAGTTTTTAAAGATTAACCAGCTATGCCATCTGATTTCTCTCTGGTTTGTGCCTTCAAATTCAAGTTGTTGGGCAAGTGCTAACAAATTCAGCTCTAGTGTCAAAGGAAGGGTAGCATCCTTATCATAGACAAGCTTGTAAGGTGAAGTTTCCTATTGCCTTTTTTACTGTGATTCTATCTTCATAGAGCATGCGCGAGACCTTTGTATGCCACTATCTTTGGGTGATGTTCATTGTGCACTTCATGATTCTAATCAGGTTCTTGTTTGTTGATTCTACCAGACTATTTCCCTGAGGGTAATAGTTGGAAGAATTCTTCAGGTAAATGCCCAGACTTAGATCCCAATCAGTGATTTTAGTACCAAGGAAGGCTTTTGCATTATCAGAGATAATGGTTTGAGGAATTCCAAACCTTGTGACTATACCTTCGATAAAGTCAAGGATGACTGACTCGGTTGATTCCTTGAGCGTGACATACTTTTGTCCATCTGGTGAAGTAATCTGTAGCTATTAACACCCATTTATGTCTAGCACTTGAAGGTGGATTGATCATGCCTATGAAGTCGAGACCCCATTGCACAAAAGACTGATCCGCTTTGATTGGTCGGAGGGGAAGCATTGTCAATATTTTCTTTCCTGCAAAGAAATCACATTCCTTGCATTTTGTGACCCACTTGTGTGCATCTACAAATAGGGTAGGCCAAAAGATACTTGTCATTATGATTTTCATCACTGTAGTTTTGGTAGAGAAGTGTTCCACCAGAGAAATCCATCATGAAATTTTGCTAACACTTTTTTAGTCTACACATCGGGGATACATCTTAACAACATGCCATCAAGATTCTTTTTGAAGAGAAGTCCATTAATCAACACATAAGGGATAGATTGTAACCTTAGTTGTCTTCTCTTTTCTTTATTTAAACCAGGAGGGTATGCACTCTCAGAAAGGAATGTGATCATGTCCTTCATCCAGTCATGCATGCTAGGGTCTGTATTCTGCTCAATTTATGTGCGCGGGAGGTCCTCATCTAGAAATAATGAAGCCTCAGGTTCAGTCTGTGCATCTTCAGAAATCTTCCTATAGAGTGTGCTACCTCTTACTAGCTTTGTGGCCTTGATAGTCACATCATACTCCATGATTTTGGTCACCCATCATGCTCTTTTCTCACTGATTTCTTCTCCCATGATGAAGTCTCTGACAGAATAGTGGGAGACTAACACCTGATATGATTGGTGGTGAGCATACTTTTTAATTTCTTGAGTGCACACATGATGGTGAAGACCTGCTTCTCATGTGACTGTACTTTAGTTCATAATCCTTCAGCGTTTGGCTGAAGAAATCCACTGGTTATTCCATCCCTTGTTCATTTTCTTGTGTTAGGACAACAACAACACTTGCATCAGTGCCATAAGTATAAAGGATGAAATCCTTTGAATAATCTGGATTGATAAGTGTTGGCACAAGACAATTTCTTGCTTGATTTCTTGAAGCTTTCCTTCCTTCTGTCTTGTCCATCTGAAGGCTATGTCCTTTTTGAGCATCAAGGTGATGGGCCAAACCAGTCCTACAAAGTTAGGGATAAAACTCCTAAAAAAATTGATCTTTCCAAGGAAGGATTGTAGGGCCTTTTTGTGTGCTGGTAGGGAAAGAGCTAGGATGGTTGAAATGTGCTCAGGATCAATTGTGATGCCATCCTTTGAAACCACATGGCCCAAGAGATTTCCTTGCGCCACTGCAAAATTGCACTTCTTGGGGTTAAGAGACACCCCAAATTCTCTACATCTCTCAAATACTTTCTCTAGGTGCACCATATGATCCGCACTTTTCTTTGAGAAGACTATTATATCATCAAGGTAAACCAAGATGAACTCATTAATGTATCCTTTGAAGGAAATATCCATGGCACGCTGAAATGTGGTGCCCGCATTTGATAGACCAAAGGGAATTTTATGATATGCATATGTTCCCCACTTGGTTGTAAACATTGTTTTGAATTGATCCTCTTCCTTGACCAGGATCTTATTGAAACCTGAATATCCATCTAGCATGGAGAATATCTATGTGCTGGCCACAATATGTAAAATCTACTCCATTGAAGGAAAAGGATAATGATCCTTTAGAGATGCCTTATTCAAATCTCTAAAATCAACATAGAGTCTGATTTCACCATTCTTCTTGTGCACTGGAACTAGATTTGTAACCCAAGTAGAGTATTTGATAGGAAAAATAATTTTTTACTCAATGAGTTTGGATAATTCCTTTCTCATGAGGGGCTCTATCTTTGGATTGACTGGTCGATTGCTTCTGCCTGACAGGATTGATACTAGGATCAAGGTCAATGGAGTGTTGAGAAACACTTGGATCAAAACATTTGAGGTCTTCATACTCCCATGAGAAGATATCACTATATTTTTGATAGAGAGAGATGAAGGCATGTTTCTCTTCATGCACACAAGTCCTACTGAGCAACAACTCTTTCCCGTGTGCAATAGTGACTAAGGAGTAGTCTTCTTGCGTGGCGCGCATGTAACTTTCTTCACCCTTGAACTCATCATTAGGGCTAAACATTTTCTCTAAGGTGACCAACCCTTTAGGAAACTTGTTTGTCTTCAGCTGTATCACTTGGTCACCATAGTTTTCATGCAAGTCATCTTGCATGCTTGATGAGAACTCAACTTCATTCTGGATAAACTGGACGATTTGTGCATCACTGTCAAACACTTGCCAACTGGTGTTGTTATCTAGAATGGATGGTCTGATCACCATATTGATGTGCTGAGTGTTTCCTTTGACAAATTCCTCAGCAGGAGAAAACTGTGAACCCATCGCGTCCATCTGGTCAGCTTCCTTGTTCATTTTGTGAGGCACCACCTACAGATTTAGAGCATCAAATCTCTCAAGGAGGTCCCAAAATCTATGTTTATAAGCTTTTAGAAGACTTATTCTTTTTCTGGAATTTGT
Organism: Taxus chinensis; assembly: GCA_019776745.2. Lineage (NCBI taxonomy): Eukaryota > Viridiplantae > Streptophyta > Pinopsida > Cupressales > Taxaceae > Taxus > Taxus chinensis. The sequence goes on along the minus strand of CM034146.1, from coordinate 1,035,444,385 downwards.
TGGTAACCTGGTGGATAACCAATTCTGTGTCCCCAAAGATCTACAACGCCTTAATTTTCTTCTTCTTAACAATGAGCAAGCCATGCACCAATGCTTCATACTCTACCACATTGTTGGAGCATGCAAACTGCAGCCTATGTGCATGAAGAATAATTTCTCATCCTTAGGGAAATGAGAACCACTCCTGCTCCCACACCATTTCTTCTTCTAGATCCATCAAAGTACAACTTCCATAGACCCTGCTCAACTTTTATTTTCTTGAGCACGTATGGAACATAAATTCTTCTTCTAGAATGCAATAAGTACCAAGCCCAAGTTTCATAAGCTTCTAGTTCTTCAGCATAGGGATCAAATTTATGGTGTCTTTCCACCCATTCATCAAGCACTAGGTCAGGAACAGAGGGTGGAAGAGACTTCTCTTCAGGAACTAAAGCTTGTTCTTCTTGGATTAAATAGTTGGCTTGGAGAGGGGATGGGACATATGACTCTACATGATAGGAAAATATAGGCTCAGCTTGTATGGTAAACTGGGTACCATACCTTGTCTTGAGTAACATATGAGACCAATCAGAAGACAAGTAACCACCCACTTTAGCAGTAAAGTCCCTTGATAAACATAGGGAAAACAAAGGAGGTAGGTCAATGATTGACACATCTTGAGTAATAGTTAGGCTTGGACATGCATGGAGGGTTAACTCAAGATCCTTGATGACTCCTAAGGTGGTGACAGTTGAACCATCAAGTTGTAGGACTCCTTTAGACAAAGGGCTATATTTCAGACCTAAGACATCAGGCTATTTTATTAGGCATAATAGAAGTACTAGCACCTGAGTCAATCATGTAATTATGCACTAGGTGTTTTCCTATGATCAAGGACATATAGAAGGGTGGGGTTTTAACAACTTTACTTACTTGTTTCTCCTCTTCTTGGTAGACATTGATAGAAGTGTGTGGCTTCTACATAGACTGGATCAGCGTGTGGGAGTTGCACAGAGCTTCATGCAATAGATCCCGCTGAGATGGAATGGTGAGGGCATCCCACATTGTGACATTTATGTTTGTTCTCTTCATCTGGTCAACAAATGCTAAATGGAAGGCCCCTGTCTTATGCATTTGGGGAACAACATCCCTTCTTGACTGTTCAGGCATAGAAGCCTGATTTTAGCTAGAGTAGAGGCTTGACCTACCAAAGGAGGGTCATGTGCTACTTCAAAAGGAGCTTTATGTGGGACCTCCTACATAGGGACTTTTGCTTTTACTACAGGATGCCTTGTTTGCATCTTTCTTCTTCTGAGGATCTTGCTTGCATTACTGGGATTGAGACCTATGTGCCTGATTCTAACATTCTCTTCTTATATCTTGTGTTGTCTGCAACTTGGGCATGTAGTCTGTTTGTATCTTCTGTAGCTTGGTTGATTACACAGAAGTCCTCCATGCCAAAGAACATCAAATTTGTCTCTGGAGGAGCTTCTGGTCTTTCTTGGTTATCTACTTCAGGGGCACTTGTTGAAGGATCACAAAATGAAGCATTCTGGATCATGAAGGCTTGGGTGCATGCATAACATTGGCATAATGATATTGACTATGAGGCATGTTGCAAGGGAAGCACCATTCTGACTCTTGTGCCAAATTTTTCTGAGCTAGAACAAGCACCCACTTGCACTGGGTGTTGGAAGAGAAGGCGTGGGAGGAACAACTTGCAAGGGGAGATGTGCATTGGGATGCCATCTATCATTCTGTTGGTTGGGCGCATATCTTTGATTTCTATACTGATTCTACCAAGGCTGATTGCTTTGGCCATGTGCTTGATTAGAATTACCTCTATAGGCTTGCACCTGTTTCTTTTCTAATGATATGACTTTGTTTGATAAATTTCTAATCAAGGCCTTCAATTCTTCATCTTCCTTCTATTGCACTGGAGAGTAGGATGTTGAGGCAACTGGTTGTCATGCTTTTCTTAGGAACAGGAATAGGGGCCACAGAAGGCTGGGGTACTTGTGAAATTTCTAGGAACAAGGGCATAGACGGTCTAGGAGCCAACTTTACAGCCTAAATAAGACTATTTTCTACCCTTACTACAATACTATAAGCAGATGGTAAAGTCCTACCTCCCATGGATTGGATCATAACTGAAATATCACTTGTTGAGTGCCTTCAGATAATACAGGAAAGCATGTTGGGCTGTAGGTCTTACCACAAGAGGGATTATATCCCAAGTCTTCTAAAATATGATGTTGAAATCAGTCATCTACTCATTGGGCACCCTCCTTGTTGTTGTCAGTTTCTCCACTAGAGATAGGTGATCTGACTTATCTTCAAAGTAATTGCAAAGAGTTGTTCCCAGCTCATCCCAGGTGGTGATAGATCCAAGTCTCAGGCCTCAGTACCATTGAAGTGCTTTACCTTTGAAAGAGGTTGCAAGCATCCTGACTGCTACATCATCATGTGTGATCAAATAGAGTGAACACACATTTGATATATCCTGGATATGCTCCTGAGGGGTGACTTGATTCTCACCAGTAAAGTATGGAATACTTTTGAGTGTTCCATTTGGCATATCATGTTGCACAGCCAGCAGTAAGGGACTCCCTCCAGCAAATTTTACAAAGTTTCTAAGTGGAGGAGGTGGCTGATGCACCATTGTAGGGAACACAGGTTGTCTATTTTGAGGAGGAGTTGAATGGGCATGGCGCATGGGAGACATAGAGATGCATGGCAGATTTCTGGAAGTGGATTCTCCTCGGGGATAGTTGGAGGTACTCAAAATAATCTTCACCTGCTGCACTTCTTCTTGTATGCACTCTTCTCATGAAAGGCACTCAAGACTGCTGAAATAGAGATCTTAAAATGTTGGGAGTCACCAGATGTGTTGAAATGAGCCTCCAAAGGCTGAAAACACTAAGTCCACACACCAAGAACTTAGAGATATGAAATTTGAGCTTTCAATGCTTGGTCCCACCAGGCATGCCAGAAAACTATTGGTTACTCAAACATGCACCCATGTCTCAGATCTTAGAAGGGTTGAGGTGTTTGAGACCACAATGGAACCATCCCCAAGTTGTGGGACCTTGCGCACTTGGGACTGATCTCCAGAGAAGGCTGGTTCCTCTATCTATTTCTACTACTACTGCTACTCCTAGTGCTGAAAGGGGAAACTAAGCTAATAATGCCAAGGGACCAGGGATAGAAGGATGACATGAAAGGAAACTACACTAAAAGGTGATAGCACCAGAAAAGAGGGATGAACACTATCTATTCTAAGTGAGAATGAAAGGAAATGTCATGAAAGGAGGCTAGGCACGAGTAGCATAGTTGAACACGTATTCACCAGATCATTTTCTCATGGAACACAACTAAATAAGGAACTATGCAAGGGACTTGAAATAGCACAACCAACACACAACACAAAAGAAAAGGAAAGAAGAAGGAATGCAAACATGTTAGGATAGAGAATAGTCACAAAATGATGCTTCTATTACTTCCAGAAATGCACAGAAGCTTTTACAATGATGAAGGAGGTCTGATATCCACATGTAAGAGCCAGATCTAGAGGTCTGCAACTCAAAATACATAAAATATGGAGTCCTTAGAAAAATGCGTAAGGATCCAGAGTGTCCAACATAACAAATGAGTCTATCTCTTACATTTATAGATGAATCCATGGAGGAAGAAGGGAAGAAGGAGGGAAAACCTGAATTTGAAACACAACCACCAACAAGAAGCATTCAATGCCTATAAATCCACCTGGAGATCTGTGAAATACACTTCCCCAAGCTTGTTTGGTGTGTTGAAGAAGAAAGGAGGGTGAATCATATCAAATCAAGTGGTTGGAGCAATCAGATCTGCTCATCAATGCTCAGAAATACATTTTCCCATTTCTCACCTACTAGATCCACCAAGAATTTGAATTTGAATTTCTGGCACTATAGCTGATGTCAGCAATTTCTGAAAAGTCTAGGCACATGCTGATCTGAGCTCTGTAGAAAAATATATGGTATGTTAGAAGATGTCAGAGTCGTCGGTGCACACAAAACACGTGGCACGCATGGATTGGCTGAAATGATGGCCAACTATGCAAATATTTTTCATTTCTGCCACGTGCCACTTGTTGATTTGTTGCAAGGATTTAGCACCCTATTGGCATGCTTTGACTGGTTGCACATGACACACTCAAGCATGTCAGAAGATGACCTGGCACAAAAGGGCACAAAGGAGGGTGCAGGGCACGTGGTGAAAAAAGAGGAAGGTGACAGAGGAAGGGCACACAAGAGTTGCACGTGGGGAAAAATGAGGAAAACTAGTGAGTAAAGAATGTATGGTGAAGGTGCAACTATTACAAAGTAATGGGCATGGCGCACGAGAGGGCCAGGGACTTAGTTGATTGAAGTAAGTCTGAGACACGTGCAGGGGTGAAGAAGTTGACTTAGGAAGAAGGAGAATGTGTAGAAGGTGGGCGTAAGGGGAAAGTGGAAGGAGAGGAAGGAAAGGGGTGACACACAAGGAAACTGCGACCAAGGGAATGTTCTAAGTGATCTTGAGTGTGCGTAACCTTGCAATGACTAACTTAGAGCCAGAATATTTACACCAGTTACCCAAATAACTAGGATTCTTGATTGTTTCCACCTGACCATGAACAACATAGACAACCTTCATTGCTATTGGAAACTATGCTTGATGTAACTTGGTTTGGTGCAGATGTTGTGCTACTACCAAAAAAATGCATCGTCTTCATTGTTAGTGAACTTGAGGTCACTATTCGACCTCCTTCGTCCATTGCCTTTGACTTCCAATTTGTTTAGTTTAGATAGCTAGACGGTTTGTGAAGCTCAGTTACATGTCATTATTAATGAAAAAATTCCCCCTTATCTCCCTCCATAGAATGGATGTTGGGTTTGCATAGTAATAGGTCCATACAAGAAGATTTAACATTTGACTTTAGCTATTTGATGACAAAAAAATTATCAACTAGGAATGCACAATTTCATTTTTATGACTAACCCTAAATTAGAAGTCACAATATTAACATTCTTATAAATATTGGATTAAACTTTAAAAACACCTAACACTTTATAATACTAATAATTTATCACTAATTCTAAATGAATTAGTGAAAAAAAAAGAAACAAGGAATCGCGATGGACTTAGATAATTAGTACTTTTCACCATGTGTTAAAACAATAAAAGGCAAAGCCCATGTAGCATTAAGTGGAAGAAGTATTTTTTAATTTTAATAAAATTAATAGTTTTAATTGAAAAGAAAAGAAAAACTTATGTATATGTAAGTGATTAATTATTGAACTGCAACAACCTACAACAAGGATTGACATACAAATTTATAAACAATTATTGACTCGCAACAAAGATTGAAGTCAATCTATAATGAGAATTGACATACAAATTTATAACATCAACTCATAAATTGTAATGACCCACAACAAAGATTGACATATAAATTTGTAGTACACTAAAAATTGACATAAAAATTTAGAACATTAACTAACCAAACTGCAACAACCCAGAACAAAAATTAATATACAAATTTATAACATTAACTGACCAAACTACAACAACCCACAATGAAAATTGACACATAAATTTACAACATTAACCAACCAAACTGCAACAACCCACAACAAAGATTGGCATACCAATTTGCAGCATTAGACTGCAAGGAACCACAACAGGTATTGGCATAAAAATATGCAGCTGCATGCAAGGATGAGGATAATTATTAACGTACTGTAGCAAAGAGGAGCACGTGGGCACGTGTGTAGGAACCACGCAATCAAAATTCATATGCCAACTCGATACATGGCGAGTAAGAAATGAATGAGCATGTCAATGGCGTTTCAATGCCTTTGTTGATCTTTTAATGCGTTGTAATCTGGTAAATGGTGTGCCTTCTCACAGGTAAAAACAAAAATAGACTTCTATTTTCTGATGTCTTCTGCCTCAATGCAAGGAATGGTCTACAAATTTGGCTGCTTCTCCACCTTTTTTACGCTTCGGCTTCATGATTTCTTCAATTATAGAAGCTGCTTCTTTCGTGCAACGCTTCCTTCGAAAATTCCTCACAAAAATACAAAACATGAATGCTTGAGTTGCGCACCAGAAGAGTGCTCTTCTTTTACTGCACCGCAATGCAAAACAACAATAATAAACATAAACACTTCTTCAATAATAGCTTTCTAGATCACTTAGTACATATCCTTATCATACTACTAAACTAAAATTACACTACAAAAAAATTCATAACCCGGGGGCAACCAAGCTGTTTGAATTTCCCTTTATGGAATTATAAATTTATTCATAGAAACTTGCTCTAATATTAAATGACTGATTTGATTTATATTGCACACAATTAACTCTATTCTTATCCATTACAATCCTTACAATCTCTCTAACAAGTATATCTTCACTTAACTACACTCTATTTTAGTGAGATGTTATAATTCATGTACATTTGAATGTTAAATACATTTCCACACTCACACTAATTTACATTTTATTATCATCACACGCCTATTTAATGTATTATCTTACACACATGTAATGATAGTGCTAACACTATTTTCCAAGCATAAAATATAAAATTACAATTTAATCTAGTATATCTCATATAAATTCACAAGAAGTATCGAATATCTAAACTTGGATTATCCACTCACTTGGAGTTTTAAACCTTTACTAAAATTCGCCACCTATGCACAAGGGTTTGAAATTATTTCTTAAATCTCCCTACCAAGATTTAACCATCTAATATATACCCTATCATATAGTGTTCTCAAGTTTTAATAATCATGCTTGATGTATTTTCTCACCACAAATATAATTCTGTTAAAATTCTATATATAATGTCTATCGATTCAACATAAGAGTTCTATTTTGGTTAAAAGTTTTCTAAATTCTATGTAGAACATATCCATTCTAACTTTTAGATCCTTATATGGATTGTGATCTAGTTTATATCCAAAGTTAAAAGGTACAAAACATAATTTATATAATAATGGACTTCTTCTAGTCCATAAACATATAAACAATTAGGATCCTGTAATTCGAATAAATCTATTAACTTGCTATTCCGAGAAATAATATAAAAATATCATAATAAGCCCCTTTGGCACAATATTATTATACTTGGTCTAATATATATTAACCTTACAATTTATTTAACATATAAACAACTTTATACACCCCTACAATGAAATATATAAATTGTATAATATAGACCATAAAATGTAACATATATTTTAACTTAAAAAATTTCATGAGCCATTTAATTAGATTATCACCATATAACTAGAACATGAGATCATCTTTATATTTCACAAAAAAAACTACATAAAACACTACACTTAAATGAAAATGTGTGCAAACTTACATGATTAAATCATAGAAATGTCATAGAGGGGCTGTAGGGTTTAAGTTTGACACCATTTACATGTTTCCGTCAAATACTTACAAACTTCTAAAATAACCATATATTCTAGTTTGCCTATATATACTTGTGTAGAAAAATACATTGGTAGGAAAATATAATAAAAGTTAAAATAATTGAAATTTTCCCTTTTAATTTGTTATCGATATAATTTTAACAAAATTGTTCAACAAATTTGAAGGGAGAAAGTAAAAATACACTATCATAAGAAAAATGGTCGAAAGAAGTAGGGAGCTTTCAAACAAAAATCTTATTCCCAGGGATTGATATCCATGAAATCCAAATGGAAAAGGGTTTTTTGTCAGATGTTGTAATTGTGGGAGACACATGAAAGAAAAAAAACACCAATTTTGAGGGTGGATGCCAAAAGGGGTGTGTTGAGGTGAAGATGGATGACATGCCTCAATTTCAATGCCTCCCATCTATAATTAAATCCACATTTTTTAAATTTTCAAGTATAAATGCGACCATGTATTTAAATATGCACTTAGTAAGACATACGATATTATATCCTTTGTTATTATACTAGTTTAATTCCACATTAATAAACAACCAAAAATCAATGCCATAATTCTAACCAATTAATTGGCTATAATGTTTACAACATTATTATTAATACATGATTTCTTCTTCAGAATCAACAATAAAATATTAGAAAGCTATATATCCTTCTATCTAATTTGATTATATATGAATAATTATTCATAAGGAAATCTAAAGAGCATTGAAGATCATCACTATTTTTGAAAGACCATATAAGAAAAGAAGAGGAAGAGCATCAGCAGAGGGATTTGTCTCTGACCATAGAGCCTTTTGGATCTCATGCACCCCTCTCATCCACTAAGAGTGACCTTATCCTTCCACAAAGCTACTATATGTAGAGAGAGAGAGAGAGAGAGAGAGAGAGAGAGAGAGAGAGAGAGAGAGAGAGAGAGAGAGAGAGAGAGAGAGAGAGAGAGAGAGTCCATATAGGTGAACAAATCCTTGTAGTAATATGCAGCTCCCCGTAGTAAGGTAGTATATTATAATGACTTAAAAATTGAATGTTATAACATTCCCAATATATGATTTCACACACACGCACAGGCATGCACACGCACACGACTTAGGGGAAAAAAACATGTATTAGAAATAATATTCTAATATTAAGTCTAATGTTCACCACTTTAATATTAGTGGTTGTAATTAATTGTAATAATGCACAGACAAGGGAAGTTGAATGGTCATCTAGAAGATGAACCAAAGAGTCTCCCTTTGTGGCTACTTAGGCGTGTACACATATGTGCATCATGAATAAGAGATTTATTTAATACTTGAGAGCTTCATTGAATATTTATTTATTTTCTAATTTCCCATCCATTTCATTTTGTGAGCATTGTCTTGCAATTTAATTCATGGCTTGACAATATATAACCCTTAAATTCACTTTTATTCTAGTACTAGGGCATATATGGTGACTACAACATGTGGGTAATCCTTGATGACTCCTATTATACCCTAACCCTTACGTACAGGGTTCCTGATGTTCCTTAACCATTTCTCAATTTATCTAATCATCTCATATATTCCTAATCTCACCAATCTATTTTCCATGTATAACATGATATCCATTTTGAGTACCTGCAAGTTTATTTAAGACCTAAATGCCAATTCCAAAGGAATTGTTCTACATAGACCATGAATAAACCACATCACAATTTAGGTGTAACCAAGGATCTAAGGTATACTATAAACCAAGTTATACCACAAGGTGTACAATTTTTTGATGTGTTATAACCTTCAAAGGCTCAGACTGATAACAATGCTTTTAGCATTTATAAAAATGTTTCATTCTCTACAAATGTTCATCCACTAAATATTGGTTTACATTCATTATTTAGGGTTTCATAGGTTGGAAATAATATATTAAAATGTGAGATTATTATTCCAAGAAGGAATGCCTTCCAATATGTGTTTGTAAGGAATACACAATTAACTTCCACAATTATTTTATAATTGATCTTAAAGATCTAAACTCGGTTTCAAGGTGTTATGCTATATGGAACAATCTCATTCAACTAAGAAAGGTAAATCTACACGAACCTAGAAACCTTAATTCCAATCTAGGGTTGATGATCTAATATGAATGTAACAATGACCATGTATCTTCTCTTGTATAATTACAAATATTGCATCAAATCAGAATCAAAATTTAAATCCACCTATCACAATTACATTTATGCTTTCACAAGAAACACACAAATGTATGATATTATTCCTAGTCAAGTTTATCTAGGATTTTATTTATGGTACAAACCATATGATATGTCCCTCTATTAGTTTTAAAATATGTTTGTAGTGTCATATACTATCGATCCTAATGTAGCTCTTGACATTATTACAAGATAATATTCATTGATCTCTAAGACAATGAAGATTTACAATACATTATAGTCACAAGCTTACAATGATAACATTCCTCGTGAAGGCTTCATAAGCGTTACAAGTTAGTAGTCAAGGAAAAAGTGTAGTCTAGGTACATTTAGGAATTCCCACCCTACAACATTGATGCGGGAGCATAACTTGCAGAGGCCATAACTTTTGATCCGACCGTTGGATCGTCCTGAAATTTTACAGGGTGGTAGATATACATTAGTACTATGCTGGGGTCAACTTTGCATGCAAGGTTGTGCTCATTTTGGCATGTTTTCGGGCCCGGATTCCGTCATCTAGTGGCCTAAAATTGGCTCTGAATGTTTTTTCCGCTTTTGACTAGGTCTTAGAACTTTAATAACTTTTGTTGTGCTTGTCAGAATAAGTCCAAATTTCACGTGAGCCCTAATTTATGAATGCATATTTGGCACGCAAATTTTGGGGTCAATCCGAGTTGTTTTGCATTTTAGGGTTTTTTGGCATTTTAGGGTTTTTGGCATTTTAGGGTTTTAGAGTAGTCTTGAAATAAAAGGAGAATTGTGATGATGTAATAGATCAGTGTGAATTCCAGAATGAGAAGTAAGCTATTGTGAAACTCCTGGTTTTATTTTCAAAGTTGTTTATGTGTGTTTTTGGAGGTATTTCAACCTCTTGCAGCTGGATTCACATCAAACATACATTAACTAGTGAAATACCCTCTAAGAAAGGATAAGGGTACACTCAACTATATTGACTTAAAAGACAATCTTCGCAAAAGGTAGTGCCAAATAATCATATTGAATTTACAATATAAAATTTAACAAGTTATATTATGAAAATTATTCACCACCTTGGTAGTACATCTCTTATACGTCAACAAGAGGTGTTATGAGTGTATAAACTTAGATTATTCGCCTCATTTTGGTTTTTAAAGATTTAATAAAGTTTTCCACCTATGCACAAAGGTTTGAAAATACTTCTTAAACCTTCGTAAAAAGGTTCCAATGTCTAAATTACACTCTGTCATAAAAGTGTCACCAAGTCTTAATAGTAACATTTGATTTATTTTCTCACAACAATAAATCCTTTACAATTCTATACTTAATGTGTATCAATTTTCAACATAAAAGTTCTATCTTAGTTAAGAGATTTTCATATTCTTATCTAGAACATATGCATTTTAGCTTTTAGGTCCTTATATAGATTTTGATCTAGTTTATATCTTAAGTTTAAGGTACAAAACATACTTTATATAATAAGAGACTTCTTTTAGCCCGTAAACATACAAACCTTTAAAATCATAACTATGTAGTTTTATTAACCTATTGTTTTAAGGAATTATATTAAAATTAAGATAATAAATACATTTAATATAATATTACCACATATTTGATCTTAAAATTATAACCTTAAAAAAAAATTAATGTATAAGCCACTTTATATTTCCGTAAATGAAATTCATAAACCATATAATATAGACTATAAAATGTAACATATATGTGTTGGCGAGAAAAAATTTTGGGGACAAATTTGTGGGTTTCTTGCCAACTCTTTGGGAGTCTAAGTCCCTCTACTTAATCGGTGAAGCTATCGTATGTGCATGCGCGAGTAAATATGAGTTTTACCCTAGTGGCCTTTCGGTCGGGGATACAACAGGGGCACTCCACTAACCCTACGGAAAAATCTTGCATATATCTGTAAGAGAGGAATTTTCTAGGAAAGTGGGAAAGGGAGTGAGAAAGTTAGAAAAGAGAAACTAATGTTACAAGTAGAAAATCAGAGACTTGCATACACCAACCAGAAATTTTATTACATGCACTTGAATTTAGAAGAAATCAAATATGCGTAATAGCAACAAGACCAAATAGCATTTAATGAGCACAAAGTACCACTAAACCCCTTAGTCAAAAAAGGCAAAAATTCCTTCTTCCTTTATTGAAGCTCAAGAAAAAATTATACATAACATAGAAATAGAACAAATTTTTGAGTAGCGAAAATGGAAGAAATTTGTTATCTCTTTACTCTCTTCACAAGGATATCTCTCTCATGAATTCACAAAAAAAAGCTCCAATATCTAAGAATTCTAAGAAGTTTTCTCAGAAGAAGCTGAAATGAGAAGCTTGTTACAATTTATAGAAGATAACGAAACTCTTCATCTTCCCAGTGACTTCTCAAATACTTTAATTTGACTTTAGACTGTTCATATTCCACTTAAATATTGAATTCCCTTTTATACAATTAAGGTGACTTAAAGTTTACATTATGTTTCTAAAGTCACTTAAAATTATATTAAAAGTGCAAACCTCAACACAAAAATATAACATTGATGAGAGAGAGTGTTGGGCGAGAAGATAAGAGAGAAAGAAATAACAGGAAGAAGAAGAATAGAGAAAGAAGAATTATGCAGAAGAATGAGCCACTGAAGTGGATTTGATCTCGGTCCCTGACTAGTTTCCACTTCATGCTCCTGAGAAGGCCTCTATTCCTTCAAGCTCCTTTATGAAATGAGCTACTATAGGTTCCACTTTGTTGGCATGAGGATTGCAAACGTAACCTAAGGTATCTATCCATTCATCATCCACACTGTTGATGTCTTTGCACTTCTCAAACCATGATGAATGTTTCTATGTGATAAGTAAAATAGAGGCCTAAATATCTTAGAGGAAGTCGAGGGTATCCTTAGTGAAGGAAGATGGGTTGCCTACCTCTTTCTTGGCATGTATTATTTAAATGGACCAATCAACCCATCAACAGTTGTATCCTCACACATTGTAGGTACTCCAAGTTTTTGAGCTTTTCTAATTTACACTATCCTACAATTTGTATGTTTGTTCCTCTTTTTCCTCCAACTCTGTGATGGCCCGATTGATTACCTCAAACCTGATTTCCAAGGCCCTCACCCATACATGTGACAAGTCCTTTGAGGGAGTTTCAAATATCTTCCCATGTCGATCAACTGCCTAATGATGAGTGCTCCTCATTTCAGTTATTATTGGGCCTAAAGGTCCCCAGTAGCCCCTTTCTTTCTCCAAGTCCTATTTGAGTGTTTGTGTCCTATTTTTTATTGCACAACAAGTAAGCAAAGAGTTTGACCACTTCTTGGAGCAATGAACTTCCCTTTTTTAGAAATTGAGTTAATCTATTCATTATTCACTTTCTCCTACATTGTGAACTCATGCGTCCTCCTGATGGATTCTGGATTTAAGTCTATTTATGGGTGCAACTTCCTCAGTGGGAATTTTCATGGCATTAGGATCAACTATATGTTACACATAGAATGAAAGAGTTCACACCTACTCTTTTAGTTCATCAATCATTCTTCTTATACTCCTTATTCCTTACCACCATGTGAGTAGAAGATTATTGATACATGTATAAATATCCACTTCATGAGTTACCGGTCCTAGTTGGATTGTGTTCATCTCATAGTCATCTAGTGTCATCTTCCACTGGCTTGATTACCTTGGGTCAAGATACTTTGATGTATTGGTTACCCATTTCCCCATTTTAAAACCGTGAGGCTGTTTGTGCGAGATTTATTGATATTTTTTCTTTGGCCAATGAGATAATCACTGATAGATCAGGTGATGCCACTTGTTGTACAATATGGGTGTCAAGGAAAATGGTTTCCTGCATCCAAGGAAACATTCCATCAAATTTGGGCTCAATGATAGGTGCACCAAAAGTTCCCTATTCTGGAGGGAGAGGTAAATCTTGAATGAGAGAAGTATGGGTGTCAACAAGAGGTGGGACCTCATGTGGTGGCTCAAATACTGGGTCTTGAACCATGTGTTCTTCCTTCACTTGTGGCCACTATATTTTCTTCCTGCATTTCTAAGCTAAATTTTTCTTCTCGCAGTGATACAAATGAGACTTCTTCTACCCTCAGTTTCTTTGGCGTCTTCTTGTGAGGAGAAGCTTTCCAATTTTGTGGCCTTCCATTTCAAACTTGCTCCGGAGTGTTTAGAACTGGAAGTCACCTCTATGACTTTTGAAGATGACTAATGGGATGCTTTCTTCTGACTTGGGGGAATTCCTCATGACTAGATGATCATGGTTCTCTTCTTTTGAAACTAATTTCTTGTTCTCCTCACCACTTTCTTAGTCCGCTCTAATATATCCCTCGATTCATGAATATACCAGTTGATTGGAGGTAAAGGGGACATCTTTATTGCCACGTACTCAGGATCATACATATTTGTCACATCATCGTGTAAAATATATTCATAGCAAGAGAGCTTGAATTTCCTCATCTCACTGTTTGCCATCCTCATATGGTCCTTTTCACGCACTTCAAATTCATCAACGCAATTGGCCCAGTAGTCCTCAAACTGTGGATCGTGTTGCAATTCTGGGACATAGAAAGAGTCGGGATCTCTCAGATGTCAAAATTAGGCCTAGAAATGTAGGAATGAAAATTCAAATGAGTGAAAGTGGCCTCCATATGAGATGCATCATTTGAGGTCTTGCACATGAATACCTCGAGAGAGATAGGAAATGGAATCAACTTCTTCCTCTTGCTTCTAAGCTTGTTATTCACTTGAATGATCTATATGCAGAGCTTGAACAATATAATTTTGTCATTGAGGTACTTAGGCAGCCTTAGCGGAGCTTGGTCAAAGCCAACAACTCACTGGTAGGAGAAGGTCAAGAATTGTATGAAATAGGAGCCATACTTTTTGATTGAGGATGTTGCTTGTGACGACATCCTAGCTTCCAAATCTCCTTCTAAGCTTCGAACCACATACATTGTAAACACATCATTCATGTGAGTGAAATGCCTATGGATTTCCTCCATCATCAACTATGGAATTTTCTCTCGAACCCAGGCACCTTGGCACCAATGTTTTGTGTGAGATCCAATCCTTTGAATTATCTTGAGCTAGCGAGGAGATAGACCAAGTAAGAATTCATGTGGAACTTCCTCGTTATGGGTACCTAGAGCAGTTGTAGATGGAGATTTTCATGGATAATCTACCCCCGGTCAATCCTCTACTTTCCTTCTGTCACCATCAAGATGAAAAGGCCCATCATGTCTTGAAAGTCTCTTATGTTTGCTTCACCCATAACTCTTTTGAGGAGAGTGATGGCATCTGATTATCCTTCTCAAAGCTCACACCTTGGGATGTTCTAGGTCATCCTTGAGGGATTTCTCCCTATTTTCAACTACAAAACAAGTGGAACCCCTTGCACGTATGCATCCATTGTTTCCTAATTGTGCAAAGGCCCTGTCTTTTGAGATGACAACCATGTTATGTGATGTCAGTATCTACAGAGAAAGTGAGATGGTTATAGGGATAATCAATGTCATTTCTATACCATTTTCATCTTGGATGGTTTGTGTTTTGGGTTCATAGTGGTGAGAGAAGGCTAGGACCAACTCAAGACTTTGAACAGACACTGTGTGTCCTACAACAGTAAATAATCCACTGGTGAATATCTGATCTTCAATCTTCTTTCGGTCTCTAGATGTCATGTGAGTTCTAAGTTCATTCAGTTCCATGTATAAGACATCGTTTTCTTCTATCTCATACTCGCAGATGAAGGGTTGTGCCAGTTTCTATCATGTCCACTTCTACTTCATGTTTTCCTTAGAAATAACTACTTACTATTTTTAGTAAGTATGAAAAATAACTCCCTCGAACCTTAACTGATTGTCACGACTCTGATTTTCCCTTATCCTCGTGTTCATTGCTCCTTCTGGATCAACTTTCTATTTTTAGCAAGTGCACGTGGCACCACTTACTATTTTTACTAAGTGCCAAAATGCCCATTCTGAAGACTTTTTAGCTGCAATGCATTTGTAATTTCTCTGTCTCCTTTACAAGTTCTTTTATTGATGACTTTCCCAAAATAGCAGTTCCCTATGCAGAAGGCTTGCTATTTTTAGAAAGTGGGATTCTGGAGGTTGGGCTGATGTGGAACGAAGTTTTCCGGTATAGTTTTTTTTTTCCCAATATCACCCCTTTGAAATTTTAGACCTACCCGCTTAATAGTCTAGGAGATTTTAAACTTTTAATATTTTGACATGTCAGTGCTTCTGGACATGGCAACCATTAATGGACCTCAAAAATTATAGGTATGGTTTTCTCCTCCATTTACGAAAAAAATTATATTTTTGATATAGTTTTTTTATTCTTATGCTTCAGGTGAAATCTTGTTTCAAGATCTGACAGTCAGTTTTGACGGGAAATCAACTTTTTTCTTCGTCCAGTCGGAAAGGAGATTTATTCGCTGTGAAAGATTTATGGCATAAGAGGAGTGTCTGAAGGTATGTTTCTGATGGTTTTGGATAGAGGAACAAATTTAAAAAATGGTTTTTCAATTCGTGTATCTGTTTCTAATATTTCTCCAAGTTTTGATTTCACGGCAATGAGGATTTTCTACTGTTCTTCTTCTCCATTCTTCGTTTATTCTTTTTAGCTTGATGAAAAATCCTTCTGAGACCTGCATATCGCCATGGGGAAAGGTATTTTTTATGCCTTGATTGATCTAGTTTGAGCTTTGGCAATGGCGGAGTGATGGTAGGAATTTGCAAAGGAAGTGTGCAAATATGGTTGTGCACGGGAGTGTTAGAAGTTAGAAGTGGGAAGTAGGTGAGTATTTAAAATTTTAAAAATTAAATATAAGAAGGGAGATGGGTGAATTTTTCAAGGTTTGATTCCCTAACATTTGAGGGATGTGATGGAAATCAAATTCCATGGTGAGCAAGGTGACGACACGTGGCAGGGATTTGACAACAGAGAATGAAGGCTCAAAAATCAGCTTTAAAGCACTAAGGGGCTAGAAGCAGGTCATGTGTGTGACTAGAAGTCTCCCTAGGGGGCTAGGTGAATTTTTCAAGGTTTTATGTTCCTGCCCCTATGAGGGACATCAAATTCCACAGCGCTCTTGGAATTGACACGTGGTAGAGATCTGATGGCAGGGAATTTGAGCTCTCGCAAGCACCCGGGGGCTAAACTGGCGATCCTGGAGGATGCATGAGGATCTAGAGATCATATGGGTGATGGAAGAATTTTTTTAAGGTTTTATGTCCCTAACCATGAGGGATATGAGGGACAAAAAAATCCTGCCAGGCACCTAGAGCTGAAATGTGTCCTCCCAAAATTTGGCTAACTCCCGAACTCGCTCCAAGATAACAACTTGAAATGACGATAACTTGAGCTCATGATGGAATTTTTCGATGAACATTTATATGATCCTAAATTTTAATGGAATTTTGAATCAAATAGTGGGGGTATCAAGTCTTGATGATTCCATTTGATCCCTAAAAAATTAGATGTTTTATTTGGTACTCCACATGTGCATGTGAAACACTGCTTGCAAACCTACTGTGACAAAGTGTTGTGAAAAAAATAATTTCACCATCTTGTAGGTCTTAGAATTATATTTTCATAGATGTTTATTTTTTCTCCTAACTCCATCTGGAGATCCTAGAATCACCTTTAAAATCTCAGCGGTTGTTTTGGCATGTGCATTGCCTAGGCTTGTGAACCCTAATTTTGGTGAAACTGCTCCAAATTCTCTGAGTCCTTTCAGAATCTTTCCTGAATCACTTCCATGATGTCCAAGGGCCTTTGAATCACCTCCACACCCATTTTGGATTTTCTTCTCCACTCCATGGGGTTTCTCCAATCCTAGGAAGGCCAGTGATAACCCTTCCCACAAATCCTTGAAGCTTCTAACTTTTAATGAACTCCTAAAATCACCTTGGGGGAATGGATGTAATTTACTAAATCACCTAGAGGTATGAGATAACATTAATAAGGAGGTCACTTGGACTGACTGGAAAAACGTGGGGTGTCTGTACGTACCCAAAATTGTATGTACTATATTGTCAGAAATATGTTACGGAAAACCCCAATGATGATTCAGATCTCTTCGCAAGGTGTTCAAAATCTAGAAAAGATTGCTGAGTATACATTTACATCCCAGAAATCCTTGTCCAGCTTCTACATGTTTTGTCCTAACCTTTTCTCTTTTTCCTTTCAATTTTGTCATTAGTTATAGGACCACCTCCCTGCCAGGGTGGTGGTCCTATAACCGTCACCCTGCTAGGGCAGCGGTCCTGTAACTGTCACCCAAGCTAGGGTGGCGGTCCTGTAACCGTCACCCTGCTAGGGCAGCGGTTCTATAACCGTCACCTAGGACAGGGCAGGGGTCCTGTAACCACCACCCTGCGTAGGGCGGCGGTTCTGTGCCCATTTTCTAGAACGTTCTGACAATTTCATCAAACATAAAAATTTAATTTGCATCCGCATTTCTCAACCACTCTTGCTTGCATTTATGTTGTAGCCACCTGGTAAATAGTAATTTCTCTTTGTTTAATGGTGAGAGAGTTCAATTTGAACTTTCCTTTTGGTGATTCCAAATGCTATAAATATGTAACTTGTTTACAAGAAAATGGTCTTTGTTCTTTGGTCTTGAGTCTTCATTCTTGAGCTTCAGTCTTCAATACTCAGTTCTAGATTTTGTTTATGAATCATTTTATCTTTAGTATGGACTAGAATTCTGAATATTTAGTTATGCCTCACTATACACCGACAACGATCCTACTTGGAATCACATAGGCCAAGCTCTGTTCTCTTGCGCCATCCCTCTCCTACTTGTACTTCGTTGTGTTTATCTGAAGATGTTATTGCTCATTGTTTGAGTACCTATTGTTTATCATTTTGTTTCATCATTGCTGCAATGACCCTATTAGGTATCACGTAGGCCAATCCAGTTCACTTGCGCCATCCCTCTCCTGCTTGTGCTTCGTGTCATTTTTTATTTCAAAGCAACTATCACCCCAGTTCCTTCTCTTGTTGATGCTGCTATACTCTTACTCTTTATGGATTCACGTGAACACGCAAGAACGAAGAGATCACTCTGAGGGGACAAGCTACAACGCAACTGGATTTGCCTCTGCTCAGTAAAATCCACGTTTAAATTGTCAAAGTTATTGTCAAATAGAGTAGTGAATCATTTTATTTTAGTTAAGCTCACTTTCAATATTGCCAGAGAAGTTGTGGGGAATGATAGTTTCTGAGAAGCTATGACTTGTTCCTCACTTCTGAGGTAAGATTAAAAGTTTTCAATTAATTTAATTAGTTATATTTCATCTCGATTCACACATTTACACAGGTGAATAACCACACCAGGTTATCTTGCTTGTTTAGCTTTCGTATAAGAGTATTTTAATTGTTGTTTGTAATTATAATGTTTCAATCATGTATTTTGTTTAGATCAGTTTCCCTTTCAGCAGTAGTATAAATTGTTATTTTCAGTTTAAGAGACTTCATTTTAGATTAATACTTAGATCTTAATTAGGAGAATAAACCACTAGGAATTTATGCTACCCGTTTATAGCCTCTAAATATCCCCTTTGTTAGTTTAGCTACCAGGAG
Organism: Taxus chinensis; assembly: GCA_019776745.2. Taxonomy (NCBI): domain Eukaryota; kingdom Viridiplantae; phylum Streptophyta; class Pinopsida; order Cupressales; family Taxaceae; genus Taxus; species Taxus chinensis. The sequence goes on along the minus strand of CM034146.1, from coordinate 1,035,425,167 downwards.
ATCACACTACTAGATCTTAATCACTGATCCTCTCATAATTAGCTATAGGAAAGTTTCTTGTCAATTCTCATCCTCGCTTGTAGCTTTTCTATCATAGAAAACTGGCCATAATCTTGGTCGTGGCTTCATCTAAGTCACCCGCACTTCAAACCACCGTCTGTCTCGACATGACCTTGGGAGGTCGTGTACAGGGAAGGTCATTTGCCGATTATCATCCTCACATGTCACTTTTCTATCGTACAAAATTGGTGAGCCCGATGTGAAAAAATACACAATCTTCTGATCCGGAGTTAGATTCCTACTCGTTCTTCTAATTGATTCACTTTTCATCTTCTCTACCTCATTAGCCTTCACATTAACATCACCAACAAAATTGGTGAACCTGATGTGAAATGAACCCAACATGAAACAAACAACTATTCCCCTTTTATTTTTCATTTCTTTCATCTATCTTCACTCTTTCCCATTATTCTACAGGTATTTATATGCCCCCCGAATTTTTCGGGATATAACGCATATGGAAAACCTCTCTCAAGTCTCGAAGCGTATTATGGTCAAACAAATAGACAATTGTCACCCTCACTTTTTGCATGGGCTGAAAAACTATTCAAGTAACTACTTGTCATCATAAACTCCTCATCAAAGAACTAGTTCTAGTTCTTCGTTCTGAATTGAGGAGTTGGATCAACTCACACAAACGTAAAAACCAGAGCCCTCAGGCTCTAAAAATATGACGTTTACTAGAGAATCCATTTCATCTCCTCAGCTTTTGTTTAGACCACAAATCAGTAGACAGTCAAATCCACTCCCTTTTTTGGATGAGGAGTATTTAGCACGTTATGCTAGAAGCGAACAACACTTCCAAAACATGTACCCACCTATGGGAAATAATCTTGGTGAAGCTTGGCAGGGTAATGATCAATTCATATCAGGGTACCATACCCCTTTACAACCTCAAGGTGTACAACAAACACCATTAAGGAAAAACACTGTATCTTTACCAATCGAGGTCATCTCAACCTTAGTTGAGAAGGTTAGAGGGCTAGAACTTGTTCAAGCAAATCAAGCTTCGCACTCGGGGCAAGAAGGAACTCCTAACCCTTTGCATCATCCTAGCCAGGTTGACATTCTTACGGGAATAGGCATGTTAGACATGCCACCTCAACAATCATATAGATATCCACGATAAACACCAACTAGACTGCACTTTCAAACGCCACTCCATTTGAAAGTATGATACCTCCTGGTTTAGTACCAAACAACCCATACCAGAGCAATGCTCCTCCCTAATTAAACATTTATTCAAAATCACCATAGGGAGACATGTTCTCCTCTCCCGAGATGTTCACTCAACCACAAGGATTTCCTTATGCCCCTGCAAATACATATGCTATGCCATATCAACAACCTATTCCACCTCCACTCCCTCAACAGGAACCATCTATGGTTGAAACCTATGCGGTAGGGACTTACTCATAATATTTAAAAGAGCCTTTAGATTTCACCGTATGAAGCATTATGCTTCCAAGACCTCTTCCCGATTTTCCTAAATTCAAGGGGGAAGTAGATCCAAACACACATATCAAGGCCTATGCCACGGCCATTCAAGAACTGCCCCCCTTGGGATGCGGTTGTTGCTAAAATCTTCCCTAAAACCTTAGAAGCTATTGCACTTGATTGGTATTATAGAATACCTGAAGCCTCGATACACTCGTTCAAATAACTTGTGTTAGAATTCATCAAAGCTTTTGACATGAACAAACTATTAAGAATGGGGATCAGGGAATTCTTACACATTAAACAAGAGCACAATGAATCTACTGCCCATTTCATTCAAAGATGGAGTACAGTCCTTTACTCTTCAGTAAGTGCTCCAAACATGGATTAGATGGAACTATGTGATTTATTCCTTCATTCTCTCAGTAGAGAGATAAAGGAAGAAGTCCATAAGTTCCCACTAAGGACTTATGATGAAGTACTTGAGAGTGCTCTTCGAATAGATCAAGCGGTAATAGACAGTGGTCATAAGACTTATGGAACAAACAGGAGATTAATTACTCCCAATCAAAACACTACGACTTATCCCAACATTGGAAATGCCAATCAAGGACTCAAGATACTTGACAAAAACTGTGGGGTTACAAAAGATGAAGTCACTTATCAAGTCAAAGGACCAAATGTTGTGAACAACCTGACACCTGCTAACAATCAACGTAACAATAACTTCACTCCAACAATCAATACGGTGAATTTTAATCATCCTCCACAACTACAACAACATCAACAACAACAGAAAATGTAGTCCCAAGGCCTTGCTCGAGGCCTAGATAAATATCAAAACCAAATCCAAAGGAAATCGCCTCAAAATTACAACTATAACAATTAGCAACCTAATCAGAATTTTGGGTCACAACAAGGTTCAAACCAATGACCACGGGACTACAATCCCAATTTATACTGTTGATTTCACAAAATCTGAGGTCATGATACTAAGACTTGCCACGACTACAAAAAATTATTATAACATCTACCAGAAGATCAAAAACAACTCTTTGTAGATATTTTTTTGGCAAGTCCTATACTACCCATGCCAAACACCTATATGGGATCAGTTTCCCCTCAAAACGCATCTCTCAAGATTTTCAATGATCCTCTCCCGAATATTTCTAATGATAATAGGTTAGATCTAAACCAAACAAACAAAGGTATCATGATAGGAAATAACGATCAAGATGCCTCAACTCCTAACAACTCTCAAATTTCTCCTAACCTAGGTTCAAATGGCAATACAAAAATCTTGGGATTAGTTGAGCTAGAGGTTGAGCGTGAAATTAATGCAACAACTTGGATAAAGGAGTATGTTTCACAACCCCTACCCAATATTTTCTTCACACGAGATGAATCTCCTACAATCGCTAAACCAGTAGGATCCTATGATTTGATATCAGATTTGAACAAAACCTTTTCTCACATTTCATTCTTAGATTTGTTAAAGAATTCACCCGTGCATCGATTTACATTACTCAAAGTATTAGGTCTTGGACATCTAATCCACATTACGCCACCTCCTAGCACTCAAATAAATCATGTAGACTTTGACATCTACCCTCTGGGGCAGCCAGATAGGGATACTGAATTTGTATTTGACATAAGCAAGATGCCAACAAACACTGAAATTTCACGTAGAGGTGATCCACCCTTACACTTGTAGGTTTGGATTTACAACAACTACATCAAGCGTGCAATGGTTGACGATGGGGCAGCAGTTAACATAGCCCCCTTCACTTTTATTCAAAAGCTAGGATATGGAGAAACGAATTACTCTTCAACACGAAACACGCTAAGGGGCTATGATAGTCTCAAGGCAAGTTCAATCGGGACTATAGTGCTACTAGTCACTCTAGGGCCTAAAACAATCCTCACTGAATTTTATATTATAGATCAGGAAACCAACTATAATATGATTCTCGGTCGTCCATGGATACATCGCATGAAGGCAATCCCTTCCACGTTATTCCAAGAAGTAAGGTTTTTACACCTAGGAAAAGTCTTCATCTCTCAAGGGGATCCTAAACCCTTCGATATACACTTAGAAAACCTCAAGAAAAAGAAAGGAGTCCATACAGAGCATGAACTTCCCATGAATCAATTAAATAAACCACCTCCAACAAAATAGTTAGTCCCAGTTACCCCAGACATTCCAAAGCTTGAAGTTGTTGACCCAAAAATATACGAGGTGGCAAAGACAAATAAAGGTAAGTCAATTTCTGTGGAAACAGTTTCCACTAAAACCACAGCAAGAATTATGAAACTCTTGGAGAATGACGAGCCGATCTTTCTCCCATTTGAACCTCAAGGAATGGGTAGTCTTCTTGGTATAGCATCTCTTCCCTCTGATGACCTAGATCTAGATATAAACATGATAGAATTAACAAACAAAGAAGGGCAAGTTAAAATTGAAACGATGCCTATCAAAATCATCTCTAGGCATTGCCCTATTCTAAAGCCTGGTTTTGAACCATGCGCATCTAAAGCTAAGTTTTCCCTATCCATGGGGCAAGACCTCATCATGCAACAAAATTTACAAATAAACATAATTATCCATATGGGAAAAAATGTCAAGCAGTATAGTCATGCTCACCCACATGCCATCTCTCAAAAACATGACAAAGAGGCACGCAAATGCTTCTTTGAGAAAAATGTTTTTAATAATGGGACATATACACCTTTGGGCAAGGGTTGTAAGTTCAACATGGTAGGCCCTTGTTAAGAGAATGAAAACTTTGAGGATAATGGTTCTCTGTTGTGTACTTTTAGGGGTGAAGAATTTGATATTCGTCAACTTTCTTCGCCTTAAACATCATGACACATAGTTCCACCTGCATTTTCATATGTACATTGTTGCAGTTGCATTGCATCGGTCATTCAGTTAAGTTCATTATTTTCACTCATTTCATAAATATTGTGGTCAAGGAACTTATTCTTAAGCAATTCATTACAAGCTTATGAAAATATTGGCAAAAGAATTCAAAATCATATCTCTTCAGTTTTCATAATATCATCAAATGGTTCCAAAATCATTTCATCAATTCGACAGACAAAGTCTTGACAAAAACCATACCAAGGCCTGCATACTTGGTCATACTCATTCTTTTCTACTTGGTTAAGTTGTTCTTACCTACGGTCTGTTCTAGAAGCTTCTTGGTGTCACATCTATCCTTCTTACATCTCTTTGAAACAAGGATACTCCAAAGTCAAAAATCAGAAGTCTCAAGTCAAACCAAAATTCTAAACCAAACAGAATATTTTATTTTACACACTTCTTTGCCCCACTTGCCTTTGGTGACAAACCCATGCTTCTTACTAGCATGGGGCAGGGTGTGGGGGGGTCCATTCACACAAAGTAACGAATCTTGGTATTTTGGATGTACAAATCAAATTCTATTAAGTAAAAATAAGTTTCTAAATTCCAAAGAGATCAAATCCTCAAAACTAGATTTTGTCAACTAGGTTGCCATCCATGGATCTAAGTCTAGATAAACTAGAAAGCAAGTTGCATTCTGAACTATGTGGTAGTTTTGAGTAAGAGTAAGTACACAAGTCTGAATTTGATTTCTGTCAATACCTTGTCTTTTTCTCATCATTTCCATTCGGTCAAACTCATATAATTTGCATCCTTCCCAACTCTTGGTGATGAGCCCTCACATCTCACTAGTTGCGTGGAGTTAGGAATGGGGAAAGTTCATTTCTTTATCACTATATATTCATCACGTTTTGCCAAAATAAGAAGAAGCAACGAATATTGCCCAAAGAAGCCAATAGTTCAGTACGACAGTATGTTTGCATCATCACATATCAGCATTACAAAAACAAACAAAAGGAGAAACATTTTGTTTAGCATTTGTTATCACTTTTCATCCATTACATACATTCTGAAAAGCATATGAAAATAAAAAATTCTAAACATCTAAGAGGACACACATGAATCAAACCATCAATATAAGCCAACTTTATACAACGAATAACCGAACCAAATAGATATATATATATATATATATATATATAAAACACGGTACTTTATATATATAAAGTATCGTGTTTTACATACAATGCCATCATGCACTAGGAATGGTCAAAACGCTTGCAATAAACACAAAATACCAAAAAAATCATACATGCCTCACAAAATGGAGACTAAGCAATAAAGGAACTCTACCTATCCGCCCTTTCAAGGCCCATTGTCACCGCTCTAGTTACGAATTTCTTAGGAGTTCTTCTCAAAAGCATTCAAAAAAAACAAAAAGCTAATCCTAACGCAAAATACCATTCCTAAGCTCATTCCAATTCAATCATACTCAAAAATGAAAAGAGCGATCACCATGGACCCAAAGCTCAAAAATTACCAAATCGATACGCACAAATGAATAGTAAAATGAGCTCGTTATATATATATATATATATATATATATATATATATATATATATATATCTAGTATTCTAATCTTGTTTTGAGTGTTTTTACGCAAAGTTGAAGTGCCAACGAAGGTAAGTTCTTATCCCCCGCGCAAATGGTGAGTCCTCATTTCATTTTAATTAAGTATTTATTTTCGATTTATTTTATCTATCTACACTTGAGTCCCCTTTTCATTTTGCAGATAGCGGCAATTTAGATGGCAACATTTCAACACATGGGCATGTCAGGTATAGCTTCTAACTCCCCATTTCAGGACCATCATACTCGGACCCACCATTTTATGCCTCTTCATGGCTAAAACACTTCTCCGAGGGGGAAATATGTACGTACCAAAAATTGTATGTACTGTACTATTGGAAAGAGGTTGTGGAAAACCCCAATGATGATTCAGATCTCTTCGCAAGGTGTTTAGAATCCAAAAAAGCTCGCTGAGTATACATTTGCATTCCAAAAAGCCTTGTCCAACCTCTACATGTTTTGTCCTAACCTTTTCTCTCTTTTTCCTTGCATTTTTGTCATTAGTTACAGGATCACCTCCCTGCCAGGTCGGCGGTCCTGTAACCATCACCCAGGCCAGGGCGGTGGTCATGTAACCATCACCCAGGATAGGGCGACAGTCCTATAACCACCGCCCTGCGCAAGGCGGCGATCCTGTCCTCATTTTCTAGAATGTTTTGATGATTTCGTCAAACATAAAAATTCAATTTGCATCCACATTTCTCAACCACGCTTGCTTGCATTTATGTTTAAGCCGCCTGGTAAATAGTTATTTCTCTTTATTTAATGGTGAGAGAGTTCAATTTGAACTTGCCTTCTTGTGATTGTAAATGCTATAAATATGCAACTTGTTTACAAGCAAATGGTCTTGGTTCTTTGGTCTGGAGTCTTCATTCTTGAGCTTTTGTCTTCAATACTCAGTCCTAGATTTTGTTTATGAATCATTTTATCTTTAGCATGGACTAGAATTCTGAATATTTAGTTATGCCTCATTGTACACCGACAAAAATCCTGCTAGGAATCACATAGGCCAAGCTCTGTTCTCTTGCGCCATCCCTCTCCTACTTGTACTTTGTCATATTTCTTTGAAGTTGCTATTGCTCATTGTTTGAGTACCTGTTGTTTATCATTTTGTTTCATCATTGCTGCAATGACCCTGCTAGGAATCGCATAGGCCAAGCCAGTTCACTTGCGCCATCCCTCTCCTACTTGTGCTTCATGCCATTTTTACTTCAAAGCAACTATCGCCCCAGTGCCTTCTCTTGCCGATGATGTTATACTCCTACTCTTTCTGGATTCACGTGAACACGCAAGAACAAAGAGATCACTATGAGGGGACAAGCTACAACACAACTAGATTTACCTCTACTCAGTAAACTCCAAGTTTAAATCGTTAAATTTATTGTCAAATAGAGTAGTAAATCATTTTATTTCAGTTAAGCTCACTTTCAATATTGCCAGGGAAGTTGTGGGGAATGATAGTTTCTGAGAAGCTATGATTTGTTCCTCACTTCTAAGGTAAGATTGAAGGTTTTCAATTAAGTAAATTAGCTGTCTTTCATTTAGATTCACACATTTGCACAGGTTAATAACCACACTAGGTTATCTCTCTTGTTAATTTTTAGTATAAGAGTATTTTAATTGTTGTTTGTAATTATAATGTTTCAATCGTGTAGTTTGTTTAGATTAGTTTCCCTTTCAGCAGTAGTATAAATTGTTATTTTCAGTTTAAGAGACTTCATTTTAGATTAATACTTAGATCTTAATTAGGAGAATAAACCACTGGGAATTTACACTACCCGTTCATAGCCTCTAAATCTCCCCTTTGTCAATTCAGCTACCAGGAGATCACACTACCAGATCACACTACCAGATCTTAGTCACTGATCCTCCCATAGTTAGCTATAGGAAAGTTGCTTGTCGATTCTCATCCTCGCTTGTAGCTTTTCTATCATAGAAAACTGGCCATAATCCTGGCTGTGGCTTCATCTAAGTCACCTGCACTTCAAACCACTGATTGTCTTGGCACAACCTCGAGAGGTCGGGTACGAAGAAGGTCATTTGCCGATTATCATCCTCGCATGTCACTTTTCTATCGTACAGTGTCTTGGAATGGTAAGACTTGAAAAAAATTAACACATGGGTATAGTTGTCATGTTTGGAAATTTTTAATTCCCTTGTTGCACATTAGCATGACAAAAATATGTTTATTTAAAATATTTCACTATTATTAACATATAATAATATGAGATCATATTTATATTTAAAAATAAAATTGTGGAGAAGACTATGTTTAAATGAAAATGTGTGTAAACTTGGGTGATTAAATTATAGGAAATACATAAGGCGGAAACAAATTTTAAGCTTGACATCGTTTAAAAGTTTGTTTGTATTCCCCAAGTACTCGCAAAATTATAAATTAATTGCGTGTTTCGGTTTTCTGTAGGGAAAAAAACATAATGAGAGACAAATATAACAAAAATTGTTAAAATAATTGAAGTTTTCCCCGAAAGGGGAACGATCTGGACCGAGAGAACAATTTACTCTATAGACTTATTTATTTTTTATCTACAACTATTACATCTCATCCACGCTATTTAGCTAAATAGGTAGGGATTAAATATTTTACAGTATGTTTTAAAAATTGTGAATGCACCACCTATTGATACCCTATAGAATCTGATTTAAGACAAAGATTCAGAACCTAAAAACCTTGAAGTTCAGACCTATTTTTATTAATTATAAGATTATCCCATAGGATCTCTTACAATTTTACATTTTATGGTTTATTTAAATATATTTCATTTAATTTTTAATTATTTTATTTTTTATTGGAACCGTCGTAATTATATTATTATAAAAAAAGATACAATAAAAGGGTGTCTGGAAGGAGTCGTGGCCCAAAGCATCGTGTCAAAATGGTGGAGAAGACAACTAGAAAACATTACATCACAAACAACAAGGCATATGCAATCAAAACACTGAGCTAATGGGGATCGTCAAGGGACAAGCTAAAGTACAAGAATATTGGTCCCTAAAAAATCGTGAAAAAGATAAATGATAATGCTTATGAGGTAGAATTGCCAGGAAATTTTGATATTTCTCCAGTGTTAAATATTTCAGACTTATATTCTTTTCATGGGGATGGTGAAGAAGTGGGTGTTATTAAAGAAGTAATAGATTGGAGGTATTAGGTTCCGGTGAAAAAGAAAGAAGAAGTGGATCATATTTTAGACAAGAAAACAAAACATACAACATGGAAAATACAACAAATATTTGGTGCATTGGCAAGGATTGGAACAAGAGGACAACAAATGGGTGACAGAGTGGGAGATTACGAATCTGTATAAAGATAAATGGAAGACATTTGAAGAAGACAACTTGCAGGAGCTGCATTTTTTTCATGCAGGCAAGAATGATGCACTATTTTTAGCAAAAAGTTGAAATGGGCAAATCTTTTGATCTGGGTGTCTGTTTGAGTCTGTTTATTTAAAAACCACTTTTTTCGATGAGATGAATGCATTATTTAACGTGCCATGCCAATTGGAGTCATTTTCAGCACATTTTCGAGCCCAAAATCCACCATCTGGGGCCGAAAATTAGGATTTAAGTTATAGTTCAGTTTTTTCCTATTTTAGGGCATTAGTTAATTTTAGTGTCTTGAATGCATAGTAGGTTAGAAATTTAGAAATTCCTCTAATTTAGGCATGCAGAAGATGCATGGAAATTTTCGTTCCCGTACAAGTAAGCATGTAAACTTACTAAGAATAGCAGGTTCTAGTAAACTACTAAAAATACTAACTTTTGCTACCTATAGTAGATTTAGTCAAAGATAGTTAGATTTTTCTTGGAAAATCGAGTTAGGAGTTCTTTTATTATTTATGAAGCATTGTAATTCATGATTGAATAACAAAGTATAAGATTTATTTTCTTTGAGTTCACAATATTTGCAATATATTGAGTGTGTTACAACTTAGCTACATTATATAGGCAATCGCAACACTGAGTTAAGGAGGATTGTTGAGGGACGAAAGGGTGCCAATTCTAAATGGCTCATCATCTGGAGGCTCATGAACAAACCAAGCATCTGAAGAGTAATACGTAGAAAAAGGAACCATAATTCCTCACCTAAGAGGTGGGGAGATATGGACAAGTGCTTTATGTACAGGGAGCAACCAATGAGAAAATGTAATAGGGAACAAACCAACCACGAATTTTCCCCGCAAAGGTGGCGGAATCATTCCCCTTTTTCATTGAGGTGGCAAGGAATGAAAACAACCATGACCCAAGGAAGGAGGGTGGCTTTGCACACAGCTCCGTTGAAGCCAAACAATCGATAGTGGTTGTTTCACTGGATTCTTAGCAAATTAATGAAACAGACAAGGGTAGTAGGCCAAGGAGGAATGCATGTTTTTGGTGTCGGTTGAAGGTTGTGTGTGTGTTTTGATTTCCTGATCCAAGTTGATTGCAAGAGCTCCATTTTGGCTAGGTGGAACTACCTATAAATTTAAAACAATACCACCAAATAGAGTTAAACAAAACAATGAGCGGACTGCCTAGCGGAAGCTAGATCCGGAAAGCATGATGCTCCCTGAACAGGCTATCAATCAACTTTTATATAACAATATTAATGCTAGTTAAATCATACATGAAGTAAAGATCCTATTAGAATTGAAATGATTTAGGTATCTCATACAAAACAATAAGAAAGGTCATTCAAAAGGTTGTTTAAGGTCAAAATGGGAGGGTTGATTAGTTGGTGTTGAGTTGTAGGTCTAGTATAGGCTCTGGGTAAGGTCTGGTAAGGATTAGGAATGATTCTGGGCTATTGGGAAGTGGGTACTAGCTCTCTGTTCTGAGCTATATTGACAGACACAGTAACCATGTTGGTGACTAATCGATGCCAGTTAGGCGGAGTAACCAATGTCGGTTGGCTAATCGGCGTTGGTAGGGGAAATTATCAAAAAGTTGCTATATTTGGTTTCCCAGACTCCTTGTGATTACATAGAGGTTAGAAATGGTGAGGGTGAGGTCATAAAATGATTATGAAGACTCAGAGATGATCAGGAGAGGGTGAAAATGGGTGGAAAGTTTCGGGTATGATCAGGTGATGGGTTGATGGAAGGGAGGAAGTATATGGTGTGGAGAGAAATAAACTAGAGAGATGAATAAACAAATCTACACAAAGAAACTAGAGATTCAATGAGGAGATGTTGAATACTTACTGGAAAATAGATTGGAGGACGTAGGTGATGAAGAAGGTGATAATAGAGATCCAGAGAGAAGATTTGTATTCATGTCATGACAGTTCAGAACTTCGTGCCTCTATTGTGAATCTGTGATCATGAAGAGGATGATGAATGGTGACCAATGTTGGTAGTGCTCTTGTGTGTCTTATTTTTCTTGAGTGCTAAAGAAATTCGAGTGCTCCAAGTCTCTGGAAGAAATGATATCCTGAATCAATTGACCAACCTAGGAAAAGGATTTTGGAAATGTATTTAACCTAACCGGAAATGGTTAGGTGACCGATTTCAGTTGAGATATAATTGGTGTTGGTCAAGGTGGGAATATCTAGGTTGGCCAAAAATATCCAGATTGTTATTTTTTGGCATGATCTCCAACCTTCTTCTGAGTCTCAAGTGATAGATCATAGCAAGATAAGTAGGAGTCCTTTTAGGTTTGTTAATAGGAGTTAAGTCTAGGTTTATACTAAGTCCTAGTTAGTTAGGATAGGTTTAGACTCGGTCTTAGGTCATTAATGAGGTTTGAGTAGGTCATTGAGTGAGGTGACTAGGTGAGGTGGCTAGGTGAGGTGGTTGAGTGAGGATATTTAATTAGGATAATTAATTTAATTAACATGTGCACTATGGGATATGAATAGGTGCGATATGGTTAATTTAATTAACGGGGTTTAAAGGAGAGTATGACCAAATTTTGGTGTCTACATTTTGCCCATTTTTGTTGCGTAACTTGTATTTGTAAGTGATGTTGACAAAATAGGAAATTAGTGTTCCAGGTGTGAATGGAGGTTAGATTTCCCGAAGTAGGGCTGAAAGTGAGATTTCCCCAAGTGTGGGTGGAGGTGATCCCCTTCAAACCATGAACTGATGAGGTGTTAGACAAAGTCGGTGAGTGGTTTGATAAATATATAAGTGATGAAAGTGAAGGTAGGTGGGTTGCAGGTAAGGGTATGGGCACTTTGGGTAATGGGTAATGGTCAAATCAGGTAATAGGTAATGGAAATCGAACACACGCACACGTATAGACTGTGACACAATACCAATTAGAAGAGCATGCAAACTCTACATCATCCAAGGTCTATAGGTTTATCCAAATGAGGTTGAAGTGATTCAGGTATCCAGGGTATAGGATATGGTTTGGAAACACAACTTAGGTTAGGTGCAAGACCGTTTAGGTATGATCCGGTACATTGAAGGTTTTTTCAGGATAAACAACATGACAATAGGCAAGGTAAGGTCATTAGGCTAAACCACACGGTAACAACATCGCAAGGTATAATGAGTACACAAGTTCAAAGGTCACAAAAGGTAGTTCAGGTCAGGGTATGTAGGTCATGGCATGGGTAAGGCCAAGGTATAGGTAAATAACAAGTCCCTAAACATGATTAAGGAAATGTATAGGTAATTTAGGCTTGTGGGTAGGGTGTAATAGGTGTTGGTAAGGTCAAAAGGTATTTGGTAGTAATGATTTTAGGCTTGAATGGGAAAAATGTAGGTGAAATGGTATGGCAGGTGACCGATGCCAATTATAAGGTAATCGACGTTGGTTTGGTATGACCACATGCCGGTCATGTCAATTTAGGGTTAAAAAAAAAAATCTGTGTTTTACGGATTCATTTTAACTTGTTGTCATTTGTGAAAATGACAGAGAGGTTGTGCTTTCATGGAAAGTGATCTTAGCAAAGTGATGAGTTGAGTTGGTGAGCTACGAGTACGAGAGTTGGTGTTGGCAGGTGGGTCCACGAGATCGAGCAGAGCGAGTTGAGTGGCTAAGAGATTCAAGAGGTAGATTTTGGACATGGCAGAGGTGGGAGAGGGTTTGGGTGGACCACTGATGCAACGGCCAGACATGCCACTAAGGAGATGACACCGAGATGAGGTAGGAGGCATTCTTCTTACTTTTTATTTGATTAAATTATGCTTTAAATGAAGAAATTTGGGTGGGAATATGGATTTTGAAATGGGGGTGAAAAAATGGGTGAAATCGAGGTGGGAAATGGAAAAATTAGGTTAAATAAGGTGATAATTAAATGTAAGGTGAATTTGGGTGGGATGGGGTAGGTTGTAGGTGAGTTTTAAGTGAGTTTTATGTGAAATGGGATTTGGGGGGGATGGTTTTTTAGGTTTTGTTTACACGACAGAGACCGACGTCGGTCTAGGTTTGGCCAATGTCAATCAGATTTGGCTGGCATCGGTCAGGTCTTAGGTGACCGACACCAGTTAAATGGAACCGATGATGGTCAAGGAAAACTGGTGATGGTCAAGGTGACCAACGCCGGTTAGGGTGAAGGAAGAATAGGGGTAAGAAGGGCTAGGTATGAAAGGAAAATGGGTAAATAAGGGGCAAGTAAAGAGTGTATGTAGAGGGATAAGGGTAAAATATGATTGTTGATGATATGGGATAGGTAAGTAGGTGAATTGAACTAAGGGAATGGGTAATAATGATAAGGGTTGGTAGATGCGTGTAGGTGAATTAGGTAAAGAGGGTAAGCATGATTGATGTGATTGGGTAGGGTTTGGAGTTAATAGGTAATTGGAGGTAGTCAAGTCTTAACAATGTTGTGGGTTGTTGGATGTAGGCTAGGGACCAGTTGAGGATGTGGGACAGAGTACCACCTCTGTTGGTATAGATGCAGTCCAACATGACTGCAGAGGAGTGGGAGCATATGACTAATGTTGGATTGATTGGGATCCAGGATCTATAGGCATATAACTTGAGATCCCAGTTTCGATGGTCGCTCTCATCGATAGATGGGATTCAATGACCAACACATTTCATTTACCGATGGGTGAGATGATTGTCACCCTAGAGGATGTGTACAAGATCCTATGCAGCTACCGATTATTGGGGAGCCAGTTTATTCTATTTCATCTGAGGCATCAGTGGAGCTGATAGTGGCTGTGTTTGGGGAGGTGATGGGTGAGCTGAGGTATCATAGTGAAAGCCTTAGTTATGGAGACATGTATGTAACCCATCCTCAGGAGATGAGGCTGGTTGTATTGATGATGGAGGTGGTATGTTGCTTCACCTTACCAGATGTTGAGGGTGGGAGATTCCCATGAGCACTTGATGGGAGTGCTCTAGGATATGATGGAGGAGTGGATCTATTTTTCCTGGGCACTAACATTCCTAGTGTAGCTATATAGGGAGCTATGGGCCTATGGGATTTTGCGGTGGTTTAGTTTGTGTTGCACCTTTTACTACACTATTGGGCATACGAGCATATCATGTGCATGCACCCAGTGGGTTTTCCACGACATGATTGGTTCAGGGGTGGATTGGTCAGAGTTGGATACAGATGGTGGGTACCAGTTGGTGGGAAGTATAGGGTGGCTAGGGCCACACATGATGTTTTATATTATAGGCGGTTACTGGAGGGAATTTCAGGAGTTGATATTGTGTGGAGGCCCTACATTGGCTATCCCTCATACAAGGGCATGATGGAGGAGTTAGAGGAGCTTCAACTATTGAGGTGGATATAAGGGATGAATTTATGGTGAGCATGAAGATGATACCCATAGACAGGGTTAGACGATAGTTTGGGCTGCCACAAGATGTGCCTCCACCTTTCCCACAGTACCAAAGAGATGATGTTGAGAGACCCATGTCTCCACCACATTCGAGTGTGCCAACAGGGTAGGAGGAGTAACCAGTGGATAGGAAGATTGATGACGCTAGAGTCACCAATGGTTATAGGCAGTGGTGGGTGGCACAATGACGGGTGACACCACCGAGACCAGGGCAAGCCTGATCTTGCTACCATGACAGTACAGAGAGATGCCTTGCAGGGGTAGGTGGCCACCCTTCAGACACAACTCACAGGTGTGTAGGGTCAGTTGAAAACAAGCTCATGCACAGGTGGCCACCCTATAGGCCCAGGTGACATCCTTACAAGCGTCAGCTAGCCCAGGTATAGGCACCCGCACAGGGTGGTGATGGGGATGGAGTATAGGTAGGCCACCTTACAAACACATGTAATAGGTTTGTAGGGCCATCTGGCCACTGCACAGGCATAGGTTGTGGCCTTATAGGACTAGGTTGCAGCACAGGGACCTCCACAGGCTCAGGGATAGGGTCCCATACTATAGGAAGTAGTGGCAATGATAGGGTCCCATGGTACAGGGAGGAGGAAAGGGATCACATGTACAGGGACCTAGGCCAGGATTACAGGTTAGAGCACACAGGTTATTGAGACCTATGGCACCACCTCAGATGATGACTATGGTGAGGTTCAGGGATGCCCTGAACGAGGACACGTTACTATCAGGATCACTTGACGACTATGCGGATAGATGTCCCTTCTTATGTTGAGTATAGAGCCCAACATGCTGCCAAGTGAGAGGACAAGATCCCACACTCATAGTTCAGAGAGCACAGGGGGCCGGAAAGCCTAGAGATAGGGGCAGGGTGAGGCTACTAGTTCATGTAGGCTAGGCCCAGCTGAGGGCTAGGTGGATATTAGACCGAGACCTATGGAGGGAGGAGAGATGTTGGTAAGGTGACGAACAGGTAGGAGGAGGAGACAGGTGAGACTAGCTCGGAAGGATATGAGGTGGGGTGATTAGCCATTATGTGACTTGGTATGATTATTATTTTTGATATTTTGATATATATATAGGCCTACATGCAAAAGATAGTGAGGTTGTATATGAGAGTTTTGTGATTTTGATTTTTATACCGGCCTACGTGCTGAAGATAGTGAGGTTGTATCTGAGCAATTTGAGATACTTGTATGTATTTTTATCTGTGTATATGTGTATTGATACACATAATATATTTTCCTAGTTATATAGATATATGATATTTATTGTATGGATGATGTATCTATGTTTTGAATTTCCATTTTTATTGTGTATTGATGGAAACTAGGTGAATTAGGCATGATTGAGTCAAGGTCATGTAGGCATGATAGAGCCTAGGTGAGTTATGCATGATTGAGTCTAGGTCAATTAGGCATGGTTGAGTTTAGGTCATTTAGGCATGATGGAGTTTAGTATAGGCATGGTGGAGTTTAGGTGATTTAGGCTCATGGTGGAGTCTAGGTGATTGAGGCATGGTGGAGTCAAGGTCATGTAGGCATGATCGAGTTAGGTCAGTTATGCATGGTGGAGTTAGGTATATGGCATGCTTTGGTTATTTTTATGGGTTTGATTTAATTTCCAATGTTATTGGTAGTATGGAAAATAAATGATGATGAATATGTATGTTATGGTGTAAATTTCCAAATATTTGATATCATGGAAATGTGAAATGATTAATGTATGATATGATGTAAGAAATAGGTAGGTATACATGTTTTTATACTTGTATGTTTGTTTAATTTCCAAGTAGTTGTAGAAAATGGAAACTAACTAAGGTAGAATGTGAATAGAAAAATGGGGGTGGAAATTGGTTAGGGTAAAGAGTGGACGAGCTAACCTCCAAGGGCCCCATGCCCTTGGAGTGCTGCCTACATAGCCCTGATAAAAAGGGGCCTCAGGTTGATGTAGTTCTCCCATAAGCTAAGAAATAATATGATGAGGTAGAGGGATGGGTTGGTAGGTTTTAGGCATAATGGAGTCTAGGTCAGTTAGGTATGGTTGAGTTTAGGTCACTTCGGCATGGTTTGAGTTAGGTTATGAAGGTATGGGTGAATTGAGGTCATTTAGGTATGGTTAAATTGAGGTGTTGAAGGCTTGGTCCTTGTATAGGATAATCAACAAGTAATGAAGAAGGTGAAGGGTAAGAGGTGACCAAAAGAGCCACCTAATTGGTAAGAACCATAACAAGTCTACCATACCAAAGATGGGCTTATGAATGTAAGACCCTAAAGGCATTGCATGATTGACTATTCTAAGGGTGAAGAAAGTCACATGATTACAAAATGTCACATTTGTCGGCACATCCCTTGAGTGGGTAGGAAATTAGGGTGAAAAAGGTGATGAGGTGAAAACAGTTGGTTTTAGCGTAACCTAGTGTGAGACAACATGCCTATTTGGCAAGAGACCCAAGATCAAAATAGGCAAGTCCATGATGAAAAAGTTAATCTTTTTCTTTTTCTTTTTTCTTTGTTTTTTTTTGATAGACTGATCGATGTGGGAAGTCTATGTGGGATGAGTAGATTTTCTCCTTGAGGTCTTTGTGAAGCTTATCGATGCAGGAAGCTTCTTAATATTTGATTTTATTGTTTGCAAGAATAGTCTTCTTATGATGATAGACTATGTATAATATGGCTAGCTTTGTATAGTTTTCCTTCGAGGGAGCAGTCTATTTATAGCAGCAAGATAGAAGTAGTAGATGTCCTTTTTGAGGGAGTCATATTTTTTTTGCTGTAAGTTTGACTCAAGGATTTGAATCCCATTTTACTTTTGAAATTTTTTTGCTTTGGAATTTTAGGTCATGGACAAGACTATAGAATACTAATAGGTTCTTGTGTTGTAGACAAAACCATAGCACACAGGCTAACTATGAAAGAGAGGGTTTAAGTGATGAATGACCATGGGATTCCATCTTGAAAAAGATGAAAATTATCCATGAGAATCATGCCATGAATAGAGTTGTGGTACTCATATTGAAGATAAGGCTTAAAAGGTGACGGGTAATCACATGATTCTTGTTTAGTCATTGATCCTTAAAATAGGTAAGTGGAAGGTGAATGGTGCTCAAGGGACAAGTGTTTAATTGACAGAAGGTGATATAAGACTTGATTCAACAATAGAATGGTCAAAGATGAAAACCATTAAGGGGCTCTGGTTCGGGTTTACCTTCGAGTGAAGACAAATGATAAGTACCTGATCCATAGGTATGAGTAACAATATAAGGTCCAAGACAATTAGGAGAAAATTTGACCCGCATTTATTTTTCTCCTCTTTTGTTACATGTTGATTTTCCTTCAGGATGAGGTCACCAACTTGGAAGGTTCATTCATGGACACGTTTATCGTAGGCACACTTGATACATTTTTGGTAGATTTGGAGATGGTCAAGAGCATTGAGACGATGTTCATCTAATAACTCAAGTTGTGCCAAATGGTCTTGGTGAAATTCATCATCATTGAGCATCTATTTAAGTGAGATACGAAGAGATGGAATATGGACTTCAAGAGGTAGAACAACCTCTATACCATAGACCAGAGAGAAAGGTGTGGCAATAGTTGAAGTATGAATACTAGTGCGATAAGCCCATAAGGAAAAAGGAATGTGTGTATGCCAATCCTTTCCTAGTATCATCAACAAATTTCATAAGAATTTTGTTTAAGGTTTTGTTGGTTGATTCATGCTTGGCCATTTGTTTGAGGGTAGTAAGGTGAAGAAAAACTGAGTTGAATGCCAAAGGCATCACAGAGTTTCCATGTAGGGTTTTGTTTTTGAACTGTTTTCTGTTATCAGTGATGAGACGATGAGGAACACCAAAGTGAAAAATGATGTGATGGTTGATGAATTCACATATTTTCTCAGATTTTGTAGAAATAAGAGGTATGGCTTCTACCCATTTAGTGTAGTATTCAGTAGTGGTAATAATCCATTGATGACATTGGAGAAGAATGAGGATTGATCTCTCCAACAAGATCCAAACCCCATTGAGAGAAAGGCCAAAGGTCTCGTGCAACCTGTAAGGCATGACTAGGTGTGTGATGAAGATTAGCATGTTGCTGGCACTTCACACAATGTTTGACATAATCACAAAAATCACAGTTTAAGGTAGGCCAATAATAGCCCAGGTGCAGAGAATGCATTTAGTGATAGCTAAACCACTGAAGTGACCTCCACAAATTCCATCATGAACTTCCTTGATGGTGTAGGGAATTTCAGAACTTGTAAGGCATCGTAAGAGGATACTGTCAAAGCCACATTTATAAAGAATACCACCCATGATGACATAGTGAGAGACACTTTTGAGAAAGGCTCATTGTCCATTGTGAGTAAGGTCTAGGAGGTAGAATTGAAAGGGAAAGGTAGTCAACAAATTGCTTATACCAAAGGTCACGTGGGTCAGTTTCAATGGTTCTAACAAGGTTGACGTCTTGAAATAGATAGGAAGGTGATTGCAACCTTTGTACTGTGACAAATATTTTTGAGTCGGAGGGAAAAGCAAGGTATTTGAGAAGCAAGACAGGCCATGGTATCCACAAATTTATTAGTAGAACGTGGGGTGGTTTGAAGTTCATAACGGTCAAAGGTAGTCAAAAGTATGTCAACATGATGCTTATACTTTTGAAGTATCTCGTTACAACACTGGTATATACCATTAACTTGTTTACAACCAATTGGGAATCACCAAAGATATTAATTGATTTAACATGTCTAAGGTAATGATGGTTTGAAGGCCTAATATGAGTGCTTCATATTCAAAATATTGTTAGTACAATCAAAATCTAGTTTGAAAGATAATGGCATAGGCTTCACTCATCAAGAGGAATGAGGATAACTCCTGGCACACCACCCCCACACTGACATTTGGAACCATCGAAGAATAAGGTCATCTGGTAAATGGTATCGTCCAAATGAGAGGGTAGCAATGGATTCATCCAGGAAATCAAAGTTAGAGGATTGATTTCCAGAGAGAGGGTACATCTGCAAGTTGGTCAGCGATGGTTTGTCCTTTGACATTTTTTTGATGGATGAATTCAAGGTCTAGGTCTACAAGAAGCATGAGCCAACATGTAGCACGTTGATGTTGGTAGGGCTTGGCATACATGTAATGTAAGGGGTCAGTATTGGTGATGACAAAAGTTTTTTTGGTTGAGTAGGTAATGTCTGAAGCTTAGTGGTGATAAAAACTAAGGCTAAGTAGAGTTTTTTGAGCATGGGTGTATCTGGTTTCATAGTCCAAAAGTGTATGACTTATATAATAAACCACTAGCTTGCTCCCTATGTTTCTCATTGCGATGAGAGAGCATGACACCCAAGGAATGATCAGTAGTAAAAATGTAAAGGTAAAATGGTTGGTCATCCTTAGGAGGAATGAGCATAGGTGGTTGGAGGAGGTATTGTTTTAAGGCCTCAAAGGCTTTGTGGAATTCATCATCCCATTTTGAAGGAGACATCCTTTTTTAGGAGATGATGAAATGGGTGGGCAGCGGTCGGAAAGTTGTGAAATAAAGTGACAGATAGATTACAACTTTCCTTGTAAACTATGAAGTTGACGAAGGTTAGTAGGTGGAGGAATTTTGAGAATAGCCTTGATTTTAGTGGGATCAACTTCTATGCCACGCAAAGAAATGATAAAACCAAGGAGCTTTCCAGAGAGAACAATGAAGACACAATTCTTAGGTTGAAGGTGAACACAATACTTAATGAGACGGTCAAAGATGACCTTAAGGACTGTAAGGTGTTCAACCTGATGTTTGGATTTGAAAAGGAGGTCATGTCAACGTAATCTTCTAATATGTGATGCATGATGTCATGAAAGATATAAGTCATAGCCCGCTGATATGTAGCACCAACATTTTTAAGGCCAAAAGGCATGACTCGATAGCAGAAGGTCCCCCAAGGAGTGATGAAGGTAGTTTTGTGTTGATCTTACTGAGGTAAGTAATATTTGGTTATAACCCAAGAAACCATCCATGAGTGATAGCATCTCATGGCCAACGGTAAGATCAACTAGTTGGTCAATACTAGGTAGAGGAAAGTTGTCTTTAGGGAAAGCTAAGTTAAGGTCATGGAAATCCATGCAAATGTGGAGTCCCCCTGTCACTTTTGTGATAGGAACAATGTTAGAGATCCATTGGGGATAATCAATGGGTAGGATGAAGGAAACTGAAAGAAGGCACTGGAGTTCTTCTTTGACAAGAAGGGAAATGCGAGGATGCATTTTCCACAGCTTCTGTTTTATGGGTTTGGCTTCAGGAATAGTGACGATATTGTGGACCATAATGTTTGGTCAATACCAGGCATATCATTGTAGGACCAAGCAAAAGTGTTGCTATGATCCCAGAGGAAAGAAGTAAAAGCTTCCTTGTTCAGCAGTGTCTAAAGATTGGCCTATCTTTAAAATGTGTGGGTCATCGTGAGTGTTAATATTGATTTCGATGGTTGATTCATTTAACATGGTTTGTGTCTCAGAAGGTAATGACCAATGAATATAAGAATCCTCCGCACTAAGGTAGGTGATAATAGACTCATCATCCTGACATTAAATGATGTTAATAGAAGGTGTATCATCATCGATTATGTTAGGATACAGGAAGGGAAGAGAAGAGGGACTCACCATCTTGTTGATAAGTTAGAGGTCCCAGGGAAATGATGTTCATGACAAAAAAAAGTTAGGAGGAATGGATTCTGGATCCATAGACTCCGTGGGTGAAGGTGGTGAATTTGGTAAATGGGGTGAAGGAAGGTTTTTCATCCTCAATGAGTTTGACATTGAGATTTCTTGGAAGATGGTTCAGAAAATCCAATACCACTGTGGTATTTGTGTTTATGAGTAGTACATAGGATGACAGTATGGTGGCCTTGTTTATAGAACCCAAAGCCAAAGCCTTTTCATGCACAATGGTGGAGGAAAGTGTGGGTGAAGGAGGTGGTTGGTGAGAGATTGGAGGTCAGATGAAAATGGTCACATTTGGGAAGGTGGCTCAGGAAAGTAGGTAGAAGTATCAAGTCCCCCATATGTTAATTTGGTACGAAGGTGGGGAGGACCATAAGGGAAAACCTCACCTATGCGATGATCATAGCAAGGATGTTGGAGAAGGTTACCATACTCTTGAGGAGTAAGGAATGTGTCAATGTTGTACAAGGTGTATTCCCCCAGCAGTGAGGTATTGAAAAACACCTTCTAAGGGATCGGTAGTGGATATGTGGGTAGTGGGAATGGATGAATCACTAGGATGATTGGGAAGAAGAAGGATTGGTTGGTTGAGAAGTAAATGGGTTAGCGGATGGGTCAGCTGTAAAGGCTACAACGATAGTGGGAATAGAGGAGTTAGGTGTGGGATAGGTAGTAGGAAGCATTGGTGGATAGGGCTGTGGGTGGAGGAGAAGTAGCAGTGGTGGTAGATTCCTTAACTAGTATAAGGACATCATTAGGTTAGGTACAACATGTTACAGGTTTTGAATGACGAAGGGTCAAATGGAATGGTATAGTTATGTACTTCATGTTCAAATTTTACACATCGATGTAAGGTTGAAGGAACACAACCCATGACACGGATCTAAGGTTGGCCAAGCAACAAGTTGTACTAGAACTCCCCCTCTAAGACATAAAATAATTCTATGGGATGGTATGGGGGCCACACAAACATGGAGAATGATGGTGCCAAGGGTGTAAGTGATGGCATCATTGAATGAACACAACATAACTGGGTTATTATGCATGTAATTGGAAGGGATGCACATTTGGTTGTACGCATGGGAGGAGATGATGTTGATGCTAGCACCACCATCAATCATAACACGTCAAACACATATATTATCAATATAGATGGAAATAAAAAGTGTGGGATTAGGATCATCTGATTGGAGAGGTATAATCTCATCATCGGAGAAATTGAGGGCAACTACTTGGTGAGTGGTGGAGGGTGTAGAGGAAGGGGATGAATTGGTGAGAGAGGCCACATGGTGAGGGGTGATAATGGAGGCCACAGGTGTCATAGGGTCATTAGGTAAAACCTTGATGGATTGTAGAACCTCCATGAGGGCCTATCAATGAGATTCAGAGGTTTGGACGAGGTTGTATAAAGACATTTTTAGCAGGGATTGGTGTAATTGTTTTATCATTGTATGATGGGCGACCCCATCATAAATACGGTATGTGGGTCCCCGAATGGTGATTTTTGGTGTGGGTGTAGATGGTATATTGGACACTTGATTGACAGATGGGCTGGTTGCTTTCTCCTTTCCTTTTTCTTTTTGGGTGTGAGTGGAAATTTGTATAATTATAATCTAAGGAAGAGATGTGGATGAAGAAGGTGTGTCACAAAAAGTATAATGACATGATGGAAAAAAACCTAGTGTGGGATAAGAGCCTTGTGAAATGAGTAGGTTGCACTGGAATTTTGATGGGGTTTTGGATAGCTCTCTTATACAGACCATATTGATAT
Organism: Taxus chinensis; assembly: GCA_019776745.2. Lineage (NCBI taxonomy): Eukaryota > Viridiplantae > Streptophyta > Pinopsida > Cupressales > Taxaceae > Taxus > Taxus chinensis. Next base: position 1,035,401,936 of record CM034146.1, on the reverse strand, counting down.
CGAATTTTGGATGTGGATAAAAGGATTGTGGAGGTGGTGATGCAGGTCACGGAATAGGTAGTGAGAGAGGATGTGTGGTGATAGGTGGAGGTGGAACTGGGTCCTCCTCTAGAAGATCATCGTCATCAAATTTTTGTTTAGGAGGACAAAGTTAGATAAGAACGGTCTTTAGAGCCTTACAATTTTCTATATCATGTCCTGATACACAATGGTAGGATTAAAATTTTGGTATCATCAAACCCTACTTGTTTGGATTTGAGTGGGTCATAAATTCTAAGTGGTGGTAATGTGATGAAAATGGTCTCTTAATGGTTGGCTCAAATGTTGGCATAAGACCCTACCAATGGATCACAATGTGAAGTGAGTATGGGTTTGGGTTGAAGTGTGGATGATTGTGGTGGGAAAGGTGCTACAAGAGGTGGATTTGGAGGCAGGATAGGTTTGACCACTAGTTTGGTAGGTGGTATTGTTTTAGGCTTGGGTTGTACCTTCTTGGGTAAAGGCATAGTAGATGAACTAGTGATAGAAGGTGTTGTAGGCTTAACTACCTCTTTTGAGGGTAGTGGGTTTTTAATTTTTGGTTGCACCTTCGTGGGTAAAGGTGAAGGAGGAGTACGTGATGTAGAAGGGAAAGGGAATCGTGGAAGATGATGAGTTAGCCAAGGTGATAAAAGAGGTGTGGTAAAGGTTACTGGTAGATGTAAGGTAGAAGATATGGGTTGAAGAGAAGGAAATATCATGGGTAGTGATGAGGCTATTATAGGTGGTGGGGGTATAGGTTGTAAGAAAGATGCAGGTGATGGTGAAGGTGTACGTTGTGCTGGTAGGTTGGGTGTAATAAAGGATTTTGATGAAGAGTCGGGCTGCTGTGATTTTGATTTGCCTTATGTAAGAGGTTGTTTGACCAAGGTAGATGGGTGAGGCCCTAGGATGGATGGAAGGGGGCAAAGGTGACCAAAGGCGTAGTAGGTGAAACTGGTGTGTGCAGCCTAAAAGTTTGGGTCTTCCTTTTCTATGGAGGAATGGTTTTTTTCGTGGGTTTGGGAAGTTGTGGCTGAATCCAATTTGATAGACGAATGGACTAGGCTTGACGTCGGCATGACACCCAAGGTAGTGATGGGTCTAGATGTCGGGGAAGATGTACGTGCAGGTAGGTTCTTAGGCATTGGAATGGGTTTTGGTTATTGGTAAATTTTTAGGTGTAGGTGAGGGTGATGAAGAAGAAGTTGTTACAACAGGCATGGTCAAATTTGGCTTTGGTTGCTTGAAATGCCTTCAGATAGATCGTGGAGGTACCCGCAGGTGACATTTATATTTGGGTTGAAAAGGGTAGCCAAAGGCATCCCTAAAGCATGGAATTATCAATGTAATCCAAGCAATAGACTAGGCTTGAAAATGACACTGTTATAAGAGGAGATGACATTGGTTTAGTGGAAATCCCTGTAAAATATGTCTGTGAGACAAGGAACTAGTTTACTTTGGACTAATTGGGTAAGATATCCGAGATCAGATCAATGGGATCCTAGAATGCTAATGGGGAATCATATCCAATAGGTAGTGGCATGTGTAAAGGATCCCCTATCAGTAGGGGAGATAATAGTTGGGATGAGGTAGTTTACTCTTTCGGTGGAGAGGAAAGTGAGGATGAATCTCTTGTGGGTAGGAGAGTTAATACCATAGGTTGTTCGTTAGGTTGCGAGGTAAGTGGATAAATGGCATTGGAAGAAATTATGGAATCCTTCATGGGTGAAGGGGGAGATGAAGGGGACTCCTCTATGGGTGAAGGAATAGATGAGGTAGGCTCCTTCATGGGTAGAGGAGCTTGTGCTAGAATCTCCTCAATAGAGGGGATAGAAGGAAATTGAGGAATGGTTGGTACAAATTTGAAAACAACATGGAATTCACAAACATTGTTGTTATTAGTTGAAGGTTCACCACTTTCATTAGATGACGGGGTATGATTAGGGAATGGATTCTTGAAGATATGCAAGTTTTGATTTTTCGGTGCATTTTGGTTGTCCAAGATGAGATCTCCATTATCCAATATTTCCTGGACAATGTTCTTGAAGGTTATAGAATCACCATCGCTATGGCCTTTTATACGATGATAGTTACAATATTCATGTTCCTTGTACCATAAAGGAATAGGACGAGTGGGGTGAAAACCAATATGTGGTTTTATGGGTGGAAGAGCAATGGCTCTGGTCTTAAGAATTTTTTCTAATACTGAAGAATAAGTCTCCCCAATTGGAGTGTATTTTTATTGCTCCCACCTGAACTTAAAATATTGAACGAGACAAAGGTTAGAGGCAGGTTTTGATTGATTAGATGGGTGAGATGGGCCAGCCTTTGAAACTACCACGTTGGTAGTTCCTTCAGCTTTTAAATAATTGTTTTGGATTTTTGAACAGGAAGATGTATCATTTGATTTAAAGGTGATGTTTTTGTTTTTAAATTGAATTTTTTCTCTTCAATGGCACAAATTTCCAATTTTCATGCCATGGTAAATTCTTCGTCAAAGGTATGTAAGGTTTGTACTTGGAGAGTTGGTGAGATGTTCCTAGCAAAAGCTCTAGTGAAAAATTGTATAAGATTGATTTGAGATAGCTGGAATGATAGCTATTTAATGAGGCTTCACCAATGAGTGAAAAAATCTATGATAGATTCGTCATCGTATTGACGTTTTGAGTAAAAATCAGTCATGGTGACCTTCTTGATGATATTGATCAAAAAATGTTCTAGGAAGGCTTGAGCCCTTTTATTAAATGAGTAAATGGAATGTATGGGTAAACCATTGTACCATTCTAAAGCAAGTCCTGTCAAGGACATTGGGAATGTTCATATGAGTAAAGCAATGTCATGGGTGATTAGATAACACCCATTTTTGAAATACCGCAAGTTTTTTTGAGGGTCTTCTTTATTGTTGAACCAGTTGAATTTGGGAATTTCCCAATGCATAGGGTATGGGTGAATAAGAATAGATGGGTGAATGAGCTCATTGCATATTTCATCATAGTTTAAGTAGTTGTGAGAGCCAGAAAATGATGCTTCCAATGTTTGCATCTTTTCCATCATCATTTTAATAAGGTTGTTGGTAGGCTATGATGAATGGGCACCCCTTGTAGTATAAGGGGATTGAGGACGAGTGTATGATGTGGATGACATCCTGTTATATGGTGGTGCCGAATACGAGAACTACGAGGGGGGGTGTTTCACCGTTTTATTTAATTTTTTAGACGAAACAGATAAGGGTGTGGGCCAAGGAGGAATACATATTGTGATGGTCAGTTGGAGGTCGTTTCACACATTCTGACTTCTTGATCCAATGCTAATTGTGAGAGCTTCATTTTGGATAATAGGAACTATCTGAAATACATAACAAGACCACAAAAAGAGGATTAAATAATATATGTCAGTGGGTTGCCTAGCGTGTTCTAGATCCTGAAAGTGTGATACTTCCTCGGTGGCAGTCAACCCACTGTTTAATACAAGTCAATGTAAGAAATAATGTAATCGAATAAAATTATACTGTAGTTGATATGATTTAAGTATCTCATCCAAATACAATAAAAAAATCTAACATAATAGGCTAGGCTATGATCAGATATGGAAATAAGGTAAATAACTAAGGTGCTGAAATAGTTCAGGGCAAGATCTTGGGTCACTTGAATCACTTAAAAAGGGTTATTGGGATTGGGTATTAGTAGGACTTCTAAATACAGAGACCGATGTCTGTTTGGTATGACCGACTACGGTTTAGTAAGAACCGACGATGGTTATTGCGAGTTGATAATAACTCAATAGTTCATGGTTTTGGGAATTTTTCTGAGACTAGATCAGAGATGGTGAGGAGTTGGTTTAGGTCTAGGGAGATGTTGGGAATATTCAGAGGTACTCAGGAGTAGAACAAGGTGATTAAAAGGGTTATGAGTGATGGGAATGGTTAGGTACATAGGAAGACAATAGTGGTAGGATGACAATATAGTCTATGGTTGATAAACAAAGGTGAAAAACTCTTATTAACTGAATAGAAATAAAGTGGTGTAGGTGAGAGACACACTTACTGTTGTGCAGGTTCAATGGTTGGGTGGTGGTGATGGTTGATTGGTTAAATGGAGATCAATATCATGACAGTGCTTCCTGAGGTGTTCCTGTGAATCCAAAAATATTCTGATCAATGGTTGTGTTGGCTATGGCTGTCTGGATGTGCAAAGGAGCTCTAGTTATTTCTTGCATGCAGATCTCATTTTCTCCCAAAACTTGAGAATGTGTCTAACCTCTCAAACAAGGTTACCAAAATGGTTATGTGGTAACCGATGACGGTTTAGGGTTACCTACGTCAGTTAAGGCGGGATATCCTAGGTTGCCTAAAATAATAGATCTTGGCTATCCTCTTCCAAATGTTTCTCATTTTTTCCAGGTCTAAATGGAACGTTGCACTTAGATACATGGGAATGTGGTTAGAGGAAGAATAGGCATGTGCTTTTAGGGTTATACTAAGTCTTATTTCGTTAAGGTAAGTAGGGCTAAGTATTATTTAGTTATGGAAACATGCTATCAATAGGTCTATGGTGAGGTGGAAATCAGTTTTAATTGAGGTAATTAAATAATGAATGAAGTGAGGATGAGTATTAATTTAATTGTAAATAATTAAATTAATATTAATGTTGGGTATAAGGGTCATGGTGAGGTGAATGTGTTTAAGTTAGCTATTCGAAAGGGGACCTAAGGGGAGTGTGACCCAATTTTGGTGTCTACATTTTTCCCCTTTTTTGTGTAGCTTGTATTGGTAAGCGATGCTGACAAAAATAGGAAGTGATTACCCCATGTATGGGTGAAGGTGATCCCCCTCAAACTATGCATTGATGAGGTGTAAGACATAATCGGTTAGTGGTTTGATATATTTGTAGGTGGTGAAGATAGGTGGGGAAAGGTGTGATCATTGAGGGAAAGGGTGAAGGTCAAATTGGGTAATAGGTAATAGGCCAGGGTCAAAATCAGGTCTTGGGTAATGACAATCGAATGCACGCACACGTATAGATTGTAACATGGTACCAGGTTGAAGATCTTGCAAACTCGACATTGTCTAAGGTCGATAGGCTTATCCAAACAATGGTGAATTGATTCAAGTATCTAATGTATAGGATATGGTCAAGAAACATAATGTAGCTTAGGTGCAGGAACATTTAGGTATGCCCTGGTACACCAAAGGTTTGGTCAGGATAAACGACAAGGCAATAGGAAAGGTATATTTGTTATGATAAAACAACATAGGTAACAACATTGCAAGGTATAGCAAGTACATAAGGTTAATGGTCACACCAAGTAGGTCAAGTTTGGGCAAACAAGTCATGACACAGGTAAGGCCGAGGTAGAGGTAAAATAACAACTCCTAAGACGTAGAAATGGAAATGTAGGGGTAGGTTTGGCTTGTAGGTATATTTTCCATGGGTAGCCAAAATGATAAAAAGTGGGTGAGCATGAGTGGTGACAAGTGAGAAGGGAGTGGGGTAGGGTAAACTAGTTTGATAGTGTGACCGACGTCGGTCACATGTTGACCGACGACGGATCACTAGGGCACAAATATGACCGACATTAATCTTAACGGATTGGGATTAAAAAAGGAAAATTCTACCTTTTGCGGAACAATTTGTTATTTTCCAATAATATAAAATGATAGAGGAGTGGTGGAAAAGTGGAAAGTGGCAGAGCGAGACAGGGATTTGATTTGATGAGCCTCAGAGCGAGTGATTAGTCATTCGATAGGTAGGACCACGAGAGTAGTGTGATAGATTTGATTAGTTAGTGGTGATGAGGAAATTCAGTGATGGCAGAGGCAGGAGAGGGGTCAGTGGAACACCAGTGCAGTGGATTTACATGCCCCCATGGAGACGACATCATGATGAGCTAGGATTTGGTTCCATTCTATGTTTGTTAGATGAATTTGTTTGTATAGATCAGGTTTGGGTAAAAATGGGTTTGGGGGGAATCAATTTTGAATTTGGAAGGAGGATTGAAAAAATAGGACTTGTTGGAAGTGGTATGTAGGTTAAAGAGGGGTGGGGATGGGTTGAGGTGATATTTGGGTAGGAAAGGGTAGGTAGGTAGGGTAGAATGTGGAATGTTTAGAGAAAAAGGGCAGGGTTTGGTGAATTTGATGTTGTGACAGTGTCTGTCGTTGGTCAAGGGTTGGTCGACGTCAGTGGAAGTTAGCTAGCATTGGTCAAGGGTGTGGTGACTAATGCCATTTTTTGGGAGAACAGATTGTCACTCAATAAGAATCGATGATGGTCGGCACTTAGGGAAACATAGGCCAAAAAATGAGAGGGGGTGGGTGGAGGAGATAGGTCTTGAGATAGGAAGGTAGTTTCGAAGGAAAAGTGAGAGGGTAATGGGTATAAATAGGTATGATTTTAGGGATGGGATGAGGGAGATAGGTCATGAGTAGGAAGGATCTTGGGAATAGGTGGGAAGATCTAGGGTAAAGTTGAGTATTGTCTAGGTTTAATGATGTTAGGGTTTGTTAGATGTAGGTGCGGGATCAATTACAGATGTGAGATAGGGTACCACCCCTATTAGTATCGGTACAAGGGAGTGTGACATCCAAGGAGTGGTGTCATGTTGCAGATGTAGGCATGATTAGGGTCACACGTTACTGGCACATAGTTTGGGAGCTGAGTCTGATGGTCGCCCTCATCGACAGAGGATATCAGGTGGGGTGACAATTACTCACTGGAGATGATCACTATATTGATTTTTTGATATATATACCGGCCTGCGTGCCAAAGATAGTGAGGTTTTATATGTGAGTTTTGTGATTTTGATTTTTATACTAGCCTGTGTGCCGAAGATAGTGAGGTTCTATCTAAGAGATTTGATATATTTGTATTTATTTGTATCTATGTACATATGTATGGATACACAGACTTTCTCATTTATATGGATGGTGATACTTATGGTATGAATGGTGTACTTGTTTTAATTTCCATTATTATTTGTGTACGTGATGGAAACTAGGTGAATTATGAATGATTGAGTCAAGGTCTTATAGGCATGGCTGAGTTAGGTCAACTAGGCATGTTGGAGTCTGGTTATAGGCATGATGGAGTCAGGTCATAGGCATTATGGATTCGGGTCATAAGCATGATGGAATCATGTTATAGGTTATGGGAAATAAATTATGATGTATATGAATGCTATGGTTTAAGTTTCTGAATATTTTCTATTGTGGAAATGTGAAAATGATAAATGAGCGATGTGATTATATGGTAAAAATGTTTATTAATTGCTACCTATTTGGTTTGATTTCCAATTGTTGATATAAAATGAAAATGAAATAAGGTAGGATGTTCATAGGAAAATGAAGGTGAGAATAGGTTAGGGTGAAGAGTGGTCGAGCTAACCTTTAAGGGCCCCATGCCCTTGAAGTGCTGCCTACATAGCCCTAACGAAAAGGGGCCTCAGGCCAATGTATTTATCCCATAAGATAGGGAAAAATATGATGAATTAGGGGGATGTGTTGGTATATTTTATGCATGATTGAATGTAGGTCATAGGCATGGTTAATTCTAGATTAATTAGGCATGGTTGATTCTAGGTCATTTTAGGTATGGTTGGGTTTAGGTTAGTTAGGCATGGTGATGTTGGTGGAAGAAGAATTCTTAAAGTGTAGGTGTCGATGGTTTGGTCATGTATAGGAGAATCAAAAATTAAGAAAAAATGTGAATGGTAAGGGAGACATCAAGATCCATGTAATCGATAAGGACCATAACGAGTCTATCATACAAAATATTGGATTATGAAAGTAATACCCTAAAGGCGTTGCATAATTGACTATTCTAAGGATGAAGAAAGTCACATGATCACGAAATGTCACATTTGTGGTACATCCCTTGAGCAGGTAGGAAATTAGGGTGACAAAGGTGACGAGATGAAAATAGGTTGGTTTGAGCGTAACCTAGTGTGAGACAACATGTATATTTGCCAAGAGACCCAAGATCAACATAGGAAAGTCCATGACAAAATTTTTAATCTTTCTCTTTTCTCTTTTACTTTTGTTTTTATTTTAATAGACTGATTGATGCAGGAATTCTATGTGGGATGAGTAGATTTTTTCCCAGAGGTCTTCGTGAAGCTGATCGATGCGGGAAGCTTCTAAAAATTTTATTGTATTTTTGCAATGACTTTAGATAGTTTCCCTTCAAGGTAGTAGTCTATTTATAGTAACTAGATAAAGAGAAGAGATGTCCCTTTTTGAGGGAGTCATCTTTTACTAGAAGTTTGACTCAAGGATTTGAATCCCATTTTGTTTTTTGGACATTTTAAGTCATGGACAAGACTATAGAGGAAGATTAAGTTCGTGTTTAGAAGACAAAACCATAGCACACAGAGGTTAACTATGAAAAAGGTAGTTTTGAGTGATGAACGACCATGGGATTCCATATTTTTAAAAGATGAAAGTATCCATGAGAATCATGTTATGAGTAGAGCCATGGTACTTGTTAGTGCAAATCAGTAGCACCCTTGGATGTTGATCAGATTTTTAGTTTGACATTTTGGACATCCAGTGTGATTGCACAACATTGAATTTTTTCCCCAAGTGTGGGACTTGTAAAAATGGGAAAAGAATCTCCAGGTTAGAGGTTGGTTCCTCAACTCCTCTTATCAGGTATATGCATGAAATTTGCAGAGGCTTATTTTCCTAATTCCTACTCTAAATTTCAAGGGGACAGAGATGGGGAATGCAAGAAAAATGAGACTAATGCTGATAAGGTGATGCACCAAGGGAGTAGTAGACACCTACTACTACAAAACATACACATTCCAAGAGGAAATACAACACAAAACATGCAAAAATTGCCAAAATGTGGTGAGAGGTTAGGAAAAAAATGATAAACATATGAAAGGATTAAGAAACCTTTTAATCACAGAGCATATATTATCATTCTAGGTCCAACACGGTGCATTACAATGACCAAGAGGCAAAAGAGGTGTTGTATTTGCATGGAAAGGTAAAAATTTCCACAAATTTTGCCAAAAAGGAAGAAGAAGGGAAGTTACAGAGCTAAAAGAGTGTCTCTTTTTTCAAAAATGAGCCCATTCTAGCTTTTACAATGCAAGAAACGAGCCCAAGAGAGAGAAACATGGGAAAATGTGAGAGGAGCTCCAACCACTAACCAAAATACAATAAAACATCATGGGCATCCTTAAAGGTCCATTCCATGACATTTTTCACCATGCTGGGAGAGAATGCGAGCCATTCTTCATTAAAAATGGTGGTTGAAATGTCATTTCTGTTGATTTCCACATGCCAGAGGCGTTTTCTAATTTTCCCTCTCCAAAATCCATCAAAATACAAAAATTATCCTAGAATCATGTAGAGAATTTCACTAGTTTTTCGTTGATATAAAGAACGTGAAAAACTGAGCTCTGGATCAAAATTTATGCTCATTTGAAAATTTAGGGAAAAACAGGACCAAAACGGGATGGCGGGCCGAAAATTTGAAATTTTCCCACCTTTTTGCATTTGGGAAAATTTTCCCAAAAATCTCCACACTCCGCCACTCCTGGTGCCATGTGGCACATTCAGATTGGACGTGGGCCTTCTGCGCTTCATTTTCCACCGTTTTGGCCATTGGAAAATTTTCCAAAAAATCTTCACGGGGCCGATGACCTGAGGACATGTGGCGTGATATGATTCGTTGTGGGCCTCTACTTTCAAATTCTCTACTTGCTCTAGACCATTTTCGATGACAGGACACGTGGTGAGCTCCCATTGGACACGGGCCTTTATGCTCATTTTTCCCTGCAGGCTTGCCTTGTGTTTTTTTCCGCCACAAGGACACGTGGCATGATTTGATTGGCTCAGATTTTGGGGGGCGGGCTCTCCCTTTTAATATTTCCTTCGAATTTGTAAAATTTCCAATCTTTCCTCTACCCTCTGCCACTTCTTAGGACATGTGGTGAGCTCCCATTGGATGCGGGCCTTGGGGGCAAACATTTCTCTCTACGCTAAACTTTGGGAAAAATTCCCAAATTCTCCCCGGCAGCCGAAGCTCCGATGCCCCCTGAGACATGTGGCGGCATCTTATTCACTCGCGGGCCTGTAGGCCAAAATTTCTCCTTTCCTCTCACCAAAACACTTCGCCAAATTCTCAATTTTATCTCCGCCCTCCGCCACTTCCTTGGCCTAAGGACACGTGGCATAATGTGATTGGGTGCGGACCTTCCCTGGAGATTTTTCCATGGCGCCAACACTTAGTCAAATTTTCTATCTTCCCTCCTCCTGGACACATGGCAGCATCAATTCGTCAGTGGGCCTTCGGGGTGAAAAATTCCTTCCGAAATCTTGCTAAACACTTGGTAAAAAATTCCAAGTTTACCTCCACCTCCGCCCTTCCGAGGACACGTGGCCTCACCTTATTGGCCCGGGCTTGTCCGGGGAAAATTTCCCACAAAAACTCCGCCAAGCCATACCTTCAAAAATACATGGAGTTAGGAGGAAAAATTTACCTTTCTGGAAAGATGAGAAAAATATCTATCCAATGGTGCCATTTCCAAAAGGTTTTGAGTACCTGAAAAGCAAAAAATTATGACTGGGGCACAAGAGAGGAAAGAATGAAGGGATAACAATTTTGGCGACTCAGAGGGGTCATCTACCTACTGGATGAAGTTACCAGTTGCTTGAAGCAAATCATTGGGCATGGGGTCATCAAATTCTCTGCTTGGGACCCCAACTGATTAGAACACTGGAAGGAGGAAGATGGAAGGTATAACACCATCATATTGGAGCAAGGCCTGCAAAACACATTTCCTGGAATAACAAGCTTGTGCCAAAGCACTTAGGGAAAGCAATGATAAACTACAACAAAACAATGTGCATAAGCACTTGGAGGAATGAAAACCTAAGGTAATATGTACAAGGTGGATAGTTTCTTTCAGTAGCAATGCTTCAGATGGATTCCATTGACTGGAATCTGTAACTCTTCACCATCCAATGTAGACAATTGGAAGGCATTGCTGTCCTTACACTTTGTGACCACGTATGGGCCACTCCAAATGGCATCAAATTTTGAATGCCTCCCCAATTTTTCTCTTTCTACATCCCATTTTAACACTAGATCTCTAACTTGGAAAGATCTATCCTTGGCCTTTTTATCAAAGGTCTTCTTGATCAAAGCATGATCCTTCTCCATTGCTTGGGATGCCTAATTTCTGATTTCTTAGAGCTCCATCAATTCTGCATATCTAACCTCCATGGGTCCAAACTCCAACAACTCCAACTGTTTCATGAGTTCCAATGTTGGCAACTCAAGTGACATGGGAAAAATTGCTTCTCTTCCATAAACAAGCTTGAATGGAGAGTTACCTGTAGATCTCTTGGGAGTTATCCTATCAGCCCATAAGGTTGATTTCAACTTAGTATGCCGAGACCTATGATTCTCATCAAGAGTCCTCCTAATGATCCTTAACAAGTTCTTGTTTGTAGATTTAGCTTGGCCATTACCCTGAGGGTAATAATTTGATGAAGTGCTTAGGTAGATCCCATTCTTGACAGCCCATTCAGTTACCTTGGACCCAATGAATGCTAATGCATTATCTGATATTATTGTAGTAGGTATGCCAAATCTGGTTGTTATTCCCTCATAGAAGTCTAGGATGCTAGATTCATTTGCTTCCATGAGTGCTACTGCTTCAGTCCACTTGGTGAAGTAATATGTTGTTGTTAGAATCCATTTGTGTCCTTGGCTTGAATTTGGATTAATGACTCCAATGAAGTCCAAACCCCATTGCATGAATGGCTGGTCAACTGAAATTGGATGCAATGGAAGGGCAGCTAGTCTCTCTTTCCTCGTGAAGAATGCACAATTCTTGCACCTCTTGATCCACGCATAACAATCACTGAAAATCTTGGGCCAGTAATAACCAGCTCTCATGATCTTCAGAGCTATCACTCTTTATGCAAAATGACCACCAGCTGATCCACCATGGAACTCTTCCAAAGCCTTGTGAATCTGATTTGTACCAATGGATCTCAGCAGCACTCCATTCACATCCCTTTTGAATAAAGCACCATCAACAAGGGCATATGGGATAGCCTACAATCTAAAGTGTCTCTTTTTGGTCTTGTTCATCTCTGGAGGGTATAGAACTATTTTTAGGAAGTGCATCATGTCTTGGGTCCAGCAAGGAGTGAGGACACCATCAATCTCCTCTTGAGTGCTTCCTTGCTCATGGCTATCTTGTAACGCCAAAACATCCTCCTTCTCATTGCATTCTTCCTTGGATTTATTCAATACCAGCTGCTCACACAATCCTTTTCCTCTGACCAACTTGGTGACTTTGATCTCAATGTCATACTCCATGACACGAGTAATCTAACCTGCTCTCTTTTCATTCAGGTCTTTGTTGAGGAGGAAGTCTTTAACTCCCATATGAGAAACCAACAATTGAACCTTTTTGTTTGAAACTAGATGCTTAAATTTCTTCAAGCTCATGATTACTGTAAGAACATGCTTCTCAATGAAAGAATACCTCACCTCGTAGTCCTCCAGGATTTGGCTGAAGAAAGCAATTGGTTGCTCATTATTGTCTTTGTTCTTTTGTACCAAAATTACAGAAATAGTATCATCACCCCCAAATGCATAGAGGATGAAATCCTTGGAGAAATCTAGGTTAATGAGAGTTAGGGCTTGAGAGATGGCTTCTTTGATTTCTTCAAAACTTTCCTTTCCTTCTGCTGTCCATTTGAAAGCTATTCTTTTTTTTTAACATCTTGGTGATAGGCTTGACTAGGGTTGCAAAATTTGGGACAAACCTCTGAAAAAATTTATTCTTCCCAAGAAACTTTGAAGGGCCTTCTTGTGGCTTGGAAATGGTAGTGCTCTTATGGCTTTAACTCTTTCTAGATCAATTGCTAATTCTTTTTTGGAGACAATGTGACCAAGGAGTTTTCCTTCATGAGCTAGAAAAATACACTTTTTAGGATTCAAGGATACTCCAAATCTTCTGCACCTTTGGAACACTTGTCTCAAATGAAAGAGATGGTCTGCTGATTTTTTGAAAAAATAGTGATATCATCAAGATATATCAACACCAAGTTGTTAATCAAACCCTTGAACACCATGTCCATTGCCCTTTGGAAAGTAGCTCCAGCATTGGACATCCCAAATGGCATTTACCTGTATGCATAAGTTCCCCATTTGGTTGTAAAGGCTGTCTTGAACTGATCCTCTTCTTTCACCATAATCTAATTGTACCTTGAATAGCCATCAAGTAATGAAAACATTTCAGAGCCGCAACAACTTGCAAAATTTTCTCCATAGAACGAAGTGGATAATGATCCTTGAGAGATGCTCTATTCAAATCTCTGAAGTCAACACACAATCTGATTTCTCTGCTCTTCTTCCTAACTGGAACCAAGTTGGCTACCCAACTAGAATGCTTGATAGGGAATATGATACTTGACTCTATCAATTTATTCAATTCTTATCTCATGAGAGGCTCCATGTGTGGATTGACTGGGCTTTGTTTTTGCTTGACGGGTTTAGTACTTGGATCCAATTCAATGGTGTGTTGAGCTAACTCGGGATTGAAACCTTTCAAATCCTCATAGCTCCAAGAAAACACATCAGGGAATTCTTAACAAAGATGTATGAACTCATACCTTTCTTGTTCAGTTGTCATCTTACCAATTTGGAGTGATTTGTCTTGTAGTGAGATGTGGAGAGATGAAATTTAGACTTCGAGAGGAAAGACAACCTTGGTATTGTAGACCAAAGAAAAGGGTGTGGAAACATTCTAAGTGCGAATAATAGTGTGATAAACCCACAAAGTGAAAGTAATGTGTGAATGTCAATCCTTTCCAATATCATCAAAAACTTTCATAATAATTTTGTTCAAGGTTTTATTGGTCAATTCTGCTTGGCCATTAGTTTGCGGGTAATAAGGGGATGAGAAACCAAGTTGGATGTAAAAAGCGTCACATAGATTACAGAAGGTTTTGTTTTTTAATTGCTTTCTATCATCAGTGATGAGATGGTCAAGAACACCAAAGAGACAAATGATGTGATGGTTAATGAATTCACATATTTTCTCAGCTTTTGTAAAAATTAAGGGAATGGATTATACCCATTTAATATAATATTCTGTAGCGGTTACAATCCATTGATGGTGTTGTTAAGAATGAGGATTGATCTCACCTAAAATATCCAAGCCCCATTGAGAGAAATTCCAAAGGTCTCGTGTGACCTGTAAGGCATGACTAGTCATGTGATGAATATTGGCATGTTGTTGGAATTTCACACAACGTTTGATATAGTCACAACAATCATAGTTTAGGGTTGGAAAATAATAGCCAAGGTGAATAATTCATTTAGTAATAGCTAAACCGCTAAATTGGCATCCAAAAATTCCATCATGAACTGCCTTGATGGTGTAGGGAATTTCAGAACTTGTAAGGCATCGTAAGAGAATACCGTCAAAGTAACACTTATAAAGAAAACCACCCATGATGACATAGCGAGAGACACTTTTAAGAAAGGTGCGTTGTCCATTATGAGTGAGATCAACATATAGAATAGAAAGGGAAATATAGTCTGTAAACTACTTATACCAAAGGTCACGTGGGTCAGGTACAACAGTTTCAACGGAGTACACCTCATGAGGTAAGTAAGAGGGTGATTATAACCTTTGTATTGTGACAAAGATTTTAGAGTCAGCAAGCGAAGTAGGTATCTAAGAAGCAAAGCAGGCCATGGTATCCACAAATTTATTGGTAGAATGTGGGGTGGTTTGATTTTCGTAATGATCAAAGGTAGTCAAAATTATGTTGACATGATGTTTATACTTTTGAATTATTTCATTACGACACTGTTATATACCATTGCCTTGGTTTACGAACAATAGGGAATCACCAAAGATATTGATTGACTTAACATCTAAGGCATAAGCATCCTAGAGACCCAATACGAGTGCTTCATATTCAACAATATTGTTTGTACAATAAAATCAAGTGTGAAAGATAAAGGCATAGGTTCACCATCAAGAACAATGAGGATACAACCAGACCCACCTCCACGTTGACACTTAGAGCCATCAAAGAAGAGTGTCATTTGATAAGCGATATCATCTAAGGAGAGGGTAGCTATGGATTCTTCTGGGAAATCGAAGTTAGAGGGATGATTCCTGGAAAGAGGGGTGTCTACTAGATGGTCAGCGATAGCTTGGCCCTTGATGGACTTTTGATGAATGAATTCGAGGTCGAGGTCGGCAAGAAGCATAACCCAACATCTGGCATGTTGATGTTGATAGGGTTTAGCCTACATATAGTGGAGGAGGTCAATATGGGTAACAACGAAGATTTTTTGGTTTGAGTAGCGTGATGGCGGAGTTTGGTGGTGACAAAAACTAAGGCTAATCAGATTTTTTGGCATGGGTGTATCTAGTTTCGTAGTCCAGAAGGGTACGACTTATGTAATAAAAACACTTTCACTTTGTGTTGCTGTTGATGCAAAATCACAGCACCCCTGGTTGCAGATTAAGTTTCTAGGTTGATCTCTTAGGCATCCAGTGTGATCGCATAACATCGAATCATTCTCCAAGTGTGGGACTTGAAAATGAGAAGGATTCTCCAGAGAAAGGCTGGTTCCTATTCCTCTGTTCAGATGCACCAATGAAATGCAGAGGTTTACCCCCAAAAACCTAATCTAACTACCAAGGAGACAGGGAGAGAGAAATGCATAAAAATAAACCTAAGCTAGGGAGGTGATGCACCGAGGAATGAAGAACATAAGTTTTGCAAAAATAAACACAGACCATATAGACGCAATACCACACCACACACAGGTAACCGAAATGTAATGAGAGATCAAAATGACAACAATGAATACATGAGAGGATTTAAATTTAATCACAGACATATATATTGCTCAGAGAATCGATTCAATACATTGCAGTGGCTAAGAGGCAACAGTGGCATTACAGTCCATGTGGGAGGCTTGAAAACTCCACGAATTCTCTTGCAAGCAGGAGAGAGAGGGAGGAAATTGCAAAACAAGAATGTTCAACCGTTAGAAAGAAGCCCCTCCTTACAATTTATAGGAAGAAATGAGAGAGAAAAGAGAGAGGAAATCGAGATCTACCCCCAACCACCTCCTAAATGCATTTAGATCATCTCATCATGGTAGAAGCGGCGGATCTTGGCAAAATGGCAGGCTGCCTAACAAGAGCAGCGAACTGTCTGCTGCATTAAAATTGTTTGTTGACGCATCACTTCTGTTTGGTTATTCGCGCTGGAGGTGTTTCTTGATTTTCATCCTCCAAACTGAACCAAAATGCAAGATTGACCTTGGAAACATGTAAAGAATTTTTACCAGCTTTCCGTTGATATAAAGAGTGCAGCAAATCCAAGCTCTGGATCAAAAGTTATGGCGATCTGAAGATTTAGGGCACGGAACAGACGAAAACGGATTTTTTGAAATTCTTCCCACGCTCTGCCACTTGAATGACACGTGGCAAGCTCTGATTCGCTGAATAATTCTCTCCTCCTCTGCCTTTTGGCGGGCTTTCCTTTGAAATTTCCTTGTGGGCCCCAGCTTGGACACGTGGCGCCATTTCATTGGTTCGGTTCAGCGCTCGATAACTCGTCCCTTTGACCTTTTGAATTTTCTCCTGTGAGGACACGTGGTAGTTTCTGATTGGTCTTCGGCTCCTTCGGCTCCTTCGCGTACTTCGCTTCCATTTGTCCCAGATGTCCCATCTGACTTTGGACCCTCTGGACTCATTTCGGCTGATTCGGCCGGTTCGGGCATTTTTGGTCCGCTTGTCCCACTCTGCTTCGGACTGACTTGACTCTTTTCAGCCGATTCGGCCGATTCACGCCTTTGCGGCCTAGATGTCCCAATTGCTTTTTGATTGCCTGTGCTCATTTCGGCCGATCCGGCCGGTTCGGGTCTTTTTGTCCCAAACGTCCTGAGCAACACAGCCAATTTTTCTTCTTTCAGCCGGATCGGCTTTTCGCGCCCCGCCGCGTACTTCTGGCCCAATTGTCCCAAATGTAATTTGGGCCGCCTGGAGGCTTTTCGGCTGATCCGCGCCTTGTACGTCCCAAATGTCCCAGTTGCTCCCTTGAGCAGGACTTAGCCAATTTTTACACTTTTTCCTGGATCAACCTATTTGCCTTTCTGCAACTTTTGATGTAATGTTATCGAAATTTACCCCAGGGGGGAAATTTTGACAACAGTTTTGACGATTCAGCGGGGTTACCTGCCTGCTAGGTAGAAGATCAGTGGCCTTTTAGCAATCCATTGGGCATGGAGTTATAAGCAATAACCTGTAACAAGCCTGATACTGCAACTTCTTCTCCATGAACACTCCGAACTGTAGAAAACGACCCGAGAGCAGCGAAACCTGTGCCAAAGCACTTAGGGAAATAGAAACCTAACTACAACAGGGACAATGTGCATACGCACTTAGAGGAATTAAGGGAATCTAAACTAATATTTACAAGGGAAAACCTTTTCTAGTAGCAATGTTTAAGATAGACTCCGTTAACCGGAATCTGAAGTTCCTCTCCATCCAATGCAGACAATTGGAAGATATTACTTTTTTTGCATCCCGTGACCATGTAGGGACCACTCCAGATGGCATCAAACTTGGAATGCCTTCCTGGTTTTGCCCGATCTGCATCCCATTTCAGAACTAGGTCCCCTTCCTGGAAGGTCCTTGCTCCAGCTCTCTTATCAAACCATCTTTTTACTATGGCCTGATCCTTCTCAATCATCTAAACTGCATGTTCTCTGATTGTCTTCTATTTCTATCAATTCTGCATACCTGACCTCCATTGGTTCGAACTCAGATAACTCGAACTGCTTCATGAGCTCCAAGGCTGGCAATTCTAAATGATATAGGCAACACCCCGCCTCTTTCCCATAGACTAACTTGTAGGGAGAATTACCTGTAGACCTCTTTGGTGTTATTCTGTCAGCCCATAACGTTGATTTTAGCCTTGTATGCCATGTTCTTTGATTTTCATCTAGAGTCCTTCTGATGATTTTTTAGCAAATTCTTGTTTGTGGACTCTACCTGTCCATTACCCTGCGGGTAATAATTTGAAGAGGTGCTCAAATATATTCCATTCTTGACAGCCCATGCTGTAATTTTTGAACCTATGAATGCTAATGCATTATCTGATATGATGGTGGCCGGCACACACCGAACCTAGTTACTATTCCTTCATAAAAGTCTAGTATGCTAGACTCACTTGCTTCTTTGAGCGCTACTGCTTCGGTCCACTTGGTGAAATAGTCTGTCGCTGTAAGAATCCACTTGTGGCCTTGACTCGAATTGGGATTGATGACTCCAATGAAGTCCAATCCCCACTGCATGAATGGATGATCTACTGAAATTGGACGAAGGGGGTAGTGCTGCTAACCTTCCCTTCCCTGTGAAGAATGCACATTTCTTGGCCTTTTTTTGACCCATGAATAGCAATCATTGAATATAGTAGGCCAATAGTAACCAGCTTTCATGGTTTTGAGAGCTGTTACTCATGGGGTGAAATGGCCTCCTGCCTCCCCATCATGGAACTCTTGTAAGATCCTCTCAATCTGACCTGTCCCAACGCATCTCAATAGAAACACTGTTGATGTCTTTTTTAAACAAGATACCATCAACAAGCACATAAGGAACTACTTGTAGTCTGAAGTACCTTCTTTTTGCCTTGCTCATTTCTGGAGGGCACATGCCTGTCTGTAGGAAATGTATCATATTCTGAGTCCAACAGGGAGTAGACACAATCATCATTTTCCTGTTTTTGATCATCTTGTAACAGCAGGATAGCTTCTTTTTCATTACCTATTTCAACTTGTTGACTTAAGGCTAGCTGCTCACATAGTCCCTTCCCACGTACTAGTTTGGTAACCTTGATCTCGATGTCATATTCCGATGACGCGGGTTATCCATCCTGCACGTTTCTCATTCAGATCCTTGTTCAGAAGGAAGTCCTTAACCCCAGCATGTGAGACTAATAATTGGATCTTGTTGTTTGAGACTAGGTGCTTGAATTTCTTTAAGCTTCTGATTACCGCAAGGACATGCTTTTCAATGAAAGAGTACCTAGTTTCATATTCCTCCAAGCCTTGACTGAAGAAAGCGACTGGTTGTTCTAATCCTCCTTTGTTTTGTTGTACCAGGATTGCAGAAATCGTTTCCCCACCACCAAAGGCATATAGCATGAAGTCTTTGGAGAAGTCTGGATTGATGAGAGTCAGAGCTTGAGATATAGCCTCTTTTATTGCCTCAAAACTTGCTTTGCCTTCAGATGTCCACTTAAATGCCATGCTCTTCTTTAACATCAGCGTTATTGGCTTCACAAGAGTAGCAAAATTTGGGGACAAATCTACGGACAAAATTGATCCTTCCCAAGAAGCTTTGAAGAGCCTTCTTGTGACTCGGCAATGGCAATGCTTGAATTGCTTTAAACTCTTTCTGGGTCAATCGTCAACCCCTCCTTTGAAACAATATGGCCTAAAAGCTTTCCCTCGTGAGCCAAGAATATGCATTTTTTGGGATTCAATGATACCCCAAACCTTCTACATCTCTGAAATACTTGCCTCAAATGACAGAGGTGAATCCGCTGCACTTTTTGAGAATACAGTGATGTCATCAAGATATATCAAAACTATTTTATTGATCAACCCCTTGAATGCCATATCCATTGCCCTTTGGAAGGTGGCTCCAGCATTTGATAGCCAAATGGCATTTTCTTGTAGGCATAGGTCCCCATTTGGTGGTGAAAGCCGTCTTGAATTGGTCACATTCTTCTTTCACCATCACCTGATTGTACCCTGAGTAACCGTCTAGGAGAGAGAATCTCTCTGACCGGATACTACTTGTCAATATTTGTTTCCATTTAGGAAGCGGGTAATGGTCTTTGAGAGATGCCTATTGAGGTCTCGGAAGTCCCACGCACAACCTGATTTCTCCAGTCTTCTCTGACCGAACCAAGTTTGCAACCCAGCTTGAGTGCTTGATAGGGGAATATAATGCTTGCCTCGTTAGCTTGTTAAGCTCTTTCTTCATTAGAGGCTCAATGTGAGGGTTGACTGGTCCTCTGCTTCTGCCTGACGGGCTTAGCATTTGGAATCCAATTCTATGGTAATGTTTGTGCCAAATTTGGATTGAATCCTCTTAAGTCTTCATAGCTCCAAGCGAAGACATCTGGAAACTCTGGCAAAGTTGTATGAAATCTGATTTCTTCTGTTCAGTGGCCACTTTGCCAATTTGAAGTGTTTTACC
Organism: Taxus chinensis; assembly: GCA_019776745.2. Classification (NCBI taxonomy): domain Eukaryota; kingdom Viridiplantae; phylum Streptophyta; class Pinopsida; order Cupressales; family Taxaceae; genus Taxus; species Taxus chinensis. The sequence goes on along the minus strand of CM034146.1, from coordinate 1,035,381,638 downwards.
TTCCCCAACCGGAATTGGCTCCGAATCTTCTCTCTTGACCTGTATGTTTGCCTTTTCCTTACGAAACTGGTCGTTAGGGTTGAAGATAGACTCCAATGTTACCAAACCCTTAGGAAGCTTGTTTGTCCGCAGCTGTACTACTTGATCCCCATACTGCTGGTCTCGAATCTGTCCTGATTCTAGCGAAAATTCAGCTTCTCTTGCAAGAAATTGACGATCGTTGATCGTTCTGATTGGTCTTCGCTCCTTCGGCTCCTTCGCAGTATGCGCCTTCCATTTGTCCCAGATGTCCCATCTGACTTTGGACCCTCTGGACTCATTTCGGCTGATTCGGCCGGTTCGGGCATTTTTGGTCCGCTTGTCCCACTCTGCTTCGGACTGACTTGACTCTTTTCAGCCGATTCGGCCGATTCACGCCTTTGCGGCCTAGATGTCCCAATTGCTTTTTGATTGCCTGTGCTCATTTCGGCCGATCCGGCCGGTTCGGGTCTTTTTGTCCCAAACGTCCTGAGCAACACAGCCAATTTTTCTTCTTTCAGCCGGATCGGCTTTTCGCGCCCGCCGCGTACTTCTGGCCCAATTGTCCCAAATGTAATTTGGGCCGCCTGGAGGCTTTTCGGCTGATCCGCGCCTTGACGTCCCAAATGTCCCAGTTGCTCCCTTGAGCAGGACTTAGCCAATTTTTACACTTTTTCCTGGATCAACCTATTTGCCTTTCTGCAACTTTTGATGTATGTTATCGAAATTTACCCCAGGGGGGGAAATTTTGACAACAGTTTTGACGATTCAGCGGGGTTACCTGCCTGCTAGGTAGAAGATCAGTGGCCTTTTAGCAATCCATTGGGCATGGAGTTATAAGCAATAACCTGAAACAAGCCTGATACTGCAACTTCTTCTCCATGAACACTCCGAACTGTAGAAAACGACCCGAGAGCAGCGAAACCTGTGCCAAAGCACTTAGGGAAATAGAAACCTAACTACAACAGGACAATGTGCATACGCACTTAGAGGAATTAAGGGAATCTAAACTAATATTTACAAGGGAAAACCTTTTCTAGTAGCAATGTTTAAGATAGACTCCGTTAACCGGAATCTGAAGTTCCTCTCCATCCAATGCAGACAATTGGAAGATATTACTTTTTTTGCATCCCGTGACCATGTAGGGACCACTCCAGATGGCATCAAACTTGGAATGCCTTCCTGGTTTTGCCCGATCTGCATCCCATTTCAGAACTAGGTCCCCTTCCTGGAAGGTCCTTGCTCCAGCTCTCTTATCAAACCATCTTTTTACTATGGCCTGATCCTTCTCAATCATCTAAACTGCATGTTCTCTGATTTCTTCTATTTCTATCAATTCTGCATACCTGACCTCCATTGGTTCGAACTCAGATAACTCGAACTGCTTCATGAGCTCCAAGGCTGGCAATTCTAATGATATAGGCAACACCGCCTCTTTCCCATAGACTAACTTGTAGGGAGAATTACCTGTAGACCTCTTTGGTGTTATTCTGTCAGCCCATAACGTTGATTTTAGCCTTGTATGCCATGTTCTTTGATTTTCATCTAGAGTCCTTCTGATGATTTTTAGCAAATTCTTGTTTGTGGACTCTACCTGTCCATTACCCTGCGGGTAATAATTTGAAGAGGTGCTCAAATATATTCCATTCTTGACAGCCCATGCTGTAATTTTTGAACCTATGAATGCTAATGCATTATCTGATATGATGGTGGCCGGCACACCGAACCTAGTTACTATTCCTTCATAAAAGTCTAGTATGCTAGACTCACTTGCTTCTTTGAGCGCTACTGCTTCGGTCCACTTGGTGAAATAGTCTGTCGCTGTAAGAATCCACTTGTGGCCTTGACTCGAATTGGGATTGATGACTCCAATGAAGTCCAATCCCCACTGCATGAATGGATGATCTACTGAAATTGGACGAAGGGGGTAGTGCTGCTAACCTTCCCTTCCCTGTGAAGAATGCACATTTCTTGCCTTTTTTTGACCCATGAATAGCAATCATTGAATATAGTAGGCCAATAGTAACCAGCTTTCATGGTTTTGAGAGCTGTTACTCATGGGGTGAAATGGCCTCCTGCCTCCCCATCATGGAACTCTTGTAAGATCCTCTCAATCTGACCTGTCCCAACGCATCTCAATAGAACACTGTTGATGTCTTTTTTAAACAAGATACCATCAACAAGCACATAAGGAACTACTTGTAGTCTGAAGTACCTTCTTTTTGCCTTGCTCATTTCTGGAGGGCACATGCCTGTCTGTAGGAAATGTATCATATTCTGAGTCCAACAGGGAGTAGACACATCATCATTTTCCTGTTTTTGATCATCTTGTAACAGCAGGATAGCTTCTTTTTCATTACCTATTTCAACTTGTTGACTTAAGGCTAGCTGCTCACATAGTCCCTTCCCACGTACTAGTTTGGTAACCTTGATCTCGATGTCATATTCCATGACGCGGGTTATCCATCCTGCACGTTTCTCATTCAGATCCTTGTTCAGAAGGAAGTCCTTAACCCCAGCATGTGAGACTAATAATTGGATCTTGTTGTTTGAGACTAGGTGCTTGAATTTCTTTAAGCTTCTGATTACCGCAAGGACATGCTTTTCAATGAAAGAGTACCTAGTTTCATATTCCTCCAAGCCTTGACTGAAGAAAGCGACTGGTTGTTCTAATCCTCCTTTGTTTTGTTGTACCAGGATTGCAGAAATCGTTTCCCCACCACCAAAGGCATATAGCATGAAGTCTTTGGAGAAGTCTGGATTGATGAGAGTCAGAGCTTGAGATATAGCCTCTTTTATTGCCTCAAAACTTGCTTTGCCTTCAGATGTCCACTTAAATGCCATGCTCTTCTTTAACATCAGCGTTATTGGCTTCACAAGAGTAGCAAAATTTGGGACAAATCTACGGACAAAATTGATCCTTCCCAAGAAGCTTTGAAGAGCCTTCTTGTGACTCGGCAATGGCAATGCTTGAATTGCTTTAACTCTTTCTGGGTCAATCGTCAACCCCTCCTTTGAAACAATATGGCCTAAAAGCTTTCCCTCGTGAGCCAAGAATATGCATTTTTTGGGATTCAATGATACCCCAAACCTTCTACATCTCTGAAATACTTGCCTCAAATGACAGAGGTGATCCGCTGCACTTTTTGAGAATACAGTGATGTCATCAAGATATATCAAAACTATTTTATTGATCAACCCCTTGAATGCCATATCCATTGCCCTTTGGAAGGTGGCTCCAGCATTTGATAGCCCAAATGGCATTTTCTTGTAGGCATAGGTTCCCCATTTGGTGGTGAAAGCCGTCTTGAATTGGTCATCTTCTTTCACCATCACCTGATTGTACCCTGAGTAACCGTCTAGGAGAGAGAATCTCTCTGAACCGGATACTACTTGCAATATTTGTTCCATTGAAGGAAGCGGGTAATGGTCTTTGAGAGATGCCCTATTGAGGTCTCGGAAGTCCACACACAACCTGATTTCTCCAGTCTTCTTCCTGACCGGAACCAAGTTTGCAACCCAGCTTGAGTGCTTGATAGGGAATATAATGCTTGCCTCGATTAGCTTGTTAAGCTCTTTCTTCATTAGAGGCTCAATGTGAGGGTTGACTGGTCTCTGCTTCTGCCTGACGGGCTTAGCATTTGGATCCAATTCTATGGTATGTTGTGCCAAATTTGGATTGAATCCTCTTAAGTCTTCATAGCTCCAAGCGAAGACATCTGGAAACTCTTGGCAAAGTTGTATGAAATCTGATTTCTTCTGTTCAGTGGCCACTTTGCCAATTTGAAGTGTTTTACCTTCCCCAACCGGAATTGGCTCCGAATCTTCTCTCTTGACCTGTATGTTTGCCTTTTCCTTACGAAACTGGTCGTTAGGGTTGAAGATAGACTCCAATGTTACCAAACCCTTAGGAAGCTTGTTTGTCCGCAGCTGTACTACTTGATCCCCATACTGCTGCTCTAATTTGTCCTGATTCCTAGCCGAAAATTCGGCTTCTTCTTGTAAGAAATTGATGATCTGTTGATCGTTCTCAAACACCTGCCAGCTTGTGTTATTATCTGGAACTGCTGGCCTTACAACCACATGGATGTGTGGCTGCATTTTTCCTCTTCTGATGTTGTCAACCACATCAAACATTGCTCCAACTGCTGCGAGCCTATCTGCGGCTTCATTTCCTTTCCTGGGTATGGACACAATGTTGAAAGCTTCGAAATCCTCAATGAGGTCCCATACCCTATTCTTGTAGCTCCTCAGCAAGTCGTTCTTTACAGCATGTTGCCCCCTAACTTGGTTGACGATTAGCTCACTATCGCCAAACACCTGTAAGTTCTTTATGTCCTTTTTCCTAGCCCAATGAAGTCCATGAATCAATGCTTCATATTCAGCCGTGTTGTTCAAACAGGAAAACTGGAAACGGAAAGCCGAAAAATATTTGATGTCCTGTGGTGAAATCAACACTGCACCGCCTCCAGCACCTTGTCTGCTTCTCGAACCATCGAAGAATAATCTCCAGATTCTGTTTTCATCTCTTTGTTCAGGCTGGATGATGTCAGGAATGGGTGAATTTTCCTCGTGTATACAATACACGCCTAATTCAGATTCTTCAATTTCTTTGTATGGGTCAAATTCATGACTTTTTTTTGCTCATTCATCCAAAGTTAAATCAGGGATTCCCTCGACCTTAGTACCTGTTTCTAGATCACTTGAACATTCCTCCTGATCAAAAGCTGAGCAATTTGCATTGATAGGGCCTGGTACATAAGGCTCAATATGGAAATTTGCAATTGGTTCTGACCTGATTGTTGCTTTGGCTCCATACCTTGTCCTAAAAATCATGTGTGACCAATTTGCAGATAAGTATCCACCGATTTTCGCAGTGAAGTCTCTTGATAGACACAACGCAAAGAGTGGTGGAAGGTCAATCACAGATACATCTTACAAAACTGTAACATTAGGACAGGAATGTAGTGTTAGACTTAACTCCTTGATGACTCCAACAGTCCCCACTGCCGTTCCATCTAACTGTACAACTCCTTTCAGTACTGGCTCATATTTCAAACCCAGTTGGTCTGCTATTTGCTTTGGCATCACTAAACTACTGGCCCCTGAATCTAACATGCAGTTGTGCACCAAGTGATTTCCAACAATCAATGAAACATAGAAAGGCGGAGGCTTCAAAATTTTCCTTGTCTAGTCCCCCTCATGTTGCACTGCATTAGTAAGAATTTTCTCATGTCCCTGGTTTGATACATTTGTGGCAGACCAGTTAGCCACTGCAGCTTGCAGTAGGTCTCGTTGTCCTGGGATCGCCAGTGATTCCCACATAGAAATGTTCACATGTGTCTTCTTCATTTGATCGATGATGTTGAAAGGGGATGAACTATCCCTTTGCTGCCCCTTACTTGGTACAACCTTTTCTGGAACTTGAACGGGTGCATGTGTTGCTACAACAGGGATCTTGGGCTGATTTTGCAGGTTTGGATCTGTGTTTGGTCTACTGACCCCTTGTTGTGTAAGAGTGGGTTGAGAAACAACTGGATTAGACGATTATCCCTCTTCTATGCTTCTCTTCTTTGACCGTGTATTGGCAGCCATGCCTTGAAAAGGCTGTTGGTTAACTCCACAGAAATCTTCCGTTTGCCAATTTTCCAATGTGGTTTCTGTTAGGGGTCCTTCTTGTTGCTGTTGATTCTCCTCCTGGCTTGGATCTTGAGCAACACCAATGGTTTGCACCATCAAGGCCTGATTCAATGCACCATTGAAACATGCTGACTGGTTGTGAGGTAGATTGCAAGGGTAACACCAGTCGTACTCATGTGCCATATTATTTTGTGCTGGTACTAATGCCCTAGAGGCAGATATGGCATTTGAATTATAGGGTTGGAAAGGTCTATTGACAGGAGGCCTTGTTTGATTTAAATTTGTAGCTGGATTAGGTGGTCTTTGAGGCTGATACGGCTGCCTATTAGGTTGAGCTTGAGGCTGATACGAAGGTCTAAAACCTTGAGCTTGCTGTCTTTTGAGTGTGACTAGCTCATTACCTAAATTTTGTAGTTGCTTCATGACTTCTTGAAGCTCATTTGGGGCACTTGGAGATGAAGTGGAAGCTTCGTTTGAAATCTGATTCCTAGGAGTGGGAATAGGAGCTAAGACAGGTGCTTGACTAGTGATTGGGCTCTCTAAACTTGGATATAACGGCATTGGAGGCCTAGGAGCTAGCTTGCCAGCTTGAATCAGACAATTTTCAGCTCTAATGGCAATACTATAAGCAGCAGGGATAGTTGTGCCTCCCATAGATTGAACCAACATAGAAATATCAGAATTTAAAGCTTTAAGGTAGTATAGCAAAGCACCTTCTGCTGTTGGCCTGACTGCTATTGGAATTCTATCCCAAGATCTTTGAAATCTGAAGTTGAAGTCAGTTAGCTGCTCATTGGAAGCTCTCTTGATGGTTGTCAGTTGCTCCAAAAGAGACAAGTTGTCTCCCTTCTCCCCAAATTGATCATGAAGTGCAATACATAGCTGATTCCAGTTTGTGATAGAGCCAGCTCCAAGGCTCCTAAACCATTGCAACGCTTTCCCCTTGAATGAAGACGCCAGCAATTTGACAGCTACTTGCATCTCATTAATCTCATGGATTGCACAAATATTAGCGATGTCCTTGACATGATCACCAGGAGTGGTCTGATTTTCTCCAGTGAAGTATGGAATGTTCTTCAGTGCTGCAACTGGGATTGGATTTTGTGTATTGAGAGCAAGTGGGCTGCTGCCTGTGAAGTTGACATAGGGGTTCACTGGTTGCGCCATTCTGATTGGTCTTAAAACCCTTGTATATTGAAAGAAAGGCCTGTCAGGTGGAGGAGTTGAGAGAGTTCTATTTGGTGGAGATGGAGACCTTTGAATCCTTCTTCCTCTTTGCCTTCTTCTTGGAGATAATTACAGGTATTCAAACAACACCTCCTCTTCTCCAACTCTTGACCTTGTGATTCTTCTCATAAGCTTTCAGGCCTGTACTGCTGAAACCAGTTGATTCTTCCCCTTGGAGTCGCCAGATACGCAAATAATAGCTCTTTTGATGCAAGAAAATTGTAGCAGATGCATATCAACCTTGCTACAATAAAAAATGAGACCTCTAGGTCCCACCGGGCATGCCAAAACTGTTGATGCAAAATCACAGCACCCCTGGTTGCAGATCAAGTTTCTAGGTTGATCTCTTAGGCATCCAGTGTGATCGCATAACATCGAATCCTTCTCCAAGTGTGGGACTTGAAAATGAGAAGGATTCTCCAGAGAAAGGCTGGTTCCTATTCCTCTGTTCAGATGCACCAATGAAACGCAGAGGTTTACCCCAAAAACTAATCTAACTACCAAGGAGACAGGGAGAGAGAAATGCATAAAAATAAACCTAAGCTAGGGAGGTGATGCACCGAGGAATGAAGAACATAAGTTTTGCAAAAATAAACACAGACCATATAGACGCAATACCACACCACGCACAGGTAACCGAAATGTAATGAGAGATCAAAATGACAACAATGAATACATGAGAGGATTTAAATCTAATCACAGACATATATATTGCTCAGAGAATCGATTCAATACATTGCAGTGGCTAAGAGGCAACAGTGGCATTCCAGTCCATGTGGGAGGCTTGAAAACTCCACTAATTCTCTTGCAAGCAGGAGAGAAGGGAGGAATTGCAAAACAAGAATGTCCAACCGTTAGAAAGAAGCCCCTCCTTACAATTTATAGGAAGAATGAGAGAGAAAAGAGAGAGGAAATCGAGATCTACCCCAACCACCTCTTGAATGCATTTAACTCATCTCATCATGGCAGAAGCGGCAGATCCTGGCGAAACGGCGGGCTGCCTAACAAGAGCGGCGAACTGTCTGCTGCATTAAAATTGTTTGTTGACGCATCACTTCTGTTTGGTTATTCGCGCTGGAGGTGTTTCTTGATTTTCATCCTCCAAACTGAACCAAAATGCAAGATTGACCTTAAAAACGTGTAGAGAATTTTACCAGCTTTTCGTTGATATAAAGAGCGCGCAAATCCGAGCTCTGGATCAAAAGTTATGGCGATCTGAAGATTTAGGGCACAAAACAGACGAAAACGGTTTTTTTGAAATTCTTCCCGCGCTCTGCCACTTGGATGACACGTGGCAAGCTCTGATTCGATGAATAATTCTCTCTCCTCTGCCTTTTAGTGGGCTTTCCTTTGAAATTTCCTTTTGGGCCCCAGCTTGGACACGTGGCGCCATTTCATTGGTTCGGTTCAGCGCTCGATAACTCGTCCCTTTGACCTTTTGACTTTTCTCCTGTGAGGACACGTGGCTGTTTCTGATTGGTCTTCGGCTCCTTCGCGTACTTCACTTCCATTTGTCCTAGATGTCCCATCTGACTTTGGACCCTCTGGACTCATTTCGGCCGATTCGGCCAGTTCGGGCATTTTTGGTCCGCTTGTCCCACTCTGCTTCGGACTGACTTGACTCTTTTCAGCCGGTTCGGCTGATTCGCGCCTTTGCGGCCCAGATGTCCCAATTGCTTTTTGATTTCCTGTGCTCATTTCGGCCGATCCGGCCGGTTCGGGTCTTTTTGTCCCAAACGTCCTGAGCAACACAGCCAATTTTTCTTCTTTCAGCCGGATCGGCTTTTCGCGCCCGCCGCGTACTTCTGGCCCGATTGTCCCAAATGTAATTTGGGCCGCCTGGAGGCTTTTCGGCCGATCTGCGCCTTGACGTCCCAAATGTCCCAGTTGCTCCCTTGAGCAGGACTTAGCCAATTTTTACACTTTTTCCTGGATCAACCTATTTGCCTTTCTGCAACTTTTGATGTATGTTATCGAAATTTACCCCGGGGGGGGAAATTTTGACAACAGTTGCTAGTCGGAATGAGCGAGCATGACACCTAAAGAATGGTCAATAGTGGTGTAAACACCTATAATTACGCCCAAGCAATTTAAATACTTAAATTGCGCTAATTATCCCCTTTCTCGCAAATCAACGACGTATCGTCAAAAGTGCTCATTTTCCATCTTATCATCATTAATTAATTACACTAAGCTAATTAATTAAGTTGTCTATCCAACAAATACCCTAATTAATGACCTTCTGTTAATAAATCACCCCTTCTACCTAGACTAATTAATTATTATTAATTAATTATCTCTCCCTTCCATTTAACCAATAAATCAATATTTAATTGATTTAATCCCCTTCTAATAGCCTAAATCATACTAATATTCCTCTAATTAGCTTCTATAAGCTTACACCTACCTATTAATTAATCACCTTTGATTAATTAAAAGACCCCCAACTCCCATGACGTGCTAAACATGTATTAAACCCTTCTAAAGTAAGGTTACCTTTAATAAAACAACCTTATCCATTCCTAATCATATTTTACCTTTATCCCACATTCATGAGAATGTGTTGAATCCTTTATCCTTTGGGCTATATAAAGAGCCCTCCACCTACCTTTTTAATTACACCTAAACTTTCTAAGAGAGCAAATGCAAAGCATATAGCAAAGAGACTAAGAGCTTGCACCTTGCCCTTTTGAGAGTTCATCATCTTGAAGAGTTAAGCCTCTTTCTTAAAGTGCTTGGGTCATATGGGAGGTGTCAAAAGGGTCTTGTAGCCCAACTTTGATTAGCCCCCATTCCTAGGTTCTTGGAACATTAAGGACAACTATTTTGATAGCCATGGAGCTTACTTAGGTCCATTCATTTATTTGTTGTTAGAGAATAGAGGAGTTTAGATATTTAGCATTGTTATTTTCAAAGTTTGTATTTATGAATGCTAGCATCTAACCCTTGTTTAATTCTTATCATGATGGTGTTTATGCTTTGTTTTAGCTAAATTGTAGAAATCTTTTAGGTGGTAGTTCTTGCTTCATTTGATTTAGCATTAAGCAAAGTATACATGCACACATTTGGCACGCTCAGTGGGACTTACTCCATTGTCCTTTGCACTTAATTTCAAGTTTTTGTAGTTAAGTTTTATTTTTGGTTACTAACCCTCTTTTACACATGTTGATCTAACTTGTTTTTCTTAACTTGTTTTGTTGAGTTTGCATATGTTGGGTATTCCTTGTAGGTATAAAGGAGGTGAAGTGCTGTCAAAATTGGAATTGAGGGGAAAATTTCAAGATTTCTCCATGTTTTCATTTTTAGAGCTTACTTTTTCATCATTTTACATGCTAGTTTTGTCAATTTCTTGAAAATTTTCAATTCTCTAGCATATAGGTTAGTGTTTGATAGTGCTGAGTCTTCTATTTACATATTAATGTGGTGGGTTTCTGTCAAAATTTAAATCTTGGTGAGAAAATTTCAAGATTTCATCATGTTTTCATTTTTAGAGCTTACTTTTTCATCATTCTACATGCTAGTTTTGTCAATTTCTTGAAAATCTTAAATTCTTGAGCATGTATGTTAATGTTTGATAGCATTGAGTCTTATATTCATATATTAATGTGATGGGTTGTTGTTAAAATTGAATCTTGGTTGGAAATTTTTTCCCATTTTGTAGATTAAGAGACGTTTTTTTTGACATTTTTTGAGTGCATGTCAAGTGCACACCCATGAGAATAAGAGCATATGCGTAACCCATCTTCCGAAGGCCATAAATTTTGCTCTCGAACTCGAAATGACTCAATTTTTTTTGCGTTGGAAAGGTATTGAAGTTAAATATGGAATGAAAACATAAATTTAGGATTTATACTTACAAAAATTGCATGTTTTTCTATTATTTTAAAACTGGTCATTTTCTAACATGTCTAATGTTTTGATGAATGTTGTATTTTCATGCTTACTCGATTTAGACCAAAGCGTGTGTATGATTTTCTCTTGAAACTTTTGGTGATCTTGAGAATAAAAAACAACTTTGATCTCTATCTTGTTAACATTGGGATTAAACTTGGAAACTTGATTATTCATTTTGCTTAAATGAATGAATCTTTTACAAAGCATTTTTCAATGGTCCTTTGATTTGAAGTTTTCCATTTCTATATAGTTGGGATAAATTTTGTGTATGCTATTCTCTTGCACCTTAGGGTGATCTTGAGAATCAAAAGTAACTTTAGTCTTCATTTTATAACATTTGGTAAATTGGAAACTTCATCTTTCACTTTTGGTTTAAAGGAATGAACATTTATCAAGAATTTTGTATGGTTCATTGATTGAAAAGATTTTCTTTACTTTTTAGTTAGATTATTTGTTGTGTATGATCTTCTCTTGCATCCTTGGATGATCTTGAGAATCAAAAACAACTCTTAATACTCTTTTAAATAATATGATTTTCTTGGAGAACTACTAACGCTCAAGTGCAGGACCTAAAAACGCTTGTCAAAGAAAGGAGGAATCAAAACGAAATCAAAAACTACTAGTACATTTGTTATACAGGTTGCCAAAATGTGTTCAATCAAACCACACCTAATTAAACAAGATAAAAAGAACAAAATATCCAAAACACTGTATTGCAGGTTTCGGAAAAGGGTATGTCCCTCTCCGCTCAACTGGAACATAACCCCTTTGGCATAACGCCTTAAGCTACAACAATGGGGGTGGTTCCAGGAACCCCAAAGTAGTCTACGCAAGAGGGAACCTTGTGGATGAAATGGGAAGTGCTCCGCACTACCTACTTGACTAGTGATTCCTTTGTGAGATAGTGTTACAAGTTGTTCGTTGTGGTGACCCCAGTGATAGTACACGTAGACGCACTAGTTGCCTACTATTCTTGAAGGGGGTAAAGTAAAGCCGAGATACTCCCAAACTAGTTAGTGCAACTTTTTGGGTAAATCGCGCTTACTCATGGCAACTTTGTAACACCTAGGGTGAGAGAACCACCTAGGAGAATATACTTTGGCCAGGAGCCCAATTTGACCATTTTAAAACAGTGTTGAGTTGTGAACCTTCTTTTTGAGAAATGTGTGACGTATTACTTTCGCCTAGTTTTTACTTACCTTAGGGCAAGGCGAAACTCTTCCGAAGTGAGGCTAGCATTTTTTGTCATTTTTTCTTGATTTATTTCCTTCATATTCTTTTGACACTTTTTTGATCAAAAGAGGTGTGATTACCTTTGTGTTGCCATTCAACTGTTTCTCTCACTTTTATGTCTGTTTACGCCCATCCATGTTTGCGGCTAGGTTAGTTAAACGTCTAAAGTGAGTGGAGGCGTTTTCACGTCATTTGGTAGCCATTGTGATCTTGATACCCACGTCAAGATCGTCATTGTAGTTAGGCGTGGTTCATCACTGCAGACTTCCATAGAGGAGTTAGCTTGTTTGTCTCGTATCATTACAATTTCGATATTTACGTCTTGTTTCTTGTAAACTCGACATAAATACCTATATTGTACAGTTACACTGCACACATTCTTAACTATTCCTAGCTATACTTTGAGATTTTTAGTTCGGTTTTATTATTACCTCAATTTCAAAAGGTGCTAGGCACTACCATTTGTGCATGTTATATCAATAACACCTCGATATCAATACTTAACTTTCTTGCAAAGTGGGTTAACATACCTTGGTGATATTGTTGTGTCATTCACAAATCGTAATTGACACTTTTTGAGATATAGGTCTTAATTAGACTTGAGTTTGCTCATCATATATCTTGATTAGGAGATCGCATTTAACTTCATGTATTTACTTACATCTTGTTCATTCCTTTGAACTTGGCATAAGTGGAGACATCTTGTTAATCATCTGGCGTCGTAAATTACTTTCAAACGTAGTCTAGGAGGTACTTCATTTGATTAATTTTTGATACCAAACGATTGTTCATTGGTGACTTTATCATTCTATCACATTGGTATTCTCACACTGTTAATTTACTCTTAACACGTACATCTTATGTTTCACTTAGGGGTAGTCATTGAATTTTGAACAAATCTACAACTTACCTTAGTGAAACTTATCACGAAAACATGGCTCCCAAGACGCGTCTAGGTTTAAAGAAACAAACATATGAGGAACAACAGGCGCAAGCTTGGGAAACCTCTAATAAACAAGGGTCAAACCCATTTATCGGACACGATCTAGGACCACTATTTTCTGTAGAAAAGGAAATAGAAGAAATGGTCGACCATAGTGGAAACGAATTAGAATCACCACACGCAGACTTTGATTTTGACCCCACTCTACTAGATGAGTTTCTCCTTAGAAATAAAGATAGAGTTTTGGTATGGGTCATGGAACTAGGGGCCAAATTTCCCACCGAAAATGAACCAATATTACCTACAAATGACACTACTAAGGAAGAATGCCCCCTTATTAATATGGAAGATATTTTAACAGGTGGGCATGTTCTAATTCATCTCCCTCTTTCTCCAACTGAGTCTCCTGCCCTCTTTCCTCCCCCCCCTCCTTCCCCTTAGTTGCCTTGTTTCCCAGCGATTCCGAGTTCCATCATCTCTACCTGCCCCACCGCCCACATCTTCCTTCTCCCACAGCCATGCCCTTCCCCATTCTAATTTTATCCGTCTCTTTCCTTACTGGCCCCATCACATTATGCTTCTCACATCACCCTTCCCCCTCCCATTTCTAATTCTCTCCTTCTTCCTCTCTTTTACCGGCCATCCCCTCCCCACTATCCAACGACTCTTTTGTTATAGGCTCTTAATGGCCCCTTTTATTCCCCCTCTATAATATTAGCTCATTATTTCCTAACACTCCTTCCACATGTCATTCTCTGCCTGATCTCCTCGGATGCGTAGTGTTTCACCCTCACTTTTCTGCCTCCTTTCTCGCCGTATATGCTAGCGTCCTTCTTAAGGCAAGGAGAAATCTTCGAAGTGCGTTTTGTCATGTTTTTCTTGATTTATTCCCTTCATATTCTTTTGACCTTTTTTGATCAAAAGAGGTGTGATTACCTTTGTGTTGCCATTCAACTGTTTCTCTCACTTTTATGTCTGTTTACGCCCATCCATGTTGCGGCTAGGTTAGTTAAACGTCTAAAGTGAGTGGAGGCTTTTTCACGTCATTTGGTAGCCATTGTGATCTTGATACCCACGTCAAGATCGTCATTGTAGTTAGGCGTGGTTCATCACTGCCAGACTTCCATAGAGGAGTTAGCTTGTTTGGTCTCGTATCATTACAATTTCGATATTTACGTCTTGTTTCTTGTAAACTCGACATAAATACCTATATTGTACAGTTACACTGCACACATTCTTAACTATTCCTAGCTATACTTTGAGATTTTTAGTTCGGTTTTATTATTACCTCAATTTCAAAAGGTGCTAGGCACTACCATTTGTGCATGTTATATCAATAACACCTCGATATCAATACTTAACTTTCTTGCAAAGTGGGTTAACATACCTTGGTGATATTGTTGTGTCATTCACAAATCGTAATTGACACTTTTTGAGATATAGGTCTTAATTAGACTTGAGTTTGCTCATCATATATCTTGATTAGGAGATCGCATTTAACTTCATGTATTTACTTACATCTTGTTCATTCCTTTGAACTTGGCATAAGTGGAGACATCTTGTTAATCATCTGGCGTCGTAAATTACTTTCAAACGTAGTCTAGGAGGTACTTCATTTGATTAATTTTTGATACCAAACGATTGTTCATTGGTGACTTTATCATTCTATCACATTGGTATTCTCACACTGTTAATTTACTCTTAACACGTACATCTTATGTTTCACTTAGGGGTAGTCATTGAATTTTGAACAAATCTACAACTTACCTTAGTGAAACTTATCACGAAAACATGGCTCCCAAGACGCGTCTAGGTTTAAAGAAACAAACATATGAGGAACAACAGGCGCAAGCTTGGGAAACCTCTAATAAACAAGGGTCAAACCCATTTATCGGACACGATCTAGGACCACTATTTTCTGTAGAAAAGGAAATAGAAGAAATGGTCGACCATAGTGGAAACGAATTAGAATCACCACACGCAGACTTTGATTTTGACCCCACTCTACTAGATGAGTTTCTCCTTAGAAATAAAGATAGAGTTTTGGTATGGGTCATGGAACTAGGGGCCAAATTTCCCACCGAAAATGAACCAATATTACCTACAAATGACACTACTAAGGAAGAATGCCCCCTTATTAATATGGAAGATATTTTAACAGGTGGGCATGCTTCCACTTCTTACATAGAAAATGATAAAGTGGTAGGGCATAGAATACCCCTCATCAAAGTGCCACGAGAAGAAGAAACAAGATAGAACATGAGACAGGGGAAGAACCTCCACAATATGAAGAGGGAAGAACCTTTAGAAGAAGAAGACACAAACCAAGTCACAATCCAACAACAACTCAGTAACCTAAGCCGACAACTAGCTTTGCTTACTTTCTAGGTACAGAAAGACATAAACAAGAACGTTCAAAAGTCAAAGCCTAAGTTTAGGATCCACGAACTCCATCGAGAAAACCAAGGAGAAGAAGACAAAGGGTATCATCGTGTACACATCCCTGCTTCTCCCACTAAAGAAAAATTTATCGCACAAGAAGTACAATCAATGAAAGCAACGCTTGTGAGCATACAAGAAAGAAATATAGGGAGTATTAGGAAATACCAATACAAAGAACTATGCCCCTATCTTTTTGACAAGAAAATGACCCTTCAACCCTTTCCAAAGAAATTTGATATGCCAAAGTTTGACAAATACAAAGGAAAGGGAGACCCAAGGGATCATGTTAAAGATTTCTACATGGCATGTCAAGAGGTGTCTTATAGTGATAATTACCTCATCAGACTTTTTCCTAAGAGTCTCAGAGGTCAAGCATTGGAATGGTTTACGCGCTTACCACGAGGATCAATTTTCACCTGGCCAAAATTGGCGGAAAGATTCGTGCGTCATTTCTCGTATAACATAGAGAGTGACATCACCATGGTAGACTTGTGCGGCACAAAACAACGCCCAAATGAGACCTTCGCTAGCTTCCTCCAACGATGGAGAGGGATAGCTAGTCGCTTCCCTTGCACTTTCCCTGAGAAGCAGCTGGTCAGTATTTTTGTCCCTAATCTCAACCCAGATATAGCTTTCCACCTCCAAATGCATTGTGTCTGCACCTTTGAGGAGGTTATCGAGAAAGGGATTCAAATAGAAAAGGCTCTCATTTCCAAAGGCACCCTCAAAACCCAATCTAAAGACAACCAAAGTGTCAAACCCACTGAAAAGCTGAAGATCTTTAACAAAAACAAAAACATGGTGGGAGACGGAATCATTGATTCCAAACGTGTTCAAACAGTCCAAACCATTCAACCTTTTAAACTAACCAAGGGCCCAATTCAACCACCACCAAAGTGATGAACATTCACCTCCCTCAATGAACCATTGCCTGTCATACTAAAACAGTTGGATGTGGCCCACATGATGACCTATCCTACAACGCAACCATTTGATGACAACGCTCCTAAACCTTCATGGTATAAGGAGCATGAATACTACGAAATGCAACACGTTAAAGGTCATAAAACAGACAAATGTTTACAACTTCGCCACTATATTCAAGACCTCATTGACAACGAGGAGATAGAGGTGGATAACCCTAGCCACATGCAAACACCTAACGAGAAAATGGGGATTTATAAGGAACCATTCCCCAAGCATGATAAGTTGGAAAAGGAAAAACCAGATCGAGGAGAGTCATCCCAAACCTATAAAGCCATGAATTACTTGTATACCAAGATAGATAAAAATCATTATGATTCTCTTATCGGATGTATTCGCTCCCCTGCTGACCGCGTCAACACCATCTGGATTAAGGGAAAGGACTGTGCTATGGTAACAAGGCGCACCTGCCTCATAATTCTGGACCCCTCTCCGTCGACCCTGCATACTGGTAAGTATAACCTTTTAGAACAACTTGAGAAGACGTCTGCTAAGATTTTGATCTTAGACCTTCTCAAGATTTCCAATGTACATAAGGACATCCTGTATCAAACTCTTCAGGGGTCGGGAGTGCCTTTAGAAGTCAATCTTGCGTACCTTCAAGCCGTGGTGGAAAATATTGCACCAAGTGAGCATCTCACTTTCAACCATGGGGAGGTCCCTACCGAGAATCCTACACATAATCTTCCCTTATACATTGAGGTAGTTGTTACCCGCAGGAAAATCAAATGAGTGGTTGTGGATAACGGATCTGGATTGAACATCTACATGCTTAAATTAGTCAAACAATTGGGACATACAGAAGAAGATCTTGAGTCCCATATCATCACTATCACCGCATACGATAACGCGGAAAGAGAGTCAGTAGGAACCATTACGCTGCCAATGGAGGTGGGACCCACTTGCCATCAGACAAAGTTTCACATCTTAGACGTGGAACTTCCATATAATATGCTTCTAGGCTGACCATGGATCCATGCCATGTAAGTAGTGCCATCAACATTTCATCAATGCATCAAGCTGAAGCACGAGGGACATACAGTAACAATACCAGGAGACTCAAAGCCCTTTGCTCATTATAGAGCTCTTAATAGCTTTGCACGAAAGGGTACATACGCATATCCCTCCATAGATATAGCTATCCCTCTTCATTCTAAGGCTATGGAATCTCGAGTAGATTCAAATTCTCTTAGTTCTTGCACTCATGGGGCATCTACTTCAACATCTCCATTTAATTCATGGGAGATGAAAATTCTAGAATATGGCTGTGGGGAGTATAATGTACAACAAGCGCTCTTGGTTTCTAACCTCTCCTTGTCACCCAATACTAGAGGTCGACCCAAATACCGCTTCAAGAGACCTAGAGAGGAACACACTATTGGGTCGTTCCTACCTGGAGGCTTGTTAGCTGAGGAAAAATTACTTGATCCACCTACTACTTGGGTCCCTGAGGACACTCATCCATCTTGCTATCAAACCCCAGAATATGAAAAATCTAGCAAAATGATGTACTCCATGGGCTATAAAGGCCTACGATGTGGGAGGAATGAATAAGGACAAAGAGAACCAGTCCCTCTTCCACATTTCAAAACAAAAAGATATGGCATTGGGATTCGCCCTTATGGAGCACACCCCAATGATCAAGATGCGACTTGTTCAGAGCATGAGGATAGCTCTGATTATCTAGACAGCGATACGGATTCCTGTTGTAGCCAATATGAGGATCTGGCCTCCACGAACATTTTCATGAATAACGCTGTCCTAACCATCACCCCCACTGAACCAACCCTTGACCTTGTATACCCCTCCCTTGTTGAATGGGACCAACAACGTCATGTGCCACTAGATTTATTCGAGAACGACGAGGCTATTGCAGAGTTCATGGGCATAAGGGATACAATTCCCATTGGAGATCACAAGAAGGGTTTCTTTATCGACTTAGACACCTATGCCTACTTCGGTGAGGAGGCTGAACTTCGTGGTCAGCAAAATTTAAAGAAAAGTGAGGGCAAGAGTTCTAAAGAAAATCCTCGGCAAAAATCAAAGTCCAAGTAACATAGTGAAAACCTCTTTGAGGCATTGGCTGACAAACAAATAAGAAAATCAAAGGACAAACAAAGTGACCACGCCAAGGATGAAAATATCATAGAGACATCCTTGGATGGATGAAGATCTCAACCTACCTCCTGATCCCACACGTATGGAGGATTTATCAACATTGTTAGTTGAAGAAACCATTGATGTCAATATTGGTACTGAAGAAGATCCCAAGATAGTAAAATTGGGAGCATCACTCTCAGCCAGAGAACAGAAGACGTTCACTATGCTACTGCGAGAGTTTATTGATGTGTTCGCATTGTCTTACAAAGACATTCCTGGCTTAGATCCAACTTTGGTCGTGCATAACCTGGTTGTGCATGCAGACGCTAAGCCTATCAAACAAAAGCTTTGAAAGATGCACCCAAGAGTGACCTTGTTAGTTAAAGAAGAGTTGGAAAGGTTGCTTGCAGCAGGATTCATCAGGCCAATTGATTATTCTGAATGGATATCGAACATTGTTCTTGTCCAGAAGAAACCTATTAGTATCTGAATTTGCACAAATTTTAGGGACATCAATAAAGCTTGCCCTAAAGATGACTTTCCGTTGCCCAACATTGACATGATTGTTGACTCAACCGTAGGGTACGAAATGCTATCACTTATGGATGGCTTTTCGGGTTATAATAAAATTAAGATCCTTGAGGAAGACCAACACAAAACAACTTTCACAACTCCTTGGGGCACCTTCTGTTATCAGGTGATGCCATTTGGCCTTAAGAATGTGGGAGCAACTTATCAGCGGGCCATGACAGTAATATTTCACGATATGATTCATGACATCATGGAAGACTACGTAGACGACATCCTGGGAAAGTCAAAAACAAGAGAGGATCATCCTATCATTTTGCGGCGTATCTTTGAATGCTTGCGTGAATACAAAGTCAGGCTAAATCCAAAGAAGTGTGTCTTTGGTGTGCTATTTGGGAAACTATTAGGCTTCATCATGTCAAGACGAGGTATTGAGGTAGACCCTGCTAAAGTGTCTGCCATCAAAAAAATGCCTCCACCTGAGAATATCAAGCAACTACGTAGCTTGCAAGGGAAAATTCAAGCCATTCGCTGCTTTATCTCCCAACTTGCAGATAAATGTCACTCATTCACTCATTTGCTTAAGAAGGACATCGCTTTCATCTGGGGACCTGAGCAACAACAAGCCTTTGCTTTGCTTAAATAATCCACCTATCCTCATGTCTCCCACTCCGGGAGAACCACTTTTGCTCTATATTTCTGCTACACAATAGCTATTGGTGCACTGCTCGCCCAATATGACCTTAGCCATAAAGAGAAAGTAGTGTACTATCTGAGTCGCACCCTCATCGCCTATGAACGTAATTATCCTCAAATTGAAAAGGCTTGCTTGGCCGTTGTTTTTACCTTTCAGAAACTTCGCCATTACCTGATAAATACTAAGACCAAGCTCATATCCAAGGTCGACCCACTCAAGTATTTGTTGTCCAAACCCACCCTCACAGTGTAGAATGGCTAATTGGATCATTCTACTCAGTGAGTTTGATATATAATTTGTCCATCAAAAATCAATTAAAGGACAAGTACTTGCTGACCAGCTAGCGGAAGCACCTTTGCAAAGCACAGAACCTTTGAGTCTGGATCTGCTAGATGCATCTTTGCTCTACATTGAAGAATCTGTCGTATGGCAGATACATTTTGATGGATCTTTTACGTTTCATGGTTCAGGTGCAGGAGTGGTCCTTATTACTCCTTTGGGTGATCCTATACCACAGGCTTTCCGCCTGGCCTTCCCTTGCACTAACAACATTGCAGAATATGAAGCACTCATTGCAGGGATGAAGCTAGCCATCAAGTGGAATATTCAACATGTTAAGGTTTGTAGGTGATTCACAGCTAATCATCAAACAGGTTAATGACGAGTATAAATTTAAGGATGACAAGCTCATACCTTACAAGAAGTTGGTGGAAACTCTGAAGGAGTATTTTGTGCGCATTACCTTTGAGCAGATCCTAAGAGCGCAGAACAAATCGGCAGATGCTATGGAAATGGTGGGATCTATGCTTCGTATTCTGCCAGGGGAACAATGATATGCCATTTTTCGTAGAAAATCTACACCAGCCCGCGTATGACGTACCGGAATCTTACCTGGCTTGTGAGGTTGTTGGTCCCTATTCTCCGTGGTACGAACCCATTTTCACCTATCCTTAAGGACAGTACTTTTCCCTCCCAATATCTCCCATTCTGAAAAGCAAAGCCTTATTTTCCCAGATAGCCCGTTACATTCTTTTTAGGAGGTACAACTTTATCGTCATGGCTACGATGGGAACCTATTACGTTTCTTTGGATGTGACGGAGTCAATCCAGGCAATTAAAGAAGTACACGAAGGAGTATGCGGAGCACATACAAACGGAATGGTCTTGGCTAAGAAACTGTTAAGAGTAGGTTACT
Source organism: Taxus chinensis (assembly GCA_019776745.2). NCBI lineage: Eukaryota > Viridiplantae > Streptophyta > Pinopsida > Cupressales > Taxaceae > Taxus > Taxus chinensis. The sequence goes on along the minus strand of CM034146.1, from coordinate 1,035,360,737 downwards.
ATTTGCCCACCATGGAAAACTGATTGTTGTAATTATGTTAGAAAATGTGTGTTTTGCCAAAAGTATGGAAATTTCATCCATGCTCCATCGCAACCATTGCAACCAATAACTACCCCGTGGCCATTCTCTAAATGGGGACTTGATCTAATAGGGAAGCTTACTCCTACCTCATCTGATGGTCATACACATATCATCACAGCTACATAATACTTTACAAAATGGGTGGAGGCTGTCCCTTTAACTTATGTCGCAGGAGCAAAGATTTCTAAATTCATCATGAATCACATTATTTTCCGATATGGTATCCCTGCAGCCATTGTCACAGATAATGGGAAGTCATTTAAGAACAAAACTGTGAAAGGCCTTTGCCAACGGTTCCAAATTAGATTAAAATGGTCCACGCCATATTACCCTCAGGGGTAATGGACAAGTTGAGGCAACAAACAAGACTTTGGTCAGAGATAATGGAGAAGATGGTTAGCAAAACCGGTTGAAACTGGCACCTACAAATCCACCTAGACCCTCTGGGCCTACCGAACATCAATTCGCACTCCTACGGGTGCGATACCAATATTCCCTAGTGTTCGGGATAGAATCTATCATCCCTTTAGAGATTGAACTCCCATCCCTGATGAAATTTCTCTTCGGGACTATTTGGATAAGGATGAAGATTATCGAGTGGAAAGATTGGATGAGTTAGAGCTCCTAGATGAGAGGCGCATTCACGCTCTTAATCACCTGAAGGTATATCAACACAGAATCTCCCGCAACTACAACAAGAGAATCATCCCTCGCCAGTTTGAGGTGGATGATTTAGTTATGAAGGAGAACCAGTTCAACACCAGAGTAGAGTGAGAAAAGAAAGGGAAGTTCGAACCACACTGGTTAGGGACCTGTCATCACCAATCCGGCACTATGATAATTCTTCACCGGGAACTCCTCGTGCTATGATTATTTACTAATGCACAGCCTTTAGTTTGGTGGATGTAATCTGGAAACACAACAACAAACATAACACAAGAATACCATAGACTATGATAAGAAGGAATGATGATAAATCTGAAATATCAGAGTAAATTATAATATTAACATGAAATTGTTACAATCTCACCCATGAGGTACTTCAAGTGTTATTGACTTCACTTGCCTTTCACCAAGACTATGGGAGAAACTTTACAATTACACCTCTTAATGGCTTCTTCAACACACCTTTAAACTGATGGCTTCCTTTGCACACTTCCTACAATATTTCTCACTACTTCCTTCTATGCTAAATGAGGGGGGTGGCCTCTTTATTTATAGAACTTCCAGGCTTATCCATCTTATCTCTAAGATAGGATAAGAAATCCACTCTGACGAATCATATTCCATACCTTAACTCTTATCTGTACATGTAAGCTTATCTTTTAAGATAAGATAAACCTTATCATTTTACATGGGTTCCACATTTTTAGACTTTTTACAAATAAAATACACAAAATATTTATGACCTCACTCCTTGTCCTTATTACCAATATAATATTTCTAATTCCTAATCATGTAGACCCTACTTCTCTACTTACCCAAACTTTGACATTTTAACATTACCGGACCACTTACGACAAATATTTACTTTTTACAACATTCCTATTGTACTTTGACTGTTACCGTACTCCACATTATTGGCGGCATCGTACTGGCGGCGCCGTTATCTTCTATCGACGCTACTACTAATTATACTTAACAACATCCTATTCCTAATACATACATTAATGAAATAGAAATTACGGAGGAAAATTTTAGTGTCGACATCTTCCCCCTTCCTAGCTTCTACTCCGTCCTCGGAGTAGACTATTTTGGTGCTTGGAAAATCTTCAACTTGTCGTGGTTGACCCATTTCGTAATGGGAGTGCCATCCAATTCCTCCAGTCGGTACGTACCATTTTCATGCACAGCTGCTATTTTGTAGGGCCCCATCCATTTTGGAAGAAATTTTCTTGTCTTCTTTTTTTGTATCTGGAATCATATACTAGAACCAAGTCATTCACATGAAATGGAGACCACCGGATCTTTTGATCAAAGTATTCCTTCTGCTTCATTTTCTTCTTATGGCTTGTATCCTTTGCTATTTCCCTCATTTCCTCTAGCAAATGAAGATGTACCAACCTTTCTTTTACTGAATCACTTTCATCCATCCTTTCATTTTTCATAACTCTCACCAGTGGGAATATCAAACTCAATAGGAAGAACTGGATCAATGCCATAGGCCAACTGAAATGGGGAGTATCCTGTTGCTGACTTTGATGTTGCCCTATATGCCCACAATGCTGCATGAATCCTTTTATCCCATTTATGTACCTGCAAGGCTGCATCTTTTGCTAGAATTTGACACAACACAAAATTTGTTCGTTCCACCTGTCCATTTGTGCTTGGCTTGTATGTTGTTGCCTTCCTGTGCTTAATAGAAAACTTATTGACTAGGGCTTCTACCACCTCATTAATGAAGTGGCTTCCTTGATCTGTTACAATTTCTAATGGACAACCAAATCTGGTGACAATGCGTTCATATATGAACCTTGCCACTTCATCCATGGAAGCTGTTTTCAATGGCCTAGCTTCAACCCACTTGGTTAAATAATCTGTGGCAACTACAATATACTTATTTTGGCGTGAGGTAGTTGGAAGTGGACCTACAATGTCTATTCCCCACTTTTCAAAGGGACCAAGGGGAAGAATAGGACATAATGGAGCTGATGAAGTCTTACGGTTACCATGTGTTTGACAAATATCACATGTCTTACAATAATTATAACAATCTTTAAAAAGAGTGGGCCAGTGATAACCTGCATCCAAGATCCTTCTTGCTGTAAGTTGTCTAGAGAAGTGCCCTCCACATGTACCATTGTGGAATTCTTCTAGCAGTTCCTTCCCTTGATCACGTCCAACTGCCCTCTTGTACTGTCCATCAGGTCCTATTCAAAATAATACTCCATGTAGAATAGAATATGGACGACTGGCTTGAGTAATCTTTCTCTTAGTCTTTGCATTGGCACCATCAGGAAACTTGAATTCATTCAGATAATTCCAAATATCTATGTATTCACTAGGGATTGTGTCAAGGGATAACAATGCTGCATCGGGGAAATCATCATCATCACAAGATGATCCTAAACCATCATAGGCTCGAGAGAGTGCATCTGCATTGACATGCTTCTTTCCTGGCCTATCTATAATATCAAATTCAAATTCTTGTAGCAAAATTATCCATCTTGCTATCCTCCCTGATGGGTTAGGCTTATTTACAATATATTTTAGAGCCTGATGATCTGTTACAACTAGAAATTTTTGCCCTAGCAAGTAATTCCTAAACTTCTTTACAGCAAAAATGATAGCCAGAGCCTCTTTTTCAGTTACAGTATAATTTACCTCAGCACTACTCATTTGTCTGCTCCCAAAGTAAATTGGATGTTCATTCCCATTTTCATCCTTTTGGCTCAAAGTACTTCCTAGTGCTGCATCTGAGGCATCAGTGTACACAATGAATGGCTTGCTCCAATCTGGATTCTTCAAAACAGGTGAAGACACCAGGGCTTCCTTCAGTTGTCCAAAAGCTTCATGCGCCTTATTTCCTGGTTCATAAGTAACATCCTTCTTCAAGAACTGGGTTAGTGGCTGTGCAATCTTTGAGAAATTCTTGATGAACCTTCTATAGTAACCCACATGGCCTAAAAATGATCTCAACTTACTTCTATTCATAGGAAATGGTAAATCTTTGATTTTTGAAACTTTATCAGGATCAGTACCAATACCATCTCTGGATACAACATGCCCTAACAAAACACCTTTAGAACATCCAAAGACACACTTTGTAGGGTTTAGTGAGGCTTGTGCTTCATCTAACCTTTGAAATGTTGTCTCCATCTGGTGCAGGTGGTCCAACTTGCTCCCATAGATGCAAAAATCATCCAGAAATACTCTGATGAAGGTCCCAATGTAGGGTTCAAACACCCTATTCATCAAACGCTGGAATGTTGCTGGAGCATTACACAACCCAAAAGGCATAACTCTATAAGCAAACGTTCCCCAAGGAGTGGTGAACGTGGTCTTCAGCTGATCTTTCTCTGCTATACGAACTTGGTTGTAGCCGCTATATCCATCAGCAAAACTATAGCACTCTTGGCCAGCTACTTTGTCTAAGATCTGATCTGAAAATGGAAGAGGGTAATGATCCTTCTTTGTTGCCTTATTGAGCTTCCTGTAATCAACACAAATGCGTAGCTTCCCATTCTTTTTTATTGAGATCACAATGGGAGAAACCCATTCTGAATTCTCCACAGCAAATATGAATCCTGCATCAAGCAACTTATCTATTTCTTCTTTTACAGTCTTGGAAAAATTAGGATTCATTCTATATGGCATTTGCTTTATGGGCTTAGCACCATCTACCAGCTCAATAGAATGTTCTACCCAACTTACTTGACGGAGTTCCTTGTAATCAAAAGTGAATAGGTGTATGTACCTTCGAAAGAGCTGGAGGTAGGATTCCTTCTCACTCTCCATCACAACATCACCAATCTTTATTTGTTGGAGACGATCATCAACTTCTTCTTCAGATAATTTTATGGGGTCATGAGTTGGTGTGACTGGAAGGATATCCATGACTGAAACATCAACCTCACTTTCTTCATCTTCAGTGTCCACTTCACTGGTACTAGAGTAATCAGAGGATGTCCAATCATCAGTTTCATCACTTGAATCCACAGGTTCTGCTTTATGATGTCGAGGGATCACGTTTATCTTCACCCTCTCTCTACCACGTCCAAGTGTCATGAAACCTTCATTCCAGTAGTTTCTTGCATGAACTCTCCTTAGCCATGGTCTTCCCAGCAGCATTGGGTATGCAACAGTACCATTTTTCATCACCTGAAAGTCTACCACACATACAACACCCATAACAGATATTGCCACATTTGAAACTACACCTTCTGGTTTAGTTTTTCCCTTATTTAATGACCTTAACATAAGTGTTGAAGGGCGATCAATTTTTAAACCCAACATATTCATTACAGACTCGGTCATTACATTAACTGCAGCACCTCCATCAACTAAGACATCATGAATTGAAATACCATTACATAATACCTCAGCTTGTGGAGCATAGGGATCTGCCTCTGCCTCCAAAACAGGGACCTCAACCTCCTTCCTTCGTCGAGCATTGAGTCCACTTCGCAACTCCCGCCTCTTCTCAGAAGACATAGCCAAGAGTTGACCATATGTAATATTTGCAAGCCTTTTAGACAGATCTTCCAAGATGGAGTATGGTCCTTGCCCCTGTGAAATCAGAAAATCCTACACACCCAACTTTCTTCTCCTATGTTTCTTACTAGTTTCTTCTTTCATCTTCTTAGGATCATTTCCATCTTGATTATCTTTTTCTTTCTTTCTTTTTGTTACAAACACATCTACTTCATTATTTCTGCTCTTATCTACTACATCAAAAGAATTCACAGGTGCTTTTCCTTTATCATTATCTCCTTTACCAGATGTAGAAGCTCTATCTGGACAATTATACTTATAATGACCCTTTTTATAACAACCATAACAAACAACTTCAGAAATATTTCTTTTTGGACCTCTATCTCCTCCCTGAGAACTAAATTATTTTCCTTGAAGAAGATTAATAGTTAACTGACCCATCTTTTTTAGCAGATCTTCATACTCAGTAGATGTACTAGGAGAAATATTTGTGCTCACCGGGAGTGGTTGTGGATTCTGGACCAAAGGTGCTGGTGTAGGCTCTACTTTAGCAACAATTTCTTTGGGCTCCTCTTCCATGCTTTCTTCTTGCCTTCTTGCAATCTCCTTTGCTTGTTCAATGGTAGCTGGGCGGTCATACTTCACTCGTTGTCTGATCTCTGGCTTCATCCCAAGAATGAAGTGCTTACAGAGGAGATTATCCACGCCATTCATCAACCCATCCGCTAATCCTTCCTTCCGGATCTGGGCATCGAGCTTCCTCCTTAGCTCTAGAACACGAGCATGATAATCCCTTATCTTCTCCTTCTCTCCTTGGGATAGCTTTGTGATATCAATCATGAGATCTGCATATCTCTGTTGTTCACCAAATTCTTCAAGAAAACTTTCAGTTAATAAATCCCATGAATTTTTCACATTATCACCTAGTGTTTCAAACCACCTAAGTGCTGAACCATCCAAAAAGGTAGGAAAAAATTCAGTCCATTGTTCCCTTCTTATAAGGCCATTACAAATACAAGATCGTTTAAACTCTTGAATGAAAGAAGAAGCATCTTCATTAGATTGAGCTGAAAAAACAGGAATCTTTCCCATTTTCAAAAGTAACCACCGTGAAATACCAACCCACAAGTACAATCAACAAGACTTATGTGCACAAATAATTGGAATCACTATACTAGAAAGTGACTTTACACCTTTCTACAGTAAAATAGAAATGACCATGGTAAACTATGGTAAAACTTGACTTACTGCGGTAAAAACTGACTTTACTGTGGTAAACACTATTCACAGTAAAAAGTGAAGTTACTGCGGTAAATACTATTCACGGTAAAAAGTGACTTTACTGTGGTAAATACTATTCACAGCAAAAATGAACTTTACCATGGTAACTACTATTCATGGCAAAAATGACTTTACCATGGTAACTACTATGCACAGTAAAAACAAGGTTACCCTCCAATTGATTTTTGACTAAGTGGGAATATCTCTCCAGAAAATCCACCAACGAGGAATGGTCCCGGCAATGGAACCAAAATGTCATCACCAATCCGGCACTATGATAATTCTTCACCGGGAACTCCTCGTGCTATGATTATTTACTAATGCACAGCCTTTAGTTTGGTGGATGTAATCTGGAAACACAACAACAAACATAACACAAGAATACCATAGACTATGATAAGAAGGAATGATGACAAATCTGAAATATCAAAGTAAATTATAATATTAACATGAAATTGTTACAATCTCACCCATGAGGTACTTCAAGTGTTATTGACTTCACTTTCCTTTCACCAAGACTATGGGAGAAACTTTACAATTACACCTCTTAATGGCTTCTTCAACACACCTTTAAACTGATGGCTTCCTTTGCACACTTCCTACAATATTTCTCACTACTTCCTTCTATGCTAAATGAGGGGGGTGGCCTCTCTATTTATAGAACTTCCAGGCTTATCCATCTTATCTCTAAGATAGGATAAGAAATCCACTCTGACGAATCATATTCCATACCTTAACTCTTATCTGTACATGTAAGCTTATCTTTTAAGATAAGATAAACCTTATCATTTTACATGGGTTCCACATTTTTAGACTTTTTACAAATAAAATACACAAAATATTTATGACCTCACTCCTTGTCCTTATTACCAATATAATATTTCTAATTCCTAATCATGTAGACCCTACTTCTCTAATTACCCAAACTTTGACATTTTAACATTACCGGACCACTTACGACAAATATTTACTTTTTACAACATTCCTATTGTACTTTGACTGTTACCGTACTCCACATTATTGGCGGCAACGTACTGATGGCGCCATTATCTTCTATTAGATGCTACTACTAATTACACTTAACAAACATCCTATTCCTAATACATATATTAATGAAATGGAAATTTTGGAGGAAAATTTTAGTGTCGACAGACCCTATGTCATAGTTGCCAAGTATGGCACAGGGGCATACAAGTTGGCTCACCCCAATGGTGATGAGCTCCGGGAGCCCATGAATGCCATGCATCTTAAGAGGTTTTATGCCTAAACATGGCACAAGAAAGTCATAAAAATCACACAAAAAAAAAAACATCAAAAAAAAAAAACAAATCAGAAAAAAGAAAAAGAGAAAATAGGTCATCCACTAGTGAAAACCACGCAATTGTGGCACTTTGGACAAGTCCTTGGGTGAAAACCGGTTTCCGGCGCCTCGGGAGGATTCGTTGTTCACAAGCATTCTGTATTAGAAGGGTAGTTGTCTTTGTCCTGGACCTTAGTTCTACCTTCGAGTTTCCTTGTGCACACCATCTAGTCCAGCCTTGATCCGGCTTTACCTTCTTCTATTCGTCTGTAAGGTACGTGGTCTTTCGTTATTTCCCATCTTGGGGGCAACTCAATGACTTCACCTTCTTGTTCATAATCGCGTGGCTTCTGCCCTTGTATATTCCCCACCTAAAGCTGGGGGCATCCATGCTTTCTTGGTTACCTGCACATAGCTTTGGAAAACTTTTAGAAATACTAAAACAATAGAAAATTGTTTCACAAAACACAAAAACAATAGAAACATTGTTTTGAGAAAACACAAAAACAATAGAAAATTGTTTCAGACAACACAAAAACAATAGAAAATTGTTTCGAGAAAACACAAAAACAATAGAACATTGTTTTGAGAAAACACAAAAATAATAGAAAATTGTTTCACAAAACACAAAAAACAATAGAAACATTGTTTTGAGAAAACACAAAAACAATAGAAAATTGTTTCACAAAACACAAAAAAAATAGAAAATTGTTTCGAGAAAAACGAAAAAACAATAGAACATTGTTTCGAGAAAACAACAAAAACAATATATATATATCAAAAAAATCTAAAAACAAGGCAAAAATTTTCAAAAAATTCCTAAAAAGTAAAACACCCTACAAAATGGTAACTTGCTTCTTGCGGCTGAAACTTGTGTCTTGCGCATGGTATTTTCTCCATATCTTGTTGGTTTGTCTCACATCTTCCCCAATTAATACGACTCGTGGATCACTGGATTCACAGCCATTCACAAAAGCTAGCTACTTGCTTCGTCTGTACTCTGGGGCAATTTTGGTTGCCTGGTGCTGTTTCGTTGTGCACAAATGCTTTTCATGGACCCCGTGTCCATTTTCATTTCCCCTTGCATGTATCCTTGCTTGGGGCATCATTTTTAACCCTTGTCGTCAATCACAAACTTGTGGATCTCTTCAGCACTGATAACAAAATATTTGTACAATTGTCTTGACCGTTGTTCGGTTAGATATGTGCGTTCGTACTTGTTTTCCTTGTTATATGAGCTTTTTTCCTTCTCGTATTGCATTGCATTATTGTAAGTTGCATGGAGTTGGTACTTTCAGCAATGGACAATTGTTCGTAGTATGGCTTTTCATGTCATTCTACCTTTGTCATATGCTTATATTTTTCATAAGGACCAATGATGTAGTTCCTATGGCAATATGATGACATCAAATTTGTTCCAAAGAAATAAGCAGCTAGAGGTTAAGATCTTCTTTCCCCTCATCCATATTTCTTCTACACAACTTCCCTTTCACCCCTAATTCTCCCTCTCCTCGGGGCATCCTGCCTCGTCCCCATTCTTCTGCCTACTCATATTTTTCGATCGTCGATCGGCTTCCTTCATCACCCCATCGACACTCAAGGGGGCATCTCTCCCTCCTACTAATTTTTCTTCTATTCCTTCAAAATCTCTTCTGTCTACTATCTTTGAAGTGGCATCACTTACGCCACCCCAAAGAGGGGCAAATGTAGACACCTATAATTACGCCCAAGTAATTTAAATACTTAAATTGCGCTAATTATCCCCTTTCTTGAAAATCAACGATATATCGTCAAAAGTGCTCATTTTCCCTCATATCATCATTAATTAATTACACTAAGCTAATTAATTAAGTTGCCTATCCAACAAATACCCTAATTAATGACCTTCCGTTAATAAATCACCCCTTCTACCTAGACTAATTAATTATTATTAATTAATTAGCTCTCCCTTCCATTTAACCAATAAATCAATATTTAATTGATTTAATCCCCTTCTAATAGCCTAAATCATACTAATATTCCTCTAATTAGCTTCTATAAGCTTACACCTACCTATTAATTAATCACCTTTGATTAATTAAAATACCCCCAACTCCCATGACGTGCTAAACATGTATTAAACCCTTCTAAAGTAAGGTTACCTTAATAAACAAACCTTTCATTCCTAATCAGGTTTTACACGTGTTATCTGGTGCAGAGGCGGGAAAAATTTTCAAAAACTAACTCATTTTTACTGTTTTTTGTGCCCTAAATCTCATTCGCCATATTCTTCGATCCAGAGTTTTGGATTTGTGCATTCTTTATCATCAACGGAAAGGCTTATGAACTTATCTACTGATTCTAGGTTAATCTTAAAGATTTTGGTGTGTCTAGAGAGAGAAAGTTAAGAAACGGCTCTAACTGTGTTCATGAACGACCAGAAGTGACATTTTAGCGACCAAATCCAACATTTAACGCAGAATGGGTCGCATTCTTCCTACAATTCGGTCAAAATGACAGGTACGGTGTTTTAAGGTCCCCCATTTGTTTTAATGCATCTACTGTCAGGATGAACATGGGCTCTCAACAAAACGTTTTTATTTCGTTTTCTATCTTTTGGGCTCGACCTATGCAATTTAAAAGCTGATTTGGCTCTTTCTAAGGGGGGAACAACTTTTGGCTAGCAATCTTCTTTCTTTTCACTTCCAAACAGCAAGTGATTGATGTAAGAATCAAATATCTCCAAGGTTGTAACAGTTTTTTTTTTACCTCTTGAGGTTGTAATTCTGTTTTGACACTGGAAATGAATTAATGTAAGCTGTGTGAATGGTTTTTTCATCAGGCCTTTGTTTGTATTATTTGGCTTCATTTTAGATCCTATATTATATCTTATCAGTCCGCTGTGTTGTATGGTTTATGTTGTAAACTTGGTCGTGTTATTGCATGACAAAATTTTTTCACAATAATCCTGTTGGTGCATCCCATCTTTAATTAGTTTCAATTTTTGCACTTTTTTTAAAAAATATCCCTGTCTCCTTGTGGTTTGAGTAGGATTAGGACCTGAACCTCTGTTAGTGTGCAAGCATTAAGATCTAAATACAGGCAGTTTGAGGACCAACCTCTAATCTAGAGATTCCTCTCTTATTTCACAGTGCCACACTTGGCAGAGAGGTTTCCATGTTGTGGCAATCACACTGGATGCTAAGTGATCAAAACTAGAAGCCTGATCTACATCCAGGGGTGTTGTGACCTGCACAACCGTTTTGGCACGCATGGTGGGAGCTAGAGGTCTTAATTTTTATTGCAAGTCAAGGTTCAGTGCATCTGCTTGTAGTTTTCTTTCTTGAAAAAAGCTATTATTTGCATATCTGGTGCTCCAATGGGAAGAATCGACTGTTCCAAGCAGTGCAGGCCTGAAACTCATGAGAAGAACACCACAAGGTCAAGAGTTGAAAAGAGGAAGTGTTGTTTGAATACCTGTACTTATCTCCAAGAAAGAAGGTAAAGAGGAAGAAGGTAATTCAAAGGTCTTAAACATCTCCACCAACAGAACTCTCTCAACTCCTCCACCTGGTAAGGCCTTATTCATGCAGTCAACAAGGGTCTTTAAGCAACAAATGGCTCAAAACAATCCCTATGCAACTTCACAGGCAAAGCCCACTTCCCTCAATGCACAACATCCGTTCCTATTGCAAAAGCCATTGAAGAAACATTCCCTCTTCCCTGGAGAAATCATATACCCAGGTGATCAATGTTAGATCTTGCTAACCTTTATGCCCATTCATGAATCATGAGATGCAAGTGGCTTATCAGTTACTGGCATTTCATTCAAAGGTAACATTGCAATGGTTTAGGATCCTTGGACTGGTTCTATCTATCTCTAAATCACCAATTGGGAATCAGCTTTGTATAGCACTTCATGAGTAATTTGGAGAAAATGGAGACAACTGTCTCTTTTGGAGCATCTGACAACCATCAAAGAGAGCCTCCAAAGCAGCTGACCGATTTCAACTTTAGATTTCAAAAGACTTGGGAGAGGATTCCAGTGGCATTCAGCCCAACACAGAAGGTGTTTTCTTTACTATTCTCAAAGCTCTAAATTCTAATATTTCTATATTGATCATTCCATGGAGGCAATAACTATCTCTATGGCTTATACAGCATTGCATTAGGGCTGAAATTGTTTAATCCAAGCTGGAAAACTGCCCCTAATACCTCCTTTATGCCATGTTTCCACGTTTAGAGAGCCAAACACCCATCAAGCACCTAGTTTGGATCCTTCTCCACTCCTAGAAATAGAGTTCAAATGAAGCTTCCACTTCATCTCCAAGTTCCCCACATGAGCTTCAAGAAGCAATGAAGTAATTGCAAAACCTAGGCAATGAGGCTAGTACTCTCAAGAGGCAGCAGCCCAAGGTTTTTAAGACCTTCTTACCAGCCCCAAGCTCAGCCTAATAGGCACCAGACCAACCACACAGGCCACCTAATTCTGCTGCAATAGAATCAAACAAGGCCTCCTGCCATAGACCATTTCACACCATAATAATCCAAATGCCATATCTGCCTCTAAGGCATTGTGCCAACACATCCAACATTTTACTCAGGAATAATGATTGGTGTTTCCATGCATGAGCACATAACCACCATGTGCTTCAATGGTGCTTGAATCAAGCACTAATGTGACCGACTACTAGTGTGGACGGTGAGAGCAGTCAAGGAAACAACCAACAACGGAAACATTCCAACGTCACTCACCAAGACACCACTTGGTGAACTAACTGCAAGCAGAATAGTTTTGTGGCATGAATCAGCACATTGTCTCAAGGTGTTGCGGCCAACACAGAAGGTCAAAGGAGGAATTGGTGAAGACAGCCATAATCCAACCAACCACAACCTTCCCATGCCTTCACACTGATGGCAAGCGACGTCCAGTTTCAAACACACAGGGGCAGGCAAAAATAGCTCCTAGCCAACTCAAATACAGTTGTGCTGCCCCATGCAAGGATGAATGTGCACACCCAAGGGCTAGCAAAAGATCCTTCATTCACCATTCAGTATCATTGATCAGATGAATAAGACAATGTCAATATATCATGTGGGAATCCCTATCTATCCTAGGCCAAAGAGATTTGCTTTGCTACAAGCTGCCATGAGACTGGGCCAACCTCGAATCAGCAAGTTTCAATATAGGGAAAGTGCTTACAATGCTGCCCCAGCCAAGGGAAATCAGGAGACAACAAGGTAAGATGTTGAGCCCCCCCTCCTTTCTATGTTTCATTAATCATTGGAATCAGCTAGTGCAACAATTGCAATGATTGATTCTGAGCAATTCTTTAGTAATTCCTAAAAAATAGCTGAAATCAGCTAGGTCTCCAGTTAAACCAACATCCCCGGGGTGTGCCCTGATGTAACGTAGTAGCAACAGTTGGAGTGATTAGATATTTGAGTCTTACCTTGCATGCATTCTAAATGTTGTTGTTTTACAAGATGTATCAATCAGTCATAGCCCTTCCATCCACTCCTTTTCCTTGCTTGACAAGGGACTTCACACAGCAAGATTGGCGGATATTTGTCTTCTGATTGGTCACACCATGCCTTTTCAGTAATGAGGTATGGGAACTAAGAGTCTCACAATCAGGTTCAGAACCTATTGCAAACTTCCACATTGAGCCTTACACTCCAAGTCCAATTAATGCCAAGTATGAAGTTCTGAAAACTAAGGCATTGAATGTCAAAAGTGTGACCCTATTCTCAGAGTGAGGGTGGTTAATGAAGAAGAAAAAATCAAGGCCATACAGGTGAAGATAATGACAAAAAAAAATGAGTGCAATATCAAGTCCCCCATATGGCGGAATAGTGTCAGAACAAAAAGAGGACTCATCAAGAAGAAGGAAACCGTCACCTACGTTTTAGTCATAACTAGAAACTGTTAGACCCTAGGTTCCCATGGATTCACATGGATATGATTGAATGTGTCGATATTTTACAAAGTCAATTGTGGTCATCTGGAATTTCCAAAGTGATGGCGTAGAGGAACACCTTCTACCGGACTAGGTAGTCAATAATTGTAGAGGTGGTGCTTCAAAAATAGCATAGGAGAGCTCGAGGATTATTGAAAGAAGCTAGAAGTGGAGTTAGATGTCAAATTCCCATAGCTCCTCCAATAGTATAGCAAGGTATAGAGAAGTTTGAGATGTGACAGTCTGAATTTCTGGATGGGTTTATGGACCATGGTGATTTGATCATTATTGGCTTTATTCTTTCTACTATTATTTGATTCATTCATTCATTAGAGGAACAAGTTAGGCTACACCATGTGCCAAGGATTGAGATGTGTGTATGAGATTGGCACGTGAAGGAATAGTTATGTCACATGAGGGACACATGAATTTTACATAGCGGTGTAAATATGAATGGGATAGCATGCGAAGGTTCACATCCAAATAGACATGATTCAGGACTTGAGCCAATATATTATACTAGAATTCACGAGCTAAAACATAGAAAAGTGGGAGGATAATACGAGTGCCGACGCTAACAAAATGGAGGATAATACATGAAGACATGGTGGACAAGCTAATGGCTATTTCTAGCTAATGAAGGATGCGTAGCATCAAGCAGACATATGAAAGCTATTTACTATGATTAGAATGAATATGTCTTATTTGATAGAATAATATATGGGACTAGTTGTTTTGTTAAAGCTATGTACCACCATCAATCATGACACGGCGTATGCATATGGGAACACCTATTATGAGGAGAGTGCATAGAGCAGTGATCAGGAAAGTCCATTACCCTATATAGGTACAATGTTGTATTCAGTGCAGCTGAGGGTAGAGTCAGACTATAGTGGAGTTATGTCCTGGGGTAGGAGGAGCTGATTTAGGGTTAGTGAGGCCACTTGGTGTGCAGTGGTCCATGACGCCACTGTTACAATGGGGTCATTATGTATTCATCTTAAATGGTTTGTAATGATTTTGGATGTAATTGATTGTTTTTGGGATTCGGAACTCTATGATTGTTGATCATGACTGAATATGGTGATCTTTAGATGAGTACTGATGCAATCTTATTTAGCATTGCGCTAATTTGTGACCCCATCAGAGATAGGGTATTATATGTGTCTGTCCAAAGTGATTTATATGGTACATAGTTAAGTCTGATGGGCTTAATTGATTTTTCTTGGTCAATTATCATTATGAATATGCATGGGTAGCAATGTTGAAAAGAAAAAAACAAAAGAGGGACCTGGTAGTTGCGCGCATTTTGGGTGAGCATTCAATTCTGACTAAATGAGGTATCCAACGCACATAAAACTTAAGTGGAAATAAAAATACTAGCAGTAAAATGAAGGGTTTTAGGTGACAAAGATTTAAACTACCCTTTGAAATTCATCTTGAGGAGTTAGGGTTATCGAATGAATTCACATACCAGGGTAAATTTTAATTACATGCATTTTCATTGCTATAAGTACCAGGAATACTACTAAGAGTTAATTCAGGGAACATAACAATCATTTTAATTTATGCTCCCCTCAGATTTGTGAAAATGTAACTGTCTTGTCAAAATTTCCCCCCCAAGAGTAAATTTCTGATAACATGCATCAAAGGTGGCAGAAAGGCAACATAGGTTGATTCAGAAAAAATCGTGAAAAAATTGGCTAAGTCCTAGCCAAAGGGAGCAACTGGGACATTTGGGACGTCAAGGCGCGTGATTTGGCCGAAAAGCCTCCAGGCAGTCCGCAAATTACATTTGGGACAATCTAAGCCAGCAAGTACACGCGAAAGGACGCGGGAAAGCCAGATCCGGCCGAAGGAGGAAAGAAGAGATTGGCTAAGTGTTGCTCAGGCACAGTTTGGGACAGACTAGGCTGCAAGGGACCGGCCGAACCGGATGTGAAATAAGCACTGGATCGGCCGGCGCAGAGAACTTCAAGTCGGTACAAATGTGGCCGCGAGGACGCGAAGGACGCGAACCGCCCGGATCGGCTGGCGCAAAGAACTTCAGTCCGGGACAGCTGGGCCAAAGGAAAATGGAACAATCGGCCAGGAGGTAAGCGAAGCCAAGAGCCGAATCGGATCACGAAACGTGTCATCAGCAGAAAAGGGTCCAGGAAGCCCATTTCGGGTGGATCGAAGGAATATGTCCGAAGACAGATTGGGACAGCCAGGGCCGTGAAGATGCGAGCGACGTGAAAGACCCGGCAGGCCCGTAGAGACCAACCAAAAGACGCCACGTGTCTCAAGGGAGAAAGGTTAAAAAGTTCAAAGGGAGCAAGGTTTGAAGCACTGGCCCGAGCCAATAGGAATTGGACACATGTCCAATAGAGTAGGTAAAGTGCGGAGCTCAAGGAGGAAGTTAGAGAATTTGGTTGAAATTTTGGCCAAAAGGGCTAAAAGTAAAGGAAGACCCCGCGCCCCTGTCCAACCAATCAAGATCATGCCACGTTGTCATCCAAATGGCGGAGACGCGCGGGAAAGGGGTGAAAAAAGTCCCAAAATCAATCAAAAGGGTCAAAATTTCAAAGGACAGCCCGCCGAAAAGATGAAGGAGAGAGAATTGCTCATCCTATCAGAGCGTGCCACGTGTCATCCAAGTGGCACAGCGCGGGAAGAAATTTTCAAAAATCCGTTTTCACCTGTTCCGTGCCCTAAAACTTCAGATCGACATAACTTTCGATCCAGAGCTCAGATTTGCGCGTTCTTTATATCAACGGAAAGCTTGTGAGATTCTCTACACGTTTCCAGGGTCAATCTTGCATTTTGGTGTAGTCTAGAGGGAGAAAATTGAGAAACGCCTCTGGCACGAAATAATAAGCAGAAGTGACATGCTCAACTAACAACTTTAATGCAGCAGACATGGGTCGCATTCGCCTACAATGCTAGGTCAAAATGACTCGCCATGGGGTTTGCCAAGATCCGCCATGCTTCCATCATTATGAGATGCAGTCTAAGTGCATTCTAGAGGTGGAATGGGCTCTCACGATTTCGAACGTTCCTCTCTCTTTTCTCTCTCGATTCTTCCTATGCAATTGTAAAAGCTAGATTTGGCTTCATTTCTAATGGGGGGGAACAACTTTATGGCTTTGCACCCTCCCTTCTCTCACTGTTCAGCAAGAAGATTGATGTGGAGTTTTCAAACCTCTCCATATAGACTGTAACACCGTTTTTTTACCTTTCTGAGCCATTGCAATGTATTGAATCGATCACTTGAGCAATGATAATGTAAGCTCTGTGGTTGCTTCTAAACCCTCTTACATATTGTATTACTTGCTTCATTTTTGATCTTATCATTGCATATCTTATGCTAGTCTGTGCATGGTGTTGTGTTATAAACTACATGGTCTGTGTTTAATTTGCATGACAAAGCATATGTTCTTCACTAATCCTGTTGGTGCATCACCATCTATTAGCTTAGATTTCAATTTTATGCATCTTCTATACCTTGTCTCCTTGTGC
The DNA here is from genome assembly GCA_019776745.2 of Taxus chinensis. Taxonomy (NCBI): domain Eukaryota; kingdom Viridiplantae; phylum Streptophyta; class Pinopsida; order Cupressales; family Taxaceae; genus Taxus; species Taxus chinensis. The sequence continues at coordinate 1,035,343,481 of CM034146.1, read as the reverse complement.
AGATTAGATTAGGATTTGAGACCTGAACCCTCTGCATAGTTGTGCAAGCATGTAGCACCTGAATCAGAGGAATTTGAGGAACCAGCCTCTAATCTGGAGATTCCTTTCTCACTCTTCACAAGTCCCACACTTGGAGAAAGGATTCAATGTTATGCAATCACACTGGATATTAGTAGTGATCAACCTAGAAATCTGATCAACATCCAGGGGTGCTGTGATTTTGCATTAACAGTTTTGGCACGCCCGGTGGGAGACTAGAGGTCTCATTTTTTTTATTGTAGCAAGGTTGATATGCATCTGCTACAATTTTCTTGCTTGAAAAGGAGCTATTATTTGCATATCTGGCGACTCCAAGGGGAAGAATCAACTGGTTTCAGCAGTACAGGCCTGAAAAGCTTATGAGAAGAATCACCACAAGGTCAAGAGTTGGAGAAGAGGAGGTGCTGTTTGAATACCTGCAATTATCTCTAAGAAGAAGGCAAAGAGGAAGAAGGATTCAAAGGTCTCCATCTCCACCCAAACAGAACTCTCTCAACTCCTCCACCTGAGTAGGCCTTTCTTTCAGTCATACAAGGGTTTTAAGACCAATCAGAATGGCGCAACCAGTACAACCCCTATGTCAACTTCACAGGCAGCAGCCCACTTGCTCTCAATACACAAAATCCAATCCCTAGTAGCAGCATTGAAGAACATTCCATATTTTACTGGAGAAAATCAGACTACTCCTGGTGATCATGTCAAGGACATTGCTAACATTTGTGCAATCCATGAGATTAATGAGATGCAAGTAGCTGTCAAATTGCTGGCGTCTTCATTCAAGGGAAAAGCATTGCAATGGTTTAGGAGCCTTGAAGCTGGCTCTATCACAAATTGGAATCAGCTGTGTATTGCACTTCATGAGTCAATTTGGAGAAAAGGGAGACAACTTGTCTCTTTTGGAGCAGCTGACAACCATCAAGAGAGCTCCCAATGAGTAGCTAACTGAATTCAACTTCAGATTTCAAAAGATCTTGGGATAGAATTCCGGTGGCAGTCAGGCCAACAGCAGAAGGTGCTTTTCTATACTACCTTAAAGCTTTAAATTCTGATATTTCTATGTTGAGTTCAATCTATGGGAGGCACAACTATCCCTGCTGGCTTATAGTATTGCCATTAGAGCTGAAAATTGTCTGATTCAAGCTGGCAAGCTAGCTCCTAGGCCTCTAATGCCACTGTATATCCAAGTTTAGAGAGCCCAAGTACTAGTCAAGTACATAGTCTTAGCTCCTATCTCCCACTCCTAGGAATCAGAGTTCAAATGAAGCTTCCACTTCATCTCCAAGTGCCCCAAATGAGCTTCAAGAAGTCATGAAGCAACTGCAAAATTTAGGTAATGAGCTGGTCACACTTAAGAAGACAACAAACTCAAGGTTTTAGACCTTCGTATCAACCTCAAGCTTAACCTAATAGGCAGCCATATCAGCCTCAAAGGCCACCCAATCCAGCTGCAAATATGAATCAAACAAGGCCTCCTGCCAATAGACCATTCCAGCCCTATAATCCAAATGCCATATCTGCCTCTAAGGCATTAGTACCAGCAACAAAACAACACTACCCAGGAGTATGATTGGTGTTTTCCATGTAATGAACCCCATAATCAATCCATGTGCTATCAATGGTGCTTTGAACCCAAGCTTTAATGGTAACAAGTGCTGGTGTGGAGGGTGAAAGCAATCAAGAAAACAAACCAACAACAAGAAACATTCCAACAGCAATCATGCCCCAAATGACACCACATTGGTAAATTGGCAAGCAGAGGATTTCTGTGGCATGAATCAGGTAGTTTCTCAAGCTGTTGCTGCCAACACAAGGTTAAAAAGGAGAAATTTGGGTGAAGAACAACCGTTAGCCCCAGCCAATCCACAACCTTCCACAGCTCCACAAATGATTGGCAAGCAAAACCCAGTTTCAAATGCACACAGGGGCAGCCAAGAACAGCCCCTAGGCCAACTCAAATGCCAGCTGTTGCTGCCCACATTCAAGGAGTGCAAATGTGCAGACCAAGGGACAAGCAGAGAGATCCTTCATCACCATTTAGTATCATTGATCTAGATGAAGAAGACAAATGTCAATATATCTATGTGGGAATCCCTATCCATCCCAGGCCAAAGAGATTTGCTGACAAGCTGCTATCAAGGAACTGGCCAACTTCGAATCAGCAAGATCCAGATATGCAGGAGAAGGTACTCACAAACGCTGCCCAGCCCAAGGAAAATCATGCAGCACAACAAGGTAAGAATGCTGAAGCCCTCCCCCCTTTCTATGTTTCGTTAATCATTGGAAATCAGCTAGTGCATAATTACATGATAGATTCCGGGGCAAGTAGCTCAGTAATGCCTAAACAGATAGCTGATCAGTTAGGGCTCTAGTATGAAATAACATCTAAAGGGAGTAGTGCAGCTGGATGGGACAGCAATAGCAACAGTTGGAGTGATTAGAAATTTGAGCCTTACCTTGCATGCATGTCCAAATGTTGTTGTTCTTACAAGATATATCAGTCATAGACCTTCCACCACTCTTTGCCCTCTGTTTGTCAAGGGACTTTACTAGCCAAGATTGGGGGATATTTGTCTGCTGATTGGTCACACATGTTGTTCAGAACGAGGTATGGAACTAAAGCTACAATTAGGTCAGAACCTATTGCAGATTTCCACATTGAGCCCTATACTCCAAGTCATATTAATACCAATTGCTCAGCATTTGATCAAGAAGATCACCTTGGCACTGATGAAGCCGACACTAAGGTTGGAAGTATCCCAGATTTGACTCTTGATGAATGGGCAAGCAAGGTGCATGCTTTTGATCCTTATCAAGAAGTAGAAGAATCTGAGCTAGGGGTCTATTGTATACACGAAGAAAGTCAACCTATTCCTAGCATCACCAAGCCAAGCCACAAGGATGACAACGAGGTATGGAAACTGTTTTTTGATGGATCAAGGAGTAGACAAGGTGCAGGAGGTGGAGCCGTGCTTAGTTCACCTCAAGATAGTAAAGTATTATTCAGCTTTTAGATTTCAATTTGCATGCTCCAATAACACTAGCTGAATATGAAGCCTTGGTGCAAGGGACTGCATTGGGCAATAGAAGAGAAGCCATAAATAACTTTACAAGTTTTTGGGGAAAGTGAGCTGATTGTAAATCAGGTCAAGGGATAGCATGCCGCCAAAAATAACCTACTCAGGTGCTACAAGAATCAGGGTATGGGACCTCATGGAAGATTTTGAGGGTTTCGGCATCAAGGCCATTCCCAGGAAAGAAGAATCAAGCCGTACTGATAGGCTTGCAGCAGTAGGGGCAGCCTTTGACATTATAGAAAACATTCAACAAGAACAAGGTACAACCAAACAATCCACGTGATTGTGAGGCCTTCAGTGCCGGATAACGATGTCAATTGGCAAGTATTCGAGAATGACCAGCAAATCATCCACTTCTTGCAGGAGGAAGCTGAGTTCTCAGCTAAGAATCAAGGAGAAGTTGGAACAGCAATATGGTGACCAGGTGATACAGCTGAGAACTGATAAGCTGCCCAAGGGATTTGTCACCTTGGAGTCAATTTTTAACCCCAATGATCAGTTCTAGAAAGGAGAAAGCAAATATTTAGGTCAAGAGGTGAAGATTCGGCATCCTATCTTGGTGAAAGAAGAGAACAAGCCACTACAAATTGGCAAAGTATGTACAACTGACACAGAGAAAGGTATGAGTTCATACAGCTATGTCAAGAATTCCCTGATGTGTTTGCTTGGAGCTTATGAAGATCTTGAAGAGGGTTCAATCCCAAAGTTAGCTCAGCATACAATCGAGTTGGATCCAGAATACTAAGCCTGTCAGGCAGAAAGCAGAGACCAGTCAATCCACACATGGAGCCTCTCATGAGGAAGGAGCTAAGACAAGATTGATTGAGTCCAGCAATTATATTCCCTATCAAGCATTCAAGCTGGGTTGCGAACTTGGTTCCAGTCAGAAAGAGAAAGTGGAGAGATCAGGCTATGTGTGTGGACTTTCGGACGATTTGAATAGAGTCATCTCTCAAGGACCATTATCCACTCCCCTCCATGGAGCAAATATTGCAGGTCGTAGCTGGTTCAGAAAGGTTTTCACTACTTGATGGATACTCAGGCTATCAATCAAATTATGGTAAAGGAGGAAGACCAGTTTAAGACAGCCTTCACGACCAAATGGGGGACATATGCTTACAAGAAGATGCCATTTGGACTGTCGAACGCCGGAGCAACATTCCAGCGAGCCATGGATATGGCATTCAAAGGCTTGATCAACAAGATAGTGCTGATATACCTAGATGATATCACTGTCTTCTCAAAGAATGCTAGCAGACCATCTCTTTCACCTCAGGCAAGTGTTTCAGAGGTGTAGAAAGTTTGGAGTGTCTTTGAATCCTAAGAAGTGCATCTTTCTTGCACATGAAGGGAAAGCTCCTTGGCCATATTGTCTCCAAGGAAGGATTAGTAATTGATCCAGAGAGGGTTGAAGCCATAAGAGCTCTACCATTGCCAAGTCACAAGAAAGCCCTTCAGAGTTTCTTGGGAAGGATAAACTTTGTTCGGAGGTTTGTCCCAAACTTTGTAGCCCTTGTCAAGCCCATCACCAAAATGTTGAAGGAAAAGCATGGCTTTCAAATGGACGGCAGAAGGCAGGGAGAGTTTTGAAGCAATCAAAGAAGCCATCTCCCAGGCACCCACTCTCATCAACCCGGACTTCTCCAAGGATTTCATCCTCTATGCATTTGGAGGTAATGACACTATTTCTACCATTTTGGTACAGCAGAACAAGGACAATGATGAGTAGCCAATTGCCTTCTTCAGCCAGAGCCTAGATGACTATGAGGTGAGGTACTCTTTTATTGAGAAGCATGTACTTGCAGTAATCAGAAACTTGAAGAAATTCAAGCATTTAGTCTCAAACAACAAGGTCCAGTTGCTGGTCTCACATGCTGGGGTTAAGGACTTCCTCCTCAACAAGGATTTGAATGAGAAAAGGGTAGGTTGGATCACTCATGTCATGGAGTATGACATTGAGATCAAGATCACCAAGCTGGTAAGAGGGAAAGGATTATGTGAGCAACTGGTTTTGGGGAAGCAAGAAGAAGTATGCAATGAAGAAGAGGCTATTTTAACAGTCCAGGATAACCATGAGCCAAGTGGCAATCAAGAAGAAGACAATGTTGCCCCCACTCCTTGCTGGACCCAAGATATAATACACTTCCTAGGTACAGGCCTATGCCCTCTGGAGATGAACAAGACCCAAAGGAGACACTTCAGATTGCAGGTTGTTTCGTATGCCATTGTTGATAGAGTTTTGTTCAAGAAAGATGTAAATGGAGTGTGTTGCTGAGATGCATTAGCACAAATCAGATTCAAAGGTTGTTGGAAGAGTTTCATGGTGGACCAGATGGTGGTCATTGTTATCCAAAATTCACCCCCCCAGGGTAAATTTGATAACATGCATCAGGATGTCCAAATTCCAAGAAAAATGACTGATTCAGAGCAAAATCAGGTTTCTAGGGTCCCTTCAGGAATCTTTCTAAACTCCCCAGGCCGAAGAAGGAACGGAGCAAGCTTTGAGAAAGTGCGAAAAGTTGCAGAAAGGCAAATAGGATTGATCCAGGAAAAAGTGAAAAAATTGGCTAAGTCCTTCTAGAGGGAGCATTAGGGACAAGCGGGCTAGAAATACCCGAACCGGCCAAAAAGAGACAAGTCAGCCCAAAATCAAATGGGACAAGCGGGCCAGAAATACCCGAACCGGCCGAAAAGAGACAAGTCAGCCCAAAATCAAATGGGACAAGCGGGCCAGAAATACCCGAACCGGCCGAACCGGCCGAAAAGAGACAAGTCAGCCCAAAAGCAAATGGGACAAGCAGGCCAGAAATACCCGAACCGGCCGAAAAGAGACAAGTCAGCCCAAAATCAAATGGGACAAGCGGGCCAGAATTACCCGAACCGGCCGAAAAGAGACAAGTCAGCCCAAAATCAAATGGGACAAGCGGGGAAATACCCGAACCGGTCAAACCGGCCGAAATTGTCCCAAAAGGTCCAAAATCAAAATAGGGCGTCCCGGGACAAAAAGACCCGAAATACGCGAAGAAGCTGAAGGAGCCGAAAGCCAATCAAAAGGTGCCATGTGTCTCTGGCCAAATGAGGGACAAGGAAGCCCATTTCGGGCGGATCAGAGGTTTTTGTCCCAAGCAGCATTGGGACATCCGGGGACAAATGGAGGTGAAGTACGTGGAAGGAGCCGAATCAGGCCCGAGGACCAATCAGAAGCTGCCACGTGTCCTCACAAGAGAAAAGTCAAAAAGTCAATGGGGTGAGTTTTCGAGCACCGATCCGAACCAATGGGATAGTGCCACGTGTCCCAGCTAGGGCCCACAAGGAAAATTCAAAAGACAGCCCACCGAAAGGTAGAGGAGAGAGAATCATTCAGCGACCAATCAGAACATGTCACGTGTCATCCAAGTGGTAGAGCGCGGGAAAAATTTTCAAAATCCCATTATTGGTCTGCTCCATGCCCTAAATCTTCAGATCGCCATATCTTTTGATCCAGAGCTCGGATTTCCATGTTCTTTATATCAACGGAAAGCTAGTGAAATCCTCTACATGATTCTGGGATCAATCTCGAGTTTTGGTGCAGTCTGAAGAATGAAAATCAAGAAACACCTCTGGCACGAATAACAAGCAGAGGTAATGCTTCAACAACCACTTTAATGCAGCAGACAGTTCGCTGCTTCTGTTAGGCAAACCACCGCTTCGCCAGAACCCGCCGCTTCTACCATGATGGACGAATTAAATGCAACCTAGAGGTGGTTGGGTGGTAGATTTCGAATTCCTCTCTCTTTGCTCTCCCATTCTTCCTATAAACTGTAAGGAGGGGTTTTCTTTCTAAGTTGGACATTTTCTGTTTTGCGACCCCTCCCTTCTCTCCTGCTTGCAAGAGAATTCATGGAGTTTTCAAACCTCCCATATAGACTGTAACACCCATTTTTGCCTTCTGGCTATTGCAATGTATTGAATCGATCCTTGAGCAATATATATGTGTCTGTGGTTGCTTTTAAACCCTCTTACATATTTATTACTGTCATTCTTGATCTTTCATTGCATTTTTGCTATCTGTGCATGGTGTTGTGTTTATATCTACATGATCTGTGTTTAATGTGGCAAAGCATATGTTCTTCATTCCTCGGTGCATCACCTCTATTAGCTTAGATTTATTTTATGCATCTTCTTACCTTGTCTCCTTGGCAGATTAGATTAGATTTTTGAGAAAACCCTCTGCATATTTCGTGTGCACCTGAACAGAGGAATAGGAACCAGCCTCTCTGGAGATTCCTTTCTCACTCTTCAAGTCCCACACTTGGAGAAAGGATTCAATGTTATGCAATCACACTGGATATTAATATGATCAACCTAGAAAACTGATCAATATCCAGGGGTGCTGTGATTTTGCACTAACAGTTTTGGCACGCCCGGTGGGAGCAGAGGTCTCATTTTTATTGCAGCAAGGTTGATGTGCATCTGCTGCAATTTTCTTGCTTGAAAAGAGCTATTATTTGCATATCTGGCGACTCCATTGGGGAAGAATCAACTGGTTGCAGCAGTCAGGCCTAAAAGCTTATGAGAAGAATCACAAGGTCAAGAGCTGGAGAAGAGGAAGTGCTGTTTGAATACCTGCAACTATCTCCAAGAAGAAGGCAAAGAGGAAGAAGGATTCAAAGGTCTCCATCTCCACCAAACAGAACTCTCTCAACTCCTCCACCTGACAGGCCTTTCTTTCAATATACAAGGGTTTTAAGACCACTCAGAATGGCGCAACCAGTAAACCCCTATGTCAACTTCACAGGCAGCAGCCCACTTGCTCTCAATGCACAAAATCCAATCCCAGTTGCAGCATTGAAGAACATTCCATATTTTACTGGAGAAAACCAGACCACTCCTGGTGATCATGTCAAGGACATTGCTAACATTTGTGCAATCGAGATGCAAGTAGCTGTCAAATTGCTGGCCTCTTCATTCAAGGGAAAAGCATTGCAATGGTTTAGGAGCCTTGAAGCTGCTTCTATCACGAACTGGAATCAGCTGTGTATTGCACTTCATAATCAATTTGGAGAGAAGGGAGACAACTTGTCTCTTTTGGAACAGCTGACAACCATCAAGAGAGCTTCCAATGAGCAGCTAACTGACTTCAACTTCAGATTTCAAAGATCTTGGGATAGAATTCCAGTAGCAGTCAGACCAACAACAGAAGGTGCTTTTCTATACTACCTTAAAGCTTTAAATTCTGATATTTCTATGTTGATTCAATCCATGGGAGGCACAACTATCCCGGCTGCTTATAGTATTGCCATTAGAGCTGAAAATTGTCTGATTCAAGCTGGCAAGCTAGCTCCTAGGCCTCCAATGCCATTATATCCAAGTTTAGAGAGCCCAAGTACTAGTCAGACACCTGTCTTAGCTCCTTCTCCCACTCCTAGAAATCAGAGTTCAAATGAAGCTTCCACTTCATCTCCAAGTGCCCCAAACGAGCTTCAAGAAGTCATGAAGCAACTGCAAAATTTAGGTAATGAGCTGGTCACACTCAAGAGGCAGCAAACTCAAGGCTTTAGACCTTCGTATCAGCCTCAAGCTCAACCTAATAGGCAGCCATATCAGCCTCAAAGGCCACCTAATCCAGCTGCAAATATGAATCAAACAAGGCCTCCTGTCAATAGACCATTCCAGCCCTATAATCCAAATGCCATATCTGCCTCTAAGGCATTAGTACCAGCACAAAACAATATTACCCAGGAGTATGAATGGTGTTTTCCATGTAATGAACCCCATAATCAATCCATGTGCTATAATGGTGCTTTAACCCAAGCTTTAATGGTAACAAGTGCTGGTGTGGAGGGTGAAAGTAGTCAAGAAAACAGCCAACAACAAGAAACATTCCAACAGCAACCTGCCCCAAATGATACCACATTGGTAAATTGGCAAGCAGAGGATTTCTGTGGCATGAATCAGGCAGTTCCTCAAGGTGTCACTGCCAACACAAGGTCAAAAAGGAGAAATTTGGGTGAGGAACAGCCGTTGGCCCCAGCCAATCCACAACCTTCCACAGCTCCACAAATGATTGGCAAGCAAAACCCAGTTTCCAATGCACAAGGGCAGTCAAGAACAGCCCCTAGGCCAACTCAAATGCCAGCTGTTGCTGCCCACATACAAGGAGTGAATGTGCAAACCAAGGGACAGCAGAGAGATCCTTCATCACCATTCAGTATCATTGATCAGATGAAGAAGACAAACGTCAATATATCTATGTGGGAATCCCTATCCATCCCAGGCCAAAGAGATCTGCTGCAAGCTGCTATGAAGGACTGGCCAACTTCGAATCAGCAGGTTCAGAGGCAAGACAAAGTGCTTACAAATGCTGCCCAGCCTGAAGGAAATCATGGAACTCAACAAGGTAAAATGTTGAAACCCCCCCCTTTTTATGTTTCGTTAATCATTGGAAATCAACTAGTGCATAATTGCATGATAGATTCCGGGGCAAGTAGCTCAGTAATGCCTAAACAGATAGCTGATCAGTTAGGGCTCCAATATGAGATAACATCTAAGGGAGTAGTGCAGCTGGATGGGACAGCAATAGCAACAGTTGGAGTGATTAGAAATTTGAGCCTTACCTTGCATGCATGTCCAAATGTTGTTGTCTTGCAAGATATATCAATCATAGACCTTCCACCACTCTTTGCCCTCTGTTTGTCAAGGGAATTTACTGCCAAGATTGGGGGATATTTGTCCGCTGATTGGTCACACATGCTGTTCAGAACGAGGTATGGAACTAAAGCTACAATTAGGTCAGAACCTATTGCAGATTTCCACATTGAGCCCTATACTCCAAGTCATATTAATACCAATTGCTCAACATTTGATCAAGAAGATCACCTTGGCACAGATGAAGCCGATACTAAGGTTGGAAGTATCCCAGATTTGACTCTTGATGAATGGGCAAGCAAGGTGCATGCTTTTGATCCTTATCAAGAAGTAGAAGAATCTGAACTAGGGGTCTACTGTATGCACGAAGAATATCAACCTATTCCTAACATCACCAAGCCAAACCACAAGGATGAGAACAAGGTATGGCAACTGTTTTTTGATGGATCAAGGAGTAGACAAGGTGCAGGAGGTGGAGCCGTGCTTATTTCACCTCAAGGAGTAAAGTATTATTCAGCGTTTAGATTTCAATTTGCATGCTCCAATAACACTGCTGAATATGAAGCCTTGGTGCAAGGGATGCATTGGGCAATAAAGAGAAAAATAAAGAACTTGCAAGTTTTTGGGGACAGTGAGCTGATTGTAAATCAGGTCAAGGGATAGCATGCTGCCAAAAATGATCTACTTAGATGCTACAAGAACAGGGTGTGGGACCTCATGGAGGATTTTGAAGGTTTCGGTATCAAGGCCATTCCCAGAAAAGAGAATCAAGCTGCTGACAGGCTTGCAGCAGTAGGGGCAGCCTTTGACATTGTAGAAAACATTCAACAAGATAAGGTACAGCCAAACATCCACGTGATTGTGAGGCCTTCAGTGCCGGATAACAATGTCAATTGGCAAGTATTTGAGAATGACTGGCAAATCATCCACTTCTTGCAAGAAGAAGCTGAGTTCTCAGCTAAGAATCAAGAGAAGTTGGAACAACAATATGGTGACCAGGTGATACAGCTGAGAACTGACAAGCTGCCCAAGGGACTTGTCACCTTGGAGTCCATTTTTAACCCCAATGATCAGTTTAGAAAAGAGAAAGCAAATATTCAAGTCAAGAGGGAAGATTCGGTATCCATCTTGGTAAAAGAGAACAAGCCATTGCAAATTGGAAAAATGACAACTGAGCAAGAGAAATATGAGTTCATACAGCTTTGTCAAGAATTCCCTGACGTGTTTGCTTGGAGCTATGAAGACTTGAAGGGTTTCAATCCTAACTTAGCTTAGCATACCATCGAGTTGGATCCAAATACTAAGCCTGTCAGGTAGAAACAGAGACCAGTCAATCCACACATGGAGCCTCTCATGAGGAAAGAATTGGACAAGCTGATTGAGTCAGCAATTATATTCCCAATCAAGCATTCTAGTTGGGTTGCCAACTTAGTTCCAGTCAGAAAGAAAAGTGGAGAGATCAGGCTATGTGTTGACTTCAGAGATTTGAATAGATCCTCTCTCAAAGACCATTATCCACTCCCTTCCATGGAGCAAATATTGCAGGTTGTAGCTGGGTCAGAAAGGTTTTCGCTGCTTGATGGATACTCAGGCTTCAATCAAATTATGGTGAAGGAGGAAGACCAGTTCAAGACAGCCTTCACAACCAAATGGGGCACATATGCCTACAAGAAGATGCCATTTGGACTGTCAAACGCTGGAGCAACATTCCAGCGAGCTATGGATATGGCATTCAAAGGCTTGATCAACAAGATAGTACTGATATACTTAGATGATATTACTGTCTTCTCAAAGAATGCTGCAGACCATCTCTTTCACCTCAGGCAAGTGTTTCAGAGGTGTAGAAAGTTTGGAGTGTCTTTAAATCCTAAGAAGTGCATCTTTCTTGCACATGAAGGGAAACTTCTTGGCCATATTGTCTCCAAGGAAGGATTAGCAATTGATCCAGAAAGGGTTGAAGCCATAAGAGCTCTGCCATTGCCAAGTTACAAAAAGGCTCTTCAAAGTTTCCTGGGAAGGATAAACTTTGTTCGGAGGTTTGTCCCAAATTTTGCAGCCCTTGTCAAGCCCATCACCAAAATGTTAAGAAAAAGCATGGCTTTCAAATGGACGACAGAAAACAAGGAGAGTTTTGAAGCAATCAAAGAAGCCATCTCCCAGGCACCCACTCTCCTCAACCCGGACTTTTTCAAGGATTTCATCCTCTATGCATTTGGGGGTGATGACACTATTTCTGCCATTTTGGTGCAACAGAATAAAGATAATGATGAACAGCCAATTGCCTTCTTTAGCCAAAGCCTAAATGACTGTGAATTGAGGTACTCTTTTATTGAAAAACATGTGCTTGCAGTAATCAGGAGCTTGAAGAAGTTCAAGCATTTAGTCTCAAACAACAAGGTCCAGTTGCTGGTCTCACATGCTGGGGTTAAGGACTTCCTCCTCAACAAGGATTTGAATGAGAAAAGGGCAGGATGGATCACCCGTGTCATGGAGTATGACATTGAGATCAAGATCACCAAGCTGGTAAGAGGCAAAGGTTTGTGTGAGCAGCTCGCTTCCAAACAACTAAACAACCCAGAAGATAAAGAAGACGCTATCCTGCTATTACAAAATGATCAAAAACAGGAAAATAATGATGTGTCCACTCCCTGTTGGACTCAGAATATGATACATTTCCTACAGACGGGCATGTGCCCTCTAGAAATGAGCAAAGCAAGAAGAAGACACTTCAAGTTGCAGGCTATTCCATATACCATCATTGATGGAGTTTTGTTCAAGAAGGACGTCAATGGAGTGCTGCTGAGATGCATTAACACAGGTCAGATCCAGAGGGTATTAAAAGAGTTTCATGATGGACCAGCTGGTGGCCATTTTTCACCAAGAGTGACAGCTCTGAAAATCATGAAGGCTGGTTATTATTGGCCTAAAGTCTTTAGTGATTGCTATGCATGGATCAAGAAATGTAAGAATTGTGCATTCTTCACAGGAAAACAGAGACTTGCAGCCCTCCCATTATATCCAATCTCAGTTGACCAGCCATTCATGCAATGGGGTCTAGACTTCATTGGAGTCATCAATCCCAATTCGAGCCAAGGGCACAAATGGATTTTGACAGCCACAGACTACTTCACCAGATGGACAGAAGCAGTAGCAGTCAAAGAGGCGAATGAGTCTAGCATATTGGACTTTTATGAGGGGATAACTACCAGATTTGGTGTGCCTGCTACAATAGTCTCTGATAATGCATTGGCATTCATTGGATCTAAAGTTACTGAGTGGGCTGTCAAGAATGGGATCTACCTGAGCACTTCATCAAACTATTACCCTCAAGGTAATGGCCAGGCCGAGTCTACAAACAAAAACTTGCTGAGGATCATTAGGAGGACTCTTGATGAGAATCAGAAGGCTTGGCATACCAAACTGAAATCAGCCTTATGGGCAGATAGGATAACTCCCAAAAGATCCATAGGTAACTCTCCATTTAGGCTTGTCTACGGAAGAGAGGCAGTCTTGCCCATGTCACTTGAGTTGCCAACGTTGGAACTCATGAAACAGCTGAAGTTGCTAGAGTTTGGGCCCATGGAGGTGAGATATGCAGAATTGATGGAGCTGCAAGAAATCAGAGATCAGGCATTCCAAGCAATGGAAAAGGATCAGGCTTCGATCAAGAAGACCTTTGATAGGAAGGCTAAAGATAGATCTTTTCAAGTAGGAGATCTAGTATTGAAATGGGATGTGGACAGAGCAAAACCAGGAAGGCATTCAAAATTTGATGCCATTTGGAGTGGCCCATACATGGTCACAAAGTGCAAGAACAACAATGCTTTCCAATTGGCCTCATTGGATGGTGAAGAACTGCAGATTCCAGTAAATGGAATCTATCTCAAGCATTGCTTCTAGAGGGAGGTTCACTACATCTGTAAATACTAGATTAGATTTTCTTTCCTCCAAGTGCTTGTGCACATTGTTTTGTTGTAGATTAGTTTTGTTTTCCCTAAGTGCTTTGGCACAGGTTTTGCTGCTCTCAGGTTGTTTTCTACAGTTCAGAGTGTTGCTGGAAGGGAAGTTGCAGTATCAAGCTTGTTTCAGGTTAATGCTTAACTCCATGCCCAATGGATTGCTTCAGGCTACTGGTCTTTTCATCTAGCAGGCAGATGATCCCGCTGAGTCGCCAAATTGTTATCCAAAATTCACCCCCCAGGGTAAATTTGATAACATGCATCAGGATGTCCAAATTCCAAGAAAAATGACTGATTTAGAGCAAAATCAGGTTTCTAGGGTCCCTTCAGGAATCTTTCTAAACTCCCCAGGCCGAAGAAGGAAGGAGCAAGCTTTGAGAAAGTGCGAAAATTTGCAGAAAGGCAAATAGGATTGATCTAGGAAAAAGTGAAAAAATTGGCTAAGTCCTTCTAGAGGGAGCATTAGGGACAAGCGGGCTAGAAATACCCGAACCGACCGAACCGGCCGAAAAGAGACAAGTCAGCCCAAAATCAAATGGGACAAGTGGGCCAGAAATACCCGAACAGGCCGAAAAGAGACAAGTCAGCCCAAAATCAAATGGGACAAGCGGGCCAGAAATACCCGAACCGGCCGAAAAGAGACAAGTCAGCCCAAAAGCAAATGGGACAAGCGGGCCAGAAATACCCAAACCGGCCGAATCGGCCGAAAAGAGACAAGTCAGCGCAAAATCAAATGGGACAAGCGGGCCAGAAATACCCGAACCGGCCGAAAAGAGACAAGTCAGCCCAAAATCAAATGGGACAAGCGGGCCAGAAATACCCGAACCGGCCGAACCGTCCGAAATTGTCCCAAAAGGTCCAAAATCAAAATAGGCCGTCCGGGACAAAAAGACCCGAAATACGCGAAGAAGCTGAAGGAGCCGAAAGCCAATCAAAAGGTGCCATGTGTCTGGCCAAATGAGGGACAAGGAAGCCCATTTCAGGCGGATCGGAGGTTTTTGTCCCAAGCAGCACTGGGACATCTGGGACAAATGGAGGTGAAGTACGCGAAGGAGCCAAATCAGCCGAGGACCAATCAGAAGCTGCCACGTGTCCTCACAAGAGAAAAGTCAAAAAGTCAATGGGCGAGTTTTCGAGCACCGATCCGAACCAATGGGATAGTGCCATGTGTCCCAGCTAGGGCCCACAAGGAAAATTCAAAAGACAGCCCGCCGAAAGGTAGAGGAGAGAGAATCACGCGACCAATCAGAACATGTCACGTGTCATCCAAGTGGCAGAGCGCGGGAAAAATTCCAAAATCCGTTTTGGTTTGCTCCGTGCCCTAAATCTTCAGATCGCCATATCTTTTGATCCAGAGCTCGGATTTCCACGTTCTTTATATCAACGGAAAGCTAGTGAAATCCTCTACATGATTCTGGGATCAATCTCGAGTTTTGGTGCAGTCTGAAGAGTGAAAATCAAGAAACACCTTTGGCGTGAATAACAAGTAGAGGTAATGCTTCAACAACCACTTTAATGCAGCAGACAGTTCGCCGCTTCTGTTAGGCAAACCGCCGCTTCGCCAGAACCCGCCGCTTCTGCCATGATGGACGAATTAAATGCAACCTAGAGGTGGTTGGGGCAGATTTCGAATTCCTCTCTCTTTGCTCTCCCATTCTTCCTATAAACTGTAAGGAGGGGTTTCTTTCTAAGTTGGACATTCTGTTTTGCGACCCCTCCCTTCTCTCCTGCTTGCAAGAGAATTCGTGGAGTTTTCAAACCTCCCATATAGACTATAACACCATTTTTGCCTTCTGGCTATTGCAATGTATTGAATCGATCCTTGAGCAATATATATGTGTCTGTGGTTGCTTTTAAACCCTCTTACATATTTATTACTGTCATTCTTGATCTTTCATTGCATTTTTGCTATCTGTGCATGGTGTTGTGTTATATCTACATGATCTGTGTTTAATGTGGCAAAGCATATGTTCTTCATTCCTTGGTGCATCACCTCTATTAGCTTAGATTTATTTTATGCATCTTCTTACCTTGTCTCCTTGGCAGATTAGATTAGATTTTGAGAAAACCCTCTGCATATTTCGTGTGCATCTGAACAGAGGAATAGGAACCAGCCTCTCTGGAGATTCCTTTCTCACTCTTCAAGTCCCACACTTGGAGAAAGGATTCAATGTTATGCAATCACACTGGATATTAATATGATCAACCTAGAAAACTGATCAATATCCAGGGGTGCTGTGATTTTGCACTAACAGTCATTTTGCACCAAGAGTGATAGCTCTAAAAATCATGAAGGCTGGTTATTATTGGCCTAAGATCTTCAGTGATTGCTATGCATGGATCAAGAGGTGTAAGAACTGTGCATTCTTCATAGGAAAAGAGACACTTGCTGCCCTTCCATTACATCCAATCTCAGTTGATCATCCATTCATGGAATGGGGTTTGGACTTCATTAGAGTCATCAATCCCAATTCAAGCCAGGGGGCAAAAATGGATTTTGACAGCCACAGACTACTTCACCAAATGGACAGAAGCAGTAGCACTCAAAGAGGCAAATGAGTCTAGCATATTAGACTTTTATGAGGGGATAACAACTAGATTTGGTGTACCTGCTACAATAATCTCTGATAATGCATTGGCATTCATTGGATCTAAGGTGACTGAGTGGGCTGTCAAGAACGGTATTTACCTAAGCACTTCATCAAACTATTACCCTCAAGGTAATGGCCAGGTCGAGTCTACAAAAAAGAACTTGTTGAGGATCATTAGGAGGACTCTTGACGAGAATCAGAGGTCTTGGCATACCAAACTGAGATCAGCCTTATGGGCTGATAGGATAACTCCCAAAAGATCCACAAGTAACTCTCCATTCAAACTTGTCTATGGAAGAGAGGCAATCTTGCCCATGTCACTTGAGTTGCAAACATTGGAACTCATGAAGTAGCTGGAGTTGCTAGAGTTTGAGCCCATGGAGGTGAGGTATGCAGAGTTGATGGAGCTGCAAGAGATCAGAAATCAGGCATCCCAAGCAATGGAAAAGGATCAAGATTTGATCAAGAAGACCTTTGATAAGAAGGCCAAGGATAGATCTTTTCAAGTTGGAGATATAGTGTTGAAATGGGATGTAGATAGAGCAAAACCGGGAAGGCATTCAAAATTTGATGCCATTTGGAGTGGCCCATACATGGTCACGAAGTGCAAGAACAACAATGCTTTCCAATTGGCCTCATTGGATGGTGAAGAACTACATATTCCAGTCAATGGAATCTATCTCAAGCGTTGCTTCTAGAGGGAAGTTCACTACCTTGTAAATATTAGATTAGATTTTCATTCCTCCAAGTGCTGTGCACATTGTTTTGTTGTAGGTTAGTTTTGTTTTCCCTAAGTGCTTTGGCACAGCTTGCTGTCCATGGAGATGTTTTGCAATCATTATTTCCATCAGGTGATATTCTATCTTCCTCCTTGCACATTCTAAGTCAGTTGGGGTTCTAAACTGAATATTTGATAACTCCATGCCTAATGGAATGCTTCATGCAACTGGTATCTTCTACCTAGCAGGCAGGTAACCCCGCTAAGTCGCCAAATTGTTATCCAAGATTCACCCCCCAGGGTAAATTTTGATAACATTCATTAAATTCTCAAGTCCCAGGAAAATAGATTGATTCAGGGCAAAAAATCATGTTTCTAGGGTCCCCTCAGATTTTTTCTAACTCTCCTGTCTAGGTTGAAAAGAGCAAGTTCTAAGAAAAGGTTAAAAAGTTGCAAAAAAACAAGCTTGGGCCAGGAAAAATCGTGAAAAATGGCTAAGTCCTAGTCTTCGCAATAGCTGGGACAGTTCGGACATCGGGGCGCGATTCGGCCAAAAGGCCGCCAGGCAGTCCGCAGAGTAAAGGAACATCCGGGCCTCAAGGATGCACGGAACGTGGAAAGCCGGTTCGGCCGAAGGAGAAAAGAAAATCGACTAACTACTGAGTGGTACAGTTTGGACATCTGGACCGCGAGGATGCGAAGGACGCGAACCACCCAGATCGGCTGGCATAGAGAACTTCAGGTCGGGACATCTGGGCCATGAGGACGCTAAGGACGTGAACCGCTCGGATCGGCCAACACAGAGAACTTCAGTTCGGGACATCTGGGACAGAGGGACGTGGAGGACGCGAGCCGAGAAAGCTGAGAGCCAATCAGATCACGCCACGTGTCATCGGTAGAAAAGGGACAAGGAAGCCCATTTAGGGCGGATTGGAGGAATTTGTCCCAAGCATTTTGGGACAGCCAGGTCGTGAAGACACGAGGGACGTGAAAAGCTGGTAGACCCGGAGACCAATCAAATCACGACACGTGTCACAAGGGGGAAACGTCCAAAAGTTCAAAGGGCGAGGTTTCAAGTGCTGGCCCGAGCCAATAGGAATTGGACATGTGTTCAATGGAACAGGGAAGCACGGAGCTCGGGGAGGAGTTAGAGAATTTGGCAAAAGTTTTGGCCAAAAAGCTAAAAGTAAAGGAAGACCCCGCGCCCCTGCCAACCAATCAAAGCATGACACGTGTCCCCAGTGGCGGGGACGCGGGGAAAAAGTGGAAAATGTTCCAAAATCATTAAAAGGGTCAAATTTCAAGGGAAACCCCATGGGTAAGGGAAGGAGAGAGAATTACGCATCCAATCAGCGCTTGACATGTGTTATCCAGGTGGCAGAGCGTGGGAAAAATTTTCAAAACTCATTTTTGACTGTTTTGTGCCCTAAATCTTCAGATCGCCATATCTTTCGATCCAGAGCTCGGATTTGCGCGTTCTTTATATCAACGGAAAGATTATGAAATTATCTAAATGATTCTAGGGATAATCTTGAATTTTGGTGTAGTTTGGAGAGAGAAAGTTAAGAAACGGCTTTGACGCGTGTTCATGACTAGAAGTGACATTTCAACGACCAAATTTAACACAGAATGGGTCGCATTCTCCTGCAATTCGGTCAAAATGATAGGGTATGGGTTTGTAAGGTCCCCCATGCTGTTTTAATGCATCTGCAGTCAAGGAGGAATGGGCTCTCATGTTTTTGTACATTTCTGTCTTCTGGGCTCGACCCATGCAATGTAAAAGCCAGATTTGGCTCATTTCTAAGGGGGGAACAACTTTTGGCATAGCAATCTTCTTCTTTCACTTCCAGCAAGTGATTGATGTAGGAATCAGATCTCTCCAAGGATTGTAACATTTTTTTACCTCTCTGAGGTTGTAATGCATGGTTTTGACACTTGAAATGATAATGCAAGCTTTGTGAATGGTTTTCAGTCCTTTGTTTGTATTATTTGCTTCATTTTAGATCCTAAATTATATCTTATCAGTCTGTGTATGTTTTATGTTGTAAACCTTGGTCTGTGTCTATTTGCATGACAAAATTGTTTCACTACTCCTTTTGGTGCATCACCATCTTTAATTAGTTTCAATTTTTGCACTTCTATCCCTGTCTCCTTGCAATTTAGAGTAGGATTAGGACCTGAACCTCTGTAGTTGTGCAAGCATTAGATCTAAATCAGCGGAGTTTGAGGAACCAGCCTCTAATCTGGAGATTCCTCTCTCAGTTTCACAAGTCCCACACTTGGAGAGAGGTTTCCATGTTGTGCAATCACATTGGATGCTAGAGTGATCAACCTAGAAGCCTGATCTGCATCCAGGGGTGTTGTGAGCCTGCAACAATAGGTAGTGGTTTTGCCAACTCTCTAATACAGACCATGTTGATCTTAAATTTTGGAGGTGGGAAAAATGGTTGTGGGGGTGGAGATAGTGATCACTGAATGGGTAAAGGATTATGATGTATGGTGATAGGTGATGGTGGAGCATGGTCCTCATCAAGAAGGTCATCATCATCAAAAAAAAATTTAGGAGGACAAAGTTGAAGAAGAACGGTGTTCAAAGCCTTAAAATTTTAAACATCATGTCCTAACACACGATGATAGGCACAAATCTTGGTTTCATCAAACCCTTTTGGTTTAGGTTTGAGAGGATCGTAAGGTCAAAGAGGTGGTAATGTGATGACAGAAGTCTCCAAGAGATTGGTTAAAATGTTTTCATAGGACCTCGCTAACAGATCACAATGGGAAGTGAGTGTGGGTTTGGGTATAGCTGTGGTTGATTATGAGGGAAGAGGCTTTATAGGAGGGGGAATGAGTTGGTCTACTAGTTTGGTATGTGGAGTGGTGTTAGGTCTTGTTGGCATCTGTTTAGGTAAAGATGGGGTAGAAGATATGGCAATGGAAAGTTTGGTTGGTTTAAATACCTTATTGGAGGGTAGAAGATTCTTAGCTTTGGGTTACACTTTCTTGGGTAAAGGTGACACGGGAGTATGGGATGTAGAAGGAAAATAAAATGGTGGAAGAGGATGGGTTACCCATGGGGGAAATCAAGTTGCGGTGGAGATGGTTGGTAGAGGCTGGGTAGGTGGCATTAGTTGAAGTCGTATAGGTAAGGTTGCGGTTATAGTAACTGGTGGAGGTATAGGAGGCAAGAAGTGCACAGGTGAGGGTGAAAGATTTTGGTTTTTGGGTGAATGAGGTGTAACAAAGGATCATGATGGAGTAGTAGGTTGTTTAGCTTTTGAATGGCCTTGGGTATGAGATTGTTTGTTCAAGGTTGATGGATGAGGCCCTAGGATGGAAGGAAGGGGGGAAGGTGAAAAATGTGTGGTAGGCGAGGCCAGTGTACATGACCTAGAGGATTGGGTTTTCTTTTCAGGTGGGGGAATAATGGTGCTATGGACTTTAGAAGACACAGCTAGGTCCCATCTAATAGGTGGGTGAGTAGGGCTTGATGTTGGTATAACACCCAAAGTAGTGATGGGTCTCAATATGGGTGGGGAGATAAGTGTGGGTAGGTTTTTAGGTTTGGGAATAGTTTTAGTAATGGCTAAAAGTTTGGGTGGAGGTAGGGATGATGAAGAGGAGGTCATTTCAATCGGCATGGTCAGTGTAGTTTTGGTTGCTGAAAATACCTTTGGGTAGATCGTGGAAGTATATTAAGGAAACATTTGCATTTGGGTCGGAACGGGGAGCCGAAGACATAAATGATTGACCAAAAATGAAAATGGGATTACTGAAGAAGAGGATGGAATGGGTTGGGTGGCAATCCCTGTAAAATATTTTTGTGAGATAGGTAATTGGCTGGCCTCATATTCTTTAGGTAAAAGAGTGGAGATCATGTCAATAGGGTTCTAGGATGCTCTGGGAAAAGTATCCCCAACAGGTAGTGACATGTCTGAAGAATCTCCCATGGGTAGGAGAGATAATAGGTCGGGTGAGGTATATTTCTCTCTCTGTGGAGGAGAAGGAGATGATGATTCTCTTATGGATGGGAGAATAAAAAGTGTGGGTTCCTCCTTGAGCGAAAGGGGAGATGAAGGGGACTCCTCTGTGGGTGGAGGAGTAGAAGACGTATGCTCATATATGGGTGGAGGAGCTCATGCCAAGATTTCCTCTATAGATAAAGTAGGTAGGTTTTGAGGAACAGTTGGCACGATATAAAAAACTACGTGAACCTCACAAATGATTTTGTCACTAGATGAAGGTTCACTATTTTGATTAGATGATGGTTTATGATTAGGGAATGGATTTTTGAAGATGTGAAAATTTTGATTTGTTGGCACGTTCGGGTTGTCTACAACAAGGTCTCCATTGTCTATCATCTCTTGAACAATGTTTTTAAAATTTATGTAGTTACCATCATTATGTCCTTTAACGTGATGATAATTACAATAGTCAAGTTCTTTATACCATGTCGGCATAGGAAGAGTAGTATCAAAACTTGTATGAGGTTTTATGGGAGGAAGTGTAATGGCTCCAGCTTTAAGAATCTTTTCCAAGACTGATGAATAGGGCTCTCCAATTGAAGTGTATTTCCCTTGTTCCCGTTGGAGCTAAAAGGCCTAGACAAGAGAAATATTCAAAGAAGGTTGGGCCCGATGATAGGGATGAGGTGGACCTACCTTGAGGACTACCGCGTTGGTAGATCCTTTGGGATTTGAATAGTGATTTTTAGGTTTTGAAGATGAAGAAGAATCGTTTGATTTGAAGGGGGTGTTCTTGTTCCGTAATTGGATCTTCTTTTCTTCAATAGTGTGAATTTAATTTTTTTAGGCCATGGTAAACACTTAATCAAAGGTTTAGAAAGTTTTGACTTGTAGAGTTGGTGAGATGTGCCTAGCACAAGCTATAGTGAACAACTCAATAAGTTCAGTTTGAGGTACTTGGAACGTCAATTGGTTAATAAGACTTTGCCAACAGGCAATGAAATCTATGATAGATTCATCTTCATACTGTTGGGTTGAATAGAGATCGGTTATGGTGAATTTCTTGGTAACATTGATTGAAAAATGATCTAAGAAATCTTGGGATGCTTTATTAAAGGAATAAATTGAATGTCAAGGTATTCCACTATACCAATCCAATGTTGGTCCTCTCAAAGACATTGGGAAAGTTCGTAGGAGGAAAGCATCATTGTGGGCGATTAGGTAACACCCATGTTTGAACAACCACAAGTGTTGTTGCGGGTCTTATTTACTATTGAAGTGACTGAATTTAGGCATATCCTAATGTATAGGGTGGGTGTATGCAATGGAAAGTTGTACAAGCTATGGAATAAGGATAAAGAACCTCAAAGCTTTGCTAACTCATCTATGCATCATGAGATGATTGCTAAACAAGATAACTTCTACAATAATGAATTAAACTAAAACACTATCATTTTATGTCTAACTACTCTATGATTACTTAAAACATAAATTGAACCTAGTTAAACCTATAAGCAATAAAATTAAATTTGTTGTTTCTTCAATGGAGGTGAAAATGTCTCCCTAAAGTGGCTACAAGACCAAGTTAGATACCCTCCTACTAACCTACTATGAAGTTATGGATGCAAGATGGAGGAGCTTCAACGATGGAGGAGCTTCAACAATGGAGGGTAGCTAAGATCAAATGCCTATTAGCTTTGCTAATGCAAATGAGGTCTAATGCTAATATCTCCAAATGTGAGAGAGAATTGTTATAAAAATAAGGTGTGTGGTTGAGAGGGAGGGGTGACTCTTCTATTTATAGTTTTCCAAATGGAAGAGTTTGAACTTTGGGTGCATGTGGGACTAAAGTCTAAAAAGCACTTTAGGATTATATTAGGATAAACATGCTTTAGGATTAGATAAGCTTGGTTTAGGCTAGTTAAACTTGATTAGCGAATGGTTAGAGACTCATTGAGAGTTAGGAGGGGTTTGGATAACCAATTATGACTGATAAATAGCCTACGAAGCCAATAGAAGTGGTCCAGAGAGAACTAGGGAGGTTTTGAATGGTCAAAAGGAGGAATGTTTAGCTGATAAGAGAGATATTAGCCAAATAAGATGATTATAAGAGGAATATGACCGAGAAGGTGTTGTAAATGGGCATCCGAGAGTGGATCGAAGAAGGGGGAATTAATGAAGTGTCGTCAATTGGTTGAATTAGATGAAATACTAAGTGTAATAATATTTTAGGTGTCTACATTTGCCCCTCTTTGAGGTGGCGTAAGTGACGTCACTTCAAAGAAAGTAGAAAAGCATAAACAAGTAGAAATTTTTGAAGGGATAGAAGAAAAATGAGTAGAGTGAAGGATGCTCCCTCGATTGTCAATGGGGTGATAGAAGAACGCGATTGACGATCGAAAATATGACATAAAGAGAACAAAAGAAAGAATAGTGTGAAGAAGAAGAAAAGAAACGGGATAGAGAAGAAAAGGATTATGAGGAAGAGGGAATGAGCTAACATCCATCCAATGCCTTTTAAACACATTTATTTTCATCATATTGCTAAGGATCTTCATCATCGGTCCTTATTTTAAAACAATGAACAAAAGTGTAGTATGACATGAAAAGCCATATACGAATAAATGTCCGTTGCTAAAAACACCAACTCCATGCAACATACAAAATGCAATGCAATACGAGAAAGTAAAATATGCCTAACTCCATGTAACATACATAATGCAATGCAATATGAGAAAGTAAACAAGACAAACCTAACAGAGAAACATAATGTAATGTTTTTGTTATCAAGCTTCAGTTCTGACCTATGCAAGTTAATGAAAAGGGTTATGATGGTGCCCCAAGAAAGGATACATGCAAGCGGAATAATGGAGGACACTTCGGTCTAATGAAAAATCAATATACACTATGAAATAGTACCAGGCAACTCGTTGTGCCCTAGAGTACAGATGAAGTAAGTAGCCTCGCTTTTGTTGATGGAGGTAGATCAAGATGATCCGCGAGTTACGCACATGAACATGTGAGAACCAAATAGTGATGTTTTGTAGGATGATTTATATTTTTTTGAAGTTTTCTTTAAAATATTTGAATGTTTTTTTAACATATTTGAAATTTTTTGATTTTTTGAAAGTTTTCTGAAACTATGTACAGGAAGACGAGGAAGCGTGGAAGCCCCTAGAGATAGAAGGGATGTACAAGGGCATAAGTACAAGTGTGTATGAAGAAGGTGAAGATACAAAAATGCCCCAGCGATTAGGTGGGAGTATTCAAAGGTAAAATCTTCATGGGTAGAAGTGGGACCCAAGGACATTATGGATAGGTTCGACATGATGATGAACCTAAACCAATGAAGTGCTAGGAAGAAGCAAGGATGCCCCCAATATAAGTTGGCCTAAAAGCACATGATAGAAAGGAAGGAGAAGATTGCTTTTTTTTAAAGGCGACAAAGGTGTCTGAAAACATGGCAAAAAAGTAATTGTTAGTGCAAAATCACAGCACCCCTGGACGCACATCAGACTTCTAGGTTGATGTTCAGGCATCCAGTGTGATTGCACAACATGGAAACCTCTCTCCAAGCGTGGGACTTGTGAAACCGAGAGAGGAATCTCCAGAGAAGGCTGGTTCCTGCTCCTAAACTACTTGCCACAAGCTATTCCAGTGCAGGCAAGCTAATCTAATCCTAATCTAACCATGCCAAGGAGACAGAGAGAGAGAGAGAAGGGAAAAACAGCAAAATCCTACACTAAAACGGTGATACACTAGAGAAGGAGGATGTTGAACATCTATCAAAACTGCCATGGGACAAAGAGAGGTGAGCAATGGGAAGGATGGACAGATGCATCACAGGCCCAAGGATAGATTTCACACAGAAAGTCTCCCAAAACTCCATGAACACAGCTCCAGATCTGTAGTGAACGTTCAAACATGCACAGATACCTGCAATGAAGAGAGGCAAGCAGAAAACAAGCAAAAACAAGAAAGGATGGACAGATGCATCACAAAACACGTTTTGTTGCTTCAGAAGTTTGCACAGAACATCATTCCATTAGTAAAAGGAAAAAAACGCCATTACAGAGTAGGGAGGAGGTTCGAACTCCATTTTCAACCCTAGAGAAGAAAAGAAGGGAGGGCAGAGCAGAAAGAATGAACAACCTTTTTTATATTTTGCCACTCCTTACAATATATAGGAAGAATGAGAGAAGGAAGAAAGAGGAAAGTCAGATCTCCTCCAGGTCGTATTTTAAATCATTTCATCATGGTAGAAGCGACGGATCCTGGCAAAACGGCGGGCTGTCTGCTGCATTAAAACTGGTCGCTGAAATGTCACTTCTGTCATTACCACGCGTCAGAGCCGTTTCTCGATTTTCTCTCTCTAGATTGCACCAAAACTTGAGATTGATCCCAGAATCATGTAGAGCATCTAAACAGCTTTCCGTTGATATAAAGAACGTGGAAATCCGAGCTCTGGATCAAAAGATATGGCGATCTGAAGATTTAGGGCACGGAGCAGACCAAGACAGATTTTAAAATGTTTTCCTGCTCTTCACTGTCTGGACGACACGTGGCACGTGCTGATTGGACGAGCAATTCTCTGTCCTCCGTCTTTCGCGGGCTTTCCTTTTGAAATTGCTTGTGGGCCCCTTAAACTTGGACACGTGGCGCCATTTCATTGGTTCGGTTCAGCGCTCGATAACTCACCCCTTTGACCTTTTGACTTTTTCTCCTGTGAGGACACGTGGCGGTTTCTGATTAGTCCTCGGCTCCTTCGCGTACTTCGCCTCCATTTGTCCCGGTTGTCCCATTTGATTTTGGGCCCTTTGTGCTCATTTCGGCCGGTTTGGGCATTTCGCGTCCATTTGTCCCAGATGTCCCATTTGATTTTGGGCCCTTTGTCCTCATTTCGGCCGGTTCGAGCATTTCGCGTCCATTTGTCCCAGATGTCCATTTGATTTTGGGCCCTTTGTGCTCATTTTGGCCGATTCGGCCGGTTCGGGCATTTTTGGCCCGCTTGTCTCACTTTGCTTCGGACTGACTTGACTCTTTTCGGCCGGTTCAGCCGGTTCGCGCCTTTGCGGCCCAGATGTCCCAATCGCTTTTGACTGCCTGTGCTCATTTCGGCCGATCCGGCCGGTTCGGGTCTTTTTGTCCCAAACGTCCCGAGCAACACTTAGCCTTCGGCCAGATCGGCTTTTCGCGTCCTTCGCGTACTTCTGGCCCGATTGTCCTAAATGCAATTTGGGCCACCTGGAGGCTTTTCGGCCGATCCGCGCCTTGACGTCCCAAATGTCCCAATTGCTCCCTTGAGTAGGACTTAGCCAATTTTCACACTTTTTCCTGGGTCAACCTACTTGCATTTCTGTAACTTTTTTGCATTTTCTTAGAGCTTGCTCCCTGTTTCTTCGGCCAGGGGAGTTAGAAAAATACCTGAAGGGACCCTGCAAGCCTGATTTTTGCTCTGAATCAATCAATTTTCTTGGGATTTGGATATTCTGATGCATGTTATCAAAATTACCCTGGGGGGGGGGAATTTTGGATAACAATTTTGGCGACTCAACGGGGGCATCTGCCTGCTAGATGAAAAGACCAGTAGCCTGAAGCAATCCATTGGGCATGGAGTCATAAGTAATAGCCTGAAAACTGATCTGAACTTTGAAAATCTCTCCTCTGAGCCACTTGAAACCCACCGGACATGGAGTTGTTCTCACCGAAAACCACTGAAAAGAACTGTGCAAGAGCAAAAACCAACAACACCAAAAACTATGTACAAAACTGAAAATCATACATGCCCCAAATGGAACATGCAGAGTGTGCACAAGCACTTCTTCTGCTGAAAGCAAATCTACCTACTCTACTCTAGCTGGAAGCAAAGGCAAGCTAAACAAACCCTGCAACTGGTTGTGAGAAATAGCTTCCTTTCTTCAAAATTGGCAGCCATGCAATTGATTTGGCACTGATCATGGCTGTTTGGATGGATGGAAAATCAACAAGAAGCTGGTCTTCTATCCAAATCATCAAGGTATCAACTAAAAAATCCAATACCTCTTTTAGTTGCTCTACATTTGGATTGGAGAGGTATGGCAGCTGATCCTTGGTACTTTGTAGCTCATCCTCATGCTCAGAAGCAAGCATGACTGGTTGTGGCTTCTCCTTTGGCTCCAATGAAGCCAAATACCTGATTGGGCAAGGTCTGATCCATTGAGTATGCCCATTGCTCTGATTTTCAACTCCAGGAATGGAGTTCTCTTGCAAACCTTGAATGGATGGTGTGGAAGAAATGGTGGAATCCTTCTGTCCTTTCTCTTCCTCCAATGAAGAACAGGGAAGATTTAAATCTTCCAATTTTTGTTCCAAAGGGCTGCTATAAGATGCAGGCTGCTGCAAATGAATGCTCTCCTTCATGACAGCAGACTCTTGTGTTTGGAATGTGGATGATGAAAGAGAGAATGGTGAAAACTCAACCGGCTCTTCTCCATCAAAACAGTCCTCCAAATCTGACAGGTAAACTGCCTCATTGCTGTCCTGCTGCTCGTGTTCAACTTCCTCCATGGTGTCCTCTTGATCTGCAACTTGACCACCATGGTTTCCTTCACTCTCCAATATTGAGTTTGAGAGATCAAACTCCTTTTCAGTAATAGAACTTGAGAGAGATGAAGTGGAAAGAAGAACTGAAGGTTCTTCTGTAGCCTGCTTTGTGCTCAAAGCCCTTGGATCTGCACTTTTCTCCTCCACAGCTAGAATGTGCTCCTCTTCTTTTGGATTTGGAGCAGCTTCTCCTTCCTCCAATGTTTGAAGGCAATCTTGCTCTTGATTGAACTCCTCCTCCAGCATGAAGTTTGTCAAGTCGAACTCTTCAATTTGTTGCTCTAGAGGACAAGTTGGGACTGCAAGATCTTCTTCTCCAACAAAATCAGTCCTCACCACCATTTGTTCAACCTCAGCCTCTTCTGTAGGCTTAACCATCAAGGGGATCTTTGTCATCCCAAATCTAAGAGCCCAACTCTTCAGACTGTCTGTCACTTCTTTTCTTTTTGGCTCTTCCTCTTGTTGTCCTTGATGACTGATTTTTTCAATTTCTTCTTTCCCACATGGAATTGGGAATGCAAAAGGAGGAATGGGTTGAAACTCGATTGATTTTACATTTTTTTGTGGTGGTGGAGGAGGTAGAAACTCTTATTTCTTTGGAGGAGGGGGTATTTCTGTTAGCTCTTGTGGAGGGGATGACTGTTTGGAAGGGAAAAGGAAAGAAGAATCGAGATGGGGTGGAAGACTAGGGGATGGAGAAATGGATTCAACATTTGGGACAGCAGATGGAGAGTTTGAAACTTGACACTGCTGAACTGAAACAGATTGGGAAAGAGGAAAAGAAAAGGCATGAGATGGTGTGTTTACCTGTTGACAAGGTTGCTGAATACTTCTCTCATACACTTCTATTTCTTCAATCCACTTTGCAAGCAAAGGCAGCGTTGCAATCATGAAGTCAAGCTTCTCCTGAGGGCTGTAATGACTTGGAAAAGGTCCCACCCATGGACAGGGTGCTTCATAACCGATTCCAAATGCTCTCATCTGTGCCTGAGCTCTGGACTGCACCATCCCCTCCTCCATCTTTTGGATTTTCTCCAACAGACCAGCATCTTAGATCTGATGGTCTTCATTGTATGCACACCCTTGCTCTTGGAAAGCTCCATAGCCAAACTGACTTTGGCACTGCTGCTCATATGGGTATGCATACTGATCTTGAATCTGCTCAAAATGCTGATTTGGAGGATTTGCAAAATGTGTTGGAGGTGTGATATACTGCTGTTGTTGATGTGAATACCATGATGGAAATGAAGTCATGATTGCACAACTTCATAGAATGACAGAATGATGGAAGAGATGGAAGGAAGAATGGATGGAAAATGGATGGAAAGGAAGGTCTGCAGCTTGACAGATGGGTTGTTGACCAGATGGAGTCGCCAGATGTGTTTGCAAGTGCCTCCAAAGGCTGAAAACTTCACAGGAACACATCAACCTGCAAAAGATGAAGTGAAAGACCTCTAAGGTCCCCACCCGGCGTGCCAAAACTGTTAGTGCAAAATCACAGCACCCCTGGACGCACATCAGGCTTCTAGGTTGATGTTCAGGCATCCAGTGTGATTGCACAACATGGAAAACCTCTCTCCAAGCGTGGGACTTGTGAAACCGAGAGAGGAATCTCCAGAGAAGGCTGGTTCCTGCTCCTAAACTACCTGCCACAAGCTATTCCAGTGCAGGCAAGCTAATCTAATCCTAATCTAACCATGCCAAGGAGACAGAGAGAGAGAGAGAAGGGAAAAACAGCAAAATCCTACACTAAAACGGTGATACACCAGAGAAGGAGGATGTTGAACATCTATCAAAACTGCCATGGGACAAAGAGAGGTGAGCAATGGGAAGGATGGACAGATGCATCACAGGCCCAAGGATAGATTTCACACAGAAAGTGTCCCAAAACTCCATAAACACAGCTCCAGATCTGCAGTGAACGTTCAAACATGCACAGATACCTGCAATGAAGAGAGGCAAGCAGAAAATAAGAAAAAATGAGAAAGGATGGACAGATGCATCACAAAACACGTTTTGTTGCTTCAGAAGTTTGC
This sequence comes from Taxus chinensis, assembly GCA_019776745.2. Taxonomy (NCBI): domain Eukaryota; kingdom Viridiplantae; phylum Streptophyta; class Pinopsida; order Cupressales; family Taxaceae; genus Taxus; species Taxus chinensis. The sequence goes on along the minus strand of CM034146.1, from coordinate 1,035,313,893 downwards.
ACAGAACATCATTCCATTAGTAAAAGGCAAAAAAATGCCATTACAGAGTAGGGAGGAGGTTCGAACTCCATTTTCAACCCTAGAGAAGAAAAGAAGGGAGGGAAGAGCAGAAAGAATGAACAACCTTTTTTATATTTTGCCACTCCTTACAATATATAGGAAGAATGAGAGAAGGAAGAAAGAGGAAAGTCAGATTCTCCTCCAGGTCGTATTTTAAATCATTTTCATCATGGTAGAAGAATGCGACGGATCCTGGCAAAACGGCGGGCTGTCTGCTGCATTAAAACTGGTCGCTGAAAATGTCACTTCTGTCCATTACCACGCGTCAGAAACGTTTCTCGATTTTCTCTCTCCAGACTGCACCAAAACTTGAGATTGATCCCAGAATCATGTAGAGCATCTCAACAGCGTTCCGGTTGATATAAAGAACGTGGAAATCCGAGCTCTGGATCAAAAGATATGGCGATCTGAAGATTTAGGGCACGGAGCAGACCAAGACAGATTTTAAAATGTTTTCCCGCTCTTCACCGTCTGGACGACACGTGGTACGTGCTGATTGGACGAGCAATTCTCTGTCCTCCGTCTTTCGCGGGCTTTCCTTTTGAAATTGCTTGTGGGCCCCTTAAACTTGGACACGTGGCGCCATTTCATTGGTTCGGTTCAGCGCTCGATAACTCGCCCCTTTGACCTTTTGACTTTTTCTCCTGTGAGGACACGTGGCGGTTTCTGATTGGTCCGGGTCGGCTCCTTCGCGTACTTCGCCTCCATTTGTCCCGGATGTCCCATTTGATTTTGGGCCCTTTGTGCTCATTTCGGCCGGTTTGGGCATTTCGCGTCCATTTGTCCCAGATGTCCCATTTGCTTTTGGGCCCTTTATGCTCATTTCGGCCGGTTCGGGCATTTTCGCGTCCATTTGTCCCAGATGTCCATTTGATTTTTGGGCCCTTTGTGCTCATTTCGGCCGGTTCGGTCATTTTTGGCCCGCTTGTCTCACTTTGCTTCGGAATGACTTGACTCTTTTCGGCCGGTTCGGCCGATTCGCGCCTTTGCGGCCCAGATGTCCCAAATCGCTTTTGACTGCCTGTGCTCATTTCGGCCGATCCGGCCGGTTCAGGTCTTTTTGTCCCAAACGTCCCGAGAAACACTTAGCCTTCAGCCGGATCGGCTTTTCGCGTCCTTCGCGTACTTCTGGCCCAATTGTCCTAAATGCAATTTGGGCCGCCTGGAGGCTTTTCGGCCGATCCGCGCCTTGACGTCCCAAATGTCCCAATTGCTCCCTTGAGTAGGACTTAGCCAATTTTCACACTTTTTCCTGGGTCAACCTACTTGCCTTTCTGTAACTTTTTTGCATTTTCTCAGAGCTTGCTCCCTGTTTCTTTGGCCAGGGGAGTTAGAAAAATACCTGAAGGGACCCTGCAAGCCTGATTTTTGCTCTGAATCAATCAATTTTCTTGGGATTTGGATATTCTGATTGATCTGAAAATGTGATGTGTATTTTTATCACTTTATAAGTTTCCAAAGATCGTGATTTTTTTAACCAATTTTAAGTATTCTTGAATCCACGAATTGATTAAATTCTGATTATTTTGCATCCATAGAAGTTCAGAAAACTTGTGTAGCAAAGAAATAATCAGAATACTGAAAAGAATCAGATAACAAAAGAGATTGTTTACGGGGTTCGGAATTCCTACGTCCCCGGGTTCAGATTGAACCGATCCATTAATAATATTGAATTGCAAGTACAATTAACCCTTACAAACAACCAATAATGAATCAAAACCTGCAAATGAGCTGATCAATGTCCCAAGAACTCTGAAAAATAACAGAAACTATCCCAAGAATGATCCGTGGCTCCTACAGTGTTTTCACAATGTGATTCTCCCTGCAACTGTGTTAGAAAAACACCTACAAATGGAGATTTAAAAACATTCCATGAAAAAAAATCATATTTCTGAGATCAGATCTGAATTCTGAACATTTCTCATGTTTTACACCAAGTCACAATTCGGACTAGAAGTGCATTGAAATTTGTGTTTTCCAACTGGCTGTCTTTGAGATCCCTGTTAAAATCTACATTCAAAGCTTCCAAAAACAAGTTAAAAATCATCAAAAAAGATCAAACATTATATCGTTGGAATCGTCTCAGAATTCTCCACATTTCATCTTTTTACTCCAAAAGCCCAATCTGAGTGTACGGCCTTCAAAAATGGAGTTCTCTGTAATCTGGTCCTTAAGCTCCCTTTACACAGACCTGTACCTCCTTATTCAAATGCAATATAGCTCCTTTTATGTTGTTTCTCAACAAGTGGCGTGGCGGTCAAAAGCCTTATCTTTTTGCATGGAGGTCACGGTTCAAATCCCCCCCATATCTCCTCTTCCTTCTCCTTAGGCACCTTTTAAGAGTTTTATCCCACATTGAGCGCTTGGGAGCATATCTCATGGTTTAAAATAGGTGAAGAGGGTGCATATAAAGTGGCAAGTAAGCCACCTAAGCCTATATAATAGGCGCTTTGACCTTGGGGCGCATTGGGTGGCACATAGCATTTATTTTAGGTGCCTAAATCCCTAAAAAGGTGGACAATACCATATATGGCGTGGGTAAATTAATGTATGCTTGGACAGTTTGGGAAATGTAATATATTTTTTTTTTTTGGATATAATTTCGACCCATGTAAATAATTAACACTTGGTCAAATATATATATTCCACTTGTCGTCTCCTGATAGGAAAATCGAGCGAAATCGACGAGTGTTGGCAAGCCACGTGTCACAGTGCGATTGGTCCAAATATTGACCAGTTGACCATAGTTGACTGTCCCATTGACCGAACTTTGACCGAACATATCTAGAGCTCCCAATGTCCGTTTTTCGCGTTCTCACAGTCGTTGGAAAGCTCTCGAGATGATCTACTGCACTGACACCATTTAGGGATGTTTAGGGAACTTTAAAAAATGATCCCCTGATCACACCTCCCCACTGAGAAAGGCTTTTTGTCCACAAAAAGTTGTGTATCAACCCACAAAAACATGCTATCTCTTCCTGCATTGCACAAACACATACAAGAACCCAAAATAACATTATAGGTTAAATAAACGCAAATAGTTGATTAGCTAGTCACATAACCGATCAGATAATAACACCCAATTAAGCTAGTGTTCAACTAAAACGCTGCAACCCTGTCAACTCTACGCACAACTGTGAACTGTCATACCCCACTGTAATGCCATCACAAATAACTGACCAGATAATAACACCCATTCTATTACGGAAAGCTAGTGTTCAACTATCACTTTGTGATACGGCCGATTACCAAAAATTACAATTCCATAACACGGATCAGTATACAAGACATCTAAACTGCCCACAATTAGGCTAGTGCCCACTGCCCATCTGAAACTGTAACCACTGCAAGTATTCACTATCAGAATATAATAGACTATCAACGCCCAAAAAAGCTATAGTCAATAACTGAATCAACATGAATATGCCAAAACACTGTTATCGCCATCACAAATAAAAAGTCAGATAATAACACCCATCTATAATAGAAGCTAGTGTTCAACTAACACTTTGTGATTATGCTGATTACTACTGCAAGTTTCAAATTTAGACATGCTACCGATGCCTATCCCTGCATAGTGTTTTCAACAATGGAACTACCAACCAATCTGAGAAAAATAAAACATGAGTATGATGAACCTATCACTCAAATCTTCTCTTTAGCTGTTTCCATTCATTTTCAAAGCTTAAATATCAACTTAGGAACAAATCCTTATCAATCAACAGGAATCCCTAAAATATAGCTCTGAAAAACAATTTGCTTGCCTACTATCAACAATTTACTGTAGTGCAAATATAAAGTTAAGGAGTGTTTTTTTTCCCAACCAATCACTTGGGTTTTTCCGTTTTGGTTGTTTTACCTCCTCAATACCACATTGAGTTTTAGTTAGGTTTAGCACTGTTGGTTTTACAATACTGTTCTTTTTAACAACTTTCCAATTTTGTTAATTAGGAACAAACCAACAAACCTTAACGTCATGACCATTCCTATTACAATGGGAAACAAAATTCAACTTCCCTGTTTTTAGGAGTCTTACCCATTTTACCATTCTTAGAACTCTGTCTACGAGAATGATTCCCCTGTATAGGAGAGGTAACATGCTTGTCATTTCTCGCCTTTCCTTGGTGAGATTGGTCTTTAGCACCTGCCTTATCATTCACAAAAGGCGTTAACTTCTTAATCAAATTTTTCCTCTTCCAACAATATGCAACAGAATGATTAGTACCTTCACAAAATGTGCAAGGGAAAGCATATTTCTGCCTACCAAAGCTATATTGTTCCAACTGAAAGAGTGTATTAGAAGTTTTAGGATTTGATTTTCCCTTAGTGTTATTTTTAGTGTAAGTGGAAGGAGGTGGAATCTGATTACCTCTTTTACCTATTTTCTTACACCTTTCATTGTTCCTCCTGATGGCGGAATCCTGTAATTCTAGTGGTGTAGATCCTTGGCTGTTGGAAGCTTGTCTTCCTTCAGCTGCTTTGGAACTTTCTCCAATTTCCATTTTCCCACTAGAATAGCCCAAACCTGTAAACCGAGGCTGATCCTCTACCTGTATTGGGTTAACATCACCTTGTCCATTTTTACCAAGGCCCATTCCGTTAAATCCCATCTTAACCATTAGTTTAGACCCAATTCCCTTAGTGTGTTTTTCAAACTGACCCAAAGGAATATCTGAAACTGAATGAGAGGAAGAATTTAAATGTGAACAACTTACAGTGCATTCTGTCATAGTACCTGCATCTGATTTGGAAGGCATTTCCTTCTTGTGTTCACCTTGTTGCAGCTTTTCCAAGAGGGCATCCTTGGTTCGTATTTCTTCCTGCAACTCTTTCACAAAGCCCATCAACTTCTTGCTCTCTTCAAGCATCTTGTTGACATACTCCTCTTTCTTGGTTATAGAGGATTGTGGCTCAGATTTTAACCGCATGATTTCCTCTTCTAAGGAATAAAAATTAGCTCTCAAGAAAGAGTTTTCTTCTTGGAGTTGGCGGTTTATGGCTTCAAGCTCATCCAGTTGCTCCCGTTTGGATGACTTGCCCATGATTCCCAATTCTTGCAAACACAACCTGTACTTCCAAAACTGCACACTGCAAAAGAAGATTAACAAGCCCCAAAATGTCTGCACACTGAAAACTGAAATCAATATTGAAACTGAAGCCAAACACAATTAGAAGCTAATCCGGCAATCTAACTGCTCTAATACCAAACTTGATCTGAAAATGTGATGTGTATTTTTATCACTTTATAAGTTTCCAAAGATCGTGATTTTTTTAACCAATTTTAAGTATTCTTGAATCCACGAATTGATTAAATTCTGATTATTTTGCATCCATAGAAGTTCGGAAAACTTGTGTAGCAAAGAAATAATCAGAATACTGAAAAGAATCAGATAACAAAAGAGATTGTTTACGGGGTTCGGAATTCCTACGTCCCCGGGTTCAGATTAAACCGATCCATTAATAATATTGAATTGCAAGTACAATAACCCTTACAAACAACCAATAATGAATCAAAACCTGCAAATGAGCTGATCAATGTTCCAAGAACTCTGAAAAATAACAGAAACTATCCCAAGAATGATCCGTGGCTCCTACAGTGTTTTCACAATGTGATCTCCCTGCAACTGTGTTAGAAAAACACCTACAAATGGAGATTTAAAAACATTCCATGAAAAAAAATCATATTTCTAAGATCAGATCTGAATTCTGAACATTTCTCATGTTTACACCAAGTCACAATTCGGACTAGAAGTGCATTGAAATTTGTGTTTTCCAACTGGCTGTCTTTGAGATCCCTGTTAAAATCTACATTCAAAGCTTCCAAAAACAAGTTAAAAATCATCAAAAAAGATCAAACCTTATATCGCTGGAATCGTCTCAGAATTCTCCACATTTCATCTTTTTACTCCAAAAGCCCAATCTGAGTGTACGGCCTTCAAAAATGGAGTTCTCTGTAATCTGGTCCTTAAGCTCCCTTTACACATACCTGTACCTTCTTATTCAAATGCAATATAGCTCCTTATATGTTGTTTCTCAACAAGTGGCGTGGCGGTCAAAAGCCTTATCTTTTTGCATGGAGGTCACGGTTCAAATCCCCCCCATATCTCCTCTTCCTTCTCCTTAGGCGCCTTTTAAGAGTTTTATCCCACATTGAGCGCTTGGGAGCATATCTCATGGTTTAAAATAGGTGAAGAGGGCACATTTAAAGTGGCAATTAAGCCACCTAAGCCTATATAATAGGCGCTTTGACCTTGGGGCGCATTGGGTGGCACATAGCATTTATTTTAGGTGCCTAAATCCCTAAAAAGGTGGACAATACCATATATGGCGTGGGTAAATTAATGTATGCTTGGACAGTTTGGGAAATGTAATATATATTTTTTTTTTTTTGGATCTAATTTCGACCCATGTAAATAATTAACACTTGGTCAAATATATATATTCCACTTGTCGTCTCCTGATAGGAAAATCGAGCGAAATCGACGAGTGTTGGCAAGCCACGTGTCACAGTGCGATTGGTCCAAATATTGACCAGTTGACCATAGTTGACTGTCCCATTGACCGAACTTTGACCGAACATATCTAGAGCTCCCGATGTCCGTTTTTCGCGTTCTCACAGTCGTTGGAAAGCTCTCGAGATGATCTACTGCATTGACACCATTTAGGGATGTTTAGGGAACTTTAAAAAATGATCCCTTGATCACTGATGCAGGTTATCAAAATTACCCTGGGGGGGGAATTTTGGATAACAGTAATCTTATACACATGGATGTTCTAAATGAAGTAGAAGAACGACGTGAATGATATGAATGTAGCTTAGAAGCCTCGCAATGAAGAAGTGATTAGCCAATGGCACAAATCGTGAGACAAGATAAGGACTAAAGTAAGAGTCTGAACAAGGTCAAAAAAAAGACACTAGGTAACATACTAATCTTGCCTACTCATAGAGATCCAGTGTGTGGAAGTTGAAATTAATTACCTCTTGAAGTGAAGACTTAATAGACAACAAGCGAAAACACCCTAGCCAATGTGTAGGAATGATTTATTTTGAAAGGCGATTGGTGATTTGGATGGTGGAAGGATAGCCATACATTGCTCTATTGCCAGCCAGGCATCTATAGCCCCGATGGAGATGCATTTGATTCTAGTCACAACATTTCTCTATTACTAGTAAGGCATCCATAGGCCCGACAGAGATTATTGGAAATACCCCAAGAGAGAGTAATATATCAATTTGCTTTTGCTTTTAGCTTTTAGCTTTTGATTTTTTGATTGATTTTGATTCTTTTACTTTCTGAAAACTTATTTCAGCTCTCTTGTTTGAAAATGCGTTAAGAACCACATATGGCTTAATGGAAGGAGGTGGAAGAGATTGTGATGACGACATTGGATAGTGTCAATAAATGTGTCCAAAAGTTCTTCGCAAAAAGTTTATTAGATGTTGAATGTGATAGGATCTCTAAGAGGTTAGTTGTTCTCTAATTTACCAAGGTGATAAAAGACCAAGGTCAAACAGATACCATAGATATATATGTCACAAAATGTGTGTGAATAGGCTAACCACAATATCACTGAAGGGATGAAAATGGAGGAATACTTGCAGAAGAATCACAAGGAAGGGAAGAAATAACATCCATGTGTACGCAAATACCTGATTACAGTGTTTGATATTCGTACTGTTGATTTTTGTTATGTTTTTTCAATGTTTTTATATTTTTGAATTGTTTTGATTTTTAGATTTTTGATAGTTTTTGGAAAGTTGGGACCAAAAATGTCACTCCATGAGATAAGATCCAACAACAATGTTTATGACTTCTTTAATAAGGGAGACTAGGTGTATTTGTTTATCAAGAGTTGTGTTATCCCTGATCTTGATGATCGTGGTGAGCTCATACTCAACAAATGACTGTGATTTATCCTTAACCAAGGATTGTTCATGCAGGAGCTTGAGTTCCCCATCCATAGGTTTCTGCACTTTACGCCAAACTTGATGGTTGCGTTGATGTGCATTCTTGAATTGCATTTGATTTTTAACCATAATATCGTTTTGATTTGTTGGGAGCTATAGAGCTCTTGGAAGTTTTGAACTGAGCTTGATAATGAACCTGTTTGGGTTTCTTATACGATGACGCATGACTTGTATGATCCTGAGAAGTGGGAGAGGAAAGAGAACATGGACATTTAGAACTGATGTGAGAAATGATCATGGGCTTGCCACAACCATAGATAGAAGAAATATGTGATGGATGAAAAGGATACGGTCCAATAATTGAAGAGGATGGGCTTCCAGGAGGTGAGCCACTGATAGAAGATGATGAAAAGGCTGCTAGAATACGGCCCTAAAATGGAAGAAATGGGGCTACGAGGACATGGCCCAAGAATAGAAGATGATGAGCTACCCCAAGGTGACCCATATATGAAGGATAACTGAGGGCTAATATGACGTGGCCCAAGAATAGAAGAAGATGATGAGGGAATACTCGAAGGGGTCCCACAGATAGAATAGGATGAAGGGCTACTAGGATATGGCCCAAGAATAGAAGGTAATGGGCTACCAAGAGGTGAACCACAAGTAGAAAAAGGAGGGCTACTAGGATGTGGCCCTAGGATAGAAGAAGATGATGATGGGCTACCCAACAGTGACCTAAGGAGATATTTTGATTGAGGAAAGTAATAGATAAGGAATGATTGGGCAATGAGAAGATAGGCCACAAATAAATGCTAGACCCTGACATCTCATCATGTTTAGAATAAGGTGAAGATGGAATAGAAGAAAAATCAATTTCCATGACTTTAGGATCTTCCTTTATATTCTGATAAAAGGAATCAACTTCTTTTCCCCAATACATGAGCGTATCGAGTTCTATAAATAATCCTTGTTTACAATCCTCTAAAGGGATATCATCATGTACTCTGATTATTTCTTCATTCTGAGATAAATCAATTAGTAGAGGTTGTTGTTCTTCGACCATGAGAGGTTGACTAGAAGAAATGGACCTGATAAGTGGGGAAAATTGATTGATAGAAGAAGATGACTCAAGAGAGGAAGTAGGATTGGTGGTAGGTTCCACATGAATGGACGATTTGGATCTAGACCTAGATTTCTTTTCTAAAAAATGATGCAATGTAGGAGAGAAAATAGGATCACATAGCCATCTGTTAAGTTGTGACGTAGGATTCAAATTAGATGATTGACTAGAGGGAATCCAAATCAGGGAACTCTTCGACTGAGGAAGAGGTCGTTGAGATGACTGATGAAGGAGGTCCTGGGAAGAAAGGGAGGACCATGACTCAAGAACCAAATTAGATGTTCGATCGTGGAACTTAGAGTTACATGAGTCTTCAAAGGAGGAAGACGTCATTGAGGTGAGTTAGAATAAAGGTCCTGTGAAGGAAGGGAGGACCATGATTCAGGATTTGATCTAGGGGTATCCAAACAATAGTTGGGATCTAATTCTTCAGAAGAAGAGTAGGAATCCAAATGGTAGTTTGGATCTAAATAAGAAGAAGAAGAAGAGTGGGGGGAACATGAATAATAATTTGCATTAGAAGCATCCAATACATACCACCGACTATGAGCTGAAGGTGGGGAACAGGGTACCTGAATGGGCTCTCTAACACAAAGAACCAAATGAGGCTTAGTCGTAATGGGAATCTTTTGATTTGAATTGCTAAACCTAGGTTCTATATTGTTGTAAATGTGAGAAACCGCGTGATAGTCAGTCATTTTTGGCGACGTTTAAGCACAAATGTCCAGATCTAGATAGTGTGATGGAACTACTTCAAAGGGAAGGAAGTGACATGTCAATTCAGGGAAGCATAATGGCAACCAACTAGACATTTCATAATTATGGAGATGCGTGCGTGATTTTCTGAAGACGGTCTAAGAAAAATAGACATTGTGATGATGCAATCTTGACGAGATCAAAAAGGATTGTCCTAGAAAACAATTTTTCTAGATTAATGGCCATAAGGAACAATCATGCAAGTGTGAAACACAAAACCAATCAACAAGGAAATACCCCCTATGCAAATGCGTGTGCAAAGTGAGTTTGATGCAAAGATGATCAACACAATGTCAATATTTACATCAAGCTCAAAATGAACAAGGCATAAATATTAACAAAGGGTAGATATGACTCCCAATCAAAGGATACAATGACGCATTCAACAACCAACAAGGCCAAAATGTCAAAGGGCGAGGATTACAAATGTAAGCCACATTACCACACCAATTAGACACGTCTGTCAAGATTCACGGAGAAGCAAGATATTAGTGCCAAAGTGGTATTGAAGCAACGCAAACATAGTAAGCGACACCTTTCAAGATTTGGGACAATGTTTGAAATCAAACCAAGTCAAGGTATACTAAGGATGTGTTAAAATGTGTGTAGTGTAATGCCACAATGCGGATACCTAGATCACGTTTACATAAAACAAGACATAAGTATCTTAATTGTGTCGAGACAATGCGAACAAATTAATACGTCAAAGGGAGATAAAATGATGACTTAATCTGAACTATGATGATGATCTTGAAATCAAGATCAAGTGGCCATCAAAGATATGAGGACGCATCCACACACTTTAGATGTTTAACAACTCATCCACAAACATGGATGAGAGTAAAAGGACAAAAAATTGGTGAACACTATCTATGAAAACACTCCCGAAAGATGCCTTTTGTTGCCCCAAATGGGCAACAAGAACCCAAAGGTGTAGATCAAAAGATGGAAATAAACTAAGTGTTACTTGGGCAGAGCTTCACCTTGTCCAAAGGCGAGAAAGAAGCTAAGCTAATTGAAATTTTGTCCAATTTCCATGATGAAAGGCACTTAGATCCAACTTAAGTGGATTATTTGCCTTGTTCTGATAAAAAGGTTATGAATCCAAACAATTTATCACTTTGTGATGGCCAAGACGCAACAAAAGACTAGTAAAGTGGGCCTCAAGAAAAAATGGTCTCCTAAATAAGATCTCTCAACTAGGTGTTACAAAGTCGTCTAAGAGTGGGCACAATTTACCCAAAAATTCACACTGACTAATTTGGGAATATCTCTACTTTGCCCCCTTCAAGTACAGTGGGAACTAATTACATCCATCATGTACTCTTTCTAGGGTCGCGATATGGACAACTTTGCAACACTAACTCACAAGGAAAACTAGTCAAGTGGGTAAGAGAGGCACTTCCTGTTTCATCCATGAGGTTACACAGTGGTGGACTACATTAGGGTTCCTAGAACCACCCCCATTGTTATAGCTTAAGGTGTTATGCCAAAGGGGTTATCTTCTAGTTGAGAGGATAGGGACGTACCCTTTTCCGAAACCTACAATACAATGTTTTGAATATGGTGTGTTTTTATCTTTCTTTAACTTAATGTATGCAATGGAAAGTTGCACAATCTATGGAATGAGGATAAATAACCTCAAACCTTTGTTAACTCATCCATGCATCATGAGATGAGTGCTAAACAAGATAACTTCTATAATAATGAATTAAACTAAAACACTATCATTTTATGTCTAACTACTCTATGATTACTTAAAACATAAATTGAACCTAGTTAAACCTATAAGCAATAAAATTAAATTTGTTGTTTCTTCAATGGAGGTGAAAATGTCTCTCTAAAGTGGCTACAAGACCAAGTTAGATACCCTCCTACTAACCTACTATGAAGTTATGGATGCAAGATGGAGGAGCTTCAACAATGGAGGATAGCTAAGATCAAATGCCTATTAGCTTAGCTAATGCAAATGAGGTCTAATGCCAATATCTCCAAATGTGAGAGAGATTTGTTATGAAAACAAGGTGTGTGGTTGAGAGGGAGGGGTGACCATTCTATTTATAGTTTTCCAAATGGAAGAGTTTGAACTTTGGGTACATGTGGGACTAAAGTCTAAAAAGAAATTTAGGATTAGATTAGCATAAACATGCTTTGGGATTAGATAAGCTTGGTTTAGGCTAGTTAACTAGGGTTTAGGATAGTTAAACTTGATTAGCAAGTGATTAGAGACTCATTGAGAGTTGGGAGGGGTCTGGATAACCAATTATGACTGATAGATAGCCTATGAAGCCAATAAAAGTGGTCTAGAGAGAACTAAGGAGGTTTTGAATGGTTGAAAGGAGGAATGTTTAGCTAATAAGAGAGATATTAGCCAAATAAGATGATTATAGGAGGAATACGACTAAGAAGGTGTCATAAATGGGCATTCGAGAGTGGATCGAAGAAGGTGGAATTAACAAAGTGTCGTTAATTGGTTGAATTGGATGAAATACTAAGTGTAAGCATATTTTAGGTGTCTACAGTAGGGACAAATGGGAATAGATGGATGGATAGGCTCATTACAAATTTCATCATATGTTAAAGAATTACGAGATCTAGAAACAAATGCTTCTAAGGTATGCATCTTCTCCATCATCATTTTAATGAGGTCGTTAGTAGGTTGGGATGAATGGGTGCCCCCTGCAGAAAAAGGGGGTTGATGCTGAATGTATGAGGTGGGTGGTATGATGTTGTATGGTGGTGTTGAGTATGAGAACTGCGTAGGAGGAATAGATGTGGGTGGAACATAGCCAACATAATTAATAGATGAGGTAGGGGGTTTTTGGTAGTATGTGTATGTGGGTAGGGTAGTCAAAACAACTCTAGTGGTGATTGGGGGTACGGTTATGGGATAGATAGGACGAGGTTTTGGAAAGGGGTGTAATTTTTTGATAGTGAAGGTGTTTGTGATGCAATGGGTATATGTGAAATGGAGGGTGCAGATGAATCTATACTCATAGAGGTTGTGGGAGGTACAATCGATGTCGTGGGCATGATAGATGACATAGATGTTGCAGTTATAGTGGTTATGGGATTTAGTTGAGACACCACAGGTGATAAAGTGGATGATAGTAGTGCCAAACTAGTGCTAGTTGACGTAGAAGTGGGGGCTAGAGAAGGAGGGATATATACAAGCATGTCATATATTAACTGTCCCAAAGAATCTTGGGTGGAAGAATGAGAAAGGTAGTACTGGAGGGTAGCGGGATTCTAGTCGAGAAGTCTCACAAACTCCTCATCACTGGTTGCAATGGGGATAAGTTGAGTCAGATTCTTAGGTGACAGAATGGAAGACGATGATGGACTAGGTGGGAGTGGTTGATGGATAGCATGAAATAGAGTATATCAGGTGAACTTTTCTCTGTAAATGACACAAGGAACAATAGAGTTGGGATGAAACAAATTCTGGGAGGAAAAGTTGGTAAATGTTTTGATTAAAATAAAAAACAAAGTTACCAACGCCGATCTAACTGACCGATGATGGTTAAGGGGTGACCAATGTCAGTTACAAGAACCGATACCGGTTACTCTGAGAAAATGATAGTTTCAGAAAATGAGGTAGAAACTAATGATTGTCAGACAGGAAAGTTGTATTTGATGATTGTTATCAGAGTATAGAGAGTAAAAATATACACAAAGACTCTAAAATGAAGAGAATATGAGATAACTGTCTTTTGGGTAAATTAACCAAAAGAAAAAGGAATCGACACTAGTTTGGTAAACTGATGGCAGTCAGGTTTAAACTGACGGGGTTCGCTGGACCGATGCTGGTTACTATGAAATTTGAAGAATGAGGAAAAAATGATTTTTTTGTGAATTTAGATGAGATGAATAATCAACCCAGAAGTCTGGGGATGATAAGATGAGGTCTTGACACACTCTGAGAAAGTTAGAATACTCCAACTATGAGGGCGGAGTGTGAAAGGGAAAAAAATGAAGAATCATATCCTCACACCTCAAAACACAAGTCAAACATAAAGCTAGGAAAAATACGTAACCCAACAAGTGATTTTAATGTGTTTATCTTATGCTATTTAAAATACTAACTCATGAATTTAGAGTAGATTTTTTGGTTGGGAAGGCTTCATACGAAGAAGGAAATTCTAAAGGTGAGGTTTTAGGTTATGTTATGGTGGGGGTGGGCTGTTCTCTAAGGTAATGACTAGAAAAAGATAACAACTTGGTGCCCACTGTCAATCCTTTGATCTTGTGATTGTTGAAAGCTTCTTCTGGGTGGGATTTTGTTTAAGAAGATGTATATATTTCAATTTTTGTAGTTTGGCAAAGAGAGAGAAGAAATAATGTGATTTTCTAGGATTTAGTTATGTCAACCGTCAGTTGGGCATGAATTCCAGCATATAGGTTGCCCTCATTTTTAATGTGATCTAAAAATGCAACAAATCAAAATGCTATGCAAGTGTTTTAATCCCAAATTGAAGTGTGATATTCAATGTAGCAAGTAGTGAACAAGAAGAGGGATGCTCTTTCACTAATGCAATATGAATGAAAGAAAAGAAGTATTATTTAATAGCACCAAAAACACGATTTATTTTAGACAATAGAAAGAGAGGAATATTCTAGAGAGTAAATATAATGTGTAAGCCTTCTAGAAGGGAAACAAACACACAACTTTTACCTAGGAATGAATTAAATGCAAGGAACCTCAGATGGGTCCCACCGGGCGTGCCAAAATCTTTCACCATTTTCTTTAAGTTTTTAGACGAAATAGATAAGGGTGTGGGCCAAGGAGGAATACCTATTTTGATGGTCGGTTGGATGTCATTGCATGCATTCTGACTTCTTGATCCAATGTTGACTGTGAGAGCTTCTTTTTGGCTAGGAGGAACTACCTGAAATACACAAGAAGATCACAAAAAGAGGATTAAATAATATATGTCAATGGACTGCCTAGCATGTGCTAGATCCAAGAAGTGTGATACTTCCTCGGTGGCAATCAACCCACTGTTTAATACATGTCAATGTAATAAATATCATAATTGAATAAAATCCTACTATAGTTGATATTATTTAGGTATCTCATCTAAATACAATAAGAAAATCTAACACAATAGGCTAGGCTATGATCAGATCTGGAAATAAGGTAAATAACTAAGGTGCTAAAATAGGTCAAGGTCAGATTCTGGGTCACTTGAATCACTTAAAAAGGGTTATTAGGATCTGGTATTAGCAGGACTTCCAAATATAGAGGCTGACGTCAGTCTGGTATGACCAATGATGGTTTAGTAAGAACTGACTACGGTTATTGCAGGATGGTAGTAACTCAATAGTTCATGGTTTTGAGGATTTTTCTGAGACTGGATCAGAGATGGTGAGGATTTGGTTTAGGTCTTGGGAGATGTTGGGAATATTCAGAGGTACTTACAAGTATACCGAGGTGATTAAAAGGGTTATGAGTGATGGGAATGGTCAGGTGCATAGGAAGACATTAGTGGTAGGATGAAAATATAGTTGATGGTTGATAATCAAAGGTGAAGAACTCTTATAAACTGAATAGAAATAAATTGGTGCAAGTTAGAGACATACTTACTATTGTGTAGGTTCAATGGCTAGGTGGCAGTGATGGTTGATCGGTGAAATGGCAATCAGTGTCGTGACAGTGCTTCTCGGAGTGCTCCTTTGAATGAAAAAATCCTCTGATCAATGGTTATGCTAGCTATGGCTATCTAGATGTGTGAAAGAGATTTGGTTATTTCTTCCATGCACATCTCCTTTTCTCCCAAAACTTGAGAATGTTTCTAACCTCTCAAACAAGGTTACCAAAATGGTTATATGGTAACCGATGACGGTTTAGGGTTACCGGCATCAGTTTCAAGCTGACTAGCATCGATTAAGGTGGGATGTCCTAGGTTTCCTAAAATAGCAGATCTTGGCTATCCTCTTCTAGATTTTTCTCATTTTTTCCTGGGTCTAAATGGAACGTTGTGCTTAGATACGTGGGATTGTGGTTAGAGGAAGAATAGGCATGTTCTTTTAGGGTTATACTAAGTCTTAGTTCATTAAGGTAAGTAGGGATAAGTCTTAGTTAGTTATGGAAACATGTTATGAATAGGTTTATGGTGAGGTGGAAATTGGTTTTAATTGAGGTAATTAAGTAATGAATGAAGTGAGGATGAGTATTAATTTAATTGTAAATAATTAAATTAATATTAATGTTGGGTATAAGGGTCATGGCTAGGTGAATTTGTTTAAGTTAACTTTTTGAAAGGTGACCAAGGGGAGCGTGACTCAATTGTGGTGTCTACAGGGGGAACAGATACAGGTGGCAGATATCCTGAATAGGTAATAGACGAGATTAGCGGTTGTTGGTGATATTTATAAGTAGGTGGGGTAGACATAACGATTCTTATGGTAATTGGAGGTATAGACTGCAAGATGGAGAGGACAAGGTTTTGAAAAGGAGTATGAGTTGCCGAAACCATGGGTGGATGTGATGCAATAGGTATATACGAGGTGGTGGGTGTAGATGGGGCTATGCTCAAGGTGGTTGATGAAGGAATAGTTGACACCATGGGAGCAACTGACGTCAATGGTGTGATAGATGTTCTTGGTGTAATAGGTATAGACGATATGGGATCAATTTGGGACAACATAGGGGGTAAGGTGGAATAAGGTAATGTTGAGCTAGTGGTAGCTGATGCAGAAGTGGGGGCGAGGGCAGGAGGGATGGACATAGGCATACCATATACCAACTGTCCTGATGAATCCCTAGTGGATGAATGGGAAGATAGTATTGTAAGGTAGTAGGTTTTTTGTCAAGGAGTCTTGTGAACTCCTCGTCACCAGTACTGATGATAATGGGTTGAGTTGGATCCATAGTCGACAGGATGGAAGGTGACGATGGGCTAGGTGGAAGTGACTAAAGGTTGGCATGAAACACAAGGGTGTTGGCTTGGCTATGAGTTAAAACCATTTGAGTTAGCATAAACTTGGTAATATGTTCTATGTAAATGACACAGAAAAATAGAAGAAAAGGAGAAAAATAGGTTTTGGGAGGTGAAACTAGTCTTTTTTTAATTAAAAATTAAAACACAGGAACCGACGATGGTTAGGTTAACTGATAATGATGAGAGGGTAACCAATTCCTTTTATGGTGACCAATACTGGTTACTATGGGGATTCAATTTTTTTGAAAAATGTTGTAACAACTCATGAAAATGAGACAAAATCTAGATTAAATAGTCATTTCAAAGATCTAGAGGTATGATGATGCTTTTAAGGAACCTCAGAAAGAACATAAAATGTTGTGAATGTTGTTTTTGGTGAAATGACCATAAAATATGGAAACCAAAAATGGTTAGGTAAACTGATGATGGTCAAATAAAAAATGATGATGGTCACTGGACTAACACCAGTCACTGTGAAATTTGAAAATATGGAAGAATTTGGTTTTTGTGACTCAGATCAGATAAACTATCAACCCAGAAACCTGAGTATGATGGTAATGGGCCCTAACACACCCAGAAAAAGTCAAAATACATTAACTACAAATGTGGGGTGTGAAAGGAAGAAAATAAAATTAAGAACATGACCTCACAACTCAAAACACAACTCAAGAAAAAGCTAAGAAAAACACGAAATCCTATGGGTGAATTTTATGTTTTAGCTTATGTTATATTATACTAACTTGTGAATAGAGAAAATACTTTTTAGTTGAAAATAAGGTGTCCTATGAAAGGCAAGATCTAAGAATGGTTTCAGTTAATTTTTGGCGGGGGCGGTTCTTTCTCTGAGATAATGAATGGATAGAGAAACCAAATGGATGCCCATTATCAATCCTTTGATCATGTGATCATTGAAAACTTCTTCCAAGTAAGGTGTTGTTTAATAATATGTGTGACTTTATTTTTTTGTAGTTTGACAAGGAGAGAAGATAATGTGCTCTATGATTTAATTATGTCAACCATCAATTGGGCATGAATTCTAGTGTATAGGTTGCCCTCATTTTTAATGTGAGCTAAAAATGCAAACATAGAAGTATGAAATGCAATTATTTTAAAACCCAAATCGAAATGTAATATTTGATGTAAACAAAGAGTGAATAGGAAAGGATATGAATTTCACTAATTCAAATGCAAGAAAAGAAAGACGGAATACTTGTTTTTGGTGTCGGTTGAAGGCTGTGTGTGCATTCTGATTTCCTAATCCAAGTTGATTGTGAGAGCTCCCTTTTGGCTTGGAGGAACAACCTGTAAATGTAAAACAATACCACTAAATAGAGTTAAATAAAACAATGAGTGGAATGCCTAGCAGAAGATAGATCTAGGAAGCGTGATACTCCCTAAACAGGGTGTCAATCCACTTTTATATAACAATATTAATGCTAGTTAAATCATTCATGAAGTAAAGATCATATTGGAATTGAAATGATTTAGGTATCTCGTATAAAACAATAAGAAAGGTCATTCAAAAGGTTGTTTAATTTCAAAATGGGAGGGTTGATCGGCTGGTGTTGAGTTACAGGTCTGGTACAGGCTCTGGGTAAGGTTTGGTAAGGATTAAGAATGGTTCTAGGCTATTGGGAAGTGGGTATTAGCTCGTTGGTCTAAGATATATTGACAGAGACAGTAACTGATGTCGGCTGATTAACCGATGCCGGTTAGGTGGAGTGACCGATGTTAGTAGGGGAAATTATCATAAAGTTTCTAGAGTTGGTTTTCAAGAATCCCTATGATTGCACAAAGGTTATAAATGGCGAGTGTGAGGTTGTAAAATGGTTCTGAAGGATCAGAGATGATCAGGAGAGGGTGAAAATGGGTGGAAATTCTAGGTATGATCAGGTTATGGGTTGATGAAAGGGAGGAATTATATGGGTGTGGAGAGAAATAAACTAGAGAGATGAATAAAAATCTACATAAAGAAACTAGAGATTCAATGAGGAGATGTTGAATACTTACAGGAAAATATATTGGAGGATGTATGTGATGAAGATAGTGATAGTAGAGATCCAGAGAGAAGAGTTGTATTCGTGCCGTGGAAGTTCAGACCTTCATGCCTCTCTGTTTGAATCTGTGATTGTCAAGAGGATGATGAATGGTGACCGATGTTGGTAGTGCTCTCGTGTGTCTTCTTTTTCCTGAGTTCTAAAGAGATTTGATTAATCCGAGTCTCTAGAAGAAATGAGATCCTGAATCAAGTGACCAACCTAGGAAAAGGATTTTGGAAATGTATTTAACCTAACCAGCAATGGTTAGGTGACCGGCATTAGTTGATATATAACCAACATTGGTCAAGGTGGGAATATCTAGGCTGGCCAAAAATAGCTAGATTTTTGCTATTTTTTGTGTGATATTCAACATTATGTCAAGTCTCGATTGATAGATCATAGCAAGATTGTGTGCATGTATATTTTGATTAATGCTAAATCAAATGAAGCAAGAACTACCACCTAAAATAGTTCTACAATTTAGCTAAAACAAAGCATAAACACCATCATGATAAGAATTAAACAAGGGTTAGATGCTAGCATTCATAAATACAAACTTTGAAACTAACAATGCTAAATATCTAAACTCTTATATTCTCTAACAACAAATAAATGAATGGACCTAAGTAAGCTCCATGACTATCAAAATAGTTGTCCTTAATGTTCCAAGAACCTAGGAATTGGGCTAATCAAAGTTGGGCTACAAGACCCTTTTGACACCTCCCATATGACCAAAGCACTTTAAGAAATAGGCTTAACTCTTCAAGATGATGAACTCTCAAAAGGGCAAGGTGCAAGCTCTTAGTCTCTTTGCTATATGCTTTGTATTTTCTATCTAAGGAGTTTAGGTGTAAGTAAAAAGGTAGGTGGAGGGCTCTTTATATAGCCCAAAGGATAAAGGATTCAACACATTCTCATGAATGTGGAATAAAGGTAAAACATGATTAGGAATGGATAAGGTTGCTTTATTAAAGGTAACCTTACTTTAGAAGAGTTTAATACATGTTTAGCAAGTCATGGGAGTTGGGGGGTGTTTTAATTAATCAAAGGTGATTAACTAATAGGTAGATGTAAGCTTATAGAAGATAATTAGAGGAATATTAGTACGATTTAGGCTATTAAAAGGGGATTAAATCAATTAAATATTGATTTATTGGTTAAATGAAAGGGAAAGCTAATTAATTAATAATAATTAATTAGTCTAGGTAGAAGGGGTGATTTATTAACCGAAGGTCGTTAATTAGGGTATTTGTTGGATAGGAAACTTAATTAATTAGCTTAGTGTAATTAATTAATGATGATATGAGGGTAAATGAGTGATTTTGATGATATGTCATTGATTTGTGAGAAAGGGGATAATTAGTGCAATTTAAGTATTTAAATTGCTTGGGCATAATTATAGGTGTCTACATTTGCCCCTCTTTGGGGTGGCGTAAGTGATGCTACTTCAAAGATAGTAAACAGAAGATATTTTGAAGGGATAGAAGAAAAATTAGTAGGAGGGAGAGATGCCCCCTCGAGTGTCGATGGGGTGATGGAAGAAGCCAATCGACGATCAAAAAAGGTGAGATATAGGCAGAAGAAGGGGGATGAGGCAGGATGCCTCGATGAGAGGGAGAATTAGGGGTGAAAGGGAAGTGGTGTAGAAGAAATATGGATGAGGGGAGGGAAGAGCTTAACCTCTAGCCACTTATTTGTTTGGAACAAATTTGATGTCATCATATTGCCATAGGAACTACATCATCGGTCCTTATGAAAAATATAAGCATACGAAAAAGGTAGAATGACATGAAAATCCATACTATGAATGATTGTCCATTGCTAAAAACACCAACTCCATGCAACATACAAAATGCAATGCAATATGAGAAAGTGAAAGATGCCTAACTCCATGCAACATATAAAATGTAATGCAATACGAGAAAGTGAAAGATGCCTAACTCCATGTAACAGACAAAATTTAATGCAATATGAGAAAGTAAACAAGCTAAACTAACAGAGAAACATAATATAATGTTTTTATTATCGAGCTTCAGTTACGACCTATGCAAATTAATGACAAGGATTGATGATGGTGCCCCAAGCAAGGATACATATGAGGGGAATAATGGAGGACACTTGGGTCTGATGGAAAAGCAATGTGCACTACGAAACAGTACTAGGAAAATCGTTGTGCCCCAAAGTACGGACGAAGTAAGAAACCTAGCTTTTGTTGATGGAGGTAGATCAAGATGATCTACAAGTCGCACACACGAACAAGTGAGAACCAAAGAGTGACGTTTTGTAGGATGATTTTCAAGTTTTAGAAGTTTTCTTAAATATATTTGAATGTTTTTTTGAGGATTTTTTTTAACATATTTGAATGTTTTGGTTGATTTTAAAAGTTTTATGAAACTATGTATAGGAAAATGAGAAAGCGTGGATGCCCCCAGCAATACATGGGATGTACAAGGGCATAAGGCCACGTGCATACTAAAAAGGTGAAGATGCAAAAAAATTCTCCAACAATTAGGTGGGAGTATTCAAAGGTAAACTCTTCACAGGTAGAAGTGGGATCCAAGGCCATTATGGATAGGTTCAACATGATGGTGAACGTAAACTAATGAAGTGCTAGGAAGAAGCAAGGATGCCCCCAGCGTAAGTTGGCCTACAAGCACATGATAAAAAGGAAGGAGAAGATTGTTTTTTTTTAAGGGGACAAAGGTTTCCACAAACATGGAAAATAAGTAATCTTATACACATGGATGTTCTAAACAAAGTAGAAGAATGGTGTGAATGATATGAATGTAGCTTAGAAGCCTCGCGATGAAGAAGTGATTAGCCAAAGGCATAAATCGTGAGACGAGATATGGACTAGAGTAAGAGTCTGAACAAGGTACAAAAAAGACACTTGGTAACATACTAATCCTGTTTACTCATAGAGATCCAGTGTGTGCACGTGGATTTTATTACCTCTTGAAGTGAAGATTTAATAGACAACAAGTGAAGAGACCCTAGCCAATGTGTAGAAATGATTTATTTTGATAAGTGATTTTGTGAATGGAGGGTGAAAGGATAGCCGTACATTGCTCCGTTGCCAGCCAAGCGTCCATAGCCATGACGGAGATGTATTTGATTCTAATCACAAAATTACTCTATTGCCAGTCAGGCGTCCATAGCCCCGATAGAGATTATTGGAAATACCCCTAGAGAGAGTTATATATTAATTTTCTTTTGATTTGTAGCTTTTAGCTTTTGAGTTTTGTTTGATTCTTTTACTTTCTGAAAACTTATTTCATCTCTCTTGTTTGACAAGGGGTTAAGAACCACTGATGGCTTGATGGAAGGAGATGGAAGTGATTGTGATGAAGAAATTGGCTAGTGTCAACAAATATGTCTAAAATTTCTTCGCAACAAGTTTATTAGATGTTTGAATGTGATAGGATCTCCATGAGGTCAGCCATTCTTTTATTTACAAAGGTGATAAAATACCAAGGGAAAACAGATACCATAGAGATAAATGTCATAAAATTCATACAAATAAGCTAACCAAAATATCACCAAAGGGATGAAAATGGTAGGAAGACTTGTAGAAGAAAAGCAAGGAAGGGAAGAAAGAAATATCCGTGTGTACGCAACACCTGATTGCAATGTTTGATCTTTGTACCTTTGATTTTTGTTGTTTTTTTAATTTTTTAGATTTTTGATATATATATATATATATTTCTTGAACCGTTGTTACTAACAAAGTCACTCTGTGTGATATGATCCAACAACGATGTTTACGACTTCCTTGATAAGGGAGACTAAGCGTGTTTGTTTATCAAGAGTCATGTTTTCCCCAATCTTGATAATCGTGGTGAGTTCACACTTAACAAAGGACTGTGATTTATCCTAAAACATGGATTTTGTATGTGGAAGCTTGAGTTCCCTATCTAGAGGCTTATGCACTTTATGCCATACTTGATGGTTATGTTGATGTGCATTCTTGAATCATGCTTGATTTATAAATTTGAGATTGTTCCAGTTGTTGGAGGATTTTGAGCTCCTAGAAGTTTTGACCTAAGCTTGATAATGAACCTGTTTTGGTTTCTTATAGGCTGACACTTGAATTTTCTGACCTTGAGAAAGAGAAGAATGTGAACATTTACGATTGATGATAGGAACGATAGGAATGGTAGTGGGCTTGCCACAACCATTGATAGAAGAAATATGTGATAGATGAAAAGGATACGGTCCAAGAATTGAAAAGGATGGGCTACCAGGAGGTGAGCCATGGATAGAAGGTGAAAGGCTACTAGGATGTGGCCCAAGAATAGAAGAATAAGGGCTACTAGGACGTGACCCATAAATAGAAGATGAAGGGATACTAGGATGTGGCCCAAGAATAGAAGAAGAAGGGCTACTAGGACGTGATCCATAAATAGAAGACGAAGGGCTACTAGGATGTGGCCCAAGAATAAAAGAAGAAGGGCTACTAGGATGTGACCCAAGAATAGAAGATGATGGAATATCCGGGGGTGATTCATACATAGAAGATAAGGAGCTAGTTAGATGTGCCCCAATAATCGAAGATAGTGGGCTACTCGAAAATGTCCCACAAATAGAAGAGGGAGGGCTACTAGAAGGTGACCCACACCTAGATGAAGATGAAGGGCTACTTGGCGCTGACCCCACAAGAGATTGTGATTGAGGAATTATGATAGACGAAGAGTTATTGGGTGATGAGAAGATAGGCCATGGATCTATGCAAGACCAAGGATTTTCATCACATAATGAAGAATGTGAAGATGGAAGAATAAGAGGAGGATCAAGTTGCATGATTTGAGGCTCTTCCTCTATTTCTTGATTAAAGGAATCAACCTTTTCCTCATAATGTGTAGATGCATCAAAGTCTAAAGAGAATCCCTTTTTATAATCTACTAAAGGAATATCTTCATATGCCCCTATAAATGCCCTATTTTTTTTTCATTCTGAAAGAGACCAATCGGTATGATTTGTTGATTGATCCCTAGGGGTTTATTGGAAGAAATAGGTTCACTTGGTGTGGAAGGCTTAGAAGATGTTTGATGATTATTGATAGAAGAATATGGTGTGGGGGACGAAGAATATGTGTAGCTAGATGTCTCAGGAGTAGAAGAAGGTGGTGTGGACCTACCTATACAATGGTATGTCATATGTAAAATAGTAGGATTAAGTCCAAATTCTATAGATTGCGACACATGGGTCGATTTAGATGTTTGTCTCAAAGGACTTTGAGTCACACGAATCTTCATAGAAGGAAGATTCCGTGGGGGTGATTTATGAAGAAGGTCTTGTAAAGAAGGGGAGGACTGTGATTCAAGCATCGCATTAGATGAATGATGAAAAGGGTCCTGCGAAGAAAGGGAGGACTATGATTCAAGCATCACATTAGATGAATGATGACAAGGGTCCTGCGAAGAAAGGAAGGACTGTGATTTAAGCATCACATTAGATGAATGATGACAAGGGTCCTGTGAAGAAAGAGAGGACCGCGATTCAAGAATTGTATTATACTTCTGATTGGAGGGATTCAGAGTCGCGTGTAGCTTCAAAGGAAGAAGATGTCATTGGGGCGACTGATAAAAGGGGTCCTACGAAGAAAGGGAGGACCATGACATAAGAGTCACATTAGATGATTGATGAAGAGGATCCTGAAAAGAAAGGGAGGACCATGACTTAGGAGTCGCATTAGATGTCTTAGGAGTCGAATTAGATGAATCCGAATAGTAGTTTGGATCTGAATCCTCAGGAGAGTCAGAGGAAATATTTGGATTGGAATCCTCAGAAGAAGAGGAAATGTTTGGATTAGAATTAGAAGAAGAGTGGGGGGAACTCGAATAATAATTTGGATCAAATGTGTCCAAATCATACCACTGACTATGAGATGAAGGTGGGGAATGAGTTACCCGTATGGGCTCTCTAGCATGAAGAACCAAACGAGGTTTAATTGTGATGGAAATCCTATGATTTGAATTGCTGAACCTAGGTTCTATATTTTTGTAAGTATGGGGAACCACACGATAGTTAGTCATTTTTGGCACTGTTTTAAGCACAAATTTCTAGATCTAGATAGTGTGATGGAACTCCTTCAAAGGGAAGGAAGTGACATGTTAATTTAGGTAACATAAGGACAACCAACTAGACATTATGTAAGTATGGGGATGTGTGCGTGATTTTCTGAAGAAGGTCTAAGGAAAATAGACATCATGATGACGCAATATTGATGAGATAAAAAGGGATTGTCCTAGAAAATAATTTTTCTGCATGAATAATCACAAGGAACAATCATGCGAGTGTGAAACCTGTTATCCAAAATGTGCCCCTGCTCATTTTTGTGGCTAACTCCTTGTGTTCTTACCTCTCTTGTGCCTCAGTCTCTATTTTTTGGTTTTCAGGCACTCAAATATTTTTGGAAATGGCGCCATTGGATAGAGCTCTCTCTCAGCTTTCCAGAAAGGTAAAGTTTTCCTCCTAACTCCTCATATTTTTCAAGTTATGGCTCGGCGGAGTTCTTGTGGGAAATTTTTCCCTTGGAATCCTGGAGCCAATAGGAAGCTGCCACGTGTCCGAGGAGGTGGTGGAGCGCGGGGATTTTTGAAAAAAAAATTCCAAATGCAAAAAAGAGGTGAAATTCAAAATTTTTTCCCGTCGATCCGTTTTGGGCCTGTTTTTGCCCTAAATCTTCAAACGGCCATAACCTTCGAATCCAGAGCTCATATTTTCACGTTCTTTATATCAATGGAAAGCTGGTAAAATTATCTACATGATTCCATGATAAATTTTGAATTTTGGTTCAGTTTGGATGGAGAAAATCAAAAAACACTTCTGGTACGTGCCCATGGACAGATCTGACGTTTCAACAACCAATTTTAATGCAAAATGGGTCGCATTCTTCTCCAGCATGGTCAAAAATGTCGGGGGATGGGTCTGTCAGGTCACTCATGCTATTTTTAATGTATTTTGGTCAATGAGGAATGGCTCCCACATTTTTTCATGTTTTCTCTCTCCTGGGTTCGACCCATGCACTGTAAAAGCCAGATTTGGCTCATTTTTCAAAGGTGGAACACTTTTTTTGCACAACAAGCTTTTGTTTTCACTTTCAACAAGTGATTTTGGCAAGTATCAAACCTTCCAGGGATTGTAATAGGTTTTTCTGCCTCTTTGGTGTTGGAATACAAGGATTTTGATGTTGAAAATCACAATGCAGGCTCTGTGAATGCTTTCAGTCCTTTGTATGTGTTGTTTGCTTCATTTCAAACCCTTGTTTACAGCTTATCAACCTGTGCATGATGTTTTATGTTGTAATTTCTGATTTGTGTCAATTTGCATGAGCAAGAAGTTCTCACCACTCCTTTGGTGTATCACACTTATCAGTTTAGTTTTAATTTTTGCATTTCTTATCCCTGTCTCCTAGCAAATTAAGATAAAATTAGGATCTAAACCTCTACAGTTGTGTAAATAATAGAACTAATCAGAGGAGTTTGAGGAACCAACCTCTAATCTGGATATTCCTCTCTCATCTTACAAGTCGCACACTTGGAGAGAGGTTTCAATGTTGTGAAATCACACTGGATGCCCTAAACATCAACTTAGAACCTTGATTTGCATCCATGGGTGCTGCTGATTTGCAACAACAAAACCCAAAGCCAATCAACAAGGAAATACACCATATGAAAATGCGATGCAAAGATGATCAACAAGATGTTTTCACTTATTCCAAGTTCAAGGAAATGAACAAAACGTAAGTAAAAAAAAGAAGTCAATGCGATCTCCGAATCAAGATATACGATGAGCGAGCTTGAGTAAGACCTATATCGCAAAAAGTTCCAATTACAATTTGTGAATGACACAACAATATCACCAAGATATGTTAACCCACTTTGCGAGAAAGTGAAGTATTGATATCGAGGTGTTATTGATATAACACGCACAAATAATAACACCTATCACTCTTTGAAATCGAGGTAATAATAGAAGCGAACTAAAAAGCTCAAAGTATAGCTAGGAATAGTTAAAAATGTGTGCAACATAACCATACAATATAGGTATTTATGTCGAGTTTACAAGAAACAAGACGTAAATATCGAAATTGTAGTGATACGATACAAACAAGCTAACTCTTCTAAGGAAGTCTACGGTGATGAACCATGCCTAACTACAATGACGACCTTGACATGGGTATCAAGATCAGAATGGCTACCAATAACGTGAAAATTCCTTCACACACTTTAGACGTTTAACTAACCCATCCGCAAACATGGATGGGCGTAAACAGACATAAAAGTGAGAGAAACAGTCGATTGGTAACACAAAGGTAGTCACCCTTCTTTTTCTCAACAAAGTGTCAAAAGAATGTGAAGGAAGTAAATCAAAAAAAGATGAAAAATGTTAGCCTCACTTTGGTAGAGTTTCACCTTGCCCTAAGGCAAGTAAAAACTAGGCAAAAGTAATACGTCACACGTTTCTCAAAAATAAGGTTCATAACTCAACACTGTTTTAATATGGTCAAAGTGGGCTCCTAGCGGAAGTATATTCTCCTAGGTGGTTCTCTCGCCCTAGGTGTTACAAAGTTGCCACGAGTGAGCGTGATTTACCCAAAAATTCACACTGACTAGTTTGGGAGTATCTCAGCTTTACTTTACCCCCTTCAAGAATAGTAGGCAACTAGTGCGTCTACATGTACTATCACTGGGGTCGCCACAACGGAAAACTTGTAACGCTATCTCACAAAGGAATCACTAGTCAAGTAGGTAGTGCGGAGCACTTCCCGTTTCGTCCACAAGGTTCCCTCTTGTGTGGACTACTTTGGGGTTCCTGGAACCACCCCCATTGTTGTAGCTTAAGGCGTTATGCCAAAGGGGTTATGTTCCAGTTGAGCGAAGATGGACGTACCCTTTTCTGAAACCTACAATACTATGTTTTGAATATGTTGTTCTTTTTATCTTATTTAATTAGGTGTGGTTTGCTTGAACACCTTTTGGCAACCTGTATAACAATTGTATTAGTAGTTTTTTATTTTGTTTTGGTTCCTCCTTTCTTTGACAAGTGTTTTTAGGTCCTGCACTCAAGTGTTAATAGTTCTCCAAGAAAATCACATTACTTAAAAGAGGATTAAAAGTTACTTTTGATTCTCAAGATCATCCAAGGATGAAAGAGAAGAGCATACACAACAAATAATCCAACTAAAAAGTAAAGAAAATATTTTCAATCAATGAACCATACAAAATTCTTGATAAATGTTCATTCCCTTAAACCAAAAGTGAAAGAAGAAGTTTCCAATTTACCAAATATTATGAAATGAAGACTAAAGTTGCTTTTGATTCTCAAGATCACCCTAAGGTGCAAGAGAAGAGTATACACAAAATTTATCCCAACTATATAGAAATGGAAAACTTCAAATCAAAGGACCATTGAAAAATACTTTGTAAAAGGTTCATTCCCTTAAACCAAAAGTGAAAGATGAAGTTTCCAATTAACCAAATATTATAAAATGAATACTAAAGTTTCTTTTGATTCTAAAGATCACCCTAAGGTGCAAGAGAAGAGCATACACAAAATTTATCCCAACTATATAGAAATGGAAAACTTCAAATCAAAGGACCATTGAAAAATGCTTTGTAAAAGGTTCATTCCCTTAAGCAAAATGAATAATCAAGTTTCCAAGTTTAATCCCAATGTTTACAAGATAGAGATAAAATTATTTTTGATTCTCAAGATCACCAAAAGGTGCAAGAGAAGAGCATACACACGCTTTGGTCTAAATTGATTAAGCATGGAAATACAACATTCATTAAAACATTAGACATGTTAGAAAATGACCAGTTTTAAAATAATAGAAAAATTGCAACTTTTGTAAGTATAAATCCTGAATTTATGTTTTCATTGCATAGTTAACTTCAATACCTTTCCAACGCAAAACAAATGGATTCATTTCAAGTTCAGGAGAAAAAGTTATGGTCTTCGGAAGATGGGTTACGCATATGCTCTTATGCTCATGGGTATGCACTTGACATGCTCTCAAAACATATAAAAAAAAACGTCTCTTAATCTACAAAATGGAAAAAAATTTCCAACCAAGATTCAATTTTGACAACAACCCATCACATTAATATATAAATAAAAGACTCAATGCTATCAAACATTAACATACATGCTCAAGAATTTAATATTTTCAAGAAATTGACAAAACTAGCATGTAGAATGATGAAAAAGTAAGCTCTAAAAATGAAAACATGATGAAATCTTGAAATTTTCTCACCAAGATTAAATTTTGACAGCAACCCACCACATTAATATGTAAATAGAAGACTCATCACTATCAAAGACTAACCTACATGCTCAACAATTGAAAATTTTCAAGAAATTGACAAAACTAGCATGTAAAATATTGAAAAAGTAAGCTCTAAACATGAAAACATGATGAAATCTTGAATTTTTCTCACCAAGATTAAATTTTAACAGCAACCCACCACATTAATATGTAAATAGAAGACTCAGCACTATCAAACACTAACCTACATGCTCAAGAATTAAAAATTTTCAAGAAATTGACAAAACTAGCATGTAAAATGTTGAAAAAGTAAGCTCTAAAAATGAAAACATGGAGAAATCTTGAAATTTTCCCATCAATTCTAATTTTGACAGCACTTCACCTCCTTCATACCTACAAGGAAGACTCAACACATGCAAACTCAACAAAACAAGTTAAGAAAAACAAGTTAGATCAACATGTGTAAAAGAGGGTTAGTAACCAAAAATAAAACTTAACTACAAAAACTTGAAATTAAGTGCAAAGGAAAATGGAGTAAGTCCCACCGAGCGTGCCAAATGTGTGCATGTATATTTTTCTTAATTCTAAATCAAATGAAGCAAGAACTACCACCTAAAATAGTTCTACAATTTAGTTCAAATAAAGCATAAACACCATCATGATAAGAATTAAACAAGGGTTAGATGCTAGCATTCATAAATACAAACTTTGAAACTAACAATGTTAAATATCTAAACTCCTTTATTCTCTAACAACAAATAAAAGAATGAACTTAAGTAAGCTCCATGACTATCAAAATAGTTGTCCTTAATGTTTCAAGAACCTAGGAACGGGGGCTAATCAAAGTTGGGCTACAAGACCCTTTTGACACCTCCCATATGACCAAAGCACTTTAAGAAATAGGCTTAACTCTTCAAGATGATGAACTCTCAAAAGGGCAAGGTGCAAGCTCTTAGTCTCTTTGCTATATGCTTTGCATTTTCTCTCTAAGGAGTTTAGGTGTAAGTAAAAAGGTAGGTGGAGTGCTCTTTATATAGCCCAAAGGATAAAGGATTCAACACATTCTCATGAATGTGGAATAAAGGTAAAACATGATTAGGAATGGATAAGGTTGCTTTATTAAAGGTAACCTTACTTTAGAAGAGTTTAATACATGTTTAGCAAGTCATGGGAGTTGGGGGTGTTTTAATTAATCAAAGGTGATTAACTAATAGGTAGATGTAAGCTTATAGAAGATAATTAGAGGAATATTAGTACGATTTAGGCTATTAAAACGGGATTAAATCAATTAAATATTGATTTATTGGTTAAATGAAAGGGAAAGCTAATTAATTAATAATAATTAATTAGTCTAGGTAGAAGGGGTGATTTATTAACCGAAGGTCGTTAATTAGGGTATTTGTTGGATAGGAAACTTAATTAATTAGCTTAGTGTAATTAATTAATGATGATATGAGGGAAAATGAGTACTTTTGACGATATGTCATTGATTTGCGAGAAAGGGGATAATTAGCGCAATTTAAGTATCTAAATTGCTTGGGCGTAATTATAGGTGTCTTCTTTTTCCTGAGTTCTAAAGAGATTTGATTGCTCCGAGTCTCTAGAAGAAATGAGATCCTGAATCAAGTGACCAACCTAGGAAATGGATTTTGGAAATGTATTTAACCTAACTGGCAATGGTTAGGTGACCGGCATTAGTTGATATATAACCAACGTCAGTCAAGGTGGGAATATCTAGGTTGGCCAAAAATAGCTAGATTTTTGCTATTTTTTGTGTGATCTTCAACCTTATGTCAAGTCTTGATTGATAGATCATAGCAAGATAAGTAGGGTTCCCTTTAGGTTTGTCAATAAAAGTTAAGTATAAGTTTAGACTAAGTCCTAGTTAGTTAGGATAGGTTTAGACTCGGTCTTAGTTCATTACTGAGGTTTGAATAGACCATTGAGTGAGGTGACTAGGTGAGGTGGCTAGGTGCGGTGGTTGAGGTAGGATATTTAATTAATTTAATTAAGATATTTAATTTAATTAACATGTGTACTGTGGGATATGAATATGTGGGATATAGTTAATTTAATTAACTAGGTTTAAAGGAGAGTATGACCCAATTTCGGTTTCTATAGTGGTAAGGCAACCTACATTAGATCTAAAGGCACCCAAATCATAGTGTAAGGGGAACTCCCCTATTGTGTGAGTAGTTCGTAAACATGTTGGAAATCTAGAGTCACCTTCTCAGCTTGCAATTGAATATGAAGTTAAATAACACAAATAACATTAATTCTATCTTTACATTCAAAGTGTTTGGAAACAATATCATTATTAAAGATAATTTCATTTCTAGCTTTCCTTAATTGAAAAATAATGATACCTCTAAAAAATTGCCCCAAGAAAGCAATGTAAGTAGGCCATTGAAAAAACTCTCCAAATAGAGCCATCCTCAAGCTAATAGGATTGGGGTGATAGGGCTTGAACAATGAATGTATTCAGTACCAAGAAACTGGAGCATGGGGGTAAAACAAAAATATTTTTTTGAACGTCTTAAGGCTACTGCAAAAAGGACATTTGGGGTTGACAACACCAAGGTATTCAAGCCTTCCACTAAGTAGGAGGCCTTGATAGAAAAGGCACCATAGGAAATGGGCAATTTTGGGTTCAAGATAAGAATGTTAAATAGGATTGAGGCTGGAAAACCAAGTTTGAGGGGAGGAATTCAGGTTCCATGTAGAATTAATCTTGCAAATGGCAACAAAAAGGGGCTTATAAGCTAGTATAGCAATTTCGACGAGTAATGTTTAAAAGTGGTGTCCAAGTTCCATTTACCACGTTTCCACCAAGTAATTGGTGGATATAGACCTAATTTTTTCAACATCACATTAGGGAACAACTCTTGCATTTTGAGAATATAAGGAAAGTCTAAATTATTCAAATCAAATTTGATTTTGAGATCTGGCCAGAGAATCCAATCTCTAGAATGCACAAGGCTTCGAATGATGGAAATGCCTTTCTTGTAAAGACAAAAATATTTCATGATAGGATTTTTCACAAAGGGAATATAACTTCCAATCATAATGGGAAACCTCTAGATGTTATGGTCATTGAAGGAGATCCCAATCATATCCATCTCTGACCTAATGCAAGTTGATAGTATTATAAGCACGCCACATGTAATTAGCAACAAAGGTGCCTTCAATCTAGACCGGAGTTGAGATGGTCAAGATGGAGTGGAGACGTATTTTCCTCCAAGTCTTCTTACCATAAGGAGTGTCTACCAAGATATAATGTCCTAAAATAATTTTCCATACTTCCTTCCCTTCAATAACTTTAGCAATCCCTTTAGCACACAAAGCAATATACCATCTAAAAACATCAATGATTCCCATGTCATCTTTCTCCCATGGGGTGCAACACACCTCCCATACCATTCAGAATAAAGAAATTGATTATGACCTGAGATTCATTTATAATGGAACTGAGGGCTTCCTATAATAACTTATTTTCTTGTTTTGGATAATTGGTGGTGCAAATTAACTTATAGTAATTAATATGTTGTTCATTAATCCATAGTCATTTAATCATCAAACCAAGGGATGTAAAATTTTAATAGTGTTAGTGTTATATGCACAATTACAAGGATTGCAGAAGGTATGAAAATAAATTTCTGTCATAACAATGCTTGAAAATAAACTAAACTCGGACTAAAAGTAAATAGCTTTTAATACCAATGACTAAAAATAGAGCTTGTAATTCATAATGCAGATAAAGGAATAATTTACTTTCTAATCTACTCATGCAATAAAACAAAGAAAAAAAATATGAAGGGGTTTAACAGACCACAAGTGAGCCCTGCCTTGGGTGCTAATCCCTCCTAAGGATTGTTCCTAGAAGTTACTCGAACAGAATTCATAATTTTATTAATTTGGAATGAACATTACATTTGCATACATGAAGCAACTTATATATTTGTGTATTCTCTAATTTTCTATTCTCTAATTCCTCTATAGATCTGCTACATCACTATTACCTTTTCTAGCCTTCTATCTCTTCTCTTTTATATTCCTCAATTACAGTGACACGTGAGAAGAAGATGTTGACTGGGAATTCAAATAGTTTTAAGTGCAAGATATTAAACAAAACAAGTAAAATATATTCAAATAGATCATCTAAAGATTCTAAATGCATGCAACATAATTAATCAATGGAAGTGTTTATATGTCAAACACATAACTTAAGTGACCATTAATTTCCTTAGATCACATGTTTGATCAATCAATGAGATCCCCATTTAGTTGTAACAATTCACCAGGTCTAGAGTTTTAGATATCTCCAAGTTCTCATGTCTCCAGTTTGTAACTACCTCTTCCATGACATGTAAAAACATGTGCATCATTGGACCTACGCATCCAAGATTTCTTCACAATCAGTGCTCCGTTTTTGTAGATGATATTCTTTGGCTACAATCGAGTTTTTGCAGTCAAGTCCTTTGGCTGTAGATGACTTGCTGCAGACATTTTTAGCTATAGGTGGATCTTTTTGGCAGTTGACAAGTTGATGCATGACAATTCCTTTGCTGCATATGAGTTGTTGCATGTAACAAGTTCACTTGTAAATAAGAGTAACATCACACATATCATCATTCAAACAACTTATTGCAATCATAGAGAATAAATACATACTCAAAATACCACAAAATAAAGTTAACTCAGTCCATAACTATATAAATTAGTATTAATGTCAATAAGTTCATGTTATAGTGGTTATGTTCAACAATAAGACATAGAGAATATAGGGGCATAACCTCAATGGATTAACGAAATTACAAAGGATGA
Source organism: Taxus chinensis (assembly GCA_019776745.2). NCBI lineage: Eukaryota > Viridiplantae > Streptophyta > Pinopsida > Cupressales > Taxaceae > Taxus > Taxus chinensis. The sequence goes on along the minus strand of CM034146.1, from coordinate 1,035,279,968 downwards.
GTTAGTTTATAAAAGGAATTTAATCAACTCATCACACCCCCAGGCTTAATCTTATTGAATTTCCTCATTTATAGTTTCTTTGGTCTCCACCTGTATGGTGCTGGATACTCGTCTAAAGTCCTTTGGTCTATCCATCCTTGCTGGTTGGGTTGAAGAAGTAACCTCCATTCATCTTGAGTGTGTTCATGAACTCTATCCTATGTATTATTTCATTCAATGGTGGATCACTCAGTCCAACGTGGTATCAGAAAGTGGAAGATTGGTGGGATAATAAGCCAATTGGGAACCAAGTATTGTATGCACATGTTAGTGGGAATGTGAATGTATGCATTCACTCTCATTATAGTTGGTATTATGTTAGGATATGAATGTATTTCCTTCTATTTCATCATTCAGGATTCATTTCATGCTCCAATGCACATTTCACAGGCTTGAAATATCTGAATTCCATTGTTCTTTAATCATATCTCTAACCTCCTCATGAGATGTTTTCCTCATCTGTCCACACCCTTTTTCTAATCTTCCTTATTATCCCATATACTTGGCATATTATTGCTCCACAATTTCCTTGGTGATATTGAAGCTTCCATCCCTAACCATGAGTGGTTGGACCTTTCTCCAAGATGCCTGTAGTCATCCATTTATTTCACCACTATCCAACTCATTCTAGAAAATAGGAACAAATTGTTTTAACATGGGACATATCCAATGTATAGGACTGGAATCTAGTCTCTATCGTATTCAAGAGCCTTATTCTATACATGTAGAGTTCACATGAGTAGAAGTTGAATTTCATGAGGGACTATTCAGATACAGTCTTGAAGAAGCTTCTTGCTCACCTATTGATGTAAAATCAGCATTTCATATTTGATACAAGTAAGCTTGAGTATGCTAACATCTTTTCCTTTCGAGCTAAATGGCATAGACATTGGAAGGAGGCATGTATCTGAATATTTCATGGGCCACCTTAAGTGTCTCTTCCTAATTTTTCTTTAACCTTGCAATTTATTTATCTTTTTCCTCAAGCTCTTTCTTTCTGTTGAGAAAAGGAGTTCTTCTTTTTATCTTTCATACTTTTCTTTTAACCTATTTACATAGGTTTAAAATTGATTTACCTAGTAATCTATCAATAGTTTTTTTGGGTTTTCATTTCTCTACATACTAGTATGATAGGCTCTATAATTATTTATTTAATGACAAATTTGTGGTTGCAATGGGGAAACATATTACTTGTTGCATGCTCAGCATGCAGTAAAAATTGTGGTGCAACTTGTCTCAACTACATCATCCCCAACTATAGGGGTATGTTCTATGGTACATGCTCAATTGTGGTAGACATCTAATCCCTTCCTCAATTCAATGGACCAAGTTCTTAATGAAATTCTCAACATACTGGGGCATGTGCTCAAGTTTAACTGGTTCACCCATATCTTTTCCTCATTCTTCCTTCCTCATTACCCTTCTGATACATGAATTGTTTTGGTCAACAATTCTTTCCAATCTCTTCTCCCATTTTTTCCTCAAAATCCTTTTATTTCACAAACTACTTCATCAGTATGAAATTATTGTCTGCATGTTCCTCCATGCATTCCTCAGGGTACTCCTATGTACAATTTCTCCTTCAACCTTTTCTTGCTCTCTCTCTCTACATGAACCTCCTTCATACTCACTATGCCTCCACATTTTGGGCTTGGGATCTCATTGTCCTTCCATTTGATCTTTTCAAGGAATTTTTACTTCACAATATGCTAGCATTAGTACCTCCCATGCACTGTTTCCAATGGTGTGGGCTTAATGCTTCTCCTCTATAGCTTATACATCACTATCAAGTGATATGGTCTAGGACTTTGCTTGGCTTGGAGGTATTCTGGTATTTTGGTCTTTAACCTATGAGAGAATATTTGGTAGTGTAGGATTGGAACTTAGAACATTTTCTCTTTCCCTTTAGAGGAGGTAGATGATTCGGGTGTAGAGATTTCTAGGAGGGTCTCAATAATAAATATTCTTTCAAGTGAGACATGGTTCATGATTTTCTTTAGAAGGTGGAAAATTCTTCAGAAACAGGGGGTTATCTGAGGCTTTGGTTCAAGTTGGGAGGTTGATAGTAGGCATCCTAACTATGATATTCTGTAGTAGATTAGCTTCCAATACTCTCATCTTCTTTCTCCTCTTATTTCTCAACGAATTCACCAATATCTCTTGAGCTCTTGAAAAATCATCCCCATCCTTATCTCAGGGTGATTCCCTCTTTAAGTGTGTGATTTAATTATCATGAGTTATGATGGCAATTGTTGCGAGAGTGAAAACCTTCCCCTATTGTGCCTCCTCTACACATCTTCTTCAATGCTTTCATGTAAGAACGTTGGGCACGTTCACTTGTCTATTATTCTTTAAATGATCGAGTAATTTAAAGTGAATTGTGTTTCAGCCGAGAGTATCTTCCCTCACAAGTGAAGTACTTAATAACATAATTTTCAACTTCAGAAAAAAAAAGGTTTTGAGAGAAGTTATGTATGTACCTTGTCCTATCATTGACGAATACATCATCTTCATTAGTAAATTCCCTGTCTGGATGCCTCTGAGATTTTCTTTCTCAGGGAATGGATTCACCATGTTCAGGAATTCATGTTACCTTTGCCAAGACTATCATCACTCATTTTTACTCGACAAACCTTTTACTCTTTGCTTCACAATTTCTTGAATGTAGTGGAAAACTCTATAAAACCATCGATTCATTTAAAGCCATAGAATTAATTTATATAATCCATCCACCCATTGTCTCAAAAGTACTGTGAGAATTTGAGGGTTTCCTAACAAGCTGAGAGTGTTATATGGGTCTCATGGTGATATCAAGTCTCCTCCCATTGTCGAACCTATGCAGCTTGGTCAACTGGCATCAATACATGTAGTCACATAATTTTTGCTTGAAGAATAGTGATACTCAGTTGAGTCTATGTGGGATGGTTTTGAGTATATTTCAAATTTTGAGGCCGATAAGGATATGCAACATGTTTGATAAGAGAGATCATTGATTGTTGTGACTGCATGAAGCGTGCGAATTGAAGTGAAATGATAACATGGGCTTACATGTGGAGGGACACATCATGATATGGAAGGTGAAGAGGTATTTATAAATACATATGAATACATCGATGAATTGGCATAAATACTGAATTAATAAGTAGTTATTATAATAATACTTTAATAAAGTGGTAATTAAGTACACTTATCTCAATGCATGGTTTAGAATGAATGATTGTGCAGTGCTTTGTTGATTTGTGATCCCTTGCTACATGTGTACAACCTTACTATTATGTTGCAGACATTTCTTACAATGTTGCATGCATGTGTTAAGATTTATATTGGCTGCTACTTACTACAACTCAGTTAACTCTTGGAGAGGTAACACTGGTGATCCGTTTGGGTGTACCACCTATCTTTTTCATAATCTTTCAACACATGCAAATATCTTTGATCTTCTTCATGCAATCATGATTTCATGGTACAAACATGAAAACATGAAACAGGGGTCTATTGCATGTTGTTGTCAAGTGGAACTTTAGTCATTGCATACTCTCCTTTGTGATGGATATCATGCACTCTTGTAACCATCTAACATCAAAACCTTACAAAACAGAAATCTCTAAGAAAATAAAATATGTTAGCATGAGTGTTGTTGATCACCAATAGGGGGTGAATCACAACACTTTTATTTGTCCTAAGGAGTATCCAACAAGATGAATATACTAAGGCCACTCAAATATCTCACTCCTCTAAAATTTCAAAAGGTGAATTGACACAGTGAGCATCAAATCCTTGGTAGTTTGGACTCTGATGTCACAATAAATATTGAATAAGCCTATTCTTAGGCACTAAGCATATACAAAGAATTGTTGCATGAATTTTCCTCTCCCCAGCTAGTATCATTTTTCAAATTCAACATGTGTGTGTACATTTTTTTAGTAATAGGTTGAAAAACTCTCACTAGTATGGGTAATGGTGGTCAAGTTTAAATAGGTACGAGTGGTTGAAATAGGTTTGTATGAGTCTAGCATAGAGCCTAGCCACCTTTTCCTAAGGTTTCCCATGAAGGTCCTTATACTTTGAGTCAATAGAAGAGTGCCCAATGACCTTGTTGACACTGTATTGTCTTAGATGTAATTGATCATTCCATTAGAGGCATTTCTTTTAGCACTTCCTTTGTGTTGTGTACTGCTGGTCAATCTCAGAATCTAGTCTGAGCTTCATTAAGGAGCTAGAATAGGGAACCAATACACAACAGAGGAAGGATTCAGAGTAGGATCTATGTTGGAAACAAGTCTGAAGCTCAACTTCTGAATAATGTTCATCATATGAAGTTCTGAAAATAAAAAAAAAATCTTCTAGGTTTCAGTAGAAAATTGGTACCACATGCCCTTCAATGGACTGTGCATGAAGAAACCTCTGTCAACATTTAGGGCTTAGTGGGTATCAAACAACCCATGACAAGTACTCATGTGTATGTCCTAAAATACCACTTGACTGTTAATATGACCCTGATTCTACATGTGCCAAGGGATTCCATGTTCATAATCCTTATTGTAGGACTTGAAAAGTTCTGTAAATCTTTCCTCATGGTCCTTTTACTAGAAAATATGTTAGTCTTGGGCTCATTGTAGGGATTTGCATATATTCTGATATGAATTGATGAATGTAGATCCTTCTACATATCCTCACACATTGATACTCTATCCCATGTCGATATTAAACTCATAGTCCATAGTCTTTCTTTCAAGCACTAGACCTGGAAAATCTTGTCTTCATGAAAAATTTCAAGTATATCGTCTGACAGAATACTTCTTGAACAATGTTGGTAGAATTCACAATGCATAGAAATGTCAAGAAAAAGACAGAGTTTGTCATTTATGTTGATATTCATGACCCTAGTTTTGGTATGGAGGTCCCAATGAGGTCTAAATAATTAGTAGAAATGACCTTATGGGTAATTCCAATATTAATAACAGTGCCTTCATTGATTAGTAAAAGATTGACTGTAATACATTGTCAAGACATATATAAAGTCACTATTGGAAGACCTCACATGAGAGGCTGAGCTTGGGATATACAATAGGTGATAGAACCAATTCATAAGAGTTGAAGGACATCATTAATAACATGAAGGGGACCTAAAATCATGAGGATTGTGTCTTGGAGGGTACTGACAGTGAGTTTGATACCTGATTTGGAGCTAAGTAAGGCTACAAAAAAATTCTTGGGACAGAGTCTTCACATTGAGAGGGAGATAAATAATTGAAGGATGATAAAGGATGATCCTATGAGGTTAGTGATGGAAAAAACATGATATACCGGGTAATATTATATCAATGATCAATATTCAACATATATACAATTCTAAACCGTGGTATAGTACCAAGTTTTAGTCAAGAAAACTATGACTGTCAAAGTAAGAACAAAGAAAGAGAAGGTTATAGAGAAATATGAAGGAATGATAGAAGAACATTTCTCTCATTACCAAGCCTTGATGAATCTATCACCTATAAGAAGGAAATAATGTAATAATTCCTTAATATTCGGTTAAGTACATTCACCCATGATAGGGAAGAGCTCCAAGATCAAGACAAGTGTATGATATTGGTTGGAAGATCATTCTTATGTCTTGACAGTTTTGAATAATGATAGAGGTATGTGTCTTAAGGTTAAACATTCCATGTCTAATATATCCTTGTCTAATAAAGACATCTTTTCCATAACATGGTTCTAAGTCTTCATGTAAGAATATATACATTGCTTGGGTAAAGGTCATCTAGGAGGACCAAACTTGCAAATAGGTAAAAAGGATTCCTTGTGATGAAAGGAAGGAATTCAGTCCATAAGGGTTTATTTTTTTAATGCCCTACACAAGATAAGGAAAGAACAATTTTCAAATCATCTATATTGTTTAGAGAAGAATATAGCATTTTTGAATGCAAGTATGGATTTAAGGAGCAGAGAGCCAAAGTTTATACAAATGATTAGTTTTCTTGGAGCTTGGAAGAAGCTTAGGGGGTGTGAATATTCAAAGGACATATCATAATAGTAAAGGAGTGATAAGATTAGGATTAAACAAGCTCAGTATATAACTTCTCTAAAGTTGGATAGGAAGAAAGGTGATCTTATATCACATCAAGGAAATGTTGCATGGGAAAGACAAAGTGAATCATAGAGAATAAACTCCATATATGTATATCAGGGATCTCTCTTATTAGTTAGCTTTATAGTGATATTCCTTTAAGCAATGTACTACTGAAAAGGGAATGAAGATTGGTTATTTACATAATCTTTTATATCACCTTGAGTTAAGGCATAAGGTATGCATGAAAAACCAAAGAGATAGTTAAAATCCAGAGTCTTCTTTAAGAAATAAGGATCCAACATAGGTTTAAGGGTAGTGAGTTCAAATCAAAGAGAAGCATAGCATGATTTTTGTATAAAGGAGACAGTGAGCTAAGATGGTTGCACCATGAACCAGCAGGATCAACTTTTGACTTTAACTTTGTTGTCCTTTTTCCATTATTATTTTTCCTCCTCTGAACTGTTGCATGAAGGTACTCCTATCAGTTGGCTTCTTATACAACCTCAACCTATTTCCATTCACCAATAGCTTTAACCTCATAGGATCTATGGTTCATGAGTTTCACAACTCCATTAGGTAATATTTTCTCTATCTCATATGGACCTAGCTACCTTGTCCTGATTTTTCCCATGTAGGTCCTTATACTTTGAATCAAACAAGAGTGCCCAATCACCTTCTTATAATTATCTTGTCTTGATGAACCTATCATGCCATTTCACTCTCTATTTTTTCACTACCTCTATATTATGCATAGTTTATCTTCTCATTCTATATAACTCATTAAGTTAGAGAATCCTCTACCTTTGAGCTTTAGATAAATCTATGCCTAGGTCAAGTATAATCCTTAGTGTCTTGTGTTGAAATTCAATAGGGAGAACGACAGTCTTACCATACAAAATCTTGAATGGTGTGAAGCCATTTGTTGTCTTCCACATTGTGTTGAATGCCCATACTACCTCTAGAATTTTTTCTTCCCAATATTTTGTGTAAAGTGCAATGATATTTTTCAACATAGTTTCTATCTCCCTATTTATCACCTCTACTTTGTCATTAGATTGGGGATGGTATGGTGTAGAATTCCTATGTCTGATTTTCAATTCTTTAGCTAGATCATAAATTACATCAGCAGTAAAGTGTGTACTTTGATCAGTGGAAATCTCCCTTGGAAATCTATATCTGGTGAAGATATGATCATAGAGGAACTTAGCTACTTTCTCACTTTTCTAACTTAGAAATTCCTTCACTTATGTCCATTTAGATAGATAATATGTGCATACCAAGATGTACTCCTTCTACTAAGATTTAGGATATATGGGGCCAATGAAGTCCAAACCCCATTTGTTAAATGGCTACATGACCAACTGAGCCTACAATGGAATCTCATCTGATCCGGTAGGCTTACCGATTCTTTGACATAAATCACACCTTATAGTGTTAAGTGTTTCATCCTTATGCAATTTTGGCCAATAATAACAAATTTATTAACACTTTCTATGTTGTTGTTTTTACAACAAAATGTCCCCCACAAGGTTCACTATAGCATGCTATGACAACATCATATATTTCCTCATCATCTACACATATTCTCATGACATGACCTTTTCCTGTATGAAATAGAAATAAAACTATCTAAGAAAAATGCACACTCTTTTAAACTATGTATTTATTTTCAGAATATATGTAGTGTGGAGGTGTTTTACCTGAAACCAGATAGATGGCTATGTCTGTATACCAAGGTGGTTTTTTTGGAGATAGCAAATAAAATTATCATCAGGAAAAGATTCCTCAACTACATGTTCTTCATAATTAGTCTCCATTCTTAAAATAAAAATTTTTAGCACATTGTCCTTGCCAGGATTATACAATATTGTGACATCAAAATCTTGTAGAAAGAGCAACCATCTGATAATATTGTTGCTTAATACTAGTTATTTTATCAAATATTTCATTACAGCATGGTCAGTGTGAATGAACACTGGATAACCTATGATGTAGTGTCTAAATTTATTAATAGCACACAAAACTGCTAAGAACTCCTTCTCTATTCCTTGTGTAGTTGAGTTCATCATGCTACAATTTCTTTCTAACATAATAAATTGCATAATTCTAAACTCCATCCTTTTTTCCTAAGATGGCTCCAATGGCATGGCCTGGTGAATTAGTATGGATATGGAATGATAGATTCCAATCAGGTCCTCTTAATACAAGGGCAGTAATTAATATTTGCTTCATAGTTTAGAATGCAGTCTCACATTTTTTAGTCCACTCAAAAGTAGCATCCTTTCCCAATAATACAAATAATGGTGGTGGTAATCTTGCTGAAATATTGTATGAATCTTCTATAATAACTAGCATGTCCTAGGAATGATCCTAACATCATTTTGTCTTCCTTGGTGTTGGCATATTGTACAATAATAAATATCTTCACTAGATCAACTTGAATTCCTGTCAGAAGAAAGATAGTGTCCCAAAAATAGACCTTCAGACATCATCATGTAACATTTTTCATTGCTTTAGGATAACAGATTGTGCTCCTTGAATATCTTCAATATTTTTGTCCATATTTTTCATTGTATTCTTCAAAAGTGTTGTCTTTGTATTTTAAAATCATCCATTTATACCTCCATGTAGTCATTTTTTAGATCTGAAAATATGCTCAAGACTGCCCTTTGGAATGTAGCAGGTGTATTACACAAGCCAAATGGAAGAAAAAAATATGCAAATGTTCCACATGGGCATGTGAAGGTAGTTTTTTCTTGATCCTCTGGTGCAATCTAAATTTGATTATAGCCATTATATCCATCAAGGAAAGAAAAATACTTTTTACTAGCCAAAGTGTCAAGTACTGTGATCAATGAAAGGCAAGTGGAAAATGATCCTTCTTTGTTGCTGCATTCAACTCTCTATAGTATATGTAGATCCTCCATTTTCCATTCTTCTTTAGCACTAATGACAAGGGGTGACACCCATTAACTGTTTGAAATTGGATATATAAATCCAAGATCTAGTAATTTCTTCAATTCTCCTTTTACAATTTCCCTCACTATTGGGTTCATTCTTTTTTATGTCTTCCTTGAATGGGTTTACAAATTGTCTTTGATATAAATCTTATGTAGTGCACATACTCTAGGATGAATACAATGCATATCACCATACTCCCATGCAAAATACTGCCATACGTTTTTGCAGAAGAGCAATCAGTGATTTCTCTTGATGCATGCTTAGAATTTTATTTACATTAAGTGGCCTTCGTGGAGTTCTTTCCACTTTACTTAGAGATATCAATCATTGAATATACATTGTTGCTCATAGAGTTCAGTATGCAATCATGGAGAAGAAGTTGATGAAGAATACAATCCTTACCTGGAACGTCCATGGTGTTTTTTTGCAGTAGAACTTGGTAAAAGGGGAAAGTTAAACATCTTAATTTTTCACCTAACTTTTCATTTCTTCCATAACTATTCTGAAATACATTACAAAGAACATCTTATTCTTGTCCTTCAATTTTAAAAGACTTCTCCAGCATCATAATCTATTATACAGATTTATGATATGCTTCTAGTTCTTCAACCCAAATTGTTTGATCTTCATCATTCAATGGTTGGGTAGGAGGATAGAGCATCAACTTCTTGGTACTACTTCCATTTGAAATAATCATGATGCTAGATCTGCAATCTATAAATGCATCTGCAGTGGCCAACCATGGCCTTCCTAGAATGATAGAATATCCTCCTAAAATTTATTTTGGTTGAAGGACAGTAAAGTCAACAGGGTATTCCTAAGAGTCTACCACCACAACTATGTCCTCAAGGAATCCTTCTAGTCTCATTGTTGTGTTGAGTTGTGGAGCTCAATTACTTCGGATTAACATGTAATATGAAATTTGCTGGAAAATACAATAACCGAAATTGGTTATGAAGGGACTAGCATCAGTTACCTATGACCAACATCGGTCATGCAAGGATGAACAGACATTGGTTAGGTCTAGCCAGCGTTGGTTACCTGTGTGTGGGTTTTTTAATCAACTCACGGGAATTAGATCTATTTTTAGTATTAAATCAAATCTATTGATTGTAATTTCATGTCTGAGTTCCATAAGTTTGTATATGCCTATATAAGCATGAAAGCTAGGGTTTAGAAAAAAAAAATTAAGAAGAACTTGATGATTATTGTGAGAATAATTATGAGTGAGTGAATTCTTTGAGAAGAAGAAAAATATTGAGAGTAAGACAGTACTGTACATATGAGAGGTGTGGAAGATTGTAAATCTTCATTGTATATCTTGTGAAAGCTTTGGATAATTGATTGGCTTGTTTCTTGGTGGATGTATCCCAGACTAGGTCAACCATGTTAAATCTAATGTTGATTTATATCTCTTGTTTTGTATATTTCTTCTGGTAGAATATCTGCTTTTATTTGCATGTATGCTTAGATCTAATATATTATCTATACAACTGGTGTGCTAACCCCAACAAGTGGTATCAGAGCTTTGTTTGAGGGTTTTGTGTGTTGACAGACTCACTCCTAGAGGGTATTATGATTGAGTGGGAGCTACAATAATGGAAGAAGAAAACAAATACAAGGTAGAGAATTTTGACGGCCAAAATTATCAACTATGGAAGATGAAAATTAAGGATTATATGTATCAAGGAGATTTGTATTTACTGTTAGATGAGAATTCTATACCCACAAAGATGATTAATGAATAATGGAAGATTCTTGATAGAATGGCTTTGAGATCTATAAGATTGAGTCGGGAAGCATCCATGGCTTCCAATATTACTAGAAGCGACTTCTACGATATGGGTTAATGAAATACTCTTGTTAATTTATATGAAAAACCTAGTACTTCAAATAAAGTTTATTTTATGAAGAAACTATTTAGTTCTAAGATGTATGAAGGCGGATTTGCATCTAGACATTTGAATGATTTTAGCTATCTATTGTAAATCAGTTAAAATCGGTTGATATACCATTTGATGATGAAGTGAAAGCACTTTTATTCTTATGTTATTTTTTCTGATAGTTGAGATAACTTGGTCATGACTATTAGTAATACAACATCTGCTAATAATGTTTTGAAGTTTGATGATGTGGTTAGTATAATCTTGAATGAAGAAATTCACAGGAAGAGTACAGAGGAATCATCATCTGGGAATGCTTTGAATGTAGAAAGTAGGGGCAGAAAGAATGAGATATATAAGAATAAGAGTAATGGGAAATCAAAGTCAAGTGATAGTAGATCTAAATTCAAAGGTAAGGGAATTACTTGTTAGAAATGTGGAAAGAAAGGACATGCAAAGAAAGATTGTTGGTCAAAGGATAAAGAGAACCAACAACCTAGACAAAGGTAAAGAAACAAATTTTGATTGCATCAGAGGTAATGCAAGATGCTCTTATTCTTTCTTTAGATAATAGAATTGAATCATGTGTTTTAGATTCAGGAGCTTCTTTCTATGCAACCCCTAACAAGGGTTATTTTAGAAATTATGTCCAGAGCAATTTTGGGCATGTTTATTTGGGTGATGATGATCTTTGCAGTATTACTGGTAAATGGGAAGTTCATCTAAAATTACAAAATGGAAATAAATGGGTATTGAAAGATGTGAGGCATGTGCCAAGCATCAGGAGGAATCTTATTTCTGCATGGCAACTAGGTGAAACTGATTGCACAGTTACTTTTATAGGAGACTTTTGGAAAGTCACCAAGGGTGCTTTTGTTGTGGCAAGAGGTAAGAAGGTAGGAACGTTATATTTATCTACCTGTGTTATTGATTATATTTTCTGCATTATCTACTTCATATTCATATGCATGCACGTGTCATAATCTGGCTCAGCCATATGAGTAAAAAAGGAATGCATATCTTAAAGGCTAAGGGTAAGTTATTAGATTTGAAAGATTTAGATCTTGATTTCTGTGAGCATTGTATTTTTGAAAAGTAAAAGAGAGTGAGATTTCTCAAAGTTAGTGCAACTAATGAAGGAGCAGAAATTAGTAGCTTCTACACTCAGATGTGTGGGAACCAGCTCAAGTAGCTTCTCGATGGGGGATCCCAGTATTATGTTACTTTTATTGATGATGCTACAAGAAAGGTATGTGTTTATTGTATTAAACGTAAATTTGATGTTTTTGAGACTTTTAAAAGATGGAAAAACCCTTGTTGATAATGAATCAAATTCCTAAGTTAAAGTGCCTTAGATCTGACAATAGTGCTGAATATCATAGATAAGGCTTTTAATGATTATTGTTCAGTGAATGAGATACGTAGAGAAATAATGGTTCCAAGAACACCACATGAGAATGGTGTTGTAGAAAGAATGAACATGACAATTATGGAACATGCTAGAAGTATGAGGATACATTTTAGACTGCCCTTACAATTTTGGGTGGAAGCAGTTAATACATCGGTTTATTTGATTAACCGTGGGCCATCCAAGTTCACTAGATGGAGGAATACCAGAGGAAGACTTGGACTGAAAAAGAGGTAGATCTTTCTTTTCTTGAATTTTTTGGTTTAGAAGATTTTGTGCATGTTGATAAGGAAAATAGGAATAAAGTTGGATGCAAGATCCAAGAGATGCACTTTCATTGGTTATGGATATGGGGATTTCAGATTCCATTTTTGGGATATAGAGAGTTCTAAAATTATTAGGAGTCATGATGTTGAATGGAATGAAAAGAGAATGTACATGGATCAAATTTTGGTACCCAAAAATGAACCGGTTGAGAATTTTGTGAATGAAAATGAACTCTCAGATGTAAAAATATTATCTGACATGGTTACATAGGAACTGGTGTTGGTTTACCCCTGACCGACATCGGTCAATAAGAACCAGTATTGGTTACAGAAAGAGCCAAACAGACATCGGTTAACAGAATCGACGTCAGTTATAGGTGAACGATGGCATCGGTCACGGTCAAATTTGGATATAAATGTCCAAGAGGTCCAGATTGAGCTTCCGGTACCCCAAACTCCTGTGAGAAGGTCACAAAGGGTAAGTAATCCTCCATAAAGATTTACACCTTTTCTATTTTATTTATTATTGATTGATAATGGTGAACCAGAAGAGCTTTGAAGAAGTAATAACAGGATAAAACCCATGCTCTAGTGGGAGCATGACATAGATAAGGAGATGGACTCCAAGGAGATGGACTCCTTGGAGCATGACATGGGATTTGGTTAAATTGTCAGCAGGTAAGAGAACATTGCAGAACAAGTGGATTTACTAGATCAAGGAAGAAGAGGGTGGACAAAAAAGATACAAAGGCAAGGCTTGTAGTAAAATGATTTGCACACAAATAAGGTATTGACTTTGGTGAAATATTTTCTCCCATTGTTATAGATGACTTCTATTCGTATTGTATTGAGTTTAGTTGCAATAGAAGATTTGCATTTAGAGCAACTAGATGTGAAGATGACTTTCCTTCATGGTGATTTGGATGAAGAGATTTATATGCAGGACACTTGCTTGGGTGGGTATGAAGTCAAGGGTAAGGATAAATTAGTGTGCAAGTTGAAAAAGAGTCTATATGGGCTCAAGCAAGCTCCAAGGAAATGGTACATGAGGTTTGATAGTTTTATGTATGAGCGTGGTTACTTGAGATGTGAATCTGACCATTGTGTTTATTTCAAGAAGTTTGAAAATGGGAGCTATATTATTTTGTTACTGTATGTGGATGATATGCTTATTGCAGGATCCAGTATGCAGGACATTGGTGAGCTTAAGGGAAAGCTAGCTCACACATTTTCTATGAAGGATTTAGGAGCTGCAAAAAGAATCATTGACATGTAAATACATAGAGACAAGAAAAAACAAGAAATTGTATGTCTTCTCAGGAGGATTATATCTATATGGTGTTAGAAAGGTTCAAGATGCAGAATGCAAAACCTGTTAATACACCTATGGCTTGGAAACTTCAAATTAAGAAAAAAGCAATGCCCATCATCACATAAGGAGGTCAAATACATGACACGAGTGTCATATACTTCATCAATTGGTAGTCTCATGTATGTTATGGTTTGTACCAGACCAAACATTGCATAGGCAGTGAGAGTTGTGAGCAGATATATGACCAATCCAAGTAAAGAGCGTTGGAAATAAACTCTAATAGATACTTGGGTATTTGAAAGGGACATCTAACATGCAGTTATGCTATGGAGGTTCGGATATTTCATTATATGGCTATGTTGATTCGGATATGGCTGGAGATCTGGATGGTAGGAGAAGCACTATTAGATACATTTTCATAGTAGGTGGGATGAAAGTTAGCTGGATTTCAAGCTTACATAAGGTTGTGGCTTTGTCTACTATAAAGGTAGAGTATGTTGCAGCTATAAAGGATAACAAGGAGATGATATGGATGAGTAGGTTCATGGAAGAGTTGGGAAATGAGTAAGATGATTGTAAATTGTTCAGTGACAGTCATAGTGCAATTTATTTGGCAAAGAAATCAGTGTTTCATTCGAGAACGAAATACATTCAGTTGAGGTATCACTTCATACGGCAGGTATTGGAGGATGGATAGTTGAATCTGGAAAAGATTCATACAAGCGAGAACCCTATCGGATATGCTAACGAAGCCATTAGAAAAGGAGAAGTTGGAGCTACACTCCACTTCTATTGGTCTTTGAGTTTGAGACTTGAAGAGGAAGAAACAAAGCTAAGGAAGGATCCAAGAATGACGTTGTAGATGTATGGTGCAATAATCAATCTCCAAGTGGCAGATTGTTGAGTCGTGGAGCTTAATTACTTTAGATTAGCATGTAAATGTAAAACTTGTTGGAAAACATAGTAACCGATTATCGGTTAGGAGGAACCGACATCGGTCACCTAGGACCGACATCGGTTAGGCAAGGAAGGAAACGACATCGGTTAGGGCTAACTGACATCGGTTACCTATGTGCGGGAATGTTTTAATTATCTCATCGGGAATTAGATCTATTTTTAGCATTAAATTATATCTATTGATTGTAATTACATGGCTAAGTGCCCTAAGTTTATAAATGTCTATCTAAGCATGCAAATCTAGGGTTTAGAAGTAAGAATTAAGAACTTGCAAAAGTTGATGATTATTGTGAGAATAATTGTGAGAGAGAGAATTATTGGAGGAGAAGAAAAAGCTTGAGAGAAATACAAGTACTATACATCTGAGAGGTGTGGAAGATTATAAATCTTCAATTGTATATCTTGTCAAAGCTTTGAATAATAAATTGGCTTTTTTCTTGGTGGACATAAACCCGCACTGGGTGAACCACGTTAAATCTGGGGTTGATTTATATCTCTTGTTTTATATATTTCTTCTGGTAGAATATCTGACTTTTATTTGCATGTATGCTTAGATCTGATATATTGTATGTGCAATCGATGTCTAACCCCAACAGGGTGGGCCATGTTGGGGATATGATCCCACCCATCATGTTCTTTTTTCTATTCTTTTTCTTGTTGGTGGTTATGATAGATGACTAGTACCAAGTCAGCAGGGAATTTCCCCTAAGAAGGCGAGCCCTACCCCCTTATACCCGTTGTCACTCAACGTTGCAAAACCAATAAAAAACATCAGTGATCTATTTGCTCAGTTGTAAGAACGTCGTAGTTGTTGGCCTTAGTCCTTCCAATTTTAGAGCGTCGAGGATTATCTTGGCTCATACCGACTTAATGAAGTGGCACCTAGGAATCAATCCTGGCCATGATTCTTTACTGTTGAGGGATTGATTGTAATGTTTACCATAATGAATTTTGGTAAAGATATACTTCAGCTAACAATTGACATGGGGTATCATGATACCATCCAACTGTGAAAGTAGGGCTTGTATAGTGGATAGTTCCATTCTTTTTCTAGGCGCTACTTTCTTAATGCATACATCCTTAACCAACTTGTTGTAGATGGGTACATCCTTGATGACATTGAGTAAGAAGAATGTTTAACACATATATCCTTTAGTTAGTTGACAGGGAAATCTCTATTCATAGTCTGATGTTGAGTTAAAGTCAAGTGAAATTCTTGTAATCTCTCTAGAAATGGTGAAATAGAATATATGCTCTAAACATTTGCCAAAAAAACATTGAACTTTGTGCAGGGAGCATGTGCCGAATCCCCCAACAGAACCATTTTTCATAGGTGAAGATCAGTCTAGGGAAGAACTGTGGTTGGATCCACAAGCTCTGTAATGGTCCACTTCCAAGCTAGATTGGACGGAAGTGGGCGAAACCATTAAAGATGGATGTTTAATAGACATCTATGGAATAGCTTGGTTAAGCAAGTCAAGTAGGGTTGTAATTTCCCATGTGTTTGATTCTATCTCCTACAGGATCCCTTGATATAACATGCACCATATAAAGTGGGATTTTTTAGGCTCAACTTGAGATTTGCACACATTGTGGATCAAGCAGGTTTCTAGCACAAGTCCCATTTTTGGTATTTAGAAGGTGGGTTATTCCAATGATGCCCTCCTCCCTAAAGATGTCACCCATGATTGACGTGTTTTTTGGACTAAGAAGATTAAGGTAGCCAATATGTGGTTTGTAACAACAAAAAGGAGTCATCAGACGACCAATTCCAATCTGCGGTGCACCAAGGTACACTAAAGTGGAGATCCCAATTTTATGAAGGCAAGTATTAGGGACAAAATTATGTAATTTCTAAGACATAGGGTCTTGTGACATATCTCCTATGTCTTTGAGGCCATGAAATTTAGCTTTAAGTAAATCCCATGGTAGACGAGTCCCAAGGAACCTCTGCATTTCTATCATCGTCAATTACTGGTGAATTCCTCAATTTAAATAGCCTAATGCAATTTTGACCCATAGAGCCATCTGCAAAGGGAGTCATTGTTCTTTCTTCTACATGCAGGGGAGACCACTCATAAGGAGAGAAACCTCTACATTAAAAGCCTTGATCTGACGTTTTCATCCATACCCATATGAGGTTGGGTTTGGGCAATGTCATTAATCTTATCCCTACTGCGTGTTCTAGCCACAAAAGTTGAAAATCTGCTTACTTGGATCTGTCCCCAATTCGGCACAGGTGAAAGTTGATCAAGGCTTTGAAATCCCAACCCTTGTCAATATTGTCAACCATCAGGGGTCCCTTAGTTGCAATAATGTCTTAAAATGATTTTCACAAATAGCTTCAAAGTTATCCATTTGAAATGTTAATGGTAGATTCTCAGAGTTTGATGTCCAAATAATGTCTTGTCCTCTTCACTGGGTCCATTCAACAAGATGTAACATTGAGGGACTTATGTGGCAACCCTTTATGTGCCTTCAGAGTTCTGAATCCCATAACAAGAATCTCTCTGAGATAGTTTTCTAGATTGGCGTAAGCCTGCTTCTGTGCCATTTTGTATATTTCAACACGAAGAGTAATAGACATGAGTGGATTCCAAAAATAGTCCTGGTAATTAGATGATGGAATTTTTCAGCAAGATAGGGGCTTAGTAAATATAGTAAGTAATATTTTTTTTCCTACTCTCTAGACAACATAATACCATAACTCAAAAGGTTGAAGCCTCTGAGTGTAGTAGGAAATGGCTATGCTAATTTGAATGTGGATCACTAGGTTGTAATCCATTTCTCATTGCATAGAACTTCTAGCTCATGGAGGTTTGGGAGAAAGGGATTGTCTATAACATTGGGTCTTTAGTCCATTGGTTAACATAGCCAAATTTAGGTGAAGGCTAATAGAGAATATCCAAGTACTCCATGGCAACATCAATCTCATCATTGTTGGAAATGAGAAAATCAAATGTAGTTGCCATGTCTTCAACATTTTGGTTTAATTCTTCTACCATGTCTAGTTGATCAAGAGAAACTTTAAAAATTTCACTTAGGAAGAGATCTTCTAATAGAAAACCTTGTAAAGAGGAAATAATATCTTCTTTGAAATAAGAGATAGCAATTTGTGCTACTTGCGAATTGGGTAAAAATATACCATGGGAATCTCTTGGAAGGTGCATGCATCAACTATCTCAACGTAATAAATGAAAATTAGTGGGGGGGGGGGGGGGGGGGGTTGGAGGTGAATTTTCTAAAACCTAAATTGTTCTAAGAAATGAAAAACCTCAAAAAAACCTTATAACTTGGCAATATCCTTGGTAACAACGCCAAAAATGGTGGTGCAAATTAACTTGCAGCAATTAATATGTTGTTCACGAATCCAAAATCATTTAATAATCAAACTAAGGGAGGTAAACTTTTAATAGTGTTAGTGTTGTATGCCCAGTTACACAGATTTCAGGAGGTATAAAAATAAATTGTTGTCACAACAATGCTTGAAAATAAACTAAACACAGACTGAAATTAAATATCTTCTAATACCAATGAATAAAAATAGATCTTGTAATTTAGAATGAAGATAAAGGAATAATTTTCTTGTTAATATAATCATGCAGTAAAACAAAGAAACAAAACTATGGGGGGCTTTAACAGACCACAAGTGGGACCTACCTTGGGTGTTAATCCCTCCTAAGGCTTGTGACTAAAAGCTACTAAACATAACTCAGAATTTTATTGAATTGACATGAATATTACAATTGGGAACAAAGAAACTTCTATATATGCGTATTATCTATTCCCTAATTCTCTCTCTCTACATCGATACATTTTTCAGAATTAATCCTTCTCTTTTATATTCCTCAATTACAACGAAACGTGAGAAGAATATCTTGACTAGGATTTCAAACAGACTAAGTAAAAGATATTTTGTAGAATAAGTGGAAGATCTCAAATATATCAACAAGAGTTTAAACACATGCAACATAATTAATTAATAAGTGTTCAAATATCAAACACATAACTTAAGTAACCATTAATTTCCTTAGATCACCTTTTTAATCGATCAATCAATTCTTCATTGAGTTGCAATAAATAATCAGATCTATTTGTTGAGTTGTCTTCCAGTTCTCATGTCTCAGTTGTAATTTCCTTTTCAACGATGTGTATAAACATGTGTTTCATTACCTATGTTCCAATATTTCTTCACAATCATGACTCTTTTGTTGTATATGATCTTCTTTAGCTGCATACGAGTTGCTACAAGTAGGTCCTTTGGCTGCAGATGAGTTGTTGCAGATGGTTCCTTAGTTATAGGTGGATCCCTATGGCTATAGACAGGTTGCTGCAGGTAATTCCTTTTTTGCATACAAGTTTTTGCATATAACAAGTTTCTTACAAACAAGAGTGGCATCACACATATAATCATCTAAACAACTTATTTAAACCATAAGAATAAATGCATACTCAAATAACACAAAATAAAGTTAACTAGTCACAATTATATTAATTTATATTATACCAATAAGTTCAAGTTATAGTGATGATGCTCAATAGTACGATTAGGAAATATAATGTCATAGTCTCAATGGCTTAACAAAAATACAAAGGATGAGTTGTTTATAAAAGGATTTTAATCAACTCATCAAAAACCACTTGTTCTTCCTTGTTCTTATTGACATTTGGTTCAAGCCCAAATGGTATATAAACTTCAATAGAATTTTAGCTGAAATAATTTATTTGAAGGATAGGAAAAAAGTTCACTCTCCTTGAACACCCCAAGAGATTCTTGAGGATTAGGCACCAGGAATTGAGATTTGGGCAGAAACTCCTGAGGTAGAGGAATCTTGTCAGTAACAAGAGTAATTGTAACCCTTGAAAGGAACTTTTTAGAAAGGGGTGAAAATGTTTCCTCTATAGATTCTATGGGGGCATTAATGGTGAGTTTTTTAGGAAGATAATCCTTCCACCAAGCCAATTTAACACAACTCTCACACTTAGAGCACCCATACTCCGCAGTCAAATTTTCCATTTCAAAACATCAACAACAACAAAAATCCAACCCTTTATAGTCCAATCACTATATCCAGGTTCTTCCTCCATTCTATAAATTAATTTTCATTGGGAGGTCTTATGAGATGTCTAAATCAGCTAATATTTGAGAAAAGGTAATATGATAAAGCTGAGAGGTGTCATCATCAGATTTTTAAAACTCCTCCAAAGAATCACCTATGACTTCAAGGAGAGGATAATTCCAAATTTACAAGGGGAGACCTATAAGTTTGACCCATATTGGAAGAGTATCAAATGAGTCCTTCGAAGGATAAAACGATGGATACCAAGGTTTGATCATGAGTCTATGCTCCCCCCAAACATAGTATTGGTTATTTATTGTATCCCAATCTTCATAAGAATAAATAATAACAATAAAATAGGCTTTGGAGGAGAGATAGAGTTTTATCAAACATGTAGATGGGAAAGTTTTGACCATAATTGATTGAAGTGGCATATGAGGCCAAGTTTAGAGTAGTTATCCTCAGAGTCCATAAATTTATGTACTCCTCAAATTTAAGATCAAGAATGCTCTGATATGACTTCAATGGAATCCCTCCATAGTAATCACATCTAATTTTGGATGTTTTGGAAACTACTACAACAAATGATACTCTATTGCAGCCACCACAATTGATGTTACCAACCAATTGACTAGTTCATTCTTTTGATGGGTGCCCAACTGATGACAAACTATTCCCTGCACTAGGAGGTATTTTCTGCAGATAATCCACTTGTGTAGCATCTCCAACATGCACATGGGAAAGTTGACATGGCTTATATTTTTTGTCCCCTACTCTAAGAGAAACATACTACCAAAATTTTCACCTTATTTTCTTCCAACATAGCATTACCTTCAGTCCCAAGAGAACATATGTTTCCCATATCTTCTAGACCCTTCTGTTATTTCCTACCACCTCTGTCATCATCAAGCTTCAATATGATGTGATTAGGGTTCTAGTTTTCTATAGCAATAAGTGATTTAATTTATCAATTTGGATTGGTGACATGGTTAAATAATTGTATGAGGCTTAAATAATCTTTATTTTTACTACAATAGTCTTTATAGGTCTATTGTCTTTTTGTTTATAGATGTGTCCTATAATAAAAAACTACAATAGTATCTATAGGCCTAATAGGGGACTGTTTACCCTTGCATTTACATAGCCGGTTGGGAGAACTTGCCCTGCATTAGCGTGTCATGAAGTGTGCTAGGTCATTAACTCTTGTAGTATATAAAAAAAATAAAATACGGTGATATCTAATAAAAAACACACATGTATTTGATAGCTAGGGGAAAATTTACTTTTGTGATAATGATTATTGACTGATAAAATGCCATGATCTCTAGAAATTCAACTATAGTTTATTATATCTACAATAATAGTCAAGACAAAAGCAATACAAAACATGCGAGTTTATCACCCAACGGTGGTCACTACCTATGTTAAAATGAGCAAATCAAATGTTCATGTTTAGAGATAAATGAGAATGAATGTAAACCAATCCACAAGATCTTAGATCTCCACTACACAACATCTGCATATAATTCCTTCTCTTTTATGATACTCTCCCTCACATCAAAGGATTGTACTTGCATCAAAAATAGATGAAGTGAAGGAATTATCAAAGTCATGAAATATACATCATATTTAGTAAAATAGTAAACACATGATAAAATATAATAATAATTACTACACATAATTGTATAGCATCCAACTTTCTGAATGAAAATTAATTCCATTATAAGCACAGGACATACTAAGAATAATTAACCAAACCAAAATATGTAAAACAAGTTAATCACCAATCAATATCCTCAATTGGACAACAATAAATCAACAATTCCATTATTAACAATAATGTAATATGATAAGAAAAGCATGTGCCTTCAAAATTAGGTATTGGGGAATATAAGATGTGCCACTAACATATGCTCAAACTAATAATAAATATAACTAAAGAGTCTAAGGATTAACAATATGTTAACAAAATCTCATAACATCCCATATAAGATAAATTAGACATTATATGCACCAAAATTTTGCATGGTGCAACATTTCAATAATATTTAATGTTGATTTCAAGTCCTCCAAAACATACAACATTCTCATACCCATTTTAATACTCACCCTCCCCTTTTCTTTCTCTTCATACCTTTCTTAAGCAATCAAGTTTGTGAAAATCCAACTTTCCCCTACCAAACATTGTGTTTGAAATCCAAGGAGACCCTTTTAATGGTATTTGTAACTTATATGCAAACATACATTCATCTTACAATTCCTCTACTCTTGTGCCCACTAACACACCCTATTATTATGTCATCCTAATCAATTTGGTTTCCATAATTCCACCACCATTTGTCCCTCCAAACTACATTACCAGTGATACAATGTATACATACGCTCCACCAACTATATACCAACTATAACTCTTCCTCTGCAATCCCTACCACCATATTAACATATATATTTTAAGTCAATACATCTTGATAGTTATTTTCCTTCTTAATGTCCACATCCTACTCTGGTAATGACTATCATTCCTTCCTACTTTATGCCAAACAATATCTCAAATCCTCCTCTCCTCAACTATTTCGATGCCTTTGCATTGGAGTTCGGTGAAATGGGAATCTATAGATAATACCTTATGGATCCCCTCAATTAGTTCATTCATTGTGTTGTCTTACCTCACCCACTTCTTGAAGTCCTCAAGTATAAGGGGGGAGGAGATCCTAATAGACACGCCAAGGATTATACCATGGAGATTAGAGAGCTAATCCCCTACATGGAGTGGTGGTGAAGATGTTTTCCTAAAACTCTTGAAATGATTACCTTATATTGGTACTATTACTTCCCTAAAGATTCAATCCATTACTTTATACAACTCATCATTGAATTTTTCAAGGAAGTTGACATGAAAAAGTTACTACACACTGGTATATGAGAATTTCTACGAATTAAACAAGAGCATAATATTTTTTTTCTTTTTAATTGTTAGGTGGCAGTATGTACTCTATTCCTATGCCAATACACATATATGGATGAAATGAAGTTACGTTATCTTTTCCTCCATTCCCTTAACTAGGAAACTAGGGAATATATTCAAAAATTCCCCTATAAGTATTACAAAGAAGTCTTAGAAAGCACATTAAGAATTGACCAAGCGACCATTAGTAATTGTCATAGGACTTATGGTTATAAAGAAAGGCTAGTAAACCCTAGTAAGAAAACTTGAAGCTATCAAACCAACAATGAAGATGATCAAAGTGATCATGACCCAAGGTATTAAACTAAAACCATAATGCTACCACATATGACATTACATACAAAGATAAAAATAATAATATGGCCAATAACAATAAACTCAAACAAAACAACAATAACAATGTCAAAAATGGTATAAATGCTAACTCTGCACCTACCATTCATGTAGTAGAATTTAATCACCCTCATCTACGTGAAAACCAAAATAGAAATTAAAATAATAACCCAAATATACAATATCATAATCATTATTTTGGTCAAAATCACTATTTTGGTCAAAATCAATCATACCTAGACAACAATGTAGAATGGTTAAACCAACATGACCATAATTGGAGACTAAGGGAATATGAACATGACATTTACGGAACCAAAACTAGATAGTAAGAGATTATGATCCCAACATTTACCGTCTCTTCCAATCAATCCCTAGTCACAAACTCTCAAACTTATAAAGAGTATAACTAGTAATCGCATGTGTTTCATGAGATGTGAATGCTGAACAGTATATGTTATTTGTTTTAGAGGTATAATTATTACTTTTTGTAGTTGATGTTGATTAGGGGTGTGATTGATTTTGTAAGTGTAGAAATATAGATGGGCCACTTAATTTGAAGGTTGTTTCTACATTTCAAACTTGTTAAAATTCATACATGAATACATTTGATATCGTTTTCAATAGTTAATTTATTTTATAGTTGATGTTGTATGTATTTAATTCGTGTTTATTAGTTGTGCATCGATTGTTCGGTTGGTGTTTTATTGGAAAAACATTTATTGTATAGTTAATAATGTGTGTGGTTGATAGTTGCAGTGTAGGAATTTAGTTGAAACATTACATTAAAATGTTGTATGTGTACATTTAATTCTTTTACAGATTCGTACAGTTAAAGTTGCGTATCATATTTCAAAACATCAAATACATGTAGATCTGCATGCACATAATGACACATGTATACATTTGCAGTATTTATATCATGAATGGTAGCCTTTAACTTGGGCAATTTTAGTTTCAATAAACATGATTACATTTGATACCCCTTGAACAACATTGCCGCTTTAGATAGAAGAAGTGTTGAGTATAGTAGTGGTGGAGGTGCTATCAAAGCAGACGGTAGCTATTACGACAAGCTGAGTGATAGTAGTCTTGACTCCTCCTTTCTTCTTGCTCCAAGTGTTGTTACGTACACCATTTTTGAGTATCTCTCGAATGAAAAAGTAGGTGAAATACGCAAATTTGCAAGCAAGGGAACTCTGGAGAAAGCTGTGAATGTTAGACCATGCCTTTCAGTGGTTCTAATGTCGACGGTTGCTCCATGCAAAGTAAGTCCCTTCCACTTGTGGATAGTTAATCCCAAAGCCATTTTAATTGGCAATTGTCTTCGATTCCCTCTTGAAATAGGGGGTATGGGAATATGTAACGGGTTAGAGGGATCCCAACATGGGCCATTGTATCTATCAAATTTGACAAGAACAAATAAAGGTAATGTTGGTGGTTGCATTGATGCATCGTAGACAATGCCAATGATTTTTCCTGTGGCACCATTCACGAGGCCTGCGTCAACCCATAGATTTGCAACCAGTGTTACGAAATTGGGCAAGGAAGCTTTGGAAGAGTGTATCAGGGTAATTTGAAAGATAAAGATGTGGCTATAAAGAAACTAAAAGGTAGAGGTAAAGACATCAAGAAATTAGTTGAGAATGAATTCAACACAATGTTGGGCACCAGTGTTGAGAATGGACCTTAGGGAGGACAAGTGCAGTATCTGAAATGTGGGGTCCTCCCACTGAATTGATTACATGTTGTAGCAAGTTCTTGTAGCTTAGTGAGCTTGAAGTCAATTTCTGCCGGAACAGAGCCCAAAAATTGGTTGAATGCCAACCCAATGGTTTGCAAC
The DNA here is from genome assembly GCA_019776745.2 of Taxus chinensis. Taxonomy (NCBI): domain Eukaryota; kingdom Viridiplantae; phylum Streptophyta; class Pinopsida; order Cupressales; family Taxaceae; genus Taxus; species Taxus chinensis. The sequence goes on along the minus strand of CM034146.1, from coordinate 1,035,254,868 downwards.
TTTGTAAAGTTCAAGAGAATGGAAAAAACATCTCCCTTCAGATTGTTATTGCCAAACGTCATTTTTTGTAGGTAGCCCAACATTCCCAATTCCTAGGGTACCATTCTACTTAATTGGTTGTCTTCTATTTGAAGAAAATTAAGCGCCGAAATATTTTCTATGGATTTTGGGATGTTCTAATCTGGTCAATGTTGTTAATATCTCAGATGGAATTGGTCCCTCAAGCGTATTATTAGACAACGATAAGTGATACAATTTTGTGCAGTTATTTAGAGAATTGGGAATTTGTCCAGAAAGCAAGTTATTTTTTAGATTGAGCACTATTAAACGTCTGAGAGCACCTAGTAAATAGAAATAATAAGATAAGCTAATTATTCCCTATAAAATAAAAATAATTGAGATAAACTAATTCACGCCCATATTTGTGGTATAACCAATTTCATCAACTGTATCAAGCCCGCAAATCAACCATTTTTTTGTTTATGAGTTAATTGTCATAATTTTCATTTACTTATTTAATTTTAAACCACGGATATTTGGGACAGAAACACAACTTTGCTTATAGGCAATCATTCAGATCAGAAAAGAGAGTATCGTTGATCATATATGTGGCTGACTATCTCATGCAAAATTCAAAAGTAGCTTTACATATGAAACACCAAGTTGTCAACCAGTGCTTGGCGAAACATGCTCTCGCAATGTTGATAATACAGCTTAGATTCATGTCTATCAATTACATAATCTCGCAATGTTGATAATATAACTCATATTCATGTCTATCAATTACATGATCTCGCAATGTTGATAATACAGCTTAGATTCATGTCTATCAATTAAATGAATACGCTACAGATACAGTATGGCGCTAGACCAATGCATACAAAAAACAAATTATTTTAAACAACAAAGATTAAATCCTAACGATATCATCCACAAATTCTTAAAGGAACTATGTAAAGGCGTTTGAAGCATAACTTACCAATCTAGAAGAAGGTGTCTGAAACGTCAATCTGACTTCTCGTGCTTCCACGACTATTTTATTTTATTTCTCGTGTCTGTATATTCTCTGCGTCACTCTAAATTCCTGAATCTCCTTTTGATCTCCCTTTTTCTCTGTGCATATACTTTCTTTTCTAGTGTTTGCAATCTATTATTGATCTCCCTTTTTCTATTTTTAGCTCAGCCTAATTAAAAACAAAAGCTAAAATTGTTAATTATTAGAAACAAAATTATTAAAAATAAAAGTTAAAATTGTTGTTAATTAAAAACAAAAGCTAAAATTGTTAATTTTTAGAAACAAAATTATTTAAAATGGCAAAGATTTCTATTTTCAGTTCAACCTAATTAAAAACAAAAGTTAAAATTGTTAATTATTAGAAACAAAATTATTAAAAATAAAAGCTAAAATTGTTGTTAATTAAAAACAAAAGCTAAAATTGTTAATTATTAGAAACAAAATTATTAAAAATAGTAGAGATTTCTATTTTCAGCTCAACCTAGTTAAAAACAAAAGCTAAAATTGTTAATTAAAAATATAAGCTAAAATTGTTAATTATTAGAAACAAAATTATTAAAAATAAAAGCTAAAATTGTTATTAATTAAAAACAAAAGCTAAAATTGTTATTAATTAAAAACAAAAGCTAAAATTGTTAATTATTAGAAACAAAATTATTTAAAATAATAGTGAAAAGTTAAAATAGGGAGGAAAAACACAAATGTCAAGACGGCCGTCAAACCATCAAATTTAACACAGTCGTAAAAACGTTCGCAGGTGCCTTTCCCATAGGCAGGACGCCTTCGGCGTAACAAGTTTATCCAATAGATCCATGAGGACGAATGAAAATTACTCATTGACATATATTGGGAAATATATAGAATGATAACTATCAAACATAAAAAAAATGGCCTTGTGGCACATCATAATGATAACCTGCGTATTTTTCAAAACTCATTTATAAATCATTAGAAACGTGTACAATTGTTAGTGTGCTATTAAAAAAAGGTACATTTAATAGTAATTATTTTGTTTTACACAAGCCCAATATTATTATTGCTCATTACACTATTTACCTAAAACAAGGCTATTACATTATTAAAGTAGTCTCGATTCTTGCCTATATCTCTATATGCATTAACATCAGAACACTACAATACCTATCAAAGTAAGATCCATGTACGAGCACCTACAAATACTCTATGCATTTCCATATGGGCATCTAAAATGTGGAACTTTGGCTGTCATACATCCCTTCTAATATTGCATTGGTATTGGTATTGCGTACCAAATATGATATTATAGCTATTAAAGTCGAGGACATTGATGTTGCACTTCCCATGACAATGGTTCTAAGACTCTCTAATGCTCTTCCCAAATCTCTCATGGTTGGCATTTCTGTGGGAGATTCATTTATGCAAAACAGACCAACGCGTATGAATGAAATTAGGTATATATTTTGTTCCATATTCAAAGTCCTCCACAACCTGCTATCAACAATGTCCATTAACCTATTTGGAAAAGCTGAACTCACCCAATTTCACATGTTTAGATCTCCCACAAACATGACGTCCGTTGGCTTCTTCCTTGTAACCATCTTTAACAACAAAATTCCATAACTGTAAACATCCCCCTCTATAGAAACTCTCCAACCCAATCCATACTCTGAAATCAAGTTGGCTAGAGTTAGTGATTATTTTTTGATCCTATTATTGGTAAAGAGAGTGAAATTAATTTTAATTCTATGTAAGAAAATAAAATTTTACCAGGGGCAATATAACCAATAGATCCCCTCACGGAAAATGTTGTACTCAAGGAATCCATGGAGTTTGTGGAGCTAGTTAATCTTGATATACCAAAATCAGTTACTAGGGCTGTCAAATTGGCATCCAGAAGCACATTGCTGGGTTTCAAATCATAGTGCACAATTTGGATAGGGACAATCATGATGCAGATATTCCATGTCATGGGCCACATCTATGGCAATGTTCAAACAACTCACTTAGCCCCAACCTACAAATATCCTCTTCAATACCATCACGCTGTTGTTATAAAAAAAATTAATATTAAAAAAT